>OZ014522.1:69745891-70345891 GCA_963966055.1 Lathyrus aphaca | reverse complement strand
TGATTCATACATACATCATTTACATCATAACATACATATACATAGATACATAATACATTACTTAAGTGCATCATATTATATATGCATACATAATGCATAAACTAATATTATCTTGCAAAATGTTATATACATCGAACTAATCTTGTTTCAGATTAATTCTCCAGCAGACAAACTTCATCAACAATTTGTGACTATTGGGCCGTTGTTTATCCTCCCAAAAGTTATACTTTATTCCCTCAGGACGTTGTTTATCTTCCTGAAAGCTATCATTTCTTCAGGACGTTGTTTATCTTCCTGAAAGCTATCATCATACCTCAGGACGTTGTTTATCCTCCTGAAAGCATATCATGACATTGGGCCGTTGTTTATCCTCGCAAAAGTTATACTTTATTCCCTCAGGACGTTGTTTATCTTCCTGAAAGCTATCATCATACCTCAGGACGTTGTTTATCCTCCTGAAAGAATATCATGACTTTGGGCCGTTGTTTATCTTCCCAAAAGTTATACTTATACCTCAGGACGTTGTTTATCCTCCTGAAAGCACTCATGACTATTGGGCCGTTGTTTATTCTCCCAAAAGTTATACTTATACCTCAGGACGTTGTTTATCTTCCTGAAAGCTATCATTTCCTCAGGACGTTGTTTATCTTCCTGAAAGTTATCATCATACCTCAGGACGTTGTTTATCCTCCTGAAAGCATATCATGATATTGGGTCGTTGTTTATCCTCCCAAAAGTTATGCTTATACCTCAGGACGTTGTTTATCCTCCTGAAAACTATCATTATATCTTCATATTTTGGACTGCTTTATCCTCCAAGAGATGTATTTGAAGAACTTTTCTCCAAGTGGCATCTTTAAGCCCACTCAAGCATATACAACTAGTCATCAGTATCACTCTACGCACCGGTGAGTGCAAATTTTTGGGCTTTTGTGTTCAATCCCCTTCAACCTTCCAGGTCACGACTGGCAAATATACCAATCTAACCCCTCAGGATTCAGAAAATTGAACAGGGGCAGCTGTTGCACCCCAAAATTTGCCCTCACAATACAAGACACTTTATGAGGTTCACAAGGTTCACAAGACCTTTCATGAGGTTCATGAAGTTTACAAGACACTTTATGAGGTTCACAAGACCTTTCATGAGGTTCATGAAGTTTAAAAGACACTTTATGAGGTTCACAAAGTTTACGAGACCTTTCATGAGATTCATGAAGTTTACAAGCCACTTTATGAGGTTCACAAGGTTCACAAGACCTTTAATGAGGTTCACAAGGCTCACAAGACATCTTATGAGGTTCACAAAGTTCATCATGGGTCAGAAGATTTGACAAATCCCTCAGGCAAGGCATTCTCCTAAGCAGTGCATCCAAAACTAGGGTTTTGACTTTAATCAGGCTAAATGGATTTCCAAGACTTCAAGTGAGCTTCATAACATCTTATATGTGTCTAAGAATCCCCATGACAAATTTCAGAACTTTTCTCAAAGGTTTGCTCAGTCAGATGATCAGATAAGTCAAAATCAGTCAAAGCAGTTAAAAAGTCAAACTGAGGTCAACTATGGTCAAACCAAAGTCAAACTTCATGATTGTTTGTCAACATCAATTATATGAAGTAAAGTTCATCATTTGATCAAGGGTTTATCATGATTCATCAAGGATATTTCAGATCATCAAGAATCAGAGGTTTCTAAATTAGGGTTTCCTCAGGAAAAGTCAACTGAACTTTGACCAGCCATAACTTTCACATGCTTCATCACATTTTCCCATCCAAAGCTCATTTTGAAGGAAATTTAATTCTCTACAACTTTGTGTCTCACAAGCCAAGCCCAAAAATGCTTCATTTGGAAGGTAGGAGCTAAGACATTATAGGTCCTTTTGAAAGTCAACAAAAAGTCAACAACTTCAAAAGGGCATAACTTGAGAATGGTAAATGATATGGACATGAAAACAATGGGGTTGGTTAGAGTACTCTTCAAGCTTTCCAAAATGTCCAAAATCACCCTCATAGCATTAAAATTGAAGGATGTGTGACCTTGCAAAGTTGGGAAATTTTTGGGTGGTTTATGAAGAAAATAGGGTCTTAAAACCAAATTTTTCTAAATGGGTTGAACTTTTTGTGACCCAAAGTGTTCCATGACATCATGCACGAAATTTATTTAATATTTTCATAATTTTATTTTATTTTATTTATTTATTATGATTTTTATATTAAAATATCATTTTAAATTTAGATAAAATATCAAATGTGAAAATTTAAAATATATTTCTATTCTAGAAGGTCATAAATATAATTTGGATTGAATTGATATAACATTGATGAAGATTGGCTTGAAATATAAAGGTCTCATTCACAAATATTTGAAATTTAAGATCTAATCTTTTTCAATCTCCAAAATCCAAAAAATCCATGCAATGATCAAATCTCTTGACCTAATTTCATTGTACTATAAGTATACAAGAGATCCCAATGCATAGGAGACGAATTCCCTGCCTCAAAGAGTAAGTTTGCATATTCAAAAATCTCACCAAAATTCAAATTCGGATTTCACAATCCAGGCCCTTTCAAGACTATTTGAAGGTTGAGACATGTTCTATGAACATCATTGAATCTATTTGAACCATTTACAGCATCCAAATCATGGCATATGACCTAACCCGAATCAAACTTTTCATGGCTTAATGATTTTTTCGTTTTCTGATATTTGTGTATTATAAATAAGTTTTGATCATTGTTTCGTGTTTGTATTAAGTTGTTGATTGATTCTGGATGGTTTGATTGGAGTTTCATTACAAGTTCGAGAAGTTGCCATGGCTAGGGTTTCGGCCAAGCAATTAGGGTTTTACACTAAACCTAAAATAAATAAATTCTAAGGACGTAGAATGATCATGTGAACTCTGGGGATCATAACGCACCAATCAATTTTGGAAATTTTCAATGTTTTGATGGTATTCCAATTTCGTAGGTTTCTGTTTTGAAAAATTCGTAGGAAACCTCATAGGTAAAATCGCAGCAAAAAACGCAGGGCCAGAGGAGGAAGACGAAGACCTTGGTGCCATCTGGAGAATTCAAAATTAAGTTTAATATTTTTAGAATTGTTTGTGGTTTTGTTTCACAGTTGCAGTGTTGGCTCAGTGGTAAGGGACGCGCTCGTATTGCTTGAGGGCCTTGGTTCGAATCCTGGATGCAGCAACCTTTTTTCTTATTTTTCCATTTAATTTACAGGCTTAATATATAATTAATTGTGTTGGTTATAACATCAGTTGCGCCCTCCCGGATGGATGGTAAGAATGCTTGTGTGTTGTGTAAAGGTCCTGGGTTCGAATCCCCCCAGGCCTTTACTGTTATTTGTTTTGCTTCTTTTTTTCATGATTTTTCAGGATAAACAACAAAACCTGATGGTGCCTACTCTCTATCACATGCACGCGCATGGCCCAGTGGTTGGAGTGCTTGTCCTGAAGATTGAAAGCTTAGGGACTGGGTTCAAATCCCAGCCCAGGCAGGTTTTGATTTTTTCATTCTTTTTCTGATTTTTTTGTTATTTAATTAATTTTCTATTTAAACAAATCCAAATAATAAAATAAATAGGATGTTTATATTATTTTAGAATTCATTCTTTTTAATTTTAATCTTATAAGAAAAATTATTTATTTTTTGTAAATTATTAATATTGTAAAATTATATATAGTTATTTTGTTATTCTAAAAATATATATATAAACCCTAAAATTTATAAAACCCTAATTTTTTTTTTAAAATTCATAACCCTAAAATATTTTTAAGAACCTAATTAGTTTTTTTATAAACCCTAATAATACTTGTAAACCCTAATTATTTCATGTAAATGTTAATTATGTCCATATTTTTATTATTTAATATAATTCTTGTATATAGATGATTTTAGATAATTAATTAAAACTTGATAATTTAATTTTGTAAATATAATAATATGATTATGCAATTATAATTACCCTAATTTTCATAATATATATATATTTTATAATTTGTTTATAATTTAATTCATGTATGTAAATAATTTTTAATATATGCTTGAAAATAATTAAAATTAGCTAATTTAGTTTTTTTTTTGTAAATATAATTTATTTTCATAATATGTTTATAATTAACCTAATTTCTATAACTTATACATAATTTAAAACTTTATGATAATTATTATGAATTGTTTATATTTTCTCCTTAATCTTAAATAATAATTGTTTATAAAAAAATTGAACTTTTAATTATTATGCTAATATTCTTGTTTATTTTATTATTTTATTATTAATGCTATTTATTTTCATATTTATTATTACTAACCCCATTCATATATTGTAATTTATTATTATTATTACTAACCCAATTATATTATTATTATTATTTATTTTTGCTTATTTATTTAATTTGCTTTAATTATTATTATTATGTAATTGTCTCCTTTATGTAATATTTTAGTAATATTTAATATTTATTTTTAAATGCTATGGTTAGTAAAATAGGGAGTGAAAACGTATTTGTATTTAAAATTAATTTAGATCACTAATTTAAAAGATAAATATTTAAAATTGTACACTCACACACGTAAGTCGATCTTTGATCGCCATTTCACTTCCTTAAGGATACCTCTCATGTTGCCTAAACAAAAGGTCAAGTAGGGTGTATAAAGCAAAGTCCCTCATCTCACATCATCTAGTCCCTAAACAGATAAAAAGATCAAGTCCCTTCGAATGTTGCCTTCGTAATGATCTTGTCCCTTTCGAATAAAGATGATAAGTCCCTTCGAATTGCTTATACACCCCACAGTTGCCTAAATAACAGATGTCCCTTCACTTGTCCCTCACATCCAAGGTAATGACTACCTATTCCTTAATAATAGGGATAGTCTTACCATTTAAAGGATTCAAGAACAGAAAAGACTTAAACTTAGGGTAGGTTCCTCTTAGATACTTGCTCACTCTTCAAAACATTTCAAACACTTCATACATTTCAAACAATTTTCAAAACAAAGGTTTTATACGCATCCGTACATGGATCATTATAAAATACTTAAGAAAATTTTTATTCACACACTTCACATTTCAAAAAAAAAAAACATTTTAAAGTGAGCTAAGTAACTAAGAGCCCATGGATAACCATGGATGTAAAGGGTGCTAATACCTTCCCTTTACATAACCTACCCCCCGGACCCAAAAATATTTTAAAAGGTCTTTCCTGTTCTTTTATGCCTTTCCTTTGGATAAAATAAAAGTCGGTGGCGACTCTTGCTATCCGCAACATAACTAAAGTCAGTTCTCCCACCGTGTTACAATATGAAGATTGACATCTACGTTTCGTCAAGATGGAAGAGACTTAAATATTAGAAAATCCACTTTTTGGCCCTAAGAGGCCATAAAATGAAATGAAATGATATGAAAGCATATAAATCCGTGGGGAACAAAACGACACCAAAAACAGAATAAATGTTGGGGATAAGGAGAATAAAACTCTGATGGGGAGAAGAAGCACACCATTTGCTGGAGACCACAACATGGCTCAGCTAAGACAAAGATGTCCAAGAATGGCATTGAGATGAAAGAATCACAACATCCAAGAATGGAACTGAATGATGTCAGAAAAATCCTGGAAAGTACATCATAAGCATCCAATAATGACATTGATGACTTTACTAGGGACATCCGAGAATGGTATCGGATAAAAGGTGTAAAATCTAAGAAGAAACACCTGGTATGTGAAGAAAATGTTCTGGAGAGACATCAGATAGACACAAAGGTAAGTGCCAAGTAATTTGTACTTTGATCACAAGCTAAGATGTTGAAAACAACAAGACCTCGGAAAATGCATATGAGGACTAAAATACTCTTGTATGCAAACGTATACGAAAAAGGGGACCAAAACACCCTTGAAATTCATATGAGGACAAAAACACTCATGTATGCAAACATATATGAAAACGGGGACTAAAACAACCTTGAAATGCATATGAGGACTAAATCACTCATGTATGCAAACATATACGAAAATGGGGAATAAAACACCCTTGAAATGCATATGAGGACTAAAACACTCATGTATGCAAAGATATACGGAAATGGGGACTAAAACACCCTTGAAACACATATGAGGACTAAAACACTCATGTATGCAAACTTATACAAAAATGGGGACTAAAACACTCATGTATGCAAACGTATACGAAAATGAGGACTAAAACACCCTGGAAAATGCATAGAATAAGAAAAAAAGCTGACAACAAGTTTAGACTCTTAGGAGAGTGGAAATCAACAAGTTTATACTCATTTGGGGAGTGAAGATTGAAAATTTGATTCCTCAACACTAAGATCACTGCCATTCTTCTTGTGGATTAAAGATGTTGCTCTTGAACATATCTCTATGACACCGGTTAAATGAATCAAGTTGATCATCTTTTGAGAAAAGTGTAACACCCCAAAATTTTCCCTCCTTTTTTCAATCCATTTACCATACCATTCCCATACATTGCATTACATATAAATCAAAGGAAGAGAATGCATATATTCATAGTTTGAAGCATAGGGCATATGGTAAATGATTGTCAAAGTTATGATCATTCAAAGTCAAAGAACAAGAGCCAAGTTCTTCTCAATAATCTTCAAGGGTCTTTCATATCCCACACAATCTCAAATGATTTCTTAAACCATTGAAAGATGTGGATTGATCAAGAAGTTGAAGCAGTGCAACATCTCCTAACAAAAAAGGCAAAAATTAGGGTTTTTGATTCAAAGGACTTCTTGATGAAATTTTGGCTAAATCTTGACTTCAATGTTTTCCATATGATATCAAGTGTCTAAGTATGGAATATTGTGCATTGAATCATTTCAGAAGGTCTCAAATTGGTCAATTACTTGAAAATTAAGAAATCGGGGAAAAGTCAATTATGCTGAGGAAAAAGTCAACTCCTGACTTTTTGAGGTCAAAATCATGATCCACAAGTTTAATGTGTGCAATGGTTGAAATTTGATAAAAAAAAGTCAAGAAATTCATGGAAAAATCAAGAAATCACAAAACTGCCCAAAATAGAAACTTAGGGTTTTTATTTCAGGCAAGTTTAGGCCATTTTGAACCTCACTTTCAAGCCCTCTTTATTCAATATAAAAGATTCAAACTTCAGGCCTAAGTTGATCCAATTAAAGAGCACATCTTGAGCTTCAAATCCATATTAAGAACATCTCCATTGGATCAAAATTGAGAGTGAATGATCAATCAAAGTTTGACAAAACTTGGGCAACTTTGCCAAGAATTCAGGGCATAGGTGTGCCAGGTACAATACATTTCATCAAATAGGTGGTATACCAACTTCATGGCTATTTTTTTACATCAAGAAGACTTCAAATGAAAGAGTGATGAACAACAATTTTATTCCCCTCAATACCCTCTACAACTTTCATGTTTATCATTTTTTCATATGATCAAAGGATAAGGAAATATGAGGCTTCAAAGAGAGGGTCATGAAGCTAAATTTGCCTTAGGCATATTTCTAGGCATGCCCACCATTTTTGCTACCCAAAATGCAGCCTTGTGCCAATGACTTTATTGGCATTTTCAAGTGTCTTCAAGGCCTCAGGCCATCTTGGAATGAACATCAACATTGTTCTACATTATGTCTTCTTTCCATAGGTCTCAAAATCATCTCATTTTGTGCATTATACTTGGAGGAATCCATCTCCAAACATGAACATTTGCACTGAAGTTGCTTGTTGGCCAAGTATGAGATTTGTGGTGTTTTTGCTCACATGCTGATCAATTCCAATGCATAAGACATCCCACCATTCATTCTTTTCCTTATTTGAGAAAACCAAGTCTTTCATGATCATGAAGGCATGCATCATCATGCATGGATATGGCAAAAAGTTCAAAAATGAGAAACATATGTTACAAGGCTCTATGCAACACCATACATCATCATTTATCATATCACATCTACACCATAAACTTCACTTGATCCACATTCATATGAACATAACAGCCATACACGATTTCCTTCATTTTTGGAATTGAACCTCACACCACCATTGCTAAAGCCACCACAATCAACTGAACCATGGTTCTAACTACCAACTGAGTTAGTTAGAACCTAACCATCCATATATAAGAGCATCCCTAACTAACTTTGATTTCAACTTTATCATTTCACATTTTTTCTTCAATCACACTCTCTTTGAACTCTCTCTTTCTCTCACGATTTTTTCAATCTTCTTCTTCAATCTTCAACAACCAACAACAATGAAGCATTGAGGTAGTGATTCAAGTTCATTATCAAAAGTTCAGATTTTTTGTTTGAAGCATTCAAAGCATTTCACAAGATTATAAGCCTTTATTTGGCTATATTCAAAGCTCAAAAGCAGAGGAGGAACATCTCTGGTCTTCTTGTTACTTGGAATAGCTTCAAACCTCAAATTCTTTTTCAACAATCTTCCTCTAAAATTTTGCTTGATTTAAGATGGTTTTGGTTGATTCTTGAGCTTAATAGAAGCTACTAAAACTCTGGCTAGTTGATAGGAACCATAAGTGCTTAGATCTAAAAGTTATTGCAAAACTTCTTTGTTTTGATTCTCTTTGTGTATGCCTGATACATGATTTTTAGCTTAAATTTGGAACCTACGAAGCATAGGGAGTAGAATGGTATAGGCCTTATTCATTTCTGGAAGATTTTGATGTTACAGTGACAGAAGGTTCACCGGAGAAGACGACCGGAGTCTTCTCCGACCGGTGAGGATGAACTGAGCTTTCAAACCCTAGGGTTTTGTAACTTTAAGTCGCATTCATTGATTCCACTTGATCCAACACGTAAGAGCGTGCCACCACATAAATGAGGGACACTCCCATTCACGTGCCCTTTTTATAAGCCTGAGAGATCATGTGAGTGTGTTCCATGTTAGCCTATCATGCGTGTTCACTGAGATCCATCAGATTTGGATACTTTCCTTGATCCTTGACCTTGACATGATCTAGTGGCTCAGGATGAGTCAATTGGTTAACTAGGGTGCATTGTACTACAATAGTCTTCAGCGCACTCATGGAATAGGCTCTTTTTTTTTTCACACACCAGCTTCAAGCCCAATGCATGTTCTTAACTACGTTTTTGCTATTTCTGTACCCCCTACATTATTTCTTCATGTTTTCATTTTATTTGTCATATAGTTTCATATTTCTTTTATTAAAAAAATACCTAATCATACCTAAAATTTCCAAATAAATTCACATGACTTCCTAACACATTTAACTAATTGTTTTTACAATTTTTAATTCTGATTTTAATAGATTTTGCTCACATTTCATAATTTCCATTTAATTTCTTTTTAAACAAGTTTCTTCATCAATCAAGTTTATTCATCCATTTCTTATACATAGTTTCAAAACTATTTTGCATCCAATCATTTCACCATATTTTAACAACATATCAAGGCATCCGAATTAAATTTGGTAGAAGTTTTAAGTCATTTTTTATTGGTGTTTGAACCCTTGAGTTATGCATCCTAATATTTGACCTAATGTGAGTTATATGATTTTTTTTGAACTCTTATCCTAATGAATTTTTGATATGATCTTTTGGTACTTGATTTTCCTCTGACTTAGGTGTTCCATACATTGATTTTATAATTTTTGCTCATTCATTTCTATTTTTTCCATGCTTGTTAAGTATAGGTAGCATTGTGTGATCTTTTGTTCAACTCCTAACCCTAGTTTAGGTAAGGCACTTGTGCCATCATATTAGAACCAATTTGAGCCTCTTATGGATCTTCATTAAAACATTATAGATTATTTGAGAAGAATTATAGGTCATGTACATTGTGCTTTCATTTGGTTTGTGTATGTGATATATATATACACACACACACACACACACACACACACACACACATATATATATATATATATATATATATATATATATATATATATATATATATATATATATGCATCCTAAACTTGAATTGTGTGACTTAGTTCCACTTATCTTCCTTTCTAATCATCAATGTGAATTATAATGGAATCATCCATGCTCATTCATATTTTTCATGTGCATTTGATAATGAGTATGCCACTGACCCATGATAACTTTATGCATTAAAATATCATTCATTTCTAACTTGTATGATTACTTGAACTACTTTGACCTAATTTGCATCTTGTTCTCAACTAGTTTCAAAGTGACTTGCATATGCATTTGGTATGACTAATTCATGCATAATAACCTCATATTAATTGACATTTGGTATTGAGTTTATCCATGTTTGTCATTCATTTTTGCTTGCAACTTTGGTATGTGTTCCAAGTTATTCCATGTTATGTGATATATGCTCACTTTTACCTACCTATTCTTCATTTGACTACTTCTATCACTTGAACACTTCTTCTCATGGCTTGTATGCTCCTTCATATGCATTATAGGACTTTCAAAAATTATGTATGCTAATGAATTTGGCCATTAATTAACCATTAACACATGTTCATCTTGCATAATCATCCATTCTTCCTATACTAACTTCACATGAAACTTCCTTGAGGTTTAGTGCATAGTTTGAGCTTAATTGGCATGCGTTTAGCTTATTGGACTTAAGGAGAAACCTTAGAGATAATCTAATAACCTTAGAAGTCATGTGACCTTTAGGTACCTTTAGTCTTAGGTTTGGCTTTATTTGAACCCTAGTTTCACTTTATAGGATGTGTGATGCCTAATTGTTTTTCTTAGTGTTGATTCCATATGCAATTGCTACTAACATTGTGTGTTGGGGCTATGTTAAATGATTTAGTATGTGGAATCTTATCCATACTTATAATTATTCTCCCTTCTATTTTAAAAGCTTTAAACTTGTGTTTGTGAAAAGCACTTGATGCTTCTTTGACATTTCACTCTTTTCATCCCTTTCAAGTTCTCATCTCATCTTCAATCTTTGAAGTGAGTTAGAACTTGTTCTTCTTCTCTCTTCTTTTAGATTTAGAGATCTTAAAACCTCACTAACCTTAATACCTCCAAGCATGATAATACTAGGGTTATTAATAGTTTCCCATTTAGTTTTAACTTTGTTTCCTTGAGTCTTCTCTCTCTCATCTCAAAACTACTCAAAACACCTAATAAAGGTTGAAGTGACTTCTTGTGTCATAGACTTATTCCACGGGGTATTTGCATTTATCCCATCTTGGGGTTGTAGGATCAAGCTCTTACCACTGCACTAAAAGCAATTGTTGTTAGTGAAGGCGCAACTTTATTTCCTTATAGTATAGAGCCCTCAAGGGGTTGCGCCTATTAAGCGCCATGGGTTGGGATGTTAAGCCCATCGAATACCTAAGGGTGACGCTGAATTAATAAATCCAACAATCTCCCCCCAGTGTCAGCTGGGAGGATTCGAACCCATTACCTTGCTCTGATACCACTTGTAGGATCAAGCGCTTACCACTGCACTAAAAGCAATTACTGTTAGTGAAGGCGCAACTTTATTTCCTTATAGTATAGAGCCCTCAAGGGGCTGCGCCTATTAAGCGCCATGGGTTGGGATGTTAAGCCCATCGAATCCTTAAGGGTGACGTTGAATTAATAAATCCAACAGGGGTAATATAGACTTGTCTAACATGTTGTACAAGACTTAGCATGAAGTCATTTTCACAAAGAAAACCTAAAAATTACTTCTTCATCGAGAACAACAAAACACTTAACAAGTAAAAGTAGGCTAGTGCGCTTGAGCCTCAACCCTTGGAACTAAGTTTGGGGATATTCTCCATCCTTAGGTGTGCTTCTTCTTCATTCCATATTGGAGTGATGTAAGAAGTACACACTCCATTGAATTAGACTTGAACACACTCTCTTATGCAAACTCAAATAAAAAGCATCTAAAAAGGCTCCAAACAAACAATTAGTGTCTTTCCTGGAGGAATTCTCTTCTCATCTATTTCATTCTAAACGAAAGAACTCGCTTCGACTTGGTTTTTTCAAGACAGTAAACACACTCAATTCAATCAGTGGTGTCCTATGATTTTGACCTAGTTCTATGTGGTTCTTTGGTTCTCAATTCTGGGGTTCCGTACAAAGATGATATTTTTATTGTGATTCTCCATAGACACTTGACACTTTGTTCAATACCAACACCAGACACATATCAGTTATCACATAACTTTAATTGCATTACATCATATCATCATTAACCCTTTGTGTTTTTCATTTCTCAAGTTATAATGGAATCATCCATGCTCATTCATATTTTTCATGTGCATTTGATAATGACTATGCCACTGACCCATGATAACTTTATGCATTAAAATATCATTCATTTCTAACTTGTATGATTACTTGAACTACTTTGACCTAATTTGCATCTTTTTCTCAACTAGTTTCAAAGTGACTTGCATATTCATTTGGTATGACTAATTCATGCATAATAACCTCATATTAATTGAAATTTGGTATTGAGTTTATCCATGTTCGTCATTCCTTTTTGCATGCAACTTTGGTATGTGTTCCAAGTTATTCCATGTTATGTGATATATGCTCACTTTTACCTACCTATTCTTCATTTGACTCCTTCTATCACTTGAACATTTCTTCTCATGGCTTGTATGCTCCTTCATAGGCATTATAGGACTTCCAAAAATTATGTATGATAATGAATTTGGCCATTCATTAACCATTAATACATGTTCATCTTGCATAATCATCCATTCTTCCTATACTAACTTCACATGAAACTTCCTTGAGGTTTAGTGCATAGTTTGAGCTTAATTGGCATGCGTTTAGCTTATTGGACTTAAGGAGAAACCTTAGAGATAATCTAATAACCTTAGAAGTCATGTGACCTTTAGGTACCTTTAGTCTTAGGTTTGGCTTTATTTGAACCTAGTTTCACTTTATAGGATGTGTGATGCCTAATTGTTTTTCTTATTGTTGATTTCATATGCAATTGCTACTAATGTTGTGTGTAGGGGCTATGTTAAATGATTTAGTATGTGGAATCTTATCCATACTCATAACTATTCTCCCTTATATTTTAAAAGCTTTAAACTTGTGTTTGTGAAAAGCACTTGATGCTTCTTTGACATTTCACTCTTTTCATCCCTTTCAAGTTTTCATCTCATCTTCAATCTTTGAAGTGAGTTAGAACTTGTTCTTCTTCTCTCTTCTTTAAGATTTATAGATCTTAAAACCTCACTAACCTTAATACCTCCAAGCATGATAATACTAGGGTTATTAATAGTTTCCAATTTAGTTTTAACTTTGTTTCCTTGAGTCTTCTCTCTCTCATCTCAAACCTACTCAAAACACCTAATAAAGGTTGAAGTGACTTCTTGTGTCATAGACTTATTCCACGGGGCATTTGCATTTATCCCATCTTGGGGTAATATAGACTTGTCTAACATGTTTTACAAGACTTAGCATGAAGTCATTTTCACAAAGAAAACCTAAAAATTACTTCTTCATCGAGAACAACAAAACACTTAACAAGTAAAAGTAGGCTAGTGGGCTTGAGCCTCAATCCTTGGAACTAAGTTTGGGGATCTTCTCCATCCTTAGGTGTGCTTCTTCTTCATTCCATCTTGGAGTGATGTTAGAAGTACACACTCCATTGAATTAGACTTGAACACACTCTCTTATGCAAACTCAAATAAAAAGCTTCTAAAAAGGCTCCAAACCAACAATTAGTGTCTTTCCTGGAGGAATTCTCTTCTCATCTATTTCATTCTAAACGAAAGAACTCGCTTCGACTTTTCTTTTTCAAGACGGTAAACACACTCAATTCAATCAGTGGTGTCCTGTGATTTTGACCTAGTTCTATGTGGTTCTTTGGTTCTCAATTCTGGGGTTCCGCACAAAGATGATACTGTTATTGTGATTCTCCACAGACATTTGACACTTTGTTTAATACCAACACTAGAAACATATCAGTTATCACATAACTTTAATTGCATTACATCATATCATCATTAACCCTTTGTATTTTTCATTTCTCAAGTTGTTTTCTGTTATTCCCGGTTCCGGTGGTTTTCTGTATTCTCATTCTAGATGGATGAAGATATTCCCCGAAAGAATAATGTACATTACACCTTCCCAAGGCCAAAAACATAAGAGATTCAAGAGTTGGTTAGTTTGATGAATGACAAGGTGCTAGACAGCTTCAAAAAGAAATATGGTTTGATTTTGAGCTACATGGACAAAGCTACTCAAGAGCAACATGATGGTCTTCATACTCTTCTCCAGTTTTATGATCCCCAATTGTGGTGTTTCGTCTTTCCTGATTATTTTATGGTTCCTACCTTGGAAGAGATTGCCAGTATCCTGATGACTCCGGTCAGAGAGAATCCTTCGTTCTACAATTCAGATAAGGTTCCTCCGAATGAAGATATTGCTAAAGCTACCCACTTAAAATTGGCTCTAGTTATTGACCACATCAAAGATAAGAAAGAGTGTAAAGGATTCCATTTGACATTCCTGATTTCTGAAGCCAGAAGATGTGCTAAAGAGAAAAGGTGGATGGGTTTCAATGCAGTTTTAGCTTTGATCGTGTATGGGATTAGTTTGTTCCCGAATGAAAAAGAATTTGTGAGCATGGATGAAATATCCATCTTCATCAAAAGAAACCCTGTTCCAACCTTGTTGGGAGATTTCTGTTACTATGTTCATTATAAGAATGAAAGGAAGAAGGGAGGATACTTTGTTGTGCACCTCTGATTTACACTTGGTCTGCTTGCCATCTTCCCAAGTCAGGACCTTTTGTAGAGCTTAAAGGTGATGTTGAGTGGTCTAAGAGGTTGATGGGCTTGACTTCTAATGACATCACCTGGTGCTACAACAAAGACCTGGCTAGAAAAGAGTTGCTTACTAGATGTGGTAATTTCCCCAATGTACCTTTGCTTGGAAGAAGAAGGGGAATTAATCACAATCTAGTGTTGGCTATCAAGCAATTCAAATATCCTTTGAAGACTCTGCCCAAAGAAGAAGATATTGCAGAGTCCTTGTACTTTCCGACTAAAAGGAATGAAGACTTGTCTATCCAGGTTTCTCAAGCTTGGATTGTTAAAGTCAAGAAGGGAAAGAAAGAGTTTAAAAGGGTAGATCCCAAGACCTATACACCATATGCTGATTGGATGAGACACCGTGTTGAGGTCATGCCTCTCCCTTTTTAGTGGAACCATCTTTGTATCCCAAAGTGGTTGAGCCTCAGATTATAGTGCCTATTGAAGAGTGTCAAAAGCTGGAAGCTGAGCTTCACAAAGTCAGAACTGAGAGTTTTGAAATCAATAGCCTTTATCAGTATTTGGTCCATGCTAACAAGTAATTGGAGGAGAAAGTTCATCTCACTCAAAAAGCTATGGAGGATAAGAAGAAATAGCTTGCAGATAGGGAGCTATATTTCAAAAATAATGGTTTAGTTGAGATCAACAAAGCTAGTGAGCATCGAATGATCAAGAAGTCTTTAGCTGAGGGGGACGAAGCTATAATTCTCTAGAAAGCACAATGGGAGGCTAATTAGAAAAAGCAGAAGGAGATGGAGAAAGAATGCAAGCTGAAGATCAGAGATATGCAGATACAATTGGAAAGTTGGATAGAAGAACTTCAGAAAGCCCACGAGCAGCGTATAGATTACTTCCAAAGGCTAGAGAAAGGCCAGAGGTCAATGGATAATGCCCATAAAGAAATAGAAGAACTCAAGATCCATGCAAAAACTAAGAAGGCTAGATTAGAGCCAGGTTCCAGTAGGGGAATAAATAGGTGTTCTTGAAACAAATCAATGAGCTGCATGCTTCTTTTGACCAAAGAGATATGCTCATCCAGAAGTTAATTAAAGACCCAAGACATTCAGATGTTACCCAACTGTTCGAGGCAGTCAAGCAGTTTAGCTGGAGGTTGAGGGATGTGGAGTTCCATAGGACCTAGTTTCCTTTGATTGTACATGATTACTAACAAGCTTGTGTCGCACCCCGAAAAATATGACCTAACGATAAAAGACTGTACGCTGGGCAGACATTAGAGTCTCCATCTAATTCAAATGTATTCTCATGCATTCATCGTACTCGATGGGAACCATCTATGTTTTCACGCGCGAAAGGATGTCTATACCTAATGAGTTACTTTCAAAGGGAAATAAGATTAATTATAAGTTTGATTGATCCTAGTTACTCGGCAAGGATTGAGATCCTTGGGCCTACATACTCCCTCGTGCAAAGGGAAAGTCAGATCCTCATAGTTCGGCCTACTACGAGTAGTTGGTTGTTTGTTTTATTACCTTTCTTCCCTGAAAGGATTTAGGAGTCGAATTGCACTAAAGACTATCAGTATAGGTGATTATTCTGAACCATAAAGCCAAGTGTCTAGCGACGGGATATTCGGAGCGAGTAACAGGATTCCCGTTATCCTCCATCTACCCCTTAAGGCTCATGACATACAATTCTTCTCATATTATTAAAGTGTTTTATTACCTAATGAACATTTGACGTTGGATCAAAGGTTTGGGTTTAAAAGAGACGTTTTGGTTTTTTGAGGTTGGGGGTGAATGCAAATGGAGGTTTATTTGTTGGTTTGTTAGTGAGGCACAATGCGTTCGGCTCACAAGGTTAGGCAGATCCGATTCCTAGTCCCTAGGGGTGCTCCTAGTGAAACGAAACCATAACTGAAAGATAAAGTGCAAGTGTGTGTGAGTGCAACCACTTGGCGTTGGACCAAGGGTTCGCGAACTAAGGCGAGATCTATCTAGTCCTAAGGGTGCTATTAGCGATCAAACGATAAATAAAACGGAAAAATGAAATACGTTCATGAAATGGGAAAGGGGTACAAAGTAAATTACACAGGATTGCACAAAATAAAAGGGTTCGTTGTATTTGCACAAAAGGAAGCATGTGTGAAGTGTCCTAAACTATTCAGAGCC
The DNA here is from genome assembly GCA_963966055.1 of Lathyrus aphaca. NCBI lineage: Eukaryota > Viridiplantae > Streptophyta > Magnoliopsida > Fabales > Fabaceae > Lathyrus > Lathyrus aphaca. Next base: position 70,329,006 of record OZ014522.1, on the reverse strand, counting down.
GCTGGAGCTTGAAATTTAATCGAAAGCGTTAAAATGTAGCTTTTTAACTACCTTAGAACCGATTCAATGTTAGAATCGTTCTATGAGGAGTCGAGTGGCGATTTATGTTATGAAATGCAAAAATAAAATAAAATAAAATAAACTATATAAAATAAAATGGTCTCATCATTTAATCGAGATTTCAAGTCAGCTTGCGAAAAATCTCGATATATTTAGATGTTCATCGACCATAAAAAAAATAAAAGAAACGATAAAATAAAATAATCTAAATTAATTTGACAAAATAGAAAATAAATCTAAAAATAAAAACGATAAATAAATAACTAAACTAAATAGGCCTCATATTGATCAAACTTGATCGATTTAAAGAAATCGAACATATTTAAACTTTTATGATATCATCGGCCCAAAAATGCAATGAAAATAAAAATCAAATGATTCACTGATTATCTTTCTTTCTTTTTTTTTATAAAAATAAAAGAAAAACAAAAGAATAAAAAACATTAACAATTAAATACTTAAATAATAAATAAATAAACAAATAAATTGAAAGGGGGCGTGCTTGCGAGACTACTTGTGTGTGGTAGTGAATACTTCATGGGCTATAAAGCTCAGATAAAAAATTTAACGTAAAAGAAACAACTTAATAATACAAAGAACTGGAAAAAAATGTGAAGGGTTGTATCGTTGGCTGTATGTGTGTATAGAAAACGAATATGGACCTACTAAGCCTATCAGCAACACATGGATAAGAAGCAAAGGCAGTTAGTGTTTCATAAAAAAGAATAAGGGATTTTAAAACAAATAAATTAGTCAAGCCTATTTATATCAAAACAACAACAGCAACAGAGGAACGTATTCCTCTTTGTCATTCTTTCAGACAACGATTCGAAAAAACAAAATGACCCACCCTCAAATTTGATTTCGAATCTCCGCCTTTATGCTCTAAATATCAACAATTTGTCTTCAAAATCTCATTTTATTCTCCCGCGTGGTCATTCTCTGGGTTTGCTCGGTTCCCTTTGACTCTCTCGTTTCGGTGATGGCTCGGTTTTATGTTTGGTATGTGAATGTTCTTTTCGGTTATGGTTGAATGGATTTAGGAGAACCCCTAGGGACTAGGAATCGGATCCATATAACCTTGTGAATCAAGCGCATTGTGTCTCGCTAACAAACCAACTAATAAACCTCCATTTGCATTCACCCCTAACCTCAAAAACCAAAACGTCTCTTTTAGACCCAAACCCTTGATCCAACATCAAGTGGTCATTAGGTAATAAAACACTTTAATAATATGAGAAGAATTGTACTCCATGAGCCTTAAGTGGTAGAAGGAGGATAATGGGAATTCTATTACTCGCTCCGATTATTCCGTCATAAAATGCTTGGCTTGATGGTTCGGAATAATCACATATAGCCATAGTCTTTAGTGCAATTAAACTCCTAAATACTTTCATGGAAGAAAGGTAATAAAAAAACAACCAACCACCCATAGTAGGTCGAACTACGAGGCTCTGACTTTCCCATTGCACGAGGGAGTACATAGGCACAAGGATCTCAATCTTTGTCGAGTACCTAGGATCAATCAAACTTATAATTAAACTCATTTCCCTTAGAAAGAAACTCATTAGCCTTAGAAATCATTTCGTGCGTGACAACTTAGATGGTTCCATCGAGTACGATGGATGTAGGGGGTGCTAATACCTTCCCCTTGCATAACCGACTTCCAAACCCAGACAATGGTTTCGATGACCTTTGTCTTCGTCCTCTCTTTAGACGGGTTTTATCTATATCTTCTCTTTCCCCTTTTGGGAATAAATGAGAATTAGATGGCGACTCTCATGTCTTCCCAGCGTGCGGTCTTTTATCGCGAGGTCATATGTTTTGGGTTGCGACAGCTGGAGAATCTGATGTGACTGGTTCACCCCTACGTAAGTCAAGCCTAGTCTAAGATATTCCACGCTTGTTTGGATGTTTAATTTTATGATTTACTTGTTTATTACTTTTTTATCGCTTTCTTTATTGCTTTCAATATTATATGTCTTATGGCTCCTTAGTATTATGGTATTGGATCGGTATGTTGATTGCGAAAGAAGTTTGAGGGAAAGGCTCTATGCCCGAGCTTACAAGTACAAACATAAGTCAGGGAGGTTGTGTAGTACGGGCTCCCGTGAAATTTGCTCTCGTGAGTTGTCAATACAAAAACCTAGTTGGAGTAGATTCTAATGAGGATACTGACGACCGTAAAGCTTTAGGCGTGTGTGCTCAATTATTTTAATTAGGTTCATCAACTCTAAGGACCTTTAGAAACTTGAACCATTTGGCCTAAATAAATATTGATGGTCGCATAGTATGGGCTCCCGATAAATTTACTCTCGTGGGTTGTCGATACAAAGATCTCACTCAAAATAGGTTTTCTCAATGGAGTTGATTGATTGTCAAAAGCTGACATATGCATCAAAAAATTAAGCAAAGTCCGTAACTCTGAGACCTTTGTTTTAAACCATGTGTTTACGGTCACGTATTATGGGCTCCCGAGAAATTTTCTCTTGTGGGTTATCAATACGAAGATCTCACCCAAATGAGATTCATAAGGGGGAGTCAATCAATCGTCCTGCTGATGGCGTGTGTGATGAAAAATCATATGAATTGACAACTTTGGGGTTCCTAAAACTTTAGATTCAACCTGGTGAGATCCTTGTGAGGAGAGCAAGCCTTATGTTTCATCCTTACATCAGACTCATGAATTCCCGTGATTAAAAAATTCTGGATAAACTAAAGACCCTGATCTTGTGATCTCGGATTTTGACATTTGCATACATATGCATAACATTTTATATTGCATTTGCATCAACTATGCATCTTGCATTTTATCCCAAAAACCAAAAAAAAAATCATCAAGCTGATTCCTCGACACTCCCGTGCTACTCAAGCCAACGTCAGACGAGTAATGGACCAGATCCAATAAGACCATGTCACCGTAAATGGCCCGTCAAAGAATACTTTTGAAGGGGTTTTCGAAGACCAAGCTGAATAGTCTCCAACTTTGAAGAAGCAAGTCAAATCAAGAGAAATTCAATTCCTCAAATTAAGGCAATCGTCGCCATTTATCATTTTGAATTCTTGTATTGTTTGTTTAAGTATTGTTTACTCTGAACATTATCATTCGTATTTGGTTTTGTTAATGTTATGTTTATGCTGTTTTGAATTAGTTTATTCACATTCGCTCATTATTTATCATTTATCATAAAGTTACAAAAATATTTCTCACTTCACTTTAGCAAATATTTGAGGGAGGATTATGAAAACTGAATAACCATAATTGTCATGGTATGCTTTCGGATAAACCTCGTCAATGATGTACAGGCAATTTTTTCAAATCCCCAAACACAGGGGAGATGAGGAGTTAATCCTTAGTCAACCACCTCGAGCCTAAAAGTAGGATTTCATTCGGATACAAAACCTTACGCTTAACTGGGGGCGGGATAGTGTTCAATTGACGTAACTACACCTTCAAATCGCAATATTAGACACCCTATCGGAGGACCATCAACAAATGACTTGGCAGTCACAACATTCAACAAATTCAAAAAGGAAAACCGCTAAGTCGAGCACCCAAAGGGATACTTAAGAGAGACAAAAAAGAAAATAAAAAAACACTAAGTAGCACCCAAAGGGAGACGCATTCAGAAAAAGAATCATAGTAAATCCTAGAGGACCAAACGCTTCATAAAGCAGTCTAGGTGAATTCAGAACAAAGACAAAGCAAAAAGAGGAGCTCAAATCCTCAACAAATAACAAAACAAAGATTATATGACAGCCAAATCAAGAATCAAAGGTTCACCGACATCCATCAGAACAAAAAAAGATGACTTCCACTATCAAGCGAACCTTTAAGCTTCATCTTCACGCTTACACTGTCAAATCCCTTTTGGAAGACAAAGGCATGTGTAGTGTTAGCTAAATGTAGGATTGGAAAACATCATGAATAAGGGGTGGATACAAATAACTTTGAGCATTATACCTTTGTTTCAATAACCATGAACCAGACAACGTTACAACCCTTAAAAGACCTAAGTGTGGCAAAGTTTATTCTAAAAGCATGATACCAACAAGGTTGCGTAAAGTGACTCCCAAAGATTTGCTAATCTTCAATCTTGATTGCACATTTTTATTGCTGTATCTTTCACTCACTTGTTAAATCAACACCATGTTTGGACTAATGGTCCATTCACCACACTATCACCATCATTCAAATAAATGACTTTTTCAAAATTGTATGAACGTTGCATTAACACTACCATTTGTGTATGAACAATTTAATTGCAAATCAGTGCTTGACATCAAAGAAATTCCAACAAGAGGCAATTAAAGAGGAACTTGAACTTTCATTAGTACTGACCCGAATCAAGACTATCTTGAATCATTTCAATCAGAGGTAAGACCCTCGAAAATTCAATCCGGAGAAAATCATCCTCAACAACTCAATCAGTAGCAAATCATCCTTGATAACTCAATCAGAAGCAAATCATCCTCAATAGCTCAATAAGGGGAAAATCACTTCAACAACTCAATCAGGGGCAAATCATCTTCGAAAGCTCAATTAGAGGCCACACCCTCAGTAGCTCAATCAGGGGCAAACGCCTACCAAATCCAGACACTGGGGCAGATCATGGCATGGTCATTCTCAAAGTTTCCCCACCAGAATTCTTTCAAATACCCTACAGACAGGGGCAAGTAAACAAGCAGCAAGTCTTCCTATCTCTATTCCCCAGCTGAACAAGTAGTTCTTGCTAGACATTGGCAACCATTCAAAGCAAAGTAATTCATGCGTCAATCAAGTTGCTTCGCTCATCAGCAAGTAAACTTGGAGCACCCAAATCTCCATAATACCCTCTCAAATCCTCTCTATAAAAACAACTCCATTTACTCAACAAATCAAGCTTGGAGAGCCTCATGAATCTCTGCTAAAATTCTGCCAAAAAACTTCAAGCTTCAAAATACCAAAAAATATATCCAAATAAAACCATCCCTTGAACATTCGGACCTTCTCATCGCACAAACCCCATCCCTTCAACCATTCCTTTTCACAGCCCTTTTAAAAACACAAACAAGCCCTTTATTCACGCTAACCTCCAATATTCAACCTTAATCTCAAATCAAAACCTTTCCTCAAGCCTTAAATCCACTTAACCATAACCGAAAAGAACCCTCACAGACCAAACGTAAAACTGAGCTATCACCGAAACGAGAGAGTCAGAGGGAACCGAGCAAACCCAGAGAGTGACCATGCGGGAGACAAAAACGGGATTTCGAAGACGAATTGTCGAGATTGAGAGCATAAAGACGGAGATTCGAAAATAAATTTGAGGGTGGGTCATTTTGTTTTTTTTCCGAATCGTTGTCTGAAAGAATGAAAAAGAGGAATACGTTCCTCTGTTTCTGTTGTTGTTTTGATATAAATATGCTTGACTACTTTATTTGTTTCAAAATCCCTTATTCATTTTTATGAAACCCTCACATTTTTTTTCTTCAGTTCTTTTTATTATTAATTTGTTTCTTTTATGTTAAATTTTTTATCTGGGTTTTATAGCCCATGAAGTATTCACTACCACAAACCAGTAGTCTCGCAGGCGCGCCCCCTTTCAATTTATTTGTTTATTTATTTATTTATTTATTTAGTATTTTAGTATTTTATAATTATTGTTTTTTATTGTTTTGTTTTGTTTTTATTTATAAAAAAAAAAGATAATCAGTGAACCATTTGATTTTTATTTTCATTGTATTTTTGGACCGATGATATCATAAAAGGTCAAATATGTTCGATTTTATTAAATCGGTCAAGTTTGATCAATATGAAGCCTATTTAGTTTATTTATTTATTTATCGTTTTTATTTTCGATTTATTTTCCATTTTGTCAAAGTAATTTAGTTTATTTTATTTTATCATTTATTTTATTTTTTTATGGTCGATGAACATCTAAATATCTCGAGATTCGTCGCAAACCGACTTGAAATCTCGATTAAATGATGAGACCATTTTATTTTATTTAGTTTATTTTATTATTGCATTTCATAACATAAATCAATGCTCGACTCCTCATAGAACGATTCTAACATTGAATTGGTTCTAAGGTAATTAAAGAGCTACATTTTGACGCTTTCGATTAAATTTCAAGATCCAACGGCTCCAAATAATTTAGGACACTTTACACTTGGTTCCTCTTGGGAAAATAAAATGAACCCTTTTATATCGTGCAATACCGTGCAATTTACTTTTTACCCCTCTCCTATATCATGTATGCACTTTATTATTCTGCTTTATTTATCATTTCAATCGCTAGGAGCACCCTTAGGGACTAGCATAGATCTCGCCTTAGTTCAGAACACTTGGTCCAACGCCAAGTGGTTGCACTTACACACACTTTCACTTTATCTTTCGATTATGGTTTCATTTCACTAGGAGCACCCCTAGGGACTAGGAATCAAATCCATCTAACCTTGCGAGTCAAGCGCATTGTGCCTCGCAAACCAACCAACAAATAAGCCTCCATTTGCATTCACCCCTAACCTCAAAAAACCAAATCGTCACTTTTAGACCCAAACCCTTGATCCAATGTCAAATGATAATTAGGTAATAAAACACTTTAATAATACGAGAATAATTGTACGCCATGAGCCTTAAGTGGTAGAAGGAGGATAACAAGAATTATGTTACTCGGTCTGATTATTCTGTCGCAAGACACTTGGCTTGATGGTTCCAAATAATCACCTCTACCCATATTCTTTAGTGCAATTCGACTCCTAAATCCTTTCATGGAAGAAATGTAATAAAACAAACAACCAACCACCCGTAGTAGGTCGAACTACGAGGCTCTGACTTTCCTATTGCATGAGGGAGTACGTAGGCACAAGGATCTCAAACCTTGTCGAGCACCTAGGATCGATAAAACTTATAATTAAACTCATTTCCCTTAGCAAGTAACTCATTAGGCATAGACATACTTTTGCACGTGACAACTTAGATGGTTCCCATCGAGTACGATGGATGTAGGGGGTGCTAATACCTTCCCCTTGCATAACCGACTTCTGAACCCAGGAAATGGTTTCGACAACCTTTGTCTTCATCCTCTATTTAGACGGGTTTTATCTATATCTTCCATTTCCTTTTTGGGAATAAATGGGAATTAGATGGCGACTCTCATGTCTTCTCAACACGCGGTCTTTTATCGTGAGGTCGTATTTTTCAGGGTGCGATAGCTTGTTGTGGGAATCTTTTGTACTCCTTATATTTTCATTATTGTAGAAACATGTAACCCTCAGGGGAGATTTTCCATTGCTCTTGAGCTTACGTTTATGTTATCTGATCTGGTTTAGCTTTTTGATCGTTGTCTATGCACCGACACTTGTTCATTTGGACCAACCACATACGAGCTTTGTGTGATTGTTTCTTCACAAAAAGTCGGGTTCCAAAGGCCATATGGATTTTGAAATTATTATTGAATACCAAAATTGGGACATAAATGAACTTGAGAGTGAAAAACACAACATTTCTATATCATGTATATCATTTCTTGCATTTTAACAGGTTGTCCGGGTTTCCTAACTTATTTGATTATATCAGGAAGGATTGCAAACTATCACACTCACAGGTACGCCACCTGATAGAATCATTGGTACGTCATGGATGTTGTGCAGACTGAGTTGGCTAAGCTTCGCCTACGCATGAATGAATTCATGAACATGATGCAAGGGGTTGCCTTGGGGAAAAATATATGTGGGTCATTGTTCAAAGGCTTGATGCACCACAAGTGGAGGTTTCTGACACATAAGTCAATCTGGATGCATAATGGAATCCCATCAATACTATTGGTGCAACTGTGGGAGCATAAAGACCCCCTACTCTGGTGGATATTCCCGTTCCAATTTCCCATATGGAAGATAACCAGACTGATCAGTTCTCACTAATGAATGAGGACATGGGTTTTGGTGCTGGTGGCGGTCATCGTAAATTACAAATGTTGGCAGAAAAAGTTTGGGCTCTAGAATGCAAAGACACCTTAGGGATTGATGTATCTGACATAGGGTTCGTGCAAAGGCTGGTGAACTTGCCAAAGTTCAAATCTCCTGGGTTTGATAAGTATAATGGAAGTTCTTGTCCCAAGATCCACCTTTAGGCCTACTACCGCAAAATTGTTGCTTACACCTAAGATGAAAAGCTTTGGATGTACTTTTTCCAGGACAACTTTTCTGTTTGATCTCTTGAGTGGTATATGAAACTGGAAAAAAGAGTCGTTCGCAACTGGGAAGAACTTGGGGAAAAATTCCTAAAGAAATACCACTATAACATCGACATGGCTCCTATTCGGACCCAACTGCAAATCATGTCACAAGAAAATTCTGAAAGATTCACAGAATATGTGCAAAGGTGGCGTGAGCTAGCTGCTAGAGTTCAACAACCTCTACTTGAAATAGAAATGGTAGACTTGTTCATGGATACTCTCCCAGGGCATTTCATGGAGTGCCTTGTGGGGTGTTCATCGAGCATATTTTCTGACATCATAATGGCAGGGGTAATGATTGAGAACTGGTTGAAGTTAGGAAATATCCAGAACAATGGTGATTCCACGTCCGAAACTAAGAAACCATTCTCCAATGGTAAGAAGAGAAGGAACGAAGAATAAAGGGAAATATACGCCCAATGGAAGAGAGGAAATCAGGCTCCTTATTATCAGACTGCAATCATCACCATTCCATCTGTAACTAATCAACCCGCACCACAGCAGAAGCAACAACAACAACGTTAGAAAAACTTCCAACAATAGAGAACTCCTAGATAGTACTATTCGCCAAGGCCGAAGGACAGACATTTTGAAACACCGCCAATGTCATACTCACAACTTTTGGAAAATTTTCTGCAGCTTCAGATGATTCAACTTCGAACTCTAGCGCCACCAAAGGCTAGACAAATCCCAAAGGCTTACGATGCCAATGCCCATTGTGAGTTTCACTCAGGAGCTCCTGGCCATACCACTGATGATTGCAAGGTTCTTAAACACTTGGTTCAAGACATGTTAGACTCAAAGCTATCAACTTTTCTCCCACACCCAATACTCTTTAGAATCCTATGCCTCGGCATGGGAGATCCGTTGGGGTTGTAGAAGATGGTGACAAAATGAATTTGATATGTGATGTAAACTCCATAAAGACTTCATTGTTAGAAGTGAAGAGCTGTTTGTCAAAGAAGGGTTTATTCCCGGGCTGCGGGGAAGCCTGTCAAGATTGTGAAAGGTTTGCAAACGGATGTGAAAAACTGAAGATCGGTATTCAGAAATTAATTGATGATGGGGGTATTCAGTTTAATCGTGTTTCTAAAGAAGAGAAAGAGGTCTCTACACTGACTATATATTTCACCCCTGTTGAAATTCCAGCACCGACAAGGCCCACACTTGTCACATTTATTGTTCCAGGACCAGTGCCATATCAAAGTGAGAGAGCCATTCCACGGCACTATGATGCTGAAGTCTATTGCAATAGGCAGAGGTAAGATATAATTACTTCAGGTACAGTGCATCATCAGGTTGAAAATGTAGGTGTTGGAGGTTCCACTAGAAGTGGAAGGTTGTTTGCACAACAAACATTGAGAAATGGTGGGGCAACACCAAGTGACAATGTAGAGTCCCTGGCTAAGGCCAAGGGTAAAAAAGTTGTGTCCAATGAGGTCCCTAATCCTGACCTAGAAACCCCCTTTGAGAAGGAAGCTGAGGAGTTCCTACGAATCATTAAGAAGAGTGATTATAAAATAGTCGTCCATCTTCACCAGACTCCTTCCAAACTCTTTATCATGTATCTACTATTGTGTACAGTGTCCCACAGGAATGCCTTGCTGAAGATCTTGAATAATGCCTATGTCCCTCAAGAGATATCCGTAAATCAGCTCGAAACTATCGTCTCAAGTGTACATGCAAGTCACGAGATGGGCTTTACATATTTTGACTTGACCACAGAAGGGTGAAATCATAATAGAGCTTTGCATATTTCCATGGAGTGCAAAGGAGTTGTACTTTCACATGTGCTCATTGACACATGGTCTTCACTAAATGTGCTCCCAAAAAAAGGCTTTTATCAAGCTGGACTATGATGGTTTAGTGCTCCATCCCAACGATCTGGTGGTCCGTGCATTCGATGGTTCAAAGAGATCCGTATTTGGCAAGGTAGAACTCCCGATCAAGGTGGGCCCACGGGTTTTCAACATGAGCTTCTATGTGATGGATATTCATCCCAATTACAGTTATCTGTTGGGACGCCTGTGGATTCATGCGGTTGGGGCAGTGTCTTTTACCTTATATCAAAAGCTGAAGTTCGACATGGATGGACAAATCGTTACAGTGTGTGGGGAAGAGGACATCTTCATAATCCATTTGTCTTCCTTCAAGAATGTGGAGATGTATGGGGAAATATATGAGACTCCATGCCAAGCATTTGATCCAGTCAAAGTTGAAGCAGCAGCGGAATCAGCATCAGCCTCTGCAAAGAAAAAGAATGGAGTATCCATTGCATCCTATAGACAAGCTCTCGAGATGATTGAATCTGAAGATAGAGAAGGCTGGGGAAAAATGATCGGCGTCCCCAAGAAAGAATATATGATTGGATTCAGTTTTCACCCTACTCAAGCAATAGCAGCACAAAGTGCCAGAGGTCATAAGGGGCCAATCACTTTTTCCAGTTTTGAATTAGTCGATTACAGTCGTATATGCACCATTCAGGAGAATGAAGTTGACAGTGATTGTGAAATAGACGATTGGATCAAGCCGAGTATCCCAGGAATGGAGCTCAATAACTGGTCATCATAAAATATCATCACTATTACGCATCAACAAAAGTAATCACCTTGTGTTTTCCTTACTTTTGTGTGAAAGCTCTACGCCTTGCCCAAGTCGTAGCAACTCATTATAAGGGCATCCTTATTTCAATATACAATGTTTAATCATCAATAAAATGGATGATTTTTGCATTCATGATATGGTGTTCCCTGTCTTTCATTTTTATTTTTCTTTAAATAATAAATGGCAATGTACATTTTTCATTTTCTTCACGCTCATTCTAAAACAAAGCATGGATCATCATTCATGCAGATGCACCCCATTGGGTCCAATCATTGATAATTCTACTATGACTCGCTATGACTTAGACAATCCAATTTACCAAGCCGGCGAGGAAGGTGAAAAGGATTTTGAATTGCCTGAAGAGTTAGCTAGGTTATTAAAGCAAGAGGAGAGGGTGATTCAGCCGCATGAAGAGGCTATTGAGATTGTGAATCTGGGTACTGATGAAGCTAATAAAGAGGTAAATATTGGGGCCGCATTAGAAGAGTTTGTGAAGAACCGATTGATTGATATGCTTCAAGGGTATGTTGATATTTTTTCCTGGTCTTACCAAGATATGTTGGGACTTGACACCAATATTGTAGTACACAAGCTACCGCTCTGAGAAGATTGTCCGTCGGTGAAGCAGAAACTGCGTAGGACTTTACCTAATATAGCAATAAAGATCAAGGAAGAGGTTCAAAAATAGTTTGATATTGTGTTTTTGGCTGTTACGAGTTATCCACCATAGGATGATAACATTGTTCCGGTGCCGTAAAAGGATGGTAAAGTTCGGATGTGTGTTGATTACCGAGATTTGAACAAAGCTAGTCCCAAGGACGATTTCCTGTTGCCTCGCATTTATGTGTTTGTCAACAACACAACTCAATACTTGGTGTTCTCCTTCATGGATGGATTTTCGGGCTACAATCAGATTAAAATGTCGCCATATGACATGGAGAAGACTAAATTCATCACCCCTTGGGGGACTTTCTGTTATAAAGTGATGTCGTTCGATCTTAAAAATGATGGGGAAACTTACCAACGGGATATGGTGACTCTCTTTCATGATATTATTCATCATGAGATTGAAGTTTATGTTGATGACATGATTGCGAAGTCACAAATAGATGAAGAACACCTGATCAACTTGGCCAAGCTATTTGACAGGTTGTGAAAGTTCAGATTGAGGCTGATTTCAAACAAGTACACCTTCGGAGTGCATTCTGGTAAATTGTTGGGTTTCATTGTAAGTGAAAAAGGGATTGAGGTTGATCATGCAAAGGTGAAAGCTATACAATAAATTCCTGAGCCTAAAACAGAAAAAGAAGTGAGTGGCTTTTTAGGTATATTTAACTACATTGCATGATTCATATCTCACCTAACAGGTGCATGGGAACTAATATTCAAGCTCTTGAGAAAGAATCAGGCTGTCAGGTGGAATGAACGATTTCCAAATGGCTTTCGACAAAATAAAAGAGTATTTATAAGAACCTCCAATCCTCATGCCTCCAGTCCCGAGGAGGCCTTTGATTATGTATCTTACAATACTTGAAGGGTCAATGGGTTATGTTCTCGGTCAACATGACGAGACAGGTAGGAAGGAGCACGCCATTTACTGCCTGAGCAAGAAGTTCGCATACTATGAGTCTAGATACTCAATGCTTGAGTAGACATTTTATGCACTTACATGGTCTGCTAAGCGATTGAGGCAATAAATGCTTACTCACACGACCTTATTGATTTCTAAGATGGATCTTGTCAAGTACATCTTTGAGAAACCAACATTAACTGGAAGAGTCGCACGTTGGCAGATGGTCTTGACTGAATACGACATTCAATATACTTTCCAGAAAGCCATCAAGGGAAGCGTATTATCAGACAACCTGACCCAACAACCAATTGATGACTATCAACCGATGAAGTTTGAGTTCCCTGATGAAGACATCATGTTCCTCAAATTGAAAGATTGCAAAGAACCACTCTCGGAGGAGGGGCCAGACCCTGAATCCAAATGGAGTCTGATGTTCGATGGGGCGTTAACATGAATGGCAACGGAGTTTGTGCCGTCATTATCAAACCATAAGGAATTCACATGCCCTTCACTGCCCGTTTGACTTTTGAATGCACCAACAATGAGGCGGAATACAAAGCTTTCATAGTGGGAATTGAGGAGGCGATTAATTTGCAAATTAATACCCTTGATATCTTCGGTGATTCAACTTTGGTCATTAATCAGGTTAATAGAAAGTGGCTTGTTCATCAACCATATTTGATTCCATATATGGATTACACGAGGGAATTGTTGACATTATTCACGATGGTAAAGCTTCATTATGTGCCTCGCGATGGGAATCAGTTTGCTGGTGCCTAGCAACCTTGTCTGCCATGATTGAAGTCCAACAAGGGAATTAAGTGCCCAAAATTATGGTTGCTTGTCTCTAAAGGCCCGCTTATGTGTTTGCAATCGATGTTACTGACAACGATAAGCCTTGGTACTATGATATCAAACATTTCCTGAAATGCCAAGAATACCCGACCAGGGCATCCAGCAAAGATAAAAAGACTCTGAGGAGGTTGGCTGGTGGGTTCTTCTTAAATTAGGATGATGTGTATACAAGAGGAACTTCAACATGGTTATGCTTAGATGCGTGGATAGACACGAAGCAAACATGTTATTGCGGGAAGTTCAAGAGGGATCCTTCGATACCCATGCTAGAGGACATGCCATGGCAAAGAAGCTTTTGAGATCTGGGTATTATTGGATGACCATGGAATTCGATTTTTGCAAATACTCCTACAAATTCCATAAATGTCAAATTTATGCTGATAAGGTGCATGTGCCTCCTAATTTGTTGAGTGTCATGTCCTCCCCTTGGTCCTTTGCAATGTGGGGCATCAACATGATCCAAAAATCGAGCCTACCACTTCCAACGATCATCGCTTCATTCTGGTTTCCATAGAGTACTTCACCAAGTGGGTGGAAGCGGAGTCCTATGCTTACATCACCAAGCTGTTTGTAGCCTGGTTCCTAAAGAATGACATCATTTTTCAATATGGAATACCTGAGAGAATCATTACTAATAATGGTTCCAATCTCAATAACAAAATGATGGTGGAGTTATGTCGAGAATTCAAAATTGAGCATTATAACCCTTCTCTGTACCACCCAAAGATGAATGGCGTTGTCGAGGAGGCTAACAAAAACATCAAGAAGATCGTACAGAAGATGGTTGTGACTTATAAAGATTCACAGAGATGTTGTCGTTCGCATTGCATGGGTACCGAACATCTATATGCACGTCAACCGGGGAAACCCCATTCTCACTAGTATATGGTATGGAGGCAGACCTATCAGTCGAGGTTGAGATCATTTCTTTGAGGATAATGATGGATGTTAAGCTTGATGAAAACGAATGGCTTTAGACCAGATTCAACCAGTTGAGTCTCATTGAGGAGAAATGTTTAGCAGTTGTATGCCATGGACAGATGTACCAAAGGCGGATGAAACGGTCATTCGATCAGAAGGTACGACCTCGATGTTACATACCCGGTGAATTAGTGCTGAAAAAGGATCCTACCTCCTCTAACATATTATAGGGGAAAGTGGACTCCCAACTATGAAGGTCCATTTGTGGTTAAGAATGTCTTCTCGGGTGGAGCCTTGATGTTAACAACCATGGATGGAGAATACTTTCCATCCCTTGTCAACACAGACGCAGTTAAAAAATACTTCATATAAAAGGACCCACTGAACAAAAAAAAAGAGAGTTCAGGCAAAAAAAAGGCATCCCGGCGAACCACAAAAAAAATGATAAAAGTTTCGGGCAAAAGTTAGGGATATACAATGAAAAGATATGTACACCCATAAGTGGAAAGCCCGCATGGGCCACTTAAGCCAAAATGGGTATCCTAGTGGATTGAAAACCCGCAAAGGGCGGTCCACGCAAAAGAGGGATTGAAACAAACAACTGTGATCTATGTAATCTGTGATTCGTCTTTTACAACAATGGATAATCTGAAGGTTAAGAATTAGTCCAATTGTCTTCACCAAAAGCGAAGTATGCGGAGAGTCTCGAGGACATACGGGTCATATCCAGGTTGGAACTTGATGGGATCCAATTTCACATTCTCATTAGGATAGTTTATTTTTCCTTTTGTTCAATTTTCTCTTTCTAGGAATTGCTTCCTGGTGTAACGCCTTTTCGCTACCACTTTTCAATCAATGAATTGCATTTCATCCAAATAGATTTCGTGGTTTTTGTTTTCATTTACCATTGTTGATTGCAAAAACGTCCAAATAATGTGATAGATATTGCAGTGCAAAGACATTGAGGCCTTATAATACATGCTTAAGAGTAAAACACTTGACATATACTTTAATTGTTGAGTAACATGGATGGTAAACTCAGACCATAGGCACGTGGCATGTGGGCTTGTCTAATCTTCCCTTTTACAAGAACTGTCAGTTGCATTCACTAATTTTCAGGTATGGAGTAAAACAAATTGAAATTCTGTGATCAGGTATGAGATGTCCTAAGAGATGTTCCAACACTTGACAGATTTAACCAAAACTTAAAAAGCAAGAAAAGTAAACAACACAGAAGTTTGTTAACCCAGTTCAGTGTATAACCACACTTACATCTGGAGGCTACCAAGCCAGGAGGAAATCCACTATAAGTAATATTAATTCTAGACTTAAACCACCCTGTTTAATCTATCACTTAATAACTACCCAATGCAATTTCTACCTAAGACACAACTTAGATAAGAGTATCCTACTCACTCCCCCTCAATCACACAGTGATTTTGTTTACAAGTTTAATGAAATTGAAGTCATACTTCAAACTAAACAGCTTGATCTTACTTCACAGTTTCAATCAAGTCACAAATGCACTTTTTGCTTAAAAGCTCATAAAGTGGTACAATTAAACAACCTGCTATTAAAACACTGGACACCTTATTTAGTCTTCTGAAATTCTTACTCAATTCTATGAGTTTCTGTTCATTAAATAGGTATCTGTAATTTTGGGCTTTCTGTAGAATGATCCAGCCCTAATGCGCAAGCAGCTTCCACCTTGAATTAGGGTTTGTTACTTCCTAGATTCTAGGTGAATTAGGTCTTCTGTTTTTAATCTGAATCCTCAATATAACATTCCCTACAGATGCGCCTTGTTCTGTTTTTATCAATCAATAATCAATTCCAGATAACTCTCCTTAAATATCTCTGATCAGTTAGACATTAAGTAATTCTGGTAGCAGGTTTGAGATGTCTCAACATCTGTTGGGACATCCTGAAAAACTGAACTTATGTCATTTACACAATGTCCCAACATCTGGTGAGACATCCTGAAATAAGTTCACATACTCTGTTTGATAATGTCCCAACATTTGATAGGACATTCTGAACTGAATTCAATATTTCTTGTTGGTCAAAAATTCTGCCAATTCAAGACATCTACAAACTCCCCCTTTGGCTAATTTTTGGCTAACATCTTTTCTGGTTTTCAGAGTGCAGCAGAAGTTCTTTTTATCAGAGTATAACATTACTTTTCTGTTGATTCATATTTGAGATTACTCCCCCTCAAACATATATGTATCCAGTCTTGTTGCAACAGAAATATTTATCAAAACACACTGATTCAGTTCAGACTTAAACAAACAGATTTTTCATTCATAATTAAACAGCAATACAATTTGTTGTTGTTGTTCTCCCCCTTGTTAGACACAAATTATGGGGCCAAAGACACTAATCCAGAAATACAATGCAGTGCTGTCATTACAATTTGCCTCACATACAATGATCACTCAGACTCCTCAGCTTCAGTTTCTTCATCAGCTTCAGTTTCTTCATCAGAGGCAGTTTCTTCATCAGATGCAGCTTTCTGATCTCCTTCACTCTCCAGCCTTTGAATGATTTCCTCAAGTTTCTGCTTTCTAGCTTCAAGCTCTTTGCAAGTGCTCTTGAGTTCAGCAATTAATGCCTTCTTGGAGATTGGAGTCTTAGCAGTTGAAGGACCTGCAGATGTCCCAGAAGGTGCTTCAACATCTGCTGCATGATGACTGAGGAACAGTTTGTAGTGAAATGCCAGGGGGCTTTCTCTCTTGCAGACTGTGTCTTTCTCAGTGAGGATCCCAGGGTATTGACTTAGAACTATACCACATAGCAAAGAGGGAAAAGCTAGTGACAGCTTTGTTGCAGAAGAGCTGGCATGCTTCAAGGTCTGATCAAAAATGTAAGCACCATAATCCAGCTTAGTCTGAGTTCCCACAGCATAGATAAACCTGGCCAGACCAGTGGATATTGAAGATGTGTGGTTGGTAGGCACCCAGTTTGTTGTTCCAATCCTGTTCAGCATGGCATATTTTCTTGTTAACATGCTCACTGAGAGCTTTCCTTTAACAGGCCATGCCTTGACCTGGTTTGCAGTGATAACCTTGCAGACTTGGTTATCTGTTTTACCTAGCTCATTTGGACCATCTGTTTCTCTTCCTAGGTATTGGTTGATGATTTGAGGAGAGAACTCTACACACCTACCTCTAACAAAGACTTTTCTAAATTCAGAGGACTTACCATTGGCACAATCCTCCTGAAGATTAACAATGAATTCTTTGACAAGAAGTTCATAGCAGGGAGAGAGATCTGAGACTGTTTTGAAGAGGCCTGCAGCAAAGATGAGATCAATCAGTTCAGTGCACTCAAGTGCATTACTGCTCAGTTCTCTTTCAAGGGCAACCCTTCTTTGGTACACAAACTTCCATCTGTTAACACTGGAGACAAGATGGAATGAGATGTTGTCCAAGGGAGCTTCTGGAACAGCAGTTGAAGCCCTAGATGGTGTTGGTTTCTTCTTGGGAGGAGATGTTGGGACATCTGATTCAACATCTGAGTCTGATGGGGTAACAGCTTTCCTCTTTTGGGTTTGGACTTTACTCCATTGTTTTGTTGGACCAAAGGCAGCTTTAGCTTTGCCTTTCTTTGGTGTAGCTTTCTTCTTCTCAGGAATTTCAGGTTCAGCTTGCATCTTTCCTTTCCTGGACCTGAGCCTTTTGGCTATGCTAGGTCTAACAGAGGCTATGATCTCTATATCAGAGTCCTGTTCCAGGTTCACCACTGGAGGAGATTGAGCAGTCTCCTCTTCAGCTGGTTGATCAGCAGAGATTTGATCTTCATTTGAGGCTTTGGTCTGATCCTCAGAGACTTCTTCATTACTTTCATTTGAGGCCTTTTTCTGGTCCTCAGTTTGTTCAATATCAGCATCAGCTGAGTTCTTTTTCTCATCTTCAGATGTTCCAACATCTATTGGGACATCCTGTTGAACAGGAGTGTCCTCTGCAGCTTGAGCTTGTTCTTCTTGAGGTGCAGGTATGGTGTTCAGAGGAATAGAAATCCCACTAACCACTCTCTTTTCAAAAAGAATCTTGTTGACTATCTCCTTGATGGAAGCATCCACATAGTCAGAAGATTTTGGAGGCATGTTTGCTGGAGAAGGAATGCCTCCTTTGGATTTGCTGCAGACTTGATCTTTAGCTCTTTTAGGGGTTCTTGGCTTTTTAGCATGAGAAGCACTTCCTCTGAGTTCGTCCAATGGGGTTGATTTCATTGGTACCACAGAGATGGGAGTTGCATGAACTACGTCTTCTTTGTTGAGAACTTCTTCAGAAGTGTTAGGGTTTTGAGACATTGTTAAGGAAGATGGATGAAGAGCTTTAGGGTTGATGATTTCTGAAGTACAGCTAGTTAATGTGATTCGCTTGTGATAGTATGATGAGAATCTTGATAGATGATTATAAGCAGTTACTAAATAAGTAGCCGTTACATTGCAAATTATTAGGAATGGAATTCCCAAGGTTCTTGTCCAGACTGGTTTTGCCATCTGGAACTTATGCCATACAATGTCATATGACATGTTGGCACATCTCATTAACTGCTAAATATCACATAAACAGATTCCCAGTTTTCCCCTTAAGTTCTCAAATTGTGTAGCATCCAATGCTTTGGTAAAGATATCAGCTAACTGCAGATTTGTAGCTACATGTTCCAATGAAATCACCTTTTCTTCTACAAGATCTCTGATGAAATGATGTCTGATATCAATATGCTTGGTCCTGCTATGTTGGATAGGATTCTTTGATATGTTTATTGCACTTAAGTTGTCACAGTACAATGTCATGACATCCTGTGCGACATTGTACTCAGTGAGCATTTGCTTCATCCAAACCAACTGAGAACAACTGCTGCCAGCTGCTATATATTCAGCTTCAGCTGTAGATAAGGATACACAATTTTGTTTCTTACTGAACCAAGAAATCAAATTGTTTCCTAGAGAGAAGCATCCTCCTGAATTGCTTTTTCTGTCATCAGCACTTCCAGCCCAATCAGCATCACAGAAGCCAGTGAGAATTGGTTTGCAACCATGAAAGTACATTATGCCATAGTCACAAGTACCATTAACATATTTAAGAATTCTCTTGACTTGATTGAGATGACTGACTTTTGGATCAGCTTGATATCTTGCACAAACACCTACTGCAAATGCTATGTCAGGTCTGCTAGCAGTCAAGTATAACAAGCTTCCAATCATGCTTCTGTATAAGCTTTGATCTACATTCTCACCCTTTTCATCTTTAGTCAGCTTTAAATGTATGGGGGTGTAACACGGTGGGAGAACTGACTTTTAGTTATGTTGCGGATAGCAAGAGTCGCCACCGACTTTTATTTTATCCAAAAGGAAAGGGTATAAAAGAACAGGAAAGACCTTAAGAGATATTTTCGGGTCCGGGGGGTAGGTTATGTAAAGGGAAGGTGTTAGCACCCTTTACATCCATGGTTATCCATGGGCTCTTAGTTACTTAGCTCACTTTTGAATTGTTTTTGAAAGTGTAGTGTGTGAATAGAAAAATTTTCATAATAGTTGATAATGATCCATGTACGGATGCGTAAAAACTTGTGTTTGAAAATTTGTTTGAAATTGTGGAAAGTTTGAAAAGTTTTGAATGAAGTGAGCAAGTACATAAGAGAAACCTACCCTAAAGTTTAAGTCTATTCTGTTCTTTATCCTTTAAGTGGTAAGACTATCCCTATTATTAAGGAATAGGTAGTCATTACCTTGGATGTAAGGGACAAGTGAGGGTCATCTGTTTATGAAGGCAACTGTGGGGTGTATTAAGCATATAGGAGGGACTATCATCATTATTCGAAAAGGGACTTGATCTTTAAAGGCAACCATTAGGGACTTGATGATTTTTCTTTTAAGGGACTTGCTTTATACACCCCACTTGACCTTATGATTAGGCAACATTGAGGGATAGCCTTAGAAAGTGTAGGATGGCGATAAAAAAATCGACTTACGTGTGTGAGTGTTTAATATTATTTATCTTTAATTAAAGTGATCTAAATTTATTTTAAATTGAATACATATTTGCACTCCCTAAATTACTAACCATAATATAATAATTAAATAAATTAAATATTACAAAATTTACACCAAGGAGCAATTACATAATTATAATAATAGGCAAATTAAAAATAAATAGCAAAATATAAAAGCAAAAATAAAGAAATAAGCAATAATAAATAAATAGGGGTTAGTAATAATAACAATTAAAAATAGGGTTAGTAAAAATATTAAAAATAAATAAATTTAGTGAAATAATAATAATAATAAATGAAATTAGAAATAATATGATTAGTAATAAAAATAAACAAGGTTAGAGAAATAAAAATATAAGATAATAATAAGCAAAAATAATAAATAATAATATGGTTAGTAGCAATATTTAAAATAAATAGAATTAAATAAAAAATATTATAATGACATGATTAGAATAATAAACACAAAATTGAATTTTAATGTATAAACATTTATTTAAAAATAAGAATAACTAAATAATTATTATAACATAAAATTTTTAAACATAATATAATTATAAATTTTAATCATCACAAATTTAATTATTTATAAACATATATTAACAATTATTTATTAAAAAAAAATATATACACATTATATGAAGAAAATAAGTTTTAAATATCATACTCACAAAAATTAATCATATTTATAAAATTCAATTTTATTAATTATTACATTTACAAAAATTATATTAAATAAATATATACATGATAATTATATAAAGAATTAGAAAGTAAAAATTATTTAGAAAATAAAATTAGGTTTTCACAAAATTAGGGTTTTGTTTAGAAAAAATAATTTTAGAGTTTAATTTATAATATACATATATTTATAATTTAATCACAAGATAAAGAAAATAATTTAAGAAGATTTATATATTTTAGAATTTGGAAAATATTAAACATGCTTCATTATTTTTTTAATTATTTAGAAAACATATATATAAGACTATATTTAACTTAATAATAGAATAATTAAATCAAATAAAAGAAAAAAACAACAAAAAAAAAATGTGGAAAAAACTTACCTGACTGGGGTTTGAACCCAGGTCAGTTTGTTTGCTAGCAACAAGAAATACCATCAGGCTACTACACACGCAGGTGAAAGGGAGAAGAGAGTAATTGCTTTTGTGCTTTGTCTTAGAAAATCCAGAAAATAAAGAAAGCAAAAAGGCCTGGGGTGGTGTTGAACCCAGGACCTCATAGATACACACACGCGCGCATTACCACCTGGCTGGGAGAGCCTACCTGGTAATATGATGGCCACATAATATAATATATTAAGTCTCTTTGTTACCTGAAAAAAATAGAAAAAATAATGTACGAGACCAAGACTCGAACTCAGGTCCCATAGGTTACACGCACAAGCCTCACACCACTGGGCCAGCACAGCTGTGGTGATAAACAAACAGGATATTAAAATAATATTTTAAATCAAAAATTTAAACATGAAATCTGCGCCAAAACCAGTCATCTTCTTCCTCAAGTTCGTAGGATTTTCCTGCGAAATTCCCTGCCAATATACCTGCAAAATTCAAATTCGCAGCAACACCTATGGATTTCATACATGGCCAAAACTGTAAAATTTCAACAAATTAAAGAGTCAAACATGATCACAAGACCATCTGGAATTGAACCACGTTTCCAGAATGAATTTATATTGCCTAGAACAGAAAACCCTAATGGAGGTCATAAACCCTAGTAATGGCCGAATCTGTATGGGGTCACGAAAATCAAATTAATTTGTCCAGAATTCTTCCAAAGCTTCAAATAACATCAAATCAACACACAAATTTCATTAATAATGGTTAAATAATGGAAATCGAAAAAACAAATTTTCAAGAACAACCAAGCTTCGGGTTGTTCATATATGCATGATATTGATGCATATGAGCATTGGTTTTGCTTCGTGGATGATCAAAGAACATGTCTATGCCTTTATTTTACCTTGAAACCTCTTGTATGAAGGAATCCGAATGGAGGTTTTTGAATGGTTTTTTTGATTTGTGAACTTACCTTTGGATGCAGCAAAATCGTGCTTGAGGGTTTGCATTATGTTTAGTACTTATAGGAGATGGAATCTAGGTCATAACATTGATTGATCATATGGAAATTTTGATATTTGAAGATTGAAAAAGATCATGGTTTAAAATTCAAATATTTGTGCATGAAGGCTTGCTATTTTTGGATCAATCTCATGATTTCCTTCCCTTTCAACTTCAATCAATATTTAAGATGTTCTAGAAACCAAATCTCCCTTTAATAATATATTTTCATATTTTATATTTATTTAAAATGATTTTTTATGAATTAAATCAAAATAAATCAAAATAAAATAATAAAAATTCTGATTTTTAATCATTTGGGTCGTGCATGATGATATTGTATGGATTGGATCACAATTTGGCCAGCCCATTTGGAAAGAATTGGTTCTAGACCTCCATTTTCATCATAAACCATCACAAAATTTCCCAACTTTGCAAGGGAACATCTCTCTCATTTTTAATGGTATGAGGGTGTTCTTGGACATTTTGGAAAGCTTGAAGAGTCCTATAAACAACCCCATTGGTTTCATGTCCATATCATTTACCAATATCAAGTTATGCCCTTTTGAAGTTGTTGACTTTTTGTTGACTTTTGAAATGACCTATAATGTCTTAGCTCATACCTTCCAAATGAAGTATTTTTGGGCTTGGCTTGTGAGACACAAAGTTGTAGAGAATTCAATTTCCTTCAAAATGAGATTTGAGTGGAGACTTGGTGATGAAGTATGTGAAAGTTATGGCTGGTCAAAGTTCAGTTGACTTTTACTAAGGAAACCCTAATTTAGAAACTCCTGATTCTTGATGATCTGAAATCTCCTTGATGAATCATGATCAACCCTTGATCAAATGATTAATTTTACT
Source organism: Lathyrus aphaca (assembly GCA_963966055.1). Lineage (NCBI taxonomy): Eukaryota > Viridiplantae > Streptophyta > Magnoliopsida > Fabales > Fabaceae > Lathyrus > Lathyrus aphaca. The sequence goes on along the minus strand of OZ014522.1, from coordinate 70,305,823 downwards.
TCATATACTTGATGTTGGCAAAAAATCATGAAGTTTGACTTTGGTTTGACCACAGTTGACCTCAGTTTGACTTTTTGACTGCATTGACTGATTTTGACTTATCTGATCATCTGACTGAGCAAACTTCTGAGAAAAGTCTTGAAACTTGTCATGGGGGTTCTTACACACATATAAGATGTTATGAAGCTCACTTGAGGTCTTGGAAGTCCATTTAGCCTGATTAAAGTCAAAACCCTAGTTTTGGATGCACTGCTTAGGAGAGGCATTGTCTGAGGGAATTGTCAACTCTTCTGACCAATTGTGAACCTTGTGAACCTTGTGAGCCATCATAAAATGTCTTGTGAACCTCATGGGAGGTATTGTGAACCTTGTGAACCTTGTGAACCTCATAAAGTGACTTGTAGACTTCATGAACCTCATGGAAGGTCTTGAAAGCATTGTGAATCTTGTGAACCTTGTGAACCTTCATGAAGTGACTTGTAGACTTCATGAACCTCATGGAAGGTATTGAAAGCATTGTGAAGCTTGTGAACCTTGTGAACCTTCATAAAGTGACTTGTACACTTCATGAACCTCATGAAAGGTCTTGAAAGCATTGAGAAGCTTGTGAACCTTGTGAACCTTCTTAGCACACAAAGTCTTGTATTGTGAGGGCAAATTTTGGGGTGCAACAGTTGCCCCTGTTCAATTTTCTGAAACCTGAGGGGTTAGATTGGTATGTTTGCCAGTCGTGACCTGGAAGGTTGAAGGGGATTGAACACAAATGCCCAAAAATTTGCACTCACCAGTGCATAGCATGATATTGATGTTTGGTTGTTTATGCTTGAGTGGGCTTAAAGATGCCACTTAAAAGAACTGGAGATGGGCTTAGAGATGCCATCAGGAAGAACTGGTGATGGGTTTAGAGATGCCATCTAAAGTATCAGAATATGATGATGTCTTTATGTTGATACTGGATATCAGTACTAGGTCTTTGTATAGGCCGTCTCTGAATCATTTATGCAACATGATTTGAGTTGTTGGATGGACCAGTAGAAATAAATCTTGTGATGATTATCTCTTCTGGAAATATTTTGGATTAGGGAATGGATCTTTGTACAAACCGTTTGCCTATTCTCCAAGGGCCAAAAGAACGTCAGGATTTGTTCTTAAGGATCAAAAGAACGTCAGGATTTGTTCTTCTGAAAAAGTATCTTGAACAATGGGCCAAAAGAGCGTCAGGATTTGCTCTTAAGGATCAAAAGAACGTCAGGATTTGTTCTTCTGAAAAAAGTCTTGAACAAAGGGCCAAAAGAGCGTCAGGATTTGCTCTTAAGGATCAAAAGAACGTCAGGATTTGTTCTTCTGAAAAAAGTCTTGAACAAAGGGCCAAAAGAGCGTCAGGATTTGCTCTTAAGGATCAAAAGAACGTCAGGATTTGTTCTTCTGAAAAAAGTCTTGAACAAAGGGCCAAAAGAGCGTCAGGATTTGCTCTTAAGGATCAAAAGAACGTCAGGATTTGTTCTTCTGAAAAAAGTCTTGAACAAAGGGCCAAAAGAGCGTCAGGATTTGCTCTTAAGGATCAAAAGAACGTCAGGATTTGTTCTTCTGAAAGATGTCTTGAACCAGGGAATGGATCTTTTTACGGACCGTTTGCCTGCTATTCGAGGACATCTTGAGTAGTGTATGGATCATTTCTGACCTGTTGTAAGTTGTTGATATTGTTTTACCTGCATATAACTATCCTGCAAGGAGAGTGTTAGTTTATGTTATATGTATGCATGCATAGTATGATGCACCTAAGTAAATGTATTATGTATTTATGGATATGTATGTTATGGTATGATATAAATGATGTATGTATGATATGATACTGCCGGAATAGTCTGGATGTCTTCGTATAACAACTGCTGGCCAGGAAAATAAATCCCGATTCGTTGTTGAAGAATATATTATATATAACCTTCCGTCTGCTGGGGATGGCAAGGTATATATCACCTCCCGTATGCTAGGGATAACAAGGTATATATCACCTCCCGTATGCTAGAGATAGTAAGGTATACATAACCTTCGTCTTCGTTTGATAGTAGGGAAGATATAACCTCCCGTCTTCGTTCGTCGTACCCTTATTGGAAAGTAAATTCCCGTATATCCGTATGAGGATAAAAGAGATGGATATAAATTCCAGGGGAGATGAGACTTTATGAAGATGGATTCGTCCTACTGAGGGTTTGTAACTGTCTTGTAAAGATGAACAGGCGAAGCTTCGTTGAAATCCTTCCCTCGTTCGTCCTTAGTAAATACTATTACTGCATTTTTATGCATTTCTGGTAAACATCAATCATATTAAGCATACATGCATTCAAACACAACCAATGGACGTTTCGCTTATGTAAATAGGGTAAAAGTAAATCTGGATTCAAAAGATGGAATTTATTTATATCAAAAAGTGACCCATACACGGGTAAGTTTGTACAAGGAGACATAAACCCTAGTAAGAGGATTTTGTCATAAAGTTTTTACAAAATAGAGAAAATCAGCTATGTGGGAAATAATCCCATTGAGTTTCAATTCTACTATTGCCATTATCTTCAAGTATCTCATCTTCTGTTGTTGAGACGGAAACGATTGGATTGAGCTTTATCTGTTCGAGCTTGAGTAAGTAGTACAACTGGTTGCAGTTTTATGGGTGATCCAAACGAGACATAGTCATACGCTTTAATCCCTAACTTTTGCCTGGATTGCCCTTTCAGGTTTTCAATCCACCGGGATACCCTTTTTTGCCCAAGCCGCCTTTTCAGGTTTTCGACTTGCCGGGTGTACATCTTTTTATATATATCCCTAATTTTTGCCCAAACCCTTTTGGTTTGCCGGGATGCCCTTATTTTTGCCTAGGCCTGTCAACCTAGCGGGTCTCTTTTCATGCGTAGTATTTTTTAACTATGTCTGCGTTTACAGGCTGTGGAAAATCTTCACCATCCATAGTAGTGAGTATCATGGCACCTCCCGAGAACACTGTCTTGACTACAAATGGTCCTTCATATGTTGGAGTCCACTTGCCCCTAGGATCACCCTGTGGTAATATAATACGCTTGATTACCAAGTCACCAGCCTGATATACCTTTGGCTTAACCTTCTTATTAAAAGCTTTGATCATTCGTTTCTGGTACATCTGGCCATGACAAACTGCTGCCAACCTCTTCTCATCAATCAAATTTAACTGGTCCAGTCGAGTCTGAATCCACTCATCTTCATCCAAGCCTGCATCCCTCATAATTCTTAAGGAGGGGATCTGAACTTCAATGGGCAGAACTGCTTCCATACCATAGACTAAGGAGAATGGGGTTGCCCCTGTTGAAGTTCGTATTGTAGTACGATAACCATGAAGAGCAAATGGTAACATCTCATGCCAATCCTTATAAGTAACGGTCATCTTCTGTACAATCTTCTTAATGTTCTTATTAGCAGCTTCAACTGCCCCATTCATCTTCGGACGATACGGAGAAGAGTTATGATGCTTAATCTTGAACTGCGTGCAGAGATCAGTAATCATAGTGTTGTTCAGATTAGAGCCATTGTCAGTAATAATCCTTTCAGGGATGCCATACCTACATATGAGATTATTCTTAATGAATCGAGCCACAACATTCTTGGTAACAGATGCAAATGAAGTTGCCTCCACCCACTTAGTGAAGTAATCAATAGCAACCAGGATGAAACGATGCCCATTAGAAGCAGTAGGCTTGATTTCACCAATCATATCAATGCCCCACATGGCAAAAGGCCAATGAGCAGTCAACACATTCAATGGTGATGGAGGTACATGGACTTTATCAGCATAGATTTGACATTTGTGACATGTTCTGGAGTGTTGATAGCAATCAGCTTCCATGGTAGACCAATAGTAACCTGCTCTCAATATCTTCTTTGCCATAGTATGACCATTAGAATGAGTGCCAAAAATTCCATCATGCATATCCTCCATAATCTCAGTTGCTTCTTTCTTATCCACACAACGAAGCATAGTTGAATCATGATTGCGCTTGTACAAAATTCCATTACTCAAAAAGAACTTAGCAGAAAACCTTCTCAGAAACTTCCTATCTTTGACAGATGCCCCTTCAGGGAACTCCTGAGCTTCAAGATATCTTTTCACTTCATAGAACCAAGGCTTCTCCTCTGCCCCTTCTGTGTCAATCTCGTTGCAGTATGCAGGCTTTTCAAATCTATCAATAGTAATTTTGGGAGCTTCATCATCCCAGCTGATCTCAAACATGGATGCCATGGTGGCCAAAGCATCTGCCAACTGATTCTCTCTCCGTGGAATATGTCCAAAGGTAATCTCTTTGAAATGTGGGATCAAAGACAACACATGCTCTCTGTAAGGAATGAGGTTATCATGCTTGGTATCCCAATCTCCTTTAATCTGACTAACTACCAGGGCTGAATCTCCATACACATCAAGGAACTGAATCTTCATATCAATAGCAACTTTAATACCCAGGATACATGCCTCATACTCAGCCATGTTATTGGTACAATAGAAACAAAGTCTGGAAGTAATCGGGGTATGACAACCTTCAGGGGAACTAATCACAACACCAACACCATTACCAAGTGCATTGGAGGCACCATCAAAAACCATAGTCCATCGGGATCCTTGTTCAGGTCCGTCATATTGTCCAGGTTCTTTGGTAATAATCATAATGTCTTCATCAGGGAACTCAAAACTCATTGATTGGTAATCATCCACTGCTTGATGAGCCAAATGATCAGCAACCACACTTCCCTTAATAGCCTTCTGAGTAGTGTACTGTATGTCATATTCTGTCAAGATCATTTGCCATCTTGCAATTCTTCCGGAGAGAGCAGGTTTCTCAAAGATGTACTTGATTGGATCCATCTTTGAAATCAACAAGGTAGTATGGGTCAACATATACTGTCTTAGTCGGCGAGCAGCCCATGCCAAAGCGCAGCAAGTTTTCTCGAGCAGTGAGTATCTTGTTTCACAGTCGGTAAACTTTTTGCTAAGGTAGTATATTGCCTGCTCTTTTTGACCAGACTCGTCATGTTGCCCCAACACACACCCCATTGAGTTGTCTAACACTGTTAAGTACATAATCAAGGGTCTTCCATCAACTGGTGGCATCAAAATTGGAGGTTCTAGCAGGTATCTCTTGATTTCATCAAAGGCAGTCTGGCACTCATCATTCCATTCCATCACCTGATCTTTCTTCAACAACTTGAAGATTGGCTCACAGATGGCAGTTAATTGGGAAATAAATCTTGCAATGTAGTTCAATTGTCCCAAGAAACCTCTAACCTCCTTCTCAGTACGGGGAGCTGGCATCTCTCGTATAGCTTTCACTTTTGCAGGATCCACTTCAATACCTTTTCCACTGACAATGAAACCCAGGAGCTTACCAGATCTAACTCCAAAAGTACACTTGTTTGGGTTCAGTCTCAACTTGTATTTCTTCAACCTCTCAAACAACTTGTGCAGATGATCAAGATGTTGTTCTTCATTCTGAGACCTGGCTATCATATCATCTACATATACCTCTATCTCATGATGAATCATATCATGAAACAAAGCCACCATAGCACGCTGATATGTTGCCCCTGCATTCTTCAAACCAAATGGCATTACCTTATAGCAAAAGGTGCCCCACTGTGTCACAAATGTTGTCTTCTCCATATCTTCAGGTGCCATCTTGATTTGATTGTAACCAGAGAAACCATCCATAAAAGAGAATACCTTATGCTGAGCAGTGTTGTCTACCAGAATATCAATATGAGGAAGTGGAAAGTCATCTTTAGGGCTAGCCTTGTTCAAATCTCTGTAGTCTACACACATACGTACCTTACCATCTTTCTTAGGAACCGGTACCACATTTGCAACCCACTGAGGATAAGAAGTCACTGCTAAGAACCCTGCATTGAACTGTTTCATTACCTCTGCCTTGATCTTTTCTGACATTTCAGGGCGCATACGACGAACCTTCTGCTTCTTTGGACGACAATCTTCTTTCACTGGCAAACGGTGAACCACAATGTCTGTATCCAACTCTGGCATATCTTCATAAGACCAAGCAAAGATCTCCACATAGTCACGTAACATCTGAATCAACCTGCTCTTGACACTATCCTCTAAATCAGCCCCTATCTTGACCTCTTTTCTGTTTTCTTCAGTTCCCAGATTCACAACTTCGACTGGCTCTTCATGTGGCTGTATAGCTTTCTCTTCTTGTTGTAACAACCTAGCAAGCTCTACAGGTATTTCACAATCGTCCTCATTTCCGTCTTCAGTTTGATAGATCGGATTCTCGAAATTATAATTGGCAATAGTAGAACTGTTATCAACAGGATCCAGAGTGGATGAGGATCTGCATTTTAGTGATGTGGGTGTGTGTAAGAACACATAGCTGATAAAACAAAAATAAAAGAAAATAAAGACAAGGAACACAATATTTACGAAAACGAAACGTCCACTGATTTTATTGAATGAAGTATGCAAATGAAATGACAGCCCGTAATAAGCACACCATTGTGCCCCGGGTAAGGCACATGGCTTGAAAGTTTTATTGTTTAAGAAATTACAAATTTAAAATATAATAACACAGTAATAGTATTTACTCCTGACTAAAGGAGATAGGGATAACATCTTCAGCTTTCCAATTATTGAGTCCAGCACCCACAGTAGAAAAAATCCATGCATCCAAGTTGTAGTCTTCATCTTGATCTCCCACAACATTAATCTGGTCCTTCACAACCCCTTGATTAGTGACACGGGCAGCACGAGCACGACGAACAGCCTTCTGGGACTCTGCAGTGAAACCCAAACCAAACTTGTCAGACTTGTATGGAATATCAGGAAGCTGACCCCAAATAGTACAACCACCTTCATCCACCACAGCTCTAGCATCATTGAGGGAGGCCATTGCCATTGTTGGAGGCTTTCTGGTGATCACAGGAACTTTCTTCACAACAGGAGGAGCTACATAATCATTAACAACCCAAGGAACCACTTCAAACGTCTGACACGGAGTCTCAATGTATTCACCTTCCATTTCCAGATACTTGAAGGTATTCACATGGCTGACAAAATATTCTTCTTCTCCATAAACAGTAACAACCTTTCCATCCACCGGATATCTCAACTTTTGGTGCAATGTAGAGGTTACAGCACCTGCCCCATGGATCCAGGGACGACCAAGCAGACAAGAGTACGAAGGACGAATATCCATCACATAAAATGTAGCAGTAAAAACCTGGGAGCCAACTTTGATTGGAAGATCAATTTCCCCATGTACTACTCTTCTAGAACCATCAAAAGCCTTCACCACAATGTTACTGGGCTTCAGCACAGCATCTTCAGGACTCAGCTTATTCAGGACTTCCTTAGGCAACACATTCAAAGAGGAACCATTGTCTATCAGCACATGTGACAGGGTAGTGCCCCTGCATTCAATTGAAATATGCAAGGCCCTGTTATGATCTCTCTTGGCAGGGGTCAAATCAGCATCAGAAAACCCTAACCCATTGTCATAGGTCAAGTGGGCAACACAGTTCTCAAATTGGTCAACAGAAATTGCACTGGGTACATGAGCAGTCTTCAGAAACTTGATCAAGGACTTGGCATGAGCCTCAGAACATAACAACAAGGATAGCATAGAAATCTTCGAGGGAGTATGTCCCAACTGATCAACAATGTCATAATCACTCTTGCGAATGATCTTCAATACTTCTTCCATCTGCTTAGAGAGGTCATCAGCAACTGGCACATCAGTAGATACAGGCTCAATAACAGGACCCTTGCCCCGAGCATCAATGGTGGAAGCAGGAGTAACTGCATTCTTAGAAGCAACTGGAGGAGAGAAGACTCTTCCGCTACGAGTGATCTTGCTAGATCCAACAATATTGTCAATATCAACAGGCACATCAGATACAGGCTTTTGCTTAACACCATGGATGTAAACATCAGATCCATAATGCCAAGGCACAACTTTGTCAGACGTATACGGGATAGGACCAGGAGTAGTAATGACCACAGGAGCTACTCTGGCTTCAGCAACAACTTTCACGGGACCTTCAGCAGTAATTTTGATTGGACCCTGATGAGTGATTTTAATGGGACCCTTTGAAGTGATTCTTATTGGTACTTTGTCAACCATGTCAACCTCTTCAATCTTCTTACCCTGCGTAATATGATCTACCATACTCTCCACAGAAGACGGTCTTCTTTCAAACACTATGGTGTAATTATCCATGAGACGCTGAATTCTGTCTTTCAACCTGAAGCACTTCTCTGGATTATACTCACAATAAACACAATCTTCACGACAACCCGGAAAGAACCCAGCTTTCACTAACTTCTTTCTGATGATGGCCAATGGTGTGGTCAACTCATCAATTGAGTGGATATGCAGATCTTCCTCAATGGCATTGACAGTCTTCTCGTGATTTGGCATTGGAGCAGTAATCACATTTGGAGTACCCGGAGGATCAAACTCAATTTCTCCAGCGTCAATCATATCTTGAATTTTATTCTTCAAGATCCAGCAGTTATTAGTATCATGTCCCTGACAGTTTGAATGATATGCACATCGTGCATTGGGATTGTACCTGGGAGAGGTAACATTAGGATTCTGAGGAGCCTCTTTCAAAGTAATAAGTTCAGCCTTCAACAAGTGTTGCAATGCCTGAGCCATTGACATGTTGATCTTCGTGAACTGTCTTCTAGCCCTCTGTTGGTTGCCCTGTGGCTGCTCTGTTGTTGCAGGAGTTGGATTTGAAATATGCACTGCACTAACAGACTGATTCCTTCTGTTATGATCAGGTTGACCATAAACATCATTGGACTCTTTCTTCCCAGTGGGAGGCTTCTTTGCAGCACCTGATGAGGAAGTACCCACTTGGATCTTACCATTCTTTATACCATTCTCCACTCGCTCTCCTGTCATGATCAACTCAGTGAAGCCAGATGATGAGCTTCTAATGAGATGACTGTAGAACGGACCATTCAGCGTACACATGAACATATCAACCAATTCCCTGTCAGTCAAAGGGGGTTGAACTCTTCCAGCTAAATCTCTCCACTTCTGGGCATACTCTTTAAAACTCTCTTTGGCACCCATAGACATGCTCTGAAGCTGCATGCGAGTGAGGGCTAAGTCAGCATTGTATTGGTACTGCTTATAGAAAGCTTCAGCAAGATCATTCCAGTCTCTGATGTTGACACTCTCCAACTGATAGTACCACTCCAGCTGAGCTCCAGATAAACTCTCTTGAAAGAAATGGATCCACAACTTTTTATCAGCAGTGTGGGGTTGAATTCTTCTAACATAAGACCTCAGATGCAGTTTAGGACAAGAGACCCCATCATAGACAACAAACGTAGGAACCTTGAACCCAATGGGTATGACTACCCCAGATATCAGACTCAAATCTTCAAAATCCAGCCCAGATGATTTTTGCAACTCCATGGCATCCATCCTATCCACCAGCATCTTGAATTTGTCTTCATTAGGATCATGGTAGTAATTAGCCTCAGAATCAGAGTCCCCCATAGTGTTGTGGAGACTGCCTCCCTCTTTCTCAGATTCCTCAGATTCATAGTCTTCAGCTGGTTCTTTGGTCTTGGCAAGACCTTTGAACCTTCTTCCCATGTTGATCAAACCAGCAGACCTTCTAGTCTTCTTAGTCTTCTTGGCCAGCAGTGCCTTCAATTCATCCTGCCCCTTGGACAGGTTCAAGATCAGCTCTTGGAATTGTGCATTTTGTGCCTGGAGATCTTTAACTGATTGTTCAAGAGCCATTGCTGAAATAAACAGCGAGAAGATGAGAAACCTGTGCACAATTATAAACCTGTGATGCAATGAAATGATATGGTAATGTATATGCAATGTTTTCAAGGACCGCAGGATTTAAATTTGCTTAGACAAACACGAAAGTAAACTTTTATTAGTAATAGCTTTGTTTTGCCTTTTAGGCTTACAAAAAATGAAATGAAATAAGTACAAAAGATGGGGTTTTAAGTCTCCCATGGACGTTTCCTCTTTGTGTTGAGGTATGAATTGAGATTCCGTTCCTCGTGAAGTTGCTTTGTTAATTCCAGGATTCTTTCTTGGCTTGCTTTGTAATGAGCCTCGAAAGTATCCCTTTGCTCCTTCAGTTGGATCCATGATCTCTGCAAGTCTTCCATATCAGTAGGCATGTCTGGGTGAAGGATGGTATAAGCTGTGTCTCCTTCAGCAACAGGTTCCATGGTAACTGGTAGGACGGCATCATATGGCATCATGAGAGTTTGATCACGAGATCGTACCCATCTGAGATAAGCTTCCATAGGAATAGTGTACTTAGGCTCCAGTGTCTTGCTGTCAATCCTGTTTACCTTTCCCCAAGCTCGTATGAATCTCTGACGGTACCCTTGAAGATCGTTGTCGTAATCAAACACAATGCCCTGAATCAACATGTCATGTGGACCATCACTTCGAGCATAACCAAACTGTCGTAAAGCTAGAGAGGGGTTGTAAGTGATGCCTCCTCTTATGCCTAGAAGTGGCACATTAGGGAACTCCCCACAACGGTCAATGATGGTGACATTCTCTATAGATCTGGAGCACCAATGGATATCTGAGTGAGAAAGTGACATAATCCTCTTGGACCACCTGAACCCTTGCTCATTCTTCATTACTGAGCGCGGAAGGTGAGAAATAAACCACCTAGATAGCAAAGGTATGCAGCACATCAAAGTTCCTCTTGCCCTTGTAGTACGAGTGTGAAGAGAATGTAGGATGTCTCCAAGCAATGTAGGCACTGGATTGTGACTCAGGAATATATTGATGGCATGAACATCTATGAACTGATCTGGATTGGGGAACAATACTAAGCCATATATCAGCAAGGCTAAGATCTCCTCAAAAGCATCATAGCTCATGGCCTTCAAGAACACCTGAGCTTTCTCTATCAACACCTTGGCAAGAATACCTTTAACTCCGCTTCTCGTTTCTAGAACAATATCAGACTTCTTCAGATATAGAGCTGCAGCAATGACCTCTGGTTTGAGCTCCTTCTCCAAGCCTGTGAATGGTTTCTGATCAAGAACAGGTATGCCCAGAAGTTTAGAGAACTCCTCCATTGTAGGAACCAGCTGATAGTCAGGGAATGTAAAGCAATGGTGCTTAGGGTCAAAGAACTGAAACAGGACACTCATCATGTCTTCATTGAACCCTGAAGTGACTAGATCCAATAGGTGACCATGTCTCTTGATGAATTGGGAGTGATCAGACACTTGAGAAGCCAACTCTTTAAGCTTGGGAGGTATCCCCACAAAGTTGATCCTGATGGTATTTCTACGAACAGAAGCCATGACCTGCAACAAAGAACAAAGATAAATCCTTTGGTCCTTGAAATGGTTAGTGAAAATGCTATGCTTATGATGCATGATGATGTCATGATGTTATGTTCAATCACAAACATGTGGCACACACAAACAAGTCACACCATAGCCCTAGGTTTGAAGGCTTGCATGAGGTTTAAAGGTAAGTACCCTCCCCTGAAGTTAGTTGGTTCATCCTGTCCTACAAGAGTAACCAGGTTCTAAGGGATCTCAATATCATTGATCCTTCACAAGGGTGGTTGTTCAGAAGGCAACTTACTTGCCAACCAAAATCCTCCAAGTTTAGAATCTCAATGAGCGTAGTATCGAGTGTCAACCAACTTCAGTCTGCACCAAAGCCGGTTACCTCACTACTTTCTAAAGGCCAAGATGAGTTAACTAGGGTTCTAAAAGTTAGTTAGTGCATTGACAACATATGGCATCCTCATATTATCCTCAACTTGACTTAAGGAACATAAGCACCAACCAAGAAGTCGCACTAACTATGGCCACCAGATCAACCGTATCGATATACGTCGTACAGTTTCCTTGGTCTATTGCCATTTACCTAAGGTACACTAGATCCGGGTTAGGACCTTTCACACATAAGAGCACCCCAACAAGATAATATAAAGCAAACAAGGCAAACAATTTAAAGTGATCTTAATTCCTAAGGGTACCCCTCTTTAATTAAATCCCCAGCAGAGTCGCCAGTTCTGTAACACGGTGGGAGAACTGACTTTTAGTTATGTTGCGGATAGCAAGAGTCGCCACCGACTTTTATTTTATCCAAAAGGAAAGGGTATAAAAGAACAGGAAAGACCTTAAGAGATATTTTTGGGTCCGGGGGGTAGGTTATGTAAAGGGAAGGTGTTAGCACCCTTTACATCCATGGTTATCCATGGGCTCTTAGTTACTTAGCTCACTTTTGAATTGTTTTTGAAAGTGTAGTGTGTGAATAGAAAAATTTTCATAATAGTTGATAATGATCCATGTACGGATGCGTAAAAACTTGTGTTTGAAAATTTGTTTGAAATTGTGGAAAGTTTGAAAAGTTTTGAATGAAGTGAGCAAGTACATAAGAGAAACCTACCCTAAAGTTTAAGTCTATTCTGTTCTTTATCCTTTAAGTGGTAAGACTATCCCTATTATTAAGGAATAGGTAGTCATTACCTTGGATGTAAGGGACAAGTGAGGGTCATCTGTTTATGAAGGCAACTGTGGGGTGTATTAAGCATATAGGAGGGACTATCATCATTATTCGAAAAGGGACTTGATCTTTAAAGGCAGCAATTAGGGACTTGATGATTTTTCTTTTAAGGGACTTGCTTTATACACCCCACTTGACCTTATGATTAGGCAACATTGAGGGATAGCCTTAGAAAGTGTAGGATGGCGATAAAAAAATCGACTTACGTGTGTGAGTGTTTAATATTATTTATCTTTAATTAAAGTGATCTAAATTTATTTTAAATTGAATACATATTTGCACTCCCTAAATTACTAACCATAATATAATAATTAAATAAATTAAATATTACAAAATTTACACCAAGGAGCAATTACATAATTATAATAATAGGCAAATTAAAAATAAATAGCAAAATATAAAAGCAAAAATAAAGAAATAAGCAATAATAAATAAATAGGGGTTAGTAATAATAACAATTAAAAATAGGGTTAGTAAAAATATTAAAAATAAATAAATTTAGTGAAATAATAATAATAATAAATGAAATTAGAAATAATATGATTAGTAATAAAAATAAACAAGGTTAGAGAAATAAAAATATAAGATAATAATAAGCAAAAATAATAAATAATAATATGGTTAGTAGCAATATTTAAAATAAATAGAATTAAATAAAAAATATTATAATGACATGATTAGAATAATAAACACAAAATTGAATTTTAATGTATAAACATTTATTTAAAAATAAGAATAACTAAATAATTATTATAACATAAAATTTTTAAACATAATATAATTATAAATTTTAATCATCACAAATTTAATTATTTATAAACATATATTAACAATTATTTATTAAAAAAAAATATATACACATTATATGAAGAAAATAAGTTTTAAATATCATACTCACAAAAATTAATCATATTTATAAAATTCAATTTTATTAATTATTACATTTACAAAAATTATATTAAATAAATATATACATGATAATTATATAAAGAATTAGAAAGTAAAAATTATTTAGAAAATAAAATTAGGTTTTCACAAAATTAGGGTTTTGTTTAGAAAAAATAATTTTAGAGTTTAATTTATAATATACATATATTTATAATTTAATCACAAGATAAAGAAAATAATTTAAGAAGATTTATATATTTTAGAATTTGGAAAATATTAAACATGCTTCATTATTTTTTTAATTATTTAGAAAACATATATATAAGACTATATTTAACTTAATAATAGAATAATTAAATCAAATAAAAGAAAAAAACAACAAAAAAAAATGTGGAAAAAACTTACCTGACTGGGGTTTGAACCCAGGTCAGTTTGTTTGCTAGCAACAAGAAATACCATCAGGCTACTACACACGCAGGTGAAAGGGAGAAGAGAGTAATTGCTTTTGTGCTTTGTCTTAGAAAATCCAGAAAATAAAGAAAGCAAAAAGGCCTGGGGTGGTGTTGAACCCAGGACCTCATAGATACACACACGCGCGCATTACCACCTGGCTGGGAGAGCCTACCTGGTAATATGATGGCCACATAATATAATATATTAAGTCTCTTTGTTACCTGAAAAAAATAGAAAAAATAATGTACGAGACCAAGACTCGAACTCAGGTCCCATAGGTTACACGCACAAGCCTCACACCACTGGGCCAGCACAGCTGTGGTGATAAACAAACAGGATATTAAAATAATATTTTAAATCAAAAATTTAAACATGAAATCTGCGCCAAAACCAGTCATCTTCTTCCTCAAGTTCGTAGGATTTTCCTGCGAAATTCCCTGCCAATATACCTGCAAAATTCAAATTCGCAGCAACACCTATGGATTTCATACATGGCCAAAACTGTAAAATTTCAACAAATTAAAGAGTCAAACATGATCACAAGACCATCTGGAATTGAACCACGTTTCCAGAATGAATTTATATTGCCTAGAACAGAAAACCCTAATGGAGGTCATAAACCCTAGTAATGGCCGAATCTGTATGGGGTCACGAAAATCAAATTAATTTGTCCAGAATTCTTCCAAAGCTTCAAATAACATCAAATCAACACACAAATTTCATTAATAATGGTTAAATAATGGAAATCGAAAAAACAAATTTTCAAGAACAACCAAGCTTCGGGTTGTTCATATATGCATGATATTGATGCATATGAGCATTGGTTTTGCTTCGTGGATGATCAAAGAACATGTCTATGCCTTTATTTTACCTTGAAACCTCTTGTATGAAGGAATCCGAATGGAGGTTTTTGAATGGTTTTTTTGATTTGTGAACTTACCTTTGGATGCAGCAAAATCGTGCTTGAGGGTTTGCATTATGTTTAGTACTTATAGGAGATGGAATCTAGGTCATAACATTGATTGATCATATGGAAATTTTGATATTTGAAGATTGAAAAAGATCATGGTTTAAAATTCAAATATTTGTGCATGAAGGCTTGCTATTTTTGGATCAATCTCATGATTTCCTTCCCTTTCAACTTCAATCAATATTTAAGATGTTCTAGAAACCAAATCTCCCTTTAATAATATATTTTCATATTTTATATTTATTTAAAATGATTTTTTATGAATTAAATCAAAATAAATCAAAATAAAATAATAAAAATTCTGATTTTTAATCATTTGGGTCGTGCATGATGATATTGTATGGATTGGATCACAATTTGGCCAGCCCATTTGGAAAGAATTGGTTCTAGACCTCCATTTTCATCATAAACCATCACAAAATTTCCCAACTTTGCAAGGGCACATATCTCTCATTTTTAATGGTATGAGGGTGTTCTTGGACATTTTGGAAAGCTTGAAGAGTCCTATAAACAACCCCATTGGTTTCATGTCCATATCATTTACCAATCTCAAGTTATGCCCTTTTGAAGTTGTTGACTTTTTGTTGACTTTTGAAAAGACCTATAATGTCATAGCTCATACCATCCAAATGAAGTATTTTTGGGCTTGGCTTGTGAGACACAAAGTTGTAGAGAATTCAATTTCCTTCAAAATGAGCTTTGAGTGGAGACTTGGTGATGAAGTATGTGAAAGTTATGGCTGGTCAAAGTTCAGTTGACTTTTACTGAGGAAACCCTAATTTAGAAACTCCTGATTCTTGATGATCTGAAATCTCCTTGATGAATCATGATCAACCCTTGATCAAATGATTAATTTTACTTCATATACTTGATGTTGGCAAAAAATCATGAAGTTTGACTTTGGTTTGACCATAATTGACCTCAGTTTGACTTTTTGACTGCATTGACTGATTTTGACTTATCTGATCATCTGACTGAGCAAACTTCTGAGAAAAGTCTTGAAACTTGTCATGGGGGTTCTTACACACATATAAGATTTTATGAAGCTCACTTGAGGTCTTGGAAGTCCATTTAGCCTGATTAAAGTCAAAACCCTAGTTTTGGATGCACTGCTTAGGAGAGGCATTGTCTGAGGGAATTGTCAACTCTTCTGACCAATTGTGAACCTTGTGAACCTTGTGAGCCATCATAAAATGTCTTGTGAACCTCATGGGAGGTATTGTGAACCTTGTGAACCTTGTGAACCTCATAAAGTGACTTGTAGACTTCATGAACCTCATGGAAGGTCTTGAAAGCATTGTGAATCTTGTGAACCTTCATGAAGTGACTTGTAGACTTCATGAACCTCATGGAAGGTATTGAAAGCATTGTGAAGCTTGTGAACCTTGTGAACCTTCATAAAGTGACTTGTACACTTCATGAACCTCATGAAAGGTCTTGAAAGCATTGAGAAGCTTGTGAACCTTGTGAACCTTCTTAGCACACAAAGTCTTGTATTGTGAGGGCAAATTTTGGGGTGCAACAGGGGGCAGGAGTTCTCTTATGAGTGGCATTTTCTATTCCAAATTTCTTGACTATGTTCTTGGTATACTTGCTTTGGGAAATGAACATTGAGTCTTCCATTTGCTTTATTTGCAGACCAAGAAAGTAGGTTAACTCTCCTACTAGGCTCATTTCAAATTCAGATTCCATCTGCTTGACAAAATGTTTGACCATCCTGTCAGACA
This sequence comes from Lathyrus aphaca, assembly GCA_963966055.1. Classification (NCBI taxonomy): domain Eukaryota; kingdom Viridiplantae; phylum Streptophyta; class Magnoliopsida; order Fabales; family Fabaceae; genus Lathyrus; species Lathyrus aphaca. The sequence goes on along the minus strand of OZ014522.1, from coordinate 70,289,216 downwards.
TCCCACCAAAGACAATGTCATCAACATATATTTGAGCAATCATGACATTTCCTTCTTCATCTTTAACAAACAGGGTTTTGTCAATTCCACCTTTTCTGTACCCTTGCTTGATAAGAAATGTGGTCAGTCTTTCATACCATGCCCTTGGAGCTTGCTTCAAACCATAAAGTGCCTTCTTTAGTTTGTATACATGATTTGGACAGCTTGGATCAACAAATCCTTTAGGCTGTTCTACATATACCTCTTCATGAAGATAGCCATTTAAAAAGGCACTTTTCACATCCATTTGAAATAGCTTGAACTTTAAGATACAAGCAATTCCCAAAAGTAGTCTGATTGATTCAAGCCTTGCTACTGGTGCAAAGGTTTCATCAAAGTCTACTCCTTCAATTTGAGTGTATCCTTGAGCTACAAGTCTAGATTTGTTCTTTGTAACAACTCCTTGTTCATTTGACTTGTTCTTATACACCCACTTTGTTCCAATCACATTTATGTCATCAGGTCTAGGAACAAGAGTCCACACTTCATTCCTTGTGAATTGACCTAATTCCTCTTGCATAGCACAAATCCAGTATTCATCAGTAAGAGCTTCCTTGATGTTTTTAGGTTCTATTTTGGAAACAAAACAAGAACCTGAAATCACTTCTCTTGATCTAGTGCTTACACCTCTGTTGGGATCACCAATTATCAAATCTTTGGGATGATCCTTCTGTATTCTGATGGAGGGAGGTTTGTTGGATTCTTCTATCCTTGTATCAGTTTGAGTGAAGTTATAATGATCATTCTTTTCTTCAGCTTCAATCTTGATATCAGCAGATGTTCCAACATCTTCTGGGACATCTGTAGGAGCATCATCAATTATCACATTTATGGACTCCATGATAACCTTGGTTCTAGAATTAAATACTCTATATGCTCTGCTGTTTATGGAGTATCCAAGGAAAATCCCTTCATCACTTTTAGGATCCATTTTTCTTCTTTGCTCCCTATCTGCCAGAATATAACAGTTACTTACAAATACATGGAAGTACTTAACTGTGGGTTTTCTGCCCTTCCAGACTTCATATATTGTGGACAAAGTTCTTTTCCTTAAAGTAACTCTGTTATGGATGTAGCAGGCAGTGTTCATAGCTTCAGCCCAGAAGTACAGAGGTAACTTTTTAGCATGGATCATTGCTCTTGCTGATTCTTGAATAGTTCTATTCTTCCTTTCAACAATCCCATTCTGTTGAGGAGTGATTGGTGAAGAATATTCATGATTGATTCCTTCTGAAGAGCAGAAATCTAAGAACTTTTGGTTCTCAAATTCTTTTCCATGATCACTTCTTATTCTGATCACACAGCTGGATTTTTCCCTTTGTAATCTTTGACATAATTCTTTGAATACATCAAATACATCAGACTTTTCTTTGATGAAATTTATCCATGTATATCTTGAAAAGTCATCAACCACAACATAGGCATACCTTTTACCATCAAGGCTTTCAACCTGCATAGGTCCCATCAGATCCATATGCAAAAGTTCCAAAACTTTGGAAGTTGTCAGATGTTGGAGCTTTGGATGGGACATCTTGGTTTGCTTGCCTATTTGACATTCACCACATATTTTGCCATCATCAATCTTCAGTTTAGGAATACCTCTTACATCATCCATAGATATTATCTTCTTTATGCCTCTGAAATGAAGATGACCTAGTCTTTGGTGCCATAGTTTCACCTCTTCTTCTTTAGCTAAAGCACAAGTTGAAGTGAGACTGAGGTTTTGGGATTCCCACATGTAACAGTTGTCTTTAGATCTGGCTCCTCTCATGAAAACCTCTTGTTCTTTGTTAGTCACTATGCATTCAGTTTTGGTAAAGTTTACATTGTACCCTTGATCACATAGTTGACTTATGCTGATCAGGTTAGCAGTTAAACCTTTAACTAGCAGCACATCATCTAATCTTGGAACATCTTGACAATCCAAGTTCCCAACTCCCTTGATTTCTCCTTTAGCTCCATCTCCAAAGGTTACATACCTGGATGAATGTGACTTTAAGTTTACTAGCAGATTCTTCAATCCAGTCATGTGTCTTGAACATCCACTGTCAAAGTACCAGTCTTCTTTAGCTGATACTCTTAGTGACAATCCAGTCATTTGAGTTGAGATTTCTTTTGATGCTTCTGCCCTGTGTGTTGTTCATCAGCTTATCTCCAAACTTGATTGTTGATCTTGTTTTTGTAGCTTTGATCAGCCTCAGTGCCTGTTTTTGGTCTCCATACCTTCTTGATGACTTCTGTCTTCTGCTTAGGAGGTTGCTGATTTCTTTGATGTTTATGCAGCACTTTCTTGTTAACTTCTATTTTATTCTTGGAAGGTTGCTGATACATCTGATTTGGATATCCATGCAGCTTATAACAATGAGGTTTGATATGTCCAAATCTTCCACAGTGATGGCATCTCCATCTTTGATACTTCTTTTTCATTTTGTTCTTTTCAGAATGTTGAAACATTTGTTGGAACATTATGTTTGACTTTGTGTTCTTTTCCTGATGTTGAAGCATCTGTTGGGACATCTTGTTTGACTGTATGGATTTTAAAGTTGTTTTACTAGAGCTAGCTTCATCTTTATGAACTCTGTTAAATCCCAGTCCACTTTTATCCCCTGAGTGCTTATTGTTGTTGAGAATAACATCCAGTGTATTTGAGCTACTATTCAACATTCTAACAGATTTGGACATATGTTCCAACTTGGAGTTGAGGAGACTTACTTCACTTTTCAAGGTGTCAATGATCTCTTGATCACTTGCTTTTTTATCTTCTAATGCCTCATTCTGCTTCTTTAGCTTTATAACCTCACTGCATATTTCAGAGCTTCTTTTGTATAGATCTTTGAATGCTTGCTCAAGTTCTTCATAAGTAAGTTCTCCATCACTGGATTCACTTTCAGACTCACATAATCCAGCTAAAGCAGTGATATGCTTAGCTGATTCTTCTTCTGAATCACCTCCTGAGTCTTCATCAGACCAGGTCACAGAGAGTCCTTTCTTTTGCCTTTTTAAGTAGGTAGGACATTCATTCCTGAGATGTCCATATCCTTCACATCCATGGCATTTGACTCCTTTTTCTTGACTGGTCTTTTCAGCATAATTTGACCTTCTGTTAGCATCATAAGGTCTTCTGTTCTCAGAAGAGTTTGTGTATCTTCCACTGGGTTTGGATTTGCCTTCCATTCCTCTGAGAATTTGTTTGAATTGTCTTCCAAGCATAGCAAGATTGTCTGATAAGCTTTTATCATTTTCTGATTCATCATCTTCTACTTCATCAGTATTTGTCACCAAGGCTATGCTTTTGTTCTTCTTAATATTTGTGTCATTCATTCCCATCTCAAAAGTTTGAAGGGAACCAATGAGTTCTTCAACTTTCATAGAGCATATGTCTTGAGCTTCTTCTATTGCTGTGACTTTCATGTCAAATCTTTTTGGCAAAGATCTGAGGATTTTTCTTACAAGCTTTTCATCAGTCATATTTTCTCCCAAGGCTCCAGAAGTATTAGCTACTTCTAATATGTTCATGTAGAATTCATGGACTGTCTCATCTTCCTTCATTCTCAAGTTTTCAAACTTTGTGGTGAGAAGTTGAAGTCTTGACATCTTTACTTTTGATGTTCCTTCATGAGTTGTTTTGAGAGTATCCCACACATCTTTGGCTAGCTCACAATGATGTATAAGTCTGAAGATGTTCCTATCAATGCCATTGAATAAAGCATTTAAGGCCTTTGAGTTGCCTAGTGCTGAATCTTCTTCTTCCTTACTCCATTCTTCTTCAGGTTTCAGCACTTTTGATCCATCTTTGGTATCTTGGACAGGATAATCCCATCCAATGTTGACTGCTCTCCATGCCCTGTTGTCAAGTGACTTTAAGAATGCAATCATTCTTGGCTTCCAGTAGTCATAATTAGATCCATCCAGAATAGGTGGTCTATTTACTGACCCTATATCTCTGTCCATGTTACAGAATTTGTATTCCCTAGATCTCACCCAGTATAAACAGGCAGGGTGTCTGCTCTGATGCCAATTGAAATTCTGTGATCAGGTATGAGATGTCCTAAGAGATGTCCCAACACTTGATAGATTTAACCAAAACTTAAAAAGCAAGAAAAGTAAACAACACAGAAGTTTGTTAACCCAGTTCAGTGTATAACCACACTTACATCTGGAGGCTACCAAGCCAGGAGGAAATCCACTATAAGTAATATTAATTCTAGACTTAAACCACCCTGTTTAATCTATCACTTAATAACTACCCAATGCAATTTCTACCTAAGACACAACTTAGATAAGAGTATCCTACTCACTCCCCCTCAATCACACAGTGATTTTGTTTACAAGTTTAATGAAATTGAAGTCATACTTCAAACAAAACAGCTTGATCTTACTTCACAGTTTCAATCAAGTCACAAATGCACTTTTTGCTTAAAAGCTCATAAAGTGGTACAATTAAACAACCTGTTATTAAAACACTGGACACCTTATTTAGTCTTCTGAAATTCTTACTCAATTCTATGAGTTTCTGTTCATTAAATAGGTATCTGTAATTTTGGGCTTTCTGTAGAATGATCCAGCCCTAATGCGCAAGCAGCTTCCACCTTGAATTAGGGTTTGTTACTTCCTAGATTCTAGGTGAATTAGGTCTTCTGTTTTTAATCTGAATCCTCAATATAACATTCCCTACAGATGCGCCTTGTTCTGTTTTTATCAATCAATAATCAATTCCAGATAACTCTCCTTAAATATCTCTGATCAGTTAGACATTAAGTAATTCTGGTAGCAGGTTTGAGATGTCTCAACATCTGTTGGGACATCCTGAAAAACTGAACTTAAGTCATTTACACAATGTCCCAACATCTGGTGAGACATCCTGAAATAAGTTCACATACTCTGTTTGATAATGTCCCAACATTTGATAGGACATTCTGAACTGAATTCAATATTTCTTATTGGTCAAAAATTCTGCCAATTCAAGACATCTACACAAATCTAGTGCCAGCACAAGGCATCAGGGGGCTTTTTCCTCAACAGGCTTCATTGATCATGATTCCTCAGCAAGTGCCGGGGAATTACCTTTCCCCACTAGAGCAACAGAAGGCTGATGTTCCCCAAGCAGGGAGTCTTACTCCAACGGAGAGGTGTTCTTCACAACAATCTTCTTATCCCCAATAGTACATAAGGATTCCTTATTCCATAGTAGTGGTGAAGGCAGTAAGAAGTCGAATGGTTTTCGTTCTTGCACACTGTTGTTCGTAGTCTTCCCCCAACCAAAGTCCAATTTTTATTGGCATCTCTCCCCAACAGAGGATTTTGTGCCTGAGTGATTCCCTAGCAGAATTTTTCCTTAGCAGAGTATCAACAAATCCTTTCCTCATCCAGGTCAGAAGTTTTCCACTTTCCCAATAGAGTTCTACGGGTGGCGTTCCTGCCCAATCAAGTTCTAGCTCGTTAAGACCTTCCCCAGCAGGGTCATTACTTTTCAACTTCTCAAAGTCCAATTTATTTTTGGCAGATGTGGCAGTTCAGATCATGTATATCATTAGCATCCTCACCAGCAAAGATGTTATTCCCCACCAGGAGTCCTAAAATCAAATCAACAATTATTTCTCCCCAATAAAGTTGCCAGGGATACCTGTTATCTCCTCATCAGGGGATCCCTTTGCATTTAGTAATCATCATTACACTTGCATCCTCTAAAGTGTAGCATTCCCATCATTATGAAGCATTACACCATGGAAAATTTAAAGATATGCATACGAAGCATTGTAAACACCCCAAATTTGCCCTCACCCATTCACACCATGGCTTGTGATCATTTCATATGCATAAACACAATCATATCATCTCATATCACATTTTTGAGTCACTGCATAGTTTCTAAGTCATCTGCATCTAGGGTTTGTGATCTGAGCAATCCAAGAGCCACTTGAGCCACTCCAAAGGCCACCAATCACTTCAAAGGGGTCTACATGTGTTCAAGTATCATATTACATCCTCTCAAAGTCAAAAATTCCAAAGAATCACAAGAACTGGGATTGGCATGGAAGCAGAGCCAAGTTTGACTGCACAGTTGACCTAAAATTAGGGTTTTTGTTTCAGAGGCCATAACTCCAAATTTTTGGTCATTCTTGTTTCCATTGGTCTCTATATGGTATAGGGAGTATGCATATCAAGTTTCATGAAGAAATTCCATGGGGAAGTCATCTGATCAAGGGTTGACTTTCTGGACAAGTCAGTGCAAAATCAGGGCATCTGAGGCCCCCAATGACCCAACCAAGGGGTGATCTTCATCATTTTGAGTGTATATGATCTTTATTTGATCATGGAAGAAGGTTGGAGTTCACAAAATTCAAGAATTTGAAGTTTTTGCAAAGTTGACTTTTTAGGGCATGTTTGACTTTTCAAGAATATGTCATTTTATGCCATTTTTCAAGCCTTGCTTTTTGATCCAAAAATGCTTCAAATGGAAAAACTTTGGTCATGAAAGTTGTAGAATGCATTTTTCCCTTTTCAAAAAGTACAAGAACATGACCTAATTCATTTTGGATCAAAAGTTATGGTGTGACAAAGTTGGCAAAAATCACTAATTTTCAAGATATGCACCAATTGGAAAATTTGCAAAATCATGAACCAAGGCAAATTGTAACTTCTAATTGTCATCAAACCATTACACAAGCATCATGCAACTTCTAAAAGTCAGATTTGAACCAAGATCCCTCATGCTTCATGGTTTGTATAGCAAGAAAGTTCCATATGAACCAAAGTTGAAACAACTTGCAAAATTCATGATCACACTTCCTACCACTTGCTACATTGGATGCTGAACCTTGCTAGCCCTTCCCCTCACCTTTGCTGCGCCAGCCCCATGCTTGTACTAGCCTAGAACCAAGCCCATGCCTCTCTTACAACAAAGTTGACATTTTGCAAAAGTGAACTTACCAATCAATAAAGTCCAGGTCACATCATCTGACCTATGAGATTATTTTATACTATCCATTTGCAAGCTAAACATATCAAGAAGCCAAGCTGAAACACACCACAACATCACATACACAAAACTCACCCCATTTGCATCTCTCTTCGAATCTCTCTGCCCAGCTCACAAACATTCAAACAAGTTTCACTAATCATCTCACCATACTTCATTGAGCCCAAACCAACAAAGAACCAAGCCTGAATCCAGCAAGAACCTTGTTTCTCCATTTTCACCCCAATCTGCAGTTTCCTTCGAAACATCTTCCACAGGCCATAAACACTCAAACAAACTCCACAAACCTTCTCAAAACATCACCCTGATCACAAAGAACCACTCACATTGGCCTGAAACAGCTTGAATCACCATCACCATTTTTAACTGAGCTTGGACAGAACTTGTTCAAACTCCTTAACCAGCCAACATAAATTTCTTCCAAGCACTCAAGGATCATCAGGGGACCCAGTAGAGTGGATTGCATCGAAGGGAGAGGGCAGAAAGTTGCTGGAGTGAAAGCTTCGAAACTCAGGTAGCTCAAGAACTTTTTTTTCCAGAAATCATTTTTTAAGTCCTTAAGTTGTTCTATATGCTTCACTGATTGTTCTGATACCTTTAGTTTTGAAAATGGTGGAGAGATGAGAGTTTAATTGGTTTCTGAAAGTTTTGACCTAAAATCTTCTTTGTTTCGATTCATGAGTTTGGGGAAATATAAATGTTGTTTGTGATGGGGTTTTGATTCAGCAAGTTGTGGGGATCATTTCCATGTTTTTAGATTTCATTTTGGTTAGGTTTTGAGAGTTTTGGAGATTTTCAGGTGGGGTTCCCACCGGAGAAGATGACCGGAGGTCTTCTCCGGCCACCTGAAAATCATTAGGGCTTAATCCTGTAATTAAATGCCATTTGAATTTGGAGCGTAGGATCAGTTGACCTCATTGACCTCCCGCGCGTGTGAATGGCTCAGATCTGATCATTATGCCCTAATCCTTTTTCATTAATTAAATAAATCTTAATTAAACTAATTAACTCAGAAGCAATCCTGGCCTTTCATTCACGCGCGCGGTCAACACTTTTGAATCCAGATTCAATCCCTGCCTTCCATTCGTTTGACTTTCTTTTATTTCAATTTATTTTCATTTCTTTTTCATTTTATTTGCATAATTTATTTAAAATAGTAAAAATTGTCTAAAAATTATGAAACTTTTTCTCAAGAGTTTCATTAATTTTTATGACACAAAAATATTTTTATTTTTATTTTTAGCATTCAAAAAATATTTTTAAATATTTAAAAGTTTATTTTTAATTGATTAATGAGAATTAATTTATTAAAAATAATTTTAGGTATTTAAAAATCACCAAAAAATTCATGAAACCTTTAAAGACATTTAGAAACATTGTCCAACCTTCAAACCAAATTTATTTTTTGATCTTGATGCATTTTGAGAATTTTTCATTGAATTAAAATCATTTTTGTGCATTATTTTGATCCAAAGTTCAAAAAAACATTTCTGCCTATTCATGAAGAGTTGGACATTGATTATTTTTGAATTGCATTGTGTTTAGCATGTAGTTTGTAAGATTAAATGTCCATGATTTGATCTTTCATTTTCAATTTGTTTGGCATTTCTTTTGTTTAGGAACCCTAAAACTCTAGCAAACTTGTAAAAATCATAACTTGAGATTGGTTAAGAGTTGAGACCTCTCCTTTGGGCATTGGTTTAGTATAGGATTAGGGATCCTTTGTGTTGCATTTTCAATTTTTTGTAATGTTGTTTGCTTCTGATTTTGGTTTGTGTTTGATGTATGATTCATAAACCCTAATTTGGGCTTCCATATGCATCCATCTTGCATTCTCTTGCATAACATGACTTGCCATGACATTTCATGCCTCCATGTGATTCATTTAACATCATAAGACATATTGAAAGCATGTTTGACCAATGCATCTTGCATTTGCCATGTTGTATGCCATGTGCATCTCATAACTTCTCATGTATGTCCATGGTTCCTAACTTGCTTCATTTGCATTCATAAACTTGTATGATCATTTCCATGTGCTGCCTCATATTTGCATCACTTCATAGCATCATTATCATCATAAGTATGCTTCTGGTTTTGGTTTGCATCATGTCATTTCATCCCATTTTGCATTGCATTGCATTTCTTTTCTAACCTTTCAGGTGGTAAGTAACTTTGAGAAGTGAATTTGCCTTCACTTCTCATAACTTTTCTTTTCATCTCTCTTGCATCCATTGCTGCATTCCTCTTCATCTTACTTTCTTTCCCCAAGTGACTTGACTTCTTGAATGAAGCAAGTTGCTTTGCTTCTCTTGATCCTTTCATCCGCTTCCTGGTGGTTCCATTGAAGATTGTTCTTGCAAACCTTACAAACCTTAGGAACAACCAAGCATGACAATGATTAGGGTTTTGATTAGTCTCCCCTCTTAGTTTTACCTTTGTGTCTCTTTGTGTCTTCTCTTCTCATCTCAAAAGTCAGGGACTAAACCCTAAAGGCTTTAAGGCTTTGTGATTAAGCTTATGCCTGCATCCTTCTCTTAGGATGGAGTGTATAACTTTAATCCTAAGTGTTAAACCCTTAATGTGTTTAAATCTCTTAATCAATCCATCTAATAATCATTAAGACATCACACTTGTAACTTGGGCCTTGCATTAGGGTTCTAATTCTTCCTTAATTGGTTAAGAAGGACTAACCCTAGTGTTAATGGACAAGTCCCCCTCAAGTTGTCTTACAAATCATAAAATCCACTTCGTCATCATACCATTAAATAAAATCCACTTAACCAAAGGTTTGTTTTGTCATGAGTTTAATCCCTAATCATGGATTAAGATGGGGAGCATTCCTCAGCTTAAACATTCTCATCTATTATTCTTCTATTAGGATGGTGTAATGAGTCTGTTTAATCCCTGATTATGGCTTAACCTCATTACTTAACACTAAACAAAAACCACAAAACATCTAAATAATCACAAGTAGGTTAATGATCTTAATCCTACACCATGGTGTTTAAGTGTGAGAAGCTGACTTCACACTTAAGGTATTCTCATTACCCCTAATCAGAGGGAAGATGTGATGAGTTTACTAAATCCATTGGTTTAGACTTAAGCTCATTAACTTATGACAAAATCCAAAAACAATAAAAGACTTAAAACACAAAAACAAACAATAATCGTCTCCTTCGGGATTCTTTTCTCATCTCATTCACTCACAAACGAGAACTCGCTTCTTCCGTCTAATGCAAGACAGTTTGCATCTGTGCCAGACAGATCATACACTTGAGTATAGGCAAGTAAGCAGTTCACAAGTCAATTCACCTTTCAGTCTCTTTGGGTTGAACTACGGTGTTCTGACTTCCTCATTGCACGAGAGGATACGTAGGCATAACTTAACAGTTATCGAACAAAAGTCTCTGTATATTCCCCCTTTTCCAGCTTTATTCTTTAAGCCTCATAATCTTGAGCATTTCACCTCTTTCTCTTTTACACTGACACATCATTTATACACTTTACACTTCACTCCTCTTACACTGACACCTGTACATCCTTTTCCAGCTCTTTTATACACAGATTGCACTGACACTACCCCTTTAAAACACAAATCTTTTAAGCGTGGATCCCGTCGAGTACGACGGACAATCTGGGTGCTAATACCTTCCCAGGTTGTAACCAACCCCCTTTCTCAGTCTCTCTGGTTCGCAACCGTCTTATCCATCTCTTTCTAGGTCTATGCAGCATTGCCTTTCCTCCGGGATAAAAATGCCTAGCTGGCGACTCTATTCATCTCCAGTGAGTTCACGGCTGTGTGTTCTCACTGTTCCCTCTCGCCGACCGTTCGCGTCTATACCTTTATTTGGGTCATTCCCCATTTATCGGGAGCGACAGCTTGGCGACTCTGCTGGGGAACCTTATACTGCAACCAGGGCTTCTGGTTCTTTTTGTGGGTTCCTCCTAGCGTTTGATTGATTTGTGTTTATTGGGGTGTTATGTGATTATTTGTGTTTGTATATGTTTTATTTATTGCTTTATGTACAGTTTGGTTTATTGCTTTCTTTATAGCTTTATGCATATATTATCATATTGTCATACTGTGCTGCTGGCTGGATCTGGTTTTTGCTTTGGTGGGTGGGTGTTCCATTGAGAGTTAAGGTCCTATACCTGGGACCTGAGTGACACCTAGGCTAGAGTGAATCATATTCTTTCCCATTCCATCTCGGTCTGGTGCGGGAATATGAAACACGGTTCAGATATGGGTTTCTTCTTGAGAACTCTGTGTTGCAGATTTCCTGCAATGCTAGGGCTATCTGGGAAGCCTGCTAAGTCTGGATGACCTTTTAGTATTGACCTTCAGAAACTGAGGTGAATTAGAGGAGGAACTTTTATGGTTATTGTAAACACTGTACCTCCGGGTTAGAAGTGTTTACACTTCTCATAACTAATCCAAGTCTGAGGACCCTTGTTTTAGAACACCACCTGCGAGGGGGTTGGGCTGTTTACAGGTTTGCAGGTACCTTGACCTCAGAATACCCTGTTACTTTGTTTGTTTAAGAGTACTCCATTTTGGGACAGTTCTTGTGATTCTAAAACCCTGGACATGTGGCTCTTTATTTGAGCCCCCCACCTTGGTTACTGGATTTATAGACCTCCATCTGGAATTCTTGAACATACTTGGACCTATATCAGAGTTTTTGATCAGATCCAGCTCAGTCACAAACCCTTGCATATCATTTGCATACATAAACATTGCATCATATTGACATTTGCTTGTTTGTGTTTCAGGGTATCCATCTTCATTTGGTTTTGGTTTTGACCCCATCTTCAGTATTTGACCCATCTTCATCAGCATCTGCTTCAGTTATCGGCTATCTACTTCAGTCACCTGCACCAGCCAATCAGTGGCTCATTCTTCAGTGTTATCAACAGCACCTGTCTCTACTCATCTTCAGCAACATGGCTCCTAAAAAAGGCAACATCACCTACCACTTCTTCCAGCCAGAGCTATCTGACATCAGGAGGATTCAGACCCTGATCACTCCAGATCACATACCATTGTTCAGGGAACACTACGGAGATATACTTGATATGGTTATGGACCTGGACCCTTCACAGAGAAGCCTGATCCACACTTGCATTCAGTTCTATGATCCCCCACTGAGGTGTTTTACTTTCCAAGACTTTCAGTTGGGCCCTTTGTTGGAAGAATACTCATCATTGGTTGGTATGCCTATCAGGGGTGGAATCCCTTTCAACCCTGAGATGGTCTTTCCTGGCAATGGAGAAGTAGCAAAAGCTTTGCATCTGGAACCTGTCCTGGTTGAACAGCATATGACTTCTAAAGCTGGAATCCCTGGTTTCCATCTGGATTTCTTGATCTCTCAAGCTACCCTGAAAGCTTCTTTAGGAGAGTGGAAAGCTGTCTGTGCTTTATTGGCTTTGAGCATATATGGAATTGTGTTGTTTGCAGATGAGCCTCGATTCATTAGCAAGAATGCAATCCATCTTTTCATCCTGAAGAATCCAGTGCCCACTTTATTGGGGGATCTCTACTATTCAGTGCATCAGAGGAATGAAAAGCAGAGGGGAAGATTAGTGAGGTGTTGTGCTCCATTGTTCCACACTTGGCTTCTCAGGCATCTACCCAGGACAGATGCATTTTTGAACCCCCATCAGCAGAGAAACTGGGCTAAAAGACTCACTGCTCTAACTTCAGCCGATATCAGATGGTGCACCCAAAGCACCAAAGGCAAGGATATCATCACCAGCTGTGGGCATTTTCCCAATGTGCCCCTAATAGGAGTTAAGGGTAGTATCAATTACAACCCTCTGCTGTTCGGAAGACAACTGGGCTATGCCCTGGTCCACGCTCCTAAAGCACAGGACTTGGTTGAAACTCTTTATTGCGAGAACAAGCCTAATCTGGCTACTGTTAGGCAGGCTGCTTGGGCCTGGGATAATGTTCAAACCAAGGGAATAACCATTTTGGGGAAGTGCAACAATGTGGCATCAGCACAATATTATGAGTGGTCCTATGCCAGGGCTCAATTCTCTGGAATGCCCTTTACCATAGAAGATATGCCTGAATCATCTTCAGCACCACCCCCTGCCACTGTCAGTTTGGAAGAGTTTGAGAGCTTGAAGGAAAGAAATGAGAAGTTAACCCAGGCTTTGCAGAAGACTCTCCGGGAAAGGAGTGATGGCAAGATAGAGATTGAGAGGCTAGAGAAGCTGAGAGTGGAGCATCTGGTTAAGATTGAGAAGTCTGGGGATTATATCAAGAAGTCTAAGGCTGGAGAACAAATTCTGAAGAATGCTTGTAAGGAAGCCCAGTTCCAGAGAGCAAGGACAGACTTGTATCTGAAGGAGAGTCAGGCCCGGTGGGTCAGGATCACCGAGGCTCGTACCCTGGAGGACAAGAGAGTTCAAGACAAGATGGAGCAACTGGAAGCTAGTGCAAAAGTGCAGCAAGAAGCCCTGGCAGCAGCCCAGAAGGAGATATCAGAGCTGAAGATCAAAGCAGGAGAGAAGAGGTCAAAGGACCAAAGTCAGCACAAGAAGTTAACAGCAGCTGTTACTACCCGGAACCTCCTCATCAGGAATCTCACGGAGCGTCCAGCTGATCCTGTGACCGAAGCACTTCTCAAGGAAGTTCGTGAGGATGAGTTTGGTCTTGGTGTTTGACCATTTGTTTGTTGTTGCTTTCATTCCATGTACTTTTATTTTCCTGTAATGTATTTTGACCCCTCAGAGGGCTTGTATTCGTGAACAGACTATGTACCATTTTGCTTTTGTAATATATGTATTAGTTTGTTCCATCCGAGTTTCACTTCAAAAGCAACATCAACAGCATCTTCGAGGGTCTGGAAGGGTCAAAACTGAATGCCAAGCCGGATACCTTGAAAACGAATAAGCATACTGCATTGCATGCTAACCCTTTTGTTTGTTTTGTAGGTTTTTTGTTTTATTGCTACTAACTCTGTTGTGGTGTTCAGGAACTATTGCTCGACGCCGGGTATTTCCCCTCAATCGTCCGCACCGTTATCCGACCCGTAGCAACCTTCCGGGCATTCAAATGGATCAGATGCAGCAGGACCTTACTGAGGTCAGAAATCAAATGGCGAATGAAAGGCTAGAAATGAGGAATCAAATGACTCAGTTTATGGAAGTGATGAACAACATGGCTCAGAGCCAGGAAAGATTGAGGGCCATGGTGGAAAGGCAAAATCAAGAAGATCCACATATAGGGACTGCCGGCACCAGCAATAACGAAAGGGTCCAACCTCATGTTAACCCCCCTGTATTTGGCCCCCATCTTCATCCAGAGATCAATATTCCTGCAAATGTTCAAGGGACTGCCACTGCAGCCAGGGTACTTCAAGAAGACCCCCAGGAGGATCAATTCACAGTAATGGGTGCTGGGGAAGAAGCCTATGATAGAAGGCTGGATGAGATAGCTGAGAAATTGAGGTCCTTAGAGTCTCAAAACTCTTTGGGTTTCGATGTCATGGACATGGGCTTGGTAGACGGGGTCAGGATTCCCCATAAGTTCAAGCCTCCTTGTTTTGAAAAGTACAACGGGACTTCATGCCCCCAGACTCATTTGCAATCATTTCTGGGGAGGCTGAAGGCCTACACTATGGATGAGAAGCTCTGGATGTTCTATTTCGAGGATAGCTTGACAGGAGCTTCAAGAGAATGGTACTCTCACTTGACAAGGGCAACTATCAGATGCTGGAAGGACCTGGCAGAGGCCTTCATCAGACAGTATCAGTACAACTTAGATATGGCACCCAACAGGACTCTCCTAATGGGAATATCACAGTCGTCAAGGGAAAGTTTCCGAGAATATGTCCAGAGATGGAGGCAATTAGCTGCTGCTGTTCAACCACCTATGTCTGAAAGGGAAATGGCAGATATGTTTATGAACACCCTTCAGGGAACATATATTGACAGGCTGGCAGCTTTCTCATCTACCAGCTTTGCAGATGTTGTCATAGCCGGGGAGAGAATTGAGAGCCTATTGAAGATGGGTAAGATCTCAGACAACGGTGCAAGCTCGTCCAGTGGTACAAGAAAGCCTTTTGCAGGCCCAAGAAGAACTGGCGAGACCAATGCCATCCACACCAACAGGGGCAGGCCCCAATATGTTCACAGATCAGTGGCAGCAGTTACCATTCCCGCTCCAGCTCATCCTCAACCAGTTTATCAACCTCCGCAGCAAAACTATCAACAACAACCTCAGTATCACCAACAGAATCAGTATCCTCCGAGAAATTACAACAACAGCAACACCAATAACAATAACCAGCAAAGGCCATTCCAACAGAGGCCTTCTCAAGCCAATAGGGTGATCGATCCGATCCCTATGCCATATGCTACATTGCTGCCACAACTCCTAAAACTCAACCTGGTTGAGCTAAGGACGCTGGCACCTCCAGATCCCAACAGTCTACCCAGGAATTATGACTCCAACGCCAGATGTGCTTTTCATTCAAATGCACCTGGCCACAATACAGAAAAGTGCAGAGCTTTGCACATGAAGGTACAAGACCTGGTAGACTCAAAAGCTCTGAATTTCGCACCACCACCCAATGTCAATAAAAACCCCATGCCAAACCACGGAGGTCCCAGAATTAACGCTATTGAAGAAGACGAGCCGTCTTATTTAATAACCAGTGTGGGTCAGATCCGGACACCGTTGGTAGAAATTAAGGCTCAACTCCTCGAATGTCAAATGTTCCCGGGGTGTGAGTTGGGGTGTGCTTACTGCAATATCTCAGTAAATGGGTGCGATAATTTGAGGAATGGCATAGATGGTCTTATTCAGAGTGGCCAACTTCAGATCACCACATCATTTCCTACAAATCCAGCAATCTCATCAGCAACAACTCCAGAACCTCCTACAACTGCAACAACCATTGTTCCCAACAATTCTTCGGCTTCATCAACAAGTGCTTCATCTGTCATTTCAACTGACCAGATTTCAACAAATGTTCCTTCTACAACTCCAACACCACTCCATTTTGAATCTCCTACAACAACAACATCCATTCTTCCGACAATGTCTCCTACAACTCCAGCAACAAATCATGAAGACGTCTCAACTGTCACAATATTCTATGATCCTGAGAACAACTCTGCCTACAACTCAGAAGGTGCTGCTCCCATCAGAGCGCCAGTCACAATTTATTACGATCCACAGACTATCACAGTTCCTTCCGCAGCTGCAGTCAGTCCACTCACTATCACGATGCCTGGACCAGTACCTTATGAAAGCAGTAATGCTATCCCCTGGCATTACGGCTCTGACCTGTACTGTGAAGGACAAAGAATCACTTTTGAATCATCAACCCCTGCACCACAAATTGACAATGTGGGAGGAGGCGGAGGCTTCACTCGAAGCGGACGTCTTTTCGCTCCACAAATTCAGAGACCCACTGCCGAAGCAGAAGCTACTGCCAAGGCAAAAGGGAAGAACCCTGTGCAGGAAGATCAAGCTGTTAAGGAAGCTTTGAAGACACCCTTTGATCAAGAGGTTGATGAGTTCATGCGAATCATCAAAAAGAGTGATTATAAAGTAGTGGATCAGCTTCATCAGACGCCTTCCAAGATCTCAATCCTATCACTGCTTATGTGCTCCGAAGCCCATCAGAATGCACTACTCAAAGTCTTGCACGCAGCTTACGTGCTTGAAGAGATCACTGTCAATCAGCTGGAAGCTGTAGTCGGAAATGTTAATGCTAGTCATGGACTAGGGTTCACCAATACTGATTTGACAACGGAAGGCCGCAACCATAACAAAGCCTTGCACATAACCATGGAATGTAAAGGTGCTGTCCTTTCCCATGTGCTGGTAGACACGGGGTCATCCCTCAATGTCTTACCTAAGAAGGCCCTGGTGAAGCTAGAATATGATGGACTGGCATTGATACCCAGCAACCTGGTGGTGAGAGCCTTTGATGGTTCAAAGAGATCGGTTCTGGGAGAAATTGAATTGCCCATAACGATTGGCCCGCAGACCTTCAAAACGACCTTCTACGTGATGGATATACAGCCTGCCTACAGCTGTCTATTGGGTAGGCCATGGATTCACGCCGCTAGCGCCGTGACTTCTACCCTTCACCAGAAGTTAAAATACGAGTGGGAGGGTCAAATCGTTACAATCTGTGGAGAGGAGGATATTTTTGTCAGCCACCTGGCTACCTATAAGTATATTGAGATGGATGGGGAGATCCATGAAACAATGAGTCAGGGTTTTGAAGCTTTGAATATCAATGAAACATCCGTTGTGCCTGGTACTTCAATATCATCATACCAATAAGCCCGGAAGGTTGTTGAGGGGGGAAACGCCCAAGGCTGGGGCAAACTGCTATCGGTGGAGAAGAAAGAGGACAGATTTGGGTTGGGTTACAAACCAACTCAACGAGATCAAGCAGAGGCTGCGAAAGAGCCCAACTTTGTGAGTGGGGGGATGCTCACCCCTGATGCTATCAACTGTTTGGAAGACGAGCTGGAAGAAGAACGCAACCTGGAAAGTTGGATTCGTCCAAAGATCCCGGGGAGCAGCATCTCAAACTGGTCTTCCCAGGAAATTATAAGAGTTACTCATGCAGAGTAATTATTATTTCCTGTATTTTTATAACATGCATCAAAGTCTTGCATCTCGCCCAAGATGACAAGACTCATTTTGTAATCGGTCCATCTGTACTTTTTGTGCAAACAAGATTAATCAATGAAATATCAGACATCTTTTTGCAAATGAGTCTTTTTTCTTTTCCGTTCACTGTTTTTCCATTTTTTCTTTTTTGTACAAAAATTAAATGGCAGTGTTTTCAAAATGACAACTTTATTTCACTTTTCTAAAACAAGATTAAAATCAAATCACTAAAATGAACAAACTGAACCCTTGCAGAGAGTGCCTTCCAGACAGCACCGAAAACAGCACAGCTATGACTTCGTATGACTTTGACAATCCAATCAATCAAGCCGATGAAGGGGTTGAAGAAGAGTATGAGCTTCCTGAAGAGCTAGCCAGGTTGTTAAGACAAGAGGAAAAGGTTATTACTCCTCACCAGGAGGAGGTTGAAGTGATCAATCTTGGTACAGACGAAGACGTGAAAGAAGTTAAAATCGGGGCTTGCTTACAAGACTCAGTGAAGAGACAACTGATTGACCTGCTTCAAGAGTATGTGGATGTGTTTGCTTGGTCTTATCAAGATATGCCAGGTTTGGATACCAACATTGTCGTGCACAAGCTACCTTTGAGAGAAGAATGCCCACCGGTCAAACAGAAGCTGCGCCGTACTCGTCCGGACATGGCAATGAAAATCAAGGAAGAGGTGCAAAAGCAATGGGATGCCGGGTTCCTTGCTGTAACTAGTTACCCACCGTGGGTTGCTAACATAGTACCTGTGCCTAAGAAAGATGGCAAGGTAAGGATGTGCGTTGACTACCGGGATCTGAATAGAGCCAGCCCGAAAGATGATTTCCCATTACCTCACATTGATGTATTGGTGGATAATACGGCTCAGTTCTCGGTATTCTCCTTCATGGATGGATTTTCAGGATATAATCAGATTAAGATGTCACCTGAAGACATGGAGAAGACAACCTTCATCACACCCTGGGGCACGTTCTGCTACAAGGTAATGCCATTTGGGCTCAAGAATGCTGGTGCAACATATCAACGGGCTATGGTAACATTATTCCACGATATGATCCATAAAGAGATAGAATGTTATGTGGATGACATGATTGCCAAGTCCCTTACAGAAGAAGACCACCTGGTAAATCTGCTGAAGCTATTCAAGCGTCTGAGGAAGTATCAACTGAAATTGAACCCCAACAAATGCACATTCGGGGTGCGTTCTGGTAAGCTGTTGGGTTTTATTGTAAGCGAGAAAGGGATTGAAGTTGACCCTGATAATGTCAAAGCCATCCAAGAGATGCCTGCACCAAAAACAGAGAAAGAAGTTCGAGGGTTCTTAGGTTGATTGAACTACATCTCACGGTTCATATCTCACCTTACAGCAACCTGTGAACCCTTGTTCAAATTGTTGAGAAAAGAACAGACGGTCAGGTGGAATGAAGACTGCCAGAAGGCTTTTGACAAGATCAAGGAATACTTACAAGAGCCTCCAATCCTTATGCCTCCAGTTGAAGGAAGACCTCTGATAATGTACTTGACAGTATTAGAAGAGTCAATGGGGTGTGTGCTGGGCCAGCATGACGAGTCTGGTCGAAAAGAGTATGCGATATACTACCTAAGCAAAAAGTTTACCGACTATGAACAACGTTATTCACTGCTCGAGAAAACTTGCTGTGCTTTAGCGTGGGCTGCTCGCCGACTGAGACAGTACATGTTGACTCACACTACCTTATTGATCTCAAAGATGGACCCAGTTAAGTACATATTTGAGAAGCCAGCGCTTACCGGACGGGTTGCAAGATGGCAAATGATCCTCACAGAATATAACATCTAATACACATCTCAAAAGGCCATCAAGGGCAGTGTATTGTCTGAATATCTTGCTGAGCAACCCATCGATGATTACCAGCCTATGAGGTTTGACTTCCCTGATGAAGACATCATGTTCATTAAATCAAAAGATCATGAAGAGCCTATTCACACTGAAGGGCCTGACCCGGAGGAAGAATGGATTATGATGTTCGATGGGGCTGTTAACATGAATGGCCGTGGTGTTGGTGCAGTCCTCATTTCACCAAAGGGAGTTCACATGCCTTTCTCGGCAAAACTCACTTTCAACTGCACTAACAACGAAGCTGAATACGAAGCTTGCATTATGGGTCTTGAGGAAGCCATTGACCTCAGGATCAAGACATTGACCGTATTCGGAGATTAAGCTTTGGTAGTCAATCAGACCAATGGGAAATGGTATACACACCAGGATCATCTGATACCTTACAGGGATTATACAAGGAGGTTATTGACTTTCTTTACAACAGTCAAGCTTGAGTATATCCCTCGGGACGAAAATCAGTTCGCAGATGCTCTGGCTACCATTTCATCCATGATCAAAGTTCAGGCTGCCAACTTTGTACCTCAAATTTCAGTGTCCAGACTTGACAGACCAGCATATGTGTTCGCAGCAGATGTTGTTAAAGATGATAAGCCTTGGTTCCATGACATTAAGTGCTTCTTGGAGGATCAAACATACCCACCTGGGGCATCTTCCAATGATAAGAAGACTTTGAGAAGGCTTGCTGGAAGTTTCTTTCTGAACACTGATGGGTCTTTATACAAAAGGAACTTTGATATGGTACTCCTCAGATGCGTTGATAGAACAGAAGCAGACTTGTTGATGCATGAAGTGCATGAAGGCTCTTTTGGTACCCATGCTGGAGGACATGCAATGGCTAAGAAGTTGTTAAGATCAGGCTATTATTGGATCACAATGGATGCAGACTGTTGTGCCTATGCCAGGAAATGCCACAAATGCCAGATTTACGCAGATAAAGTGCATGTGCCTCCCAACCCTTTGAACATTATGTCTTCACCATGGCCCTTTGCCATGTGGGGCATTGATATGATTGGCAAGATTGAGCCGACTGCTTCAAATGGTCACAGATTCATCCTGGTCGCCATTGACTATTTCACTAAGTGGGTTGAAGCAGCCTCATATGCAAATGTTACAAGGCAAGTGGTAGCCCGATTTCTGAAAAGAGATATCATCTGTCGATATGGAGTGCCCGAGCGAATCATTACTGATAATGGTTCTAACTTAAATAACAAAATGATGGCAGAGCTGTGCCGAGACTTCAAGATTCAACATCACAATTCTTCTCCTTACAGGCCAAAGATGAATGGCGCTGTTGAGGCGGCAAATAAGAATATCAAGAAGATTGTGCAGAAGATGGTAGTCACCTACAAAGACTGGCATGAAATGCTACCGTTCGCCTTGCATGGGTACCGCACGTCAATCAGAACATCCACTGGGGAAACACCGTACCAGCTTGTGTATGGTATGGAAGCAGTCCTACCAGTTGAAGTTGAATTGCCCTCCTTGCGAGTCTTGATGGATGTCAAACTGAGTGAAGCAGAATGGGTTAGGTCCCGATACGAGCAACTGAGTCTGATTGAAGAGAAGAGATTGGCTGCAATCTGTCATGGACAATTGTATCAGAAGAGAATGAAGAAAGCCTTCGATCAGAAAGTCAGGCACCGAGAGTACCAAGTGGGAGATCTTGTGCTGAAAAGAATCCTCCCTCCTCATACAGACCACAGGGGCAAATGGACTCCAAACTATGAAGGACCATTCGTGGTAAAGAAAGTTTTCTCTGGTGGAGCGCTGATGCTCAGCACCATGGATGGTGAAGATTTCCCGTCCCCTGTGAATTCAGATGCAGTTAAAAAATACTTCGCATAAAATGACCCGCTGGACATAAAAACAGAATGTAAGTCCAGGCAAAAATAGGGCATCCCGGCGAGTTAAAAACAGAATAAAAGACTCGGGCAAAAATAAGGGAAATAAAAGAAAAATGTACACCCGCTGAGTTGAAAAGCCGCATTGGACAACTCAGGCAAAAATGGGTATCCCGATGGATCGAAAACCCGAAAGGGCGATCCATGCAAAATAAGGAAATAAGCGAACAACTGCACTCTGAATTCGTTTGTATCACTTACAACTTGGTTAAAACTCCAAAGGATCAAGCCTCAATCAGAATCAGTCTTCTTCAAAAAGCAAGACGAGAAGAAAGTCAAAAGTCATACGGGTCATAGCAGCAGAGGAAGCTCCTCAAAGCGTCGTCAACACTGCCAGCACTTTGTTTCTCAATTTGTAACAATCTCCTCATTTCAGGAGACATGTTTCTTTGACTATATCTTGCCAATTCAGGGCACATGAATTAATAAAATCAGATTTTTTCAGTCATGTTTCGTTTTGTATATTTTTATTTGCAACGGATGTCTGATGTCTCTAAAAAATCAATTGCATAAGTACAGATGTTTTTCTCCCAAAAATAATAATAATAAAACACATGCTTACAGGGAATATACTTACTCTCGAAAATGCTTAACTCCTATGACGGAATCCAGTAAAGGATACCTCGGGACCTTTTTTGCGTTTCCTTATCTTTGCAGGATCGCAGGTATACAGGACGCAACTTGGGGCATGCAAGCTACATCTCATCAAGCTGGCAAATCAACAAAAGATCTCAGCATCCGAAATGCTCTATCCCCAGCTGAGCTACCAACAACATCCCCCAGCTGTTGTACCAATCTTTCTTCCTCGGCAAATGCAGGAATCAGAGAATCATCTCCCCACGAGGTTCTCAGCCTCTATCCAGAAGAACAACGCACGAAGAAGTCACAACAGAGTACAGAAGGCTTCTGCAAACCCCAGCTGGGTCCCGTATTACAAGGATATGCCAGTCAGTGACCTATATCCCCAAGTGGATACACCTCTCCGGATCTACCAATGATCTCATCCCCAGCTGGGAGGTTCACCTCAAACAGATCAACCAGAGATCTTCACGGCAACGGGATCCGAATCCCGGTTTGATATTTTTGCAAAATCATAGCATTCGCATCATACTATCCCCTCAGAGCGTAGCATTCCGTCTAATACGGAGCATTACGGCAAAAAAATCAAACGCATAGCATAATCATAAGCCATGTTCTGGATTAACGCTTGTGAATAATAACCGTTCATCATCATTGTACAGAAATCCTCACCAGAGTCCCAGCAAAAACAGTTGCCTCATATTCACAAATACCACCATATACACCCTTTGATACCCGTCCGTATCATCACTCCCCAGTAAAATCGCTGGAACACTCTTTATAACAAGATTACCCGTATCACGGATACTTCATGACACCCGTCCGTGTCATATTACCAGCAGAAAGCCAAAGACGTCCCCTTTGCACCCACACATACCTATGTATACACTCTCCTGACACCCGTCCGTGTCATATCCCCGGCGCAGTCGCCTAGACTTTGTATA
The DNA here is from genome assembly GCA_963966055.1 of Lathyrus aphaca. NCBI lineage: Eukaryota > Viridiplantae > Streptophyta > Magnoliopsida > Fabales > Fabaceae > Lathyrus > Lathyrus aphaca. The sequence goes on along the minus strand of OZ014522.1, from coordinate 70,266,238 downwards.
GCAGATACTTGTTCATATTACACTTTTCTCTCTTGGCACCCGTCCGTGTCATTCTCTCCAGCAGTTAAAATACTCATCTATATATACTCACTACTCACGATACACTTATACAGATACTCGTCCGTATCTTGTATACACCACTCATAACCCCACAGATTCAACAATAGTCCTTGTTCTTTGTTAACCAGTTGGTACTCGTCCGTATCATCATCTCAGAACATTGCGTCTAATGTTTGTTTCTACATGATGCTCGTCCGTGTCATAAGTCTTAAGGATGCTCGTCCGCATCTTTAATCCATACACTGTGTCAAACACTTGTGTCTTCTTGAATATAGATACTCGTCTGTGTCTACTATTCCCCAGAAGAGTCCCTTCAGATGCAACATTCGTCCGTGTTCTTTGTTAACCAGATGGTACTCGTCCGTATCATCATCTCTGAACATGTGTCAGTTTGTTTCTACATGATACTCGTCCGTATCATAGTCTTAAGGATGCTCGTCCGCATCATTAATCTATACATAATACCAAACACTTATACTTTCCTTTCTTGGTTGTAAACGCTCGTCCGTGTTTACTATACCCCCAGTAGATCGCCAAGTAAGCTTTTTTCCTTTATCTAACACTCGTCCTGTGTTATGATACCCCGAGAGCAGCCGTCCCCTGCTGAGTGGTCGTCCTCCACTTCTTGATGGTCGTCCTCCATCATGCTCATCCGATGGCCGTCCCCATCGTTGATCTTTTTAGCAGCCGTCCCCTGCTGAGTGGTCGTCCTCCGCTTCTTGATGGTCGTCCGATGGCCGTCCCCATCGTTGACCTTTTCTATCCGATGGCCGTCCCCATCGTTGATATTTTCGGCAGCCGTACCCTGCCAGGTGGTCGTCCTCCACCTTTGATGGCCGTCCCCATCATACTTCCTTTATTCTCCAACAGAGCAGCCGTCCCCTGCTAGGTGATCGTCCTTCACCTTTGATGGCCGTACCCCATCATCTGTTTATTTCATTTATTCTTTAACCCGATGGCCGTCCCCGTCGTGATCCCTTTTCCTTTTAGCCCGATGGCCGTCCCCATCGTTGGTTACTTTACCTTTTTGTGAACTTGATGGCCGTCCCCGTCATGTTTCATCAATCCCCCAGAAAATTTTACAGCTTTATCTTGATGGCCGTCCCCATCACGATTTTATTTTTCCCAGCTAGTCGGCCGTCCCCGTCTTGGCTTTACCTTTTATCCCCAGCATGTCGGCCGTCCCCGTCATTGCTATTTACCCAGCAGTCGTCCTCTGCTCGACGGTCGTCCTCCGTCGCCCACACTTTACAATATACTTTATTTTCCTTTTACAATCTATATCCCTTTTCTTCTTCATTCTGTGAGTGCAAATTTTGGACTGTCTTTGGTATTCAACCACAAGTTATCTTGTTTGCCTGATAAGCCGTCGCTTACATCCTGCACAGCTAACTCATGTTTGAATAGGGGCAGCTGTAAACACCCCAAATTTGCCCTCACCCATTTCACCATGGCTTGTGATCATTCTCATATGCATAAGCACAATCATATCATCTCACATCTCATTTTTGATTCACTGCATAGTTTATAAGTCATCTGCACCTAGGGTTTGTGATCTGAGCAATCTCAGGGCTTCTTGAGCCACTCCAAAGGCAACCAATCACTTCAAAGGGATCCATATGTGTTCAAGCATCATAGTACACCCTCTCAAAGTCAAAAATGCAAAAGAATCACAAGAACTAGGGTTTGAGTGGATGCAGAGCCAGGATTGACTGCACAGTTGACCTAAAATTAGGGTTTTGGTTTCAGAGGCCATAACCCCAAATTTTTTGGTCATTCTTGTTTCCATTGGTCTCTATATGGTATAGGGAGTATGCATATCAATTTTCATGAACAAATTCCATGGGGAAGTCATCTGATCAAGGGTTGACTTTTCAGACAAGTCAGTGTAAAATCAGGGCATCTGAGGCCCCCAATGACCCAACCAATGGGTGATCTTCATCATTTTGAGTGTATATGATCTTTATTTGATCATGGAAGAAGGTTGAAGTTCATAAAAATCAAGAATTTAGGGTTTTTGCAAATGTTGACTTTTTGGGCATAGTTGACTTTTCAAGAATGCTTCATTTTAGGTCATTTTTCAAGCTTTGATTATTGATCCAAAAATGCTTCAAATGGAAAAACTTTGGTCATGAAAGTTGTAGATCTCATCTTTCCCTTTTCAAAAAGTACAAGAACATGATCAAACTCTTCTTGGATCAAAAGTTATGGTGTGACAAAGTTGGCCAAAATCATTGATTTTCAAGGCATGCCTCAAATGGAAATTTTGCAAGATCATGAACCAAAGCCCAATGTGACTTCTAATTCACTCCAAACCAGTATGCAAACATTCTCTAAGTCATAAAATTCAGAATGAACCAAGAATGCCCATGGTTCTATGGTTGGTTGGACAAAGGAATCACATGTGAACCAAAAAGCCAACAACTTGCAAAATCATCATTGTGCTTCTACCACTTGATGCATTGGATGCTGCACTTTGGCTAGCCTCTCACCTCACCTTGCTGCACCAGAACCAGCCTTGTACTAGCCTAGATCATGAGCCATACCTTCCTTACACAATTTTTGACTTTTTGCAAAAGGTAACTTACCAATCAATAAAGGACATGTCTTGTCAACTGACCAATGAGAGAGGTTTTTGTGGACAAATTGCAAGCCATTTCATGTACAAGGCAAGGCTGAAACACTACACAAAAAACACATTCACAAAATCACCTCATCTTGCAATTTGCTTCGAATCTGCCTCCACAGCTTGCAAACACTCAAACCATTTTCACTATTCAACTCACCATACATCATTGAGTAGAAACCAGCAAGAACACAAGCCTGAATCAACCAGAACACCCCATAGCCATTTCTCACCTCAAGCTGCAGTTCCATTCGAATCTCCCTCCCTAGCTCACAAACATCCAAACAAACCTTGCAAAGCTTCTCCATTCACCCTCAGGATCACAAACAACCCCTCACAATGGCCAGAAACTACCAGAATCACCATTGCCATTTCTGACTGAGTTGAAGCAGGAGCTTTCGAAACTCATTATCCAGCCAACATAAACTCCTCTTGAGCATTCAAACACCTTCTAGGGATCAAGTGGAGTGGTTTGCACTGAAGGAAGTGGCCAGAAAGTCATCAGGTTGAAAGCTCCAAATCTCAGGTAGCTTGAAATTTATTTTTCCAGAAATCATTTTTCATGTTATAAACTTGTTCTATGTGCTTCACTGATCATCCTGATGTCTTTGGTTTCTAAAATGGCTTTGAAATGAGCATTTAATTTCTCTCTGAAACCTGCGTGCCCTAGTTTTCATTTTCTTCGATTCAGCTTAGTTAGGGAAAAGAAATTTGTTTTGGAAGAGGGGTTTGATTCGTGAGGGGTTGGAGAACATTTCCCAATTCGTAGATTTTGTTTTTGTTACGTTTTGAGGGTTTTGGGGATTTCTCAGGGGGATGTTGGCCGGAGAAGACGACCGGAAGTCTTCTCCGGCCGCCTGAGAGTGATTAAGCCCTAATTGCGTGATTAATGACCATTTGAATGTGGACCACTGGATGCGTTGACATGTTTGACTCCCCGCGCGAATGAAAGGCCAGGATCAGTCTGCTTAGCCCTAATCTCTCTCATTAGTTTTATTTAATTTTTAATTAAGTTAATTAACTCAGGAGCCATCTGGGCCCTTCATTTGCGCGCTGGTCAACAGATTCAAACCCTGGGCTCATCTCAGCCTTCCATTTGGTTTACTTTCCCTTTTATTTAATTTTTATTCATTTTCTTTTCATTTTATTTGCACAATTATTTTAAAATAGTAAAAAATTCTTAAAAATTATGAAACTTTTTCCTAAGAGTTTTAATAATTTTTATGACCCAAAAATATTTTTATTTTATTTTTTATCATTAAAAAAGTATTTTTAAATATTTAAAAGATTATTTTTAATTGATTAATGGAAATTAATTAATTAAAAATACTTTTAGGTATTTAAAAATTACAAATAAATTCATGAAATGTTCTAAGACATTTAGAAAGATTGTCCAACCTTCAAACCAAATTTCTTTTTTGATCTTGATGCATTTTAAGAATTTTTCATTGAATTAAATCATTTTTTATGCATTAATTTGATCCTAAGTTCAAAAATTCATTTCTGCCTATTTGAGAAGAGTTGGACATTGATTCTTTTTGCATTGCATTGTGTTTAGCATGTAGTTTCTAGGATTAAATGGCCTTGTTTTGATTCCTCATTTTCAATTTGTTTGGCATTTCTTTTGTTTAGGAACCCTAAAAACCCTAATAACTTAGAAAATCATAGCTTGAGATTGGTTAAGAGTTGAGAGCTCCCCTTTGAACCTTGGTTTAGTATAGGTTTAGGTTTTCTTTGGTTAGCATTTTCCATTTTTTATCTTAGGGTTTGCTTCTGTTTTTGGTTTTTGTTTGTTGTTTGATTCATAAACCCTAATTTGGGCTTTCATTTGCATACCTCTTGCATTCTCTTGCATAACATGACTTGCCATGCCATTCCATGCCTCCATTTGGTTCATTTGACATCATAAGACATGTAGGAAGCATGTTTGATCATTGCATCACATATTTGCCATGTCATTTGCCTTGTATGCTTCATAACTTTCCATGCTTATCCATGCTTCTTAGCTTGCATCATTTGCATCCATAATCTTGTATGAACATCTCCATGTGCTGCCTCATGTTTGCAGCATCTCATAACATCATAATCATCATCAACATGCTTCTGGTTTTGCTTAGCATCATACCATTTCATCTCATTTTGCATTGCATTGCATTTCTTTCTAACATTTCAGGTGGTAAGTGACTTTGAGAAGTGAATTTGCCTTCACTTCTCATAACTTTTCTTTTCATCTCTCTTGCATCCATTGCTGCATTTCTATATGTGTTTGAGATTGAGCTTGCTCATCCTTGTTTCTCCCACTTTCTTTCTTCAAGTGACTTGACTTCTTGAATGAAGCAAGTCACTTTGCTTCTCTTGATCCTGTTCATCTGCTTCCTGGTGGCTCCTTTGAGGATTGTTCTTGCAAACCACACAAACCTTAGGAACAACCAAGCATGACAATGAATTAGGGTTTTGATTAGTCTCCCCTCATAGTTTTACCTTTGTGTCTCTCTTTTGAGTCTTCTCTTCTCATCTCATAATCAGGGACTAAACCCTAAAGGCTTTAAGGCTTTGTGATTAAGCTTATGCCTGCATCCTTCTCTTAGGATGGAGTGTATAACTTTAATCCTAAGTGTTAAACCCTTAATGTGTTTAACTCCCTTAATCAATCCATCTAATAATCATCAAGACATCACACTTGTAACTTGGGCCTTGCATTAGGGTTCTAATTCTTCCTTAACTGGTTAAGAAGGACTAACCCTAGTGTTAATGGACAAGTCCCCCTCAAGTTGTCTTACAAACCATAAAAAACACTTCATCATCTTATCATTAACTAAAATCCACTTAATAAAGGTTTGTTTTGTCATGAGTTTAATCCCTAATCATGGATTAAGTTGAGGAGCTTTCCTCAGCTTAAACACCCTCATCTGTTATCCTTCTATTAGGATGGTATAATGAGTCTGTTTAACCCTTGATTATGGCTTAACCTCATTACTTAACACTAAACAAAAACCACAAAAACATCTAAATAATCACAAGTAGGTTAATGATCTTAATCCTACACCAAGGTGATTAAGTGTGAGAATCTGACTTCACACTTAAGGTATTCTCATTACCCCTAATCAGAGGGAAGATGTGATGAGTTTACTAAATCCATTGGTTTAGACTTAAGCTCATTAACTTATGACAAAAATCCAAAAAAGCAATAAAAGACTGAAAACACAAAAACAGACAATAATCGTCTCCTTCGGGATTCTTTTCTCATCACCTTCACTCATAAACGAGAGCTCGCTTCTTCCGTCTAATGCAAGACAGTTTGCACCTGAGCCAGACAGGTCATACACTTGAGCATGGACAAGTAAGCAGTTCACAAGTCAATTCATCTTTCAGTTCCTTTGGGTCGAACTACGGTGTTCTGACTTCCTCATTGCACGAGAGGATACGTAGGCATAACTTAACAGTTATCGAACAAAAGTCTCTGTATATTCCCCCTCTTTCTAGCCTTATTCTTTTAAGCCTCATGATCTTGAGCATTCCATTCATTTCTTACACTGACACTTCATTTATACACTTCACTCTCTTTTACACTGACACCTGTACATCCTTTTCCAGCTCTTTTATGCACAAATTGCACTGACACTACCCCTTTATAGCACAAATCTTTTAAGCGTGGATCCCGTCGAGTACGACGGACAATCTGGGTGCTAATACCTTCCCAGGTTGTAACCAACCCCCTTTCTCAGTCTCTCTGGTTCGCAACCGTCTTATCCATCTTTTTCTAGGTCTATGCAGCATTACCTTTCCTCCGGGATAAAAATGCCTAGCTGGCGACTCTCTTCATTCTCCAGTGAGTCCACGGCTGGGTGTTCTCACTGTTCCCTTCGCCGACCGTTCGCGTCTGTACCTTCATATGACCCTGTTTTCATTTGTCGAGAGCGACAGCTTGGCGACTCTGCTGGGGACTCTTATATTGCAACCAGGGCTTCTGGTTCTTTTTGTGGGTTCCTCCTAGCGCTTGTTTGATTTGTGTTTACTGGGGTGTTATGTGCTTATTTATGTTTGTATATTTGTATTTATCTTGATTTTATGTACAGTTTGCTTTACTGCTTTTCTTTAGTGCATTTGTATATATCATACTGTCATGTTGCTGGCTGGATCTGTTGTTTGCTTTGGTGGGTGGGGTTCTATTGAGAGTTAAGGTCCTATACCTGGGACCTGAGTGACACCTAGGCTAGAGTGAATCATATTCTTTCCCATTCCATTTCGGTCTGGTGCGGGAATATGAAACACGGTTCAGATATGGGTTTCTTTTTGAGAACTCTGTGTTGCAGATTTCCTGCAATGCTAGGGCTATCTGGGAAGCCTGCTAAGTCTGGATGACCTTTAGTATTGACCTTCAGAAACTGAGGTGAATTAGAGGAGGAACTTTTATGGTTATTGTAAACACTGTACCTCCGGGTTAGAAGTGTTTACACTTCTCATAACTGATCCAAGTCTAAGGATCCTTGTTTTAGAACACCACCTGTGAGGGGGTTGGGCTGTTTACAGGTTTGCAGGTACCTTGACCTCAGAATACCCTGTTACTTTGTTTTGATTAAGAATACTCCATGTTGGACAGTTCTTGTGATTCTAAAACCCTGGACATGTGACTCTTTATTTGAGTCCCCCACCCTGATTACCGGATTTATAGACCTCCATCTGGAATTCTTGAACACATTTGGACCTATATCAGAGTTTTGATCAGATCCAGCTCAGTCACAAACCCTTGCATTTCATTTGCATACATACTCATTGCATCATATTAACATTTGCTTATTTGTGTTTCAGGGTATCCATTTTCATCTGGTTTTGGTTTTGACCCCATCTTCAGTTTTGACCTGCCTTCATCAGCACTTGCTACCAGCTATCTATTCCAGCCAATCAGTGGCCCTTCTCTTCAGTATCTTCATCAACATTTGTCATCATGGCTCCAAATAAAAGCAACATCACCTATCACTTCTTCCAGCCAGACTTATCAGACATCAGGAGGATCCAAACCCTGATCACTCCAGATCACATACCCTTGTTCAGGGAGAGTTATGGAGATATACTGGACATGGGTATGGATCTGGACCCTTCACAGAGGAGCCTCATCCACACCTGCATTCAGTTTTATGATCCTCCACTGAGATGTTTTACTTTTCAAAACTTTCAGTTGGGCCCCTTATTGGAAGAGTACTCCTCATTAGTTGGTATGCCTATCAGGAGAGAAATTCCTTTCAACCCTGAGATGGTCTTTCCTGCTAATGGAGAAGTAGCAAAGGCTTTGCATCTGGAACCTGTTTTGGTTGAGCAGCATATGACCTCTAAAGCTGGGATCCCTGGTTTTCATCTGGACTTCTTAACCTCTCAAGCTATCCTGAAAGCTTCTCTAGGAGAGTGGAAAGCTGTTTGTGCCTTACTGGCCTTGAGTATATATGGGATTGTATTGTTTGCGGATGAGCCTCGATTCATTAGCAAGAATGCAATCCATCTGTTCATCTTGAAGAACCCAGTGCCAACTTTATTGGGGGATCTTTATTATTCAGTGCATCAGAGGAATGAAAAGCAGAGGGGGAGGTTAGTGAGGTTTTGTGCTCCATTGTTTCACACTTGGCTTCTCAGGCATCTACCCAGGACAGATGCATTCCTAAACCCTCATCAGCAGAGCAACTGGGCTAAGAGACTCACTGTTCTAACTTCAGCAGATATCAGATGGTGCACTCAAAGCACCAAGGGCAGGGATATCACCACCAGCTGTGGACATTTTCCCAATGTGCCTTTAATAGGAGTTAAGGGTAGCATCAATTACAATCCTCTGCTGTTCAGAAGGCAACTGGGCTATGCACTGGTCCACACTCCTAGGGCACAGGACTTGGTTGAGACTCTTTATTGTGAGAACAAGATTAGTTTGGCTGTTGTTAGGCAGGCTGCCTGGGCCTGGGATAATGTTCAAACCAAGGGAGTCACCATTCTGGGGAAGTGTAATAATGTGGCATCAGCACAATATTATGAGTGGTCCCGTGCCAGGGCCCAATTCTCTGGAATGCCCTTTACCATAGAAGACGTGCCTGAGTCATCTTCAGCACCACCCCCTGCCACCATCAGTTTGGAGGAGTTTGAGAGCTTGAAGGAAAGAAATGAGAAGCTAACCCAGGCTTTGCAGAAGACCCTCCGGGAGAGGAGTGAAGGTATGAGGGAGATTGAGAGATTGGAGAAGTTGAGAGTGGAGCATTTGACTAAGATTGAAAAGTCTGGGGATTATATCAAAAAGTCTAAGGCTGGTGAACAAATTCTGAAGAATGCTTGCAAAGAAGCCCAGTTCCAGAGAGCGAGGACCGACTTGTACTTGAAGGAGAGTCAAGCCCGGTGGGTCAGGATCACCGAGGCTCGTACCCTGGAAGACAAGAGAGTTCAAGACAAGATGGAGCAACTGGAAGCTAGTGCAAAAGAACAGCAAGAAGCCCTGGCAGCAGCCCAGAGGGAAATATCAGAATTGAAGATCAAAGCAGGGGTGAAGAGGTCCAAGGACCAAACTCAGCACAAAAAGCTAACAGCAGCTGTTACGACCCGGAATCTCCTCATCAGGAATCTCACGGAGCGTCCGGCTGATCCTGTGACCGAAGCACTTCTCAAGGAAGTTCGTGAGGATGAGTTTGGTCTTGGTGTTTGACCATTTGTTTGTTGTTGTTTTCTTTCCATGTACTTTTATTTTTGTACTGTATTTTGACCCCTTAGTGGGCTTGTGTTGTAAAACGAACAAATTGTATTATTTCACCTTATGTAATATATTCATGTTAGTTTACTTCGAAAGCAACTTCAACAGCAGCATCTTCAAGGGTCTGGAAGGGTCAAAACTGAAGGCCAAACCGGATACCTTGAGAGCAAATAAGCATAACTGCATTGCATACTAACCCTTTTGTTTGTTTTGTAGGTTTTTGTTTTGTTGTTACTAACCTCTGTTGTGAATCTCAGGAATTATTGCTCGCCGCCGGGTATTTCCCCTCAACAGGCCACACAGGTACCCAACTAGAAACAATCTTCCGGGCATCCAGATGGACCAGATGCAGCAGGACCTTACGGAGGTCAGAAACCAGATGGCCAACGAAAGGTTGGAGATGAGAACTCAGATAACACAGTTCATGGAAGTAATGAACAACTTAGCTCAAAGCCAGGAGAGGCTCAGAGCTTTGGTAGAAGGGAGGAATCAAGAGGAACCCCATGTGGGAACTGCTGGCACAAGTAACAACGAGAGGGTCCAACCTCATGTCAATCCCCCAGTTTTTGGACCCCATCTCCATCCAGAGGCCAACATCCCTGTCAATATACAAGGGACTGCCACAGCAGGGAGGATACTACAGGAAGACCCTCAAGAAGACCAGTTCACAGTAATGGGTGCTGGGGAAGAGGCTTATGATAGAAGATTGGATGAAATAGCTGAGAAGTTGAGGTCCTTAGAATCTCAAAACTCTTTGGGCTTCGACGTTATGGACATGGGTTTGGTAGACGGGGTCAGGATCCCCCATAAGTTCAAGCCTCCTTGTTTCGAAAAGTATAATGGGACTTCATGCCCCCGGACTCATCTACAATCATTTCTGGGAAGGCTGAAGGCCTATACAATGGATGAGAAATTGTGGATGTTCTATTTTGAAGATAGCTTGACTGGAGCGTCGAGAGAATGGTACTCTCACTTGACAAGGGCAACTATTAGGTGCTGGAAGGACCTGGCAGAGGCCTTCATCAGACAGTATCAGTATAATCTAGACATGGCACCCAACAGGACCCTTCTAATGGGAATGTCACAGTCTTCAAGGGAGAGTTTTCGAGAATACGCCCAGAGATGGAGGCAACTGGCTGCTGCTGTTCAACCACCTATGTCTGAACGGGAAATGGCGGATATGTTCATGAACACCCTTCAGGGAACATATATCGACAGGTTGGCAGCTTTCTCTTCCACTAGCTTTGCAGATGTTGTCATAGCCGGGGAGAGAATTGAAAGCTTGTTAAAAATGGGAAAGATCTCAGACAACGGTGCAAGCTCGTCCAGTAGTACAAGAAAGCCTTTTGCTGGCCCGAGAAGAACTGGCGAGACCAATGCCATCCATTCAAATAGGGGTAGGCCCCAATATGCTCAGAGGTCCATAGCAGCAGTCACCATTCCTGCTCCAGCTCATCCTCAACCAGTCTATCAACCTCCTCAGCAAAACTATCAACAACAACCTCAGTACCATCAACAAAGTCAGTACCCTCCAAGGAATTACAACAACAGCAACACCAACAACAACAGTCAACAAAGGCCATTCCAACAGAGGCCATCTCAAGCTAACAGAGTGATCGATCCGATCCCAATGCCATATGCTACTTTGCTGCCACAACTTCTGAAACTCAACCTGGTTGAGCTAAGAACGTTGGCACCTCCGGATCCCAACAGTCTACCAAGGAATTATGACTCCAATGCTAGGTGTGCCTTTCATTCAAACGCACCTGGCCACAGCACAGAAAAATGCAGGGCTCTGCATATGAAGGTACAAGACCTGGTAGACTCAAAGGCTCTGAATTTCGCACCACCACCCAATGTCAATAAAAACCCGATGCCAAACCATGGTGGTCCCCGGATTAACGCTATTGAAGAAGACAAGCCGTCTTATTTAATAACCAGTGTGGGACAGATCAGGACACCATTGGTAGAAATCAAAGCTCAGCTCTTGGAATGTCAAATGTTCCCGGGGTGTGAGTTAGGCTGTGCTTACTGCAATATCTCGGTAAATGGGTGCGATAATTTGAGGAATGGCATAGATGGCCTTATTCGGAGTGGCCAACTTCAGATCACCACATCATTTCCAACAAATCCAGCAATATCGTCAGCAACGGTTTCAGAACCTCCTACAACTGCAGCAACTATTGCTCCTGACAATTCTTCAGTTTCATCAACAAGTACGTCATCCATCATCTCAACTGATCAGTTTACAACAAATCTTCCTGCTACAACTTCAGCTTCACTCCACTTCGAGACTCCTACAACGACAACATCATTTCTTCCGACAATGTCTCCTACAACTCCAGCAACAAATCATGAAGACGTCTCTACTGTCACCATATTTTATGATCCTGAGAACAACTCTGCCTACCATTCAGAAGGTGCTGCTCCCATCAGAGCACCAGTTACAATCTTTTATGATCCACAAACGATTATAGTCCCTTCAACAGCAGCAATCAGTCCAGTCACTGTCACGGTGCCTGGACCAGTACCATATGAGAGCAACAGGGCCATCCCTTGGCACTATGGCTCTGACGTGTATTGCGAAGGAAAAAGAATCACTCTTGAAACATCAACACCTGCACCACAAGTAGATAATGTGGGGGGAGGCGGAGGCTTCACCCGAAGCGGACGTCTCTTTGCTCCACCAATTCAAAGACCTACTGCCGAAGCAGAAGCTGCTGCCAAGGCAAAGGGAAAGAGCCCGGTGCAGGAAGATCAAGCTGCCAAAGAAACCCTGAAAACACCGTTCGATCTAGAAGTTGATGAGTTTATGAGAATCATCAAAAAGAGTGACTACAAAATTGTGGATCAACTTCACCAGACGCCATCCAAAATCTCTATCCTCTCACTGCTTATGTGCTCCGAAGCCCATCGGAATTCACTACTCAAGGTCTTGCACGCAGCTTACGTGCCTGAAGAGATTACTGTCAACCAGTTGGAAACCGTGGTTGGAAATGTTACTGCTAGCAATGGGCTAGGGTTCACCAATACTGACTTGACAGCGGACGGCCGCAACCACAACAAAGCCTTGCACATAACCATGGAATGCAAAGGAGCTGTCCTTTCTCATGTGCTGGTAGACACAGGGTCGTCCCTTAATGTCTTACCAAAGAAGGCTCTGGTGAAGTTAGAATATGATGGTTTGGCATTGAGACCCAGCAACCTGGTGGTAAGAGCCTTTGATGGTTCTAAGAGATCGGTTCTGGGAGAGATTGAGCTACCTGTGACAATTGGCCCACAGACCTTTAAAACTATCTTTTATGTGATGGACATTCAGCCCGCCTACATCTGTTTGTTGGGTAGACCCTGGATTCACGCCGCCGGCGCAATAACGTCTACCCTTCACCAAAAGTTAAAATTTGAGTGGGAAGGCCAAGTTGTCACAATCTGTGGAGAGGAGGACATTTTTGTCAGCCACCTGGCAACCTATAAGTACATTGAAATGGATGGGGAGATCCATGAAACAATGAGCCAGGGGTTTGAAGCTTTGAATGTGAATGAGGCATCTGCTGTATCTGGTACTCCAATGTCATCATACCAACAAGCCCGGAAGGTTGTTGAGGAAGGAACTGCCCAGGGCTGGGGCAAACTGCTATCGGTGGAGAAAAAAGAAGACAAGTTTGGGTTGGGTTACAGACCAACTCAACATCAAGCAAAGGCTGCTGAAGAGCCTGGTTTTATCAGTGGAGGGATGCTTACCCCCGATGCTATCAACTGTATGGAAGACGAGCTGGAAGAGGAGCGCAATCTGGAGAATTGGATTCGTCCAAAGATCCCGGGGAGCAGTGTCTCGAACTGGTCTTCCCAGGAAATTATAAGAGTTACTCGATCAGAGTAATTATTATTTCCTGTATTTTTATAAGCATGCATCAAAGTCTTGCATCTTGCCCAAGATGACAAGACTCATTTTGTAATCGGGCCATCTGTACTTTTTGTGCAAACAAGATCAATTAATGAAATATCAGACATCTTTTTGCAAACGCGTCTTTTTTCTTTTCGTTCACTGTTTTTCCATTTTTCTTTTTTGTACAAAAATAAATGGCAGTGTTTTCAAAATGACAACTTCATTTCACTTTTCTAAATAAGATTAAAATCAGATCACTAAAACGAACAACTTAACCCTTGCAGAGAGTGCCTTCCTGACAGCACCGACAACAGCACGGCTATGACATCGTATGACTTTGACAATCCGATCAATCAAGCTGATGAAGGGGTTGAAGAAGAATATGAGCTTCCTGAAGAGCTAGCCAGGTTGTTAAGACAAGAGGAAAAGGTTATTACCCCTCACCAGGAGGAGGTTGAAGTGATTAATCTTGGTACGGAGGAAGACGTGAAAGAGGTTAAAATCGGGGCCTGCCTGCAAGACTCAGTGAAGAAGCAACTGGTTGATCTACTTCAAGAGTATGTGGATGTGTTTGCTTGGTCGTATCAAGACATGCCAGGGTTGGATACCGACATTGTGGTGCACAAGCTGCCTTTGAGAGAAGAATGCCCTCCAGTCAAACAGAAGCTGCGCCGTACTCGTCCAGACATGGCTATGAAAATCAAGGAAGAGGTACAAAAGCAATGGGACGCCGGGTTCCTTGCTGTAACTAGCTACCCGCCGTGGGTTGCTAATATAGTACCTGTGCCTAAGAAGGACGGCAAAGTAAGAATGTGTGTTGATTACCGGGATCTGAACAGAGCCAGCCCGAAAGATGATTTTCCATTACCTCACATTGACGTATTGGTAGATAATACGGCTCAGTTCTCGGTATTCTCCTTCATGGACGGATTTTCAGGATACAATCAGATCAAAATGTCACCTGAAGACATGGAGAAGACAACTTTCATCACACCCTGGGGCACGTTCTGCTACAAGGTAATGCCATTTGGGCTCAAGAATGCTGGTGCAACGTATCAACGGGCTATGGTAACATTATTCCACGATATGATCCATAAAGAAATAGAGTGTTATGTGGATGACATGATTGCCAAGTCCCTTACTGAAGAAGATCATCTGGTGAATCTGCTCAAGTTGTTCAAGCGTCTGAGGAAGTACCAGCTGAAGTTGAACCCCAACAAATGCACATTCGGGGTGCGGTCTGGTAAGCTGCTGGGCTTTATTGTAAGCGAGAAAGGGATTGAAGTGGACCCTGATAAAGTCAAAGCTATTCAAGAGATGCCTGCACCGAAAACTGAGAAAGAAGTTCGAGGGTTCTTAGGTCGATTGAACTACATTTCAAGGTTCATATCTCACCTTACAGCAACCTGTGAACCCTTGTTCAAGCTATTAAGAAAAGAACAAACGGTCAGATGGAACGAAGATTGCCAGAAGGCTTTTAACAAGATCAAGGAATATCTGCAAGAACCTCCAATCCTCATGCCGCCAGTTGAAGGAAGACCTCTGATAATGTACTTGACAGTATTAGAAGAATCAATGGGGTGTGTGCTGGGCCAACATGACGAGTCTGGTCGAAAAGAGTATGCAATATACTACCTAAGCAAAAAGTTTACCGACTGTGAACAACGTTATTCACTGCTCGAGAAAACTTGCTGTGCTTTAGCGTGGGCTGCTCGCCGACTGAGACAGTATATGTTGACCCACACTACTTTATTAATCTCGAAGATGGACCCAGTCAAGTACATTTTTGAGAAGCCAGCGCTTACCGGACTGGTTGCAAGATGGCAAATGATCCTTACAGAGTATGACATCCAATACACATCTCAGAAAGCCATCAAAGGCAGTATATTGTCTGAATATCTTGCTGAGCAACCCATCGATGATTACCAGCCTATGAGGTTTGACTTCCCTGATGAAGACATCATGTTCATTAAATCAAAAGATCATGAAGAGCCTATTCACACTGAAGGGCCTGACCCGGAGGAAGAATGGATTATGATGTTCGATGGGGCTGTTAACATGAATGGCCGTGGTGTTGGTGCAGTCCTCATTTCACCAAAGGGAGTTCACATGCCTTTCTCGGCAAAACTCACTTTCAACTGCACTAACAACGAAGCTGAATACGAAGCTTGCATTATGGGTCTTGAGGAAGCCATTGACCTCAGGATCAAGACATTGACCGTATTCGGAGATTAAGCTTTGGTAGTCAATCAGACCAATGGGAAATGGTATACACACCAGGATCATCTGATACCTTACAGGGATTATACAAGAAGGTTATTGACATTCTTCACAACAGTCAAGCTTGAGTATATCCCTCGGGACGAGAATCAGTTTGCAGATGCTCTGGCTACCATTTCGTCCATGATCAAAGTTCAAGCTGCTAACTTTGTACCTCAGATTTCAGTGTCCAGACTCGACAGGCCAGCATATGTATTTGCAGCAGATGTAGTCAAAGATGATAAGCCTTGGTTCCATGACATTAAGTGCTTCTTGGAGGATCAAACATACCCACCTGGGGCATCTTCCAATGATAAGAAGACCTTGAGAAGGCTTGCTGGAAGTTTCTTTCTGAACACTGATGGTTCCCTGTACAAAAGAAACTTTGATATGGTACTCCTCAGATGCGTTGATAGAACAGAAGCAGACTTGTTGATGCATGAAGTGCATGAAGGCTCTTTTGGTACCCATGCTGGAGGACATGCAATGGCTAAGAAGTTGTTAAGATCAGGCTATTATTGGATCACAATGGATGCAGACTGTTGTGCCTATGCCAGGAAATGCCACAAATGCCAGATTTACGCAGATAAAGTGCATGTGCCTCCCAACCCTTTGAACATTATGTCTTCACCATGGCCCTTTGCCATGTGGGGCATTGATATGATTGGCAAGATTGAGCCGACTGCTTCAAATGGTCACAGATTCATCCTGGTCGCCATTGACTATTTCACTAAGTGGGTTGAAGCAGCCTCATATGCAAATGTTACAAGGCAAGTGGTAGCCCGATTTCTGAAAAGAGATATCATCTGTCGATATGGAGTGCCCGAGCGAATCATTACTGATAATGGTTCTAACTTAAATAACAAAATGATGGCAGAGCTGTGCCGAGACTTCAAGATTCAACATCACAATTCTTCTCCTTACAGGCCAAAGATGAATGGCGCTGTTGAGGCGGCAAATAAGAATATCAAGAAGATTGTGCAGAAGATGGTAGTCACCTACAAAGACTGGCATGAAATGCTACCGTTCGCCTTGCATGGGTACCGCACGTCAATCAGAACATCCACTGGGGAAACACCGTACCAGCTTGTGTATGGTATGGAAGCAGTCCTACCAGTTGAAGTTGAATTGCCCTCCTTGCGAGTCTTGATGGATGTCAAACTGAGTGAAGCAGAATGGGTTAGGTCCCGATACGAGCAACTGAGTCTGATTGAAGAGAAGAGATTGGCTGCAATCTGTCATGGACAATTGTATCAGAAGAGAATGAAGAAAGCCTTCGATCAGAAAGTCAGGCACCGAGAGTACCAAGTGGGAGATCTTGTGCTGAAAAGAATCCTCCCTCCTCATACAGACCACAGGGGCAAATGGACTCCAAACTATGAAGGACCATTCGTGGTAAAGAAAGTTTTCTCTGGTGGAGCGCTGATGCTCAGCACCATGGATGGTGAAGATTTCCCGTCCCCTGTGAATTCAGATGCAGTTAAAAAATACTTCGCATAAAATGACCCGCTGGACATAAAAACAGAATGTAAGTCCAGGCAAAAATAGGGCATCCCGGCGAGTTAAAAACAGAATAAAAGACTCGGGCAAAAATAAGGGAAATAAAAGAAAAATGTACACCCGCTGAGTTGAAAAGCCGCATTGGACAACTCAGGCAAAAATGGGTATCCCGATGGATCGAAAACCCGAAAGGGCGATCCATGCAAAATAAGGAAATAAGCGAACAACTGCACTCTGAATTCGTTTGTATCACTTACAACTTGGTTAAAACTCCAAAGGATCAAGCCTCAATCAGAATCAGTCTTCTTCAAAAAGCAAGACGAGAAGAAAGTCAAAAGTCATACGGGTCATAGCAGCAGAGGAAGCTCCTCAAAGCGTCGTCAACACTGCCAGCACTTTGTTTCTCAATTTGTAACAATCTCCTCATTTCAGGAGACATGTTTCTTTGACTATATCTTGCCAATTCAGGGCACATGAATTAATAAAATCAGATTTTTTCAGTCATGTTTCGTTTTGTATATTTTTATTTGCAACGGATGTCTGATGTCTCTAAAAAATCAATTGCATAAGTACAGATGTTTTTCTCCCAAAAATAATAATAATAAAACACATGCTTACAGGGAATATACTTACTCTCGAAAATGCTTAACTCCTATGACGGAATCCAGTAAAGGATACCTCGGGACCTTTTTTGCGTTTCCTTATCTTTGCAGGATCGCAGGTATACAGGACGCAACTTGGGGCATGCAAGCTACATCTCATCAAGCTGGCAAATCAACAAAAGATCTCAGCATCCGAAATGCTCTATCCCCAGCTGAGCTACCAACAACATCCCCCAGCTGTTGTACCAATCTTTCTTCCTCGGCAAATGCAGGAATCAGAGAATCATCTCCCCACGAGGTTCTCAGCCTCTATCCAGAAGAACAACGCACGAAGAAGTCACAACAGAGTACAGAAGGCTTCTGCAAACCCCAGCTGGGTCCCGTATTACAAGGATATGCCAGTCAGTGACCTATATCCCCAAGTGGATACACCTCTCCGGATCTACCAATGATCTCATCCCCAGCTGGGAGGTTCACCTCAAACAGATCAACCAGAGATCTTCACGGCAACGGGATCCGAATCCCGGTTTGATATTTTTGCAAAATCATAGCATTCGCATCATACTATCCCCTCAGAGCGTAGCATTCCGTCTAATACGGAGCATTACGGCAAAAAAATCAAACGCATAGCATAATCATAAGCCATGTTCTGGATTAACGCTTGTGAATAATAACCGTTCATCATCATTGTACAGAAATCCTCACCAGAGTCCCAGCAAAAACAGTTGCCTCATATTCACAAATACCACCATATACACCCTTTGATACCCGTCCGTATCATCACTCCCCAGTAAAATCGCTGGAACACTCTTTATAACAAGATTACCCGTATCACGGATACTTCATGACACCCGTCCGTGTCATATTACCAGCAGAAAGCCAAAGACGTCCCCTTTGCACCCACACATACCTATGTATACACTCTCCTGACACCCGTCCGTGTCATATCCCCGGCGCAGTCGCCTAGACTTTGTATAGCAGATACTTGTTCATATTACACTTTTCTCTCTTGGCACCCGTCCGTGTCATTCTCTCCAGCAGTTAAAATACTCATCTATATATACTCACTACTCACGATACACTTATACAGATACTCGTCCGTATCTTGTATACACCACTCATAACCCCACAGATTCAACAATAGTCCTTGTTCTTTGTTAACCAGTTGGTACTCGTCCGTATCATCATCTCAGAACATTGCGTCTAATGTTTGTTTCTACATGATGCTCGTCCGTGTCATAAGTCTTAAGGATGCTCGTCCGCATCTTTAATCCATACACTGTGTCAAACACTTGTGTCTTCTTGAATATAGATACTCGTCTGTGTCTACTATTCCCCAGAAGAGTCCCTTCAGATGCAACATTCGTCCGTGTTCTTTGTTAACCAGATGGTACTCGTCCGTATCATCATCTCTGAACATGTGTCAGTTTGTTTCTACATGATACTCGTCCGTATCATAGTCTTAAGGATGCTCGTCCGCATCATTAATCTATACATAATACCAAACACTTATACTTTCCTTTCTTGGTTGTAAACGCTCGTCCGTGTTTACTATACCCCCAGTAGATCGCCAAGTAAGCTTTTTTCCTTTATCTAACACTCGTCCTGTGTTATGATACCCCGAGAGCAGCCGTCCCCTGCTGAGTGGTCGTCCTCCACTTCTTGATGGTCGTCCTCCATCATGCTCATCCGATGGCCGTCCCCATCGTTGATCTTTTTAGCAGCCGTCCCCTGCTGAGTGGTCGTCCTCCGCTTCTTGATGGTCGTCCGATGGCCGTCCCCATCGTTGACCTTTTCTATCCGATGGTCGTCCCCATCGTTGATATTTTCGGCAGCCGTACCCTGCCAGGTGGTCGTCCTCCACCTTTGATGGCCGTCCCCATCATACTTCCTTTATTCTCCAACAGAGCAGCCGTCCCCTGCTAGGTGATCGTCCTTCACCTTTGATGGCCGTACCCCATCATCTGTTTATTTCATTTATTCTTTAACCCGATGGCCGTCCCCGTCGTGATCCCTTTTCCTTTTAGCCCGATGGCCGTCCCCATCGTTGGTTACTTTACCTTTTTGTGAACTTGATGGCCGTCCCCGTCATGTTTCATCAATCCCCCAGAAAATTTTACAGCTTTATCTTGATGGCCGTCCCCATCACGATTTTATTTTTCCCAGCTAGTCGGCCGTCCCCGTCTTGGCTTTACCTTTTATCCCCAGCATGTCGGCCGTCCCCGTCATTGCTATTTACCCAGCAGTCGTCCTCTGCTCGACGGTCGTCCTCCGTCGCCCACACTTTACAATATACTTTATTTTCCTTTTACAATCTATATCCCTTTTCTTCTTCATTCTGTGAGTGCAAATTTTGGACTGTCTTTGGTATTCAACCACAAGTTATCTTGTTTGCCTGATAAGCCGTCGCTTACATCCTGCACAGCTAACTCATGTTTGAATAGGGGCAGCTGTAAACACCCCAAATTTGCCCTCACCCATTTCACCATGGCTTGTGATCATTCTCATATGCATAAGCACAATCATATCATCTCACATCTCATTTTTGATTCACTGCATAGTTTATAAGTCATCTGCACCTAGGGTTTGTGATCTGAGCAATCTCAGGGCTTCTTGAGCCACTCCAAAGGCAACCAATCACTTCAAAGGGATCCATATGTGTTCAAGCATCATATTACACCCTCTCAAAGTCAAAAATGCAAAAGAATCACAAGAACTAGGGTTTGAGTGGATGCAGAGCCAGGATTGACTGCACAGTTGACCTAAAATTAGGGTTTTGGTTTCAGAGGCCATAACCCCAAATTTTTTGGTCATTCTTGTTTCCATTGGTCTCTATATGGTATAGGGAGTATGCATATCAATTTTCATGAACAAATTCCATGGGGAAGTCATCTGATCAAGGGTTGACTTTTCAGACAAGTCAGTGTAAAATCAGGGCATCTGAGGCCCCCAATGACCCAACCAATGGGTGATCTTCATCATTTTGAGTGTATATGATCTTTATTTGATCATGGAAGAAGGTTGAAGTTCATAAAAATCAAGAATTTAGGGTTTTTGCAAATGTTGACTTTTTGGGCATAGTTGACTTTTCAAGAATGCTTCATTTTAGGTCATTTTTCAAGCTTTGATTATTGATCCAAAAATGCTTCAAATGGAAAAACTTTGGTCATGAAAGTTGTAGATCTCATCTTTCCCTTTTCAAAAAGTACAAGAACATGATCAAACTCTTCTTGGATCAAAAGTTATGGTGTGACAAAGTTGGCCAAAATCATTGATTTTCAAGGCATGCCTCAAATGGAAATTTTGCAAGATCATGAACCAAAGCCCAATGTGACTTCTAATTCACTCCAAACCAGTATGCAAACATTCTCTAAGTCATAAAATTCAGAATGAACCAAGAATGCCCATGGTTCTATGGTTGGTTGGACAAAGGAATCACATGTGAACCAAAAAGCCAACAACTTGCAAAATCATCATTGTGCTTCTACCACTTGATGCATTGGATGCTGCACTTTGGCTAGCCTCTCACCTCACCTTGCTGCACCAGAACCAGCCTTGTACTAGCCTAGATCATGAGCCATACCTTCCTTACACAATTTTTGACTTTTTGCAAAAGGTAACTTACCAATCAATAAAGGACATGTCTTGTCAACTGACCAATGAGAGAGGTTTTTGTGGACAAATTGCAAGCCATTTCATGTACAAGGCAAGGCTGAAACACTACACAAAAAACACATTCACAAAATCACCTCATCTTGCAATTTGCTTCGAATCTGCCTCCACAGCTTGCAAACACTCAAACCATTTTCACTATTCAACTCACCATACATCATTGAGTAGAAACCAGCAAGAACACAAGCCTGAATCAACCAGAACACCCCATAGCCATTTCTCACCTCAAGCTGCAGTTCCATTCGAATCTCCCTCCCTAGCTCACAAACATCCAAACAAACCTTGCAAAGCTTCTCCATTCACCCTCAGGATCACAAACAACCCCTCACAATGGCCAGAAACTACCAGAATCACCATTGCCATTTCTGACTGAGTTGAAGCAGGAGCTTTCGAAACTCATTATCCAGCCAACATAAACTCCTCTTGAGCATTCAAACACCTTCTAGGGATCAAGTGGAGTGGTTTGCACTGAAGGAAGTGGCCAGAAAGTCATCAGGTTGAAAGCTCCAAATCTCAGGTAGCTTGAAATTTATTTTTCCAGAAATCATTTTTCATGTTATAAACTTGTTCTATGTGCTTCACTGATCATCCTGATGTCTTTGGTTTCTAAAATGGCTTTGAAATGAGCATTTAATTTCTCTCTGAAACCTGCGTGCCCTAGTTTTCATTTTCTTCGATTCAGCTTAGTTAGGGAAAAGAAATTTGTTTTGGAAGAGGGGTTTGATTCGTGAGGGGTTGGAGAACATTTCCCAATTCGTAGATTTTGTTTTTGTTACGTTTTGAGGGATTTGGGGATTTCTCAGGGGGATGTTGGCCGGAGAAGACGACCGGAAGTCTTCTCCGGCCGCCTGAGAGTGATTAAGCCCTAATTGCGTGATTAATGACCATTTGAATGTGGACCACTGGATGCGTTGACATGTTTGACTCCCCGCGCGAATGAAAGGCCAGGATCAGTCTGCTTAGCCCTAATCTCTCTCATTAGTTTTATTTAATTTTTAATTAAGTTAATTAACTCAGGAGCCATCTGGGCCCTTCATTTGCGCGCTGGTCAACAGATTCAAACCCTGGGCTCATCTCAGCCTTCCATTTGGTTTACTTTCCCTTTTATTTAATTTTTATTCATTTTCTTTTCATTTTATTTGCACAATTATTTTAAAATAGTAAAAAATTCTTAAAAATTATGAAACTTTTTCCTAAGAGTTTTAATAATTTTTATGACCCAAAAATATTTTTATTTTATTTTTTATCATTAAAAAAGTATTTTTAAATATTTAAAAGATTATTTTTAATTGATTAATGGAAATTAATTAATTAAAAATACTTTTAGGTATTTAAAAATTACAAATAAATTCATGAAATGTTCTAAGACATTTAGAAAGATTGTCCAACCTTCAAACCAAATTTCTTTTTTGATCTTGATGCATTTTAAGAATTTTTCATTGAATTAAATCATTTTTTATGCATTAATTTGATCCTAAGTTCAAAAATTCATTTCTGCCTATTTGAGAAGAGTTGGACATTGATTCTTTTTGCATTGCATTGTGTTTAGCATGTAGTTTCTAGGATTAAATGGCCTTGTTTTGATTCCTCATTTTCAATTTGTTTGGCATTTCTTTTGTTTAGGAACCCTAAAAACCCTAATAACTTAGAAAATCATAGCTTGAGATTGGTTAAGAGTTGAGAGCTCCCCTTTGAACCTTGGTTTAGTATAGGTTTAGGTTTTCTTTGGTTAGCATTTTCCATTTTTTATCTTAGGGTTTGCTTCTGTTTTTGGTTTTTGTTTGTTGTTTGATTCATAAACCCTAATTTGGGCTTTCATTTGCATACCTCTTGCATTCTCTTGCATAACATGACTTGCCATGCCATTCCATGCCTCCATTTGGTTCATTTGACATCATAAGACATGTAGGAAGCATGTTTGATCATTGCATCACATATTTGCCATGTCATTTGCCTTGTATGCTTCATAACTTTCCATGCTTATCCATGCTTCTTAGCTTGCATCATTTGCATCCATAATCTTGTATGAACATCTCCATGTGCTGCCTCATGTTTGCAGCATCTCATAACATCATAATCATCATCAACATGCTTCTGGTTTTGCTTAGCATCATACCATTTCATCTCATTTTGCATTGCATTGCATTTCTTTCTAACATTTCAGGTGGTAAGTGACTTTGAGAAGTGAATTTGCCTTCACTTCTCATAACTTTTCTTTTCATCTCTCTTGCATCCATTGCTGCATTTCTATATGTGTTTGAGATTGAGCTTGCTCATCCTTGTTTCTCCCACTTTCTTTCTTCAAGTGACTTGACTTCTTGAATGAAGCAAGTCACTTTGCTTCTCTTGATCCTGTTCATCTGCTTCCTGGTGGCTCCTTTGAGGATTGTTCTTGCAAACCACACAAACCTTAGGAACAACCAAGCATGACAATGAATTAGGGTTTTGATTAGTCTCCCCTCATAGTTTTACCTTTGTGTCTCTCTTTTGAGTCTTCTCTTCTCATCTCATAATCAGGGACTAAACCCTAAAGGCTTTAAGGCTTTGTGATTAAGCTTATGCCTGCATCCTTCTCTTAGGATGGAGTGTATAACTTTAATCCTAAGTGTTAAACCCTTAATGTGTTTAACTCCCTTAATCAATCCATCTAATAATCATCAAGACATCACACTTGTAACTTGGGCCTTGCATTAGGGTTCTAATTCTTCCTTAACTGGTTAAGAAGGACTAACCCTAGTGTTAATGGACAAGTCCCCCTCAAGTTGTCTTACAAACCATAAAAAACACTTCATCATCTTATCATTAACTAAAATCCACTTAATAAAGGTTTGTTTTGTCATGAGTTTAATCCCTAATCATGGATTAAGTTGAGGAGCTTTCCTCAGCTTAAACACCCTCATCTGTTATCCTTCTATTAGGATGGTATAATGAGTCTGTTTAACCCTTGATTATGGCTTAACCTCATTACTTAACACTAAACAAAAACCACAAAAACATCTAAATAATCACAAGTAGGTTAATGATCTTAATCCTACACCAAGGTGATTAAGTGTGAGAATCTGACTTCACACTTAAGGTATTCTCATTACCCCTAATCAGAGGGAAGATGTGATGAGTTTACTAAATCCATTGGTTTAGACTTAAGCTCATTAACTTATGACAAAAATCCAAAAAAGCAATAAAAGACTGAAAACACAAAAACAGACAATAATCGTCTCCTTCGGGATTCTTTTCTCATCACCTTCACTCATAAACGAGAGCTCGCTTCTTCCGTCTAATGCAAGACAGTTTGCACCTGAGCCAGACAGGTCATACACTTGAGCATGGACAAGTAAGCAGTTCACAAGTCAATTCATCTTTCAGTTCCTTTGGGTCGAACTACGGTGTTCTGACTTCCTCATTGCACGAGAGGATACGTAGGCATAACTTAACAGTTATCGAACAAAAGTCTCTGTATATTCCCCCTCTTTCTAGCCTTATTCTTTTAAGCCTCATGATCTTGAGCATTCCATTCATTTCTTACACTGACACTTCATTTATACACTTCACTCTCTTTTACACTGACACCTGTACATCCTTTTCCAGCTCTTTTATGCACAAATTGCACTGACACTACCCCTTTATAGCACAAATCTTTTAAGCGTGGATCCCGTCGAGTACGACGGACAATCTGGGTGCTAATACCTTCCCAGGTTGTAACCAACCCCCTTTCTCAGTCTCTCTGGTTCGCAACCGTCTTATCCATCTTTTTCTAGGTCTATGCAGCATTACCTTTCCTCCGGGATAAAAATGCCTAGCTGGCGACTCTCTTCATTCTCCAGTGAGTCCACGGCTGGGTGTTCTCACTGTTCCCTTCGCCGACCGTTCGCGTCTGTACCTTCATATGACCCTGTTTTCATTTGTCGAGAGCGACAGCTTGGCGACTCTGCTGGGGACTCTTATATTGCAACCAGGGCTTCTGGTTCTTTTTGTGGGTTCCTCCTAGCGCTTGTTTGATTTGTGTTTACTGGGGTGTTATGTGCTTATTTATGTTTGTATATTTGTATTTATCTTGATTTTATGTACAGTTTGCTTTACTGCTTTTCTTTAGTGCATTTGTATATATCATACTGTCATGTTGCTGGCTGGATCTGTTGTTTGCTTTGGTGGGTGGGGTTCTATTGAGAGTTAAGGTCCTATACCTGGGACCTGAGTGACACCTAGGCTAGAGTGAATCATATTCTTTCCCATTCCATTTCGGTCTGGTGCGGGAATATGAAACACGGTTCAGATATGGGTTTCTTTTTGAGAACTCTGTGTTGCAGATTTCCTGCAATGCTAGGGCTATCTGGGAAGCCTGCTAAGTCTGGATGACCTTTAGTATTGACCTTCAGAAACTGAGGTGAATTAGAGGAGGAACTTTTATGGTTATTGTAAACACTGTACCTCCGGGTTAGAAGTGTTTACACTTCTCATAACTGATCCAAGTCTAAGGATCCTTGTTTTAGAACACCACCTGTGAGGGGGTTGGGCTGTTTACAGGTTTGCAGGTACCTTGACCTCAGAATACCCTGTTACTTTGTTTTGATTAAGAATACTCCATGTTGGACAGTTCTTGTGATTCTAAAACCCTGGACATGTGACTCTTTATTTGAGTCCCCCACCCTGATTACCGGATTTATAGACCTCCATCTGGAATTCTTGAACACATTTGGACCTATATCAGAGTTTTGATCAGATCCAGCTCAGTCACAAACCCTTGCATTTCATTTGCATACATACTCATTGCATCATATTAACATTTGCTTATTTGTGTTTCAGGGTATCCATTTTCATCTGGTTTTGGTTTTGACCCCATCTTCAGTTTTGACCTGCCTTCATCAGCACTTGCTACCAGCTATCTATTCCAGCCAATCAGTGGCCCTTCTCTTCAGTATCTTCATCAACATTTGTCATCATGGCTCCAAATAAAAGCAACATCACCTATCACTTCTTCCAGCCAGACTTATCAGACATCAGGAGGATCCAAACCCTGATCACTCCAGATCACATACCCTTGTTCAGGGAGAGTTATGGAGATATACTGGACATGGGTATGGATCTGGACCCTTCACAGAGGAGCCTCATCCACACCTGCATTCAGTTTTATGATCCTCCACTGAGATGTTTTACTTTTCAAAACTTTCAGTTGGGCCCCTTATTGGAAGAGTACTCCTCATTAGTTGGTATGCCTATCAGGAGAGAAATTCCTTTCAACCCTGAGATGGTCTTTCCTGCTAATGGAGAAGTAGCAAAGGCTTTGCATCTGGAACCTGTTTTGGTTGAGCAGCATATGACCTCTAAAGCTGGGATCCCTGGTTTTCATCTGGACTTCTTAACCTCTCAAGCTATCCTGAAAGCTTCTCTAGGAGAGTGGAAAGCTGTTTGTGCCTTACTGGCCTTGAGTATATATGGGATTGTATTGTTTGCGGATGAGCCTCGATTCATTAGCAAGAATGCAATCCATCTGTTCATCTTGAAGAACCCAGTGCCAACTTTATTGGGGGATCTTTATTATTCAGTGCATCAGAGGAATGAAAAGCAGAGGGGGAGGTTAGTGAGGTTTTGTGCTCCATTGTTTCACACTTGGCTTCTCAGGCATCTACCCAGGACAGATGCATTCCTAAACCCTCATCAGCAGAGCAACTGGGCTAAGAGACTCACTGTTCTAACTTCAGCAGATATCAGATGGTGCACTCAAAGCACCAAGGGCAGGGATATCACCACCAGCTGTGGACATTTTCCCAATGTGCCTTTAATAGGAGTTAAGGGTAGCATCAATTACAATCCTCTGCTGTTCAGAAGGCAACTGGGCTATGCACTGGTCCACACTCCTAGGGCACAGGACTTGGTTGAGACTCTTTATTGTGAGAACAAGATTAGTTTGGCTGTTGTTAGGCAGGCTGCCTGGGCCTGGGATAATGTTCAAACCAAGGGAGTCACCATTCTGGGGAAGTGTAATAATGTGGCATCAGCACAATATTATGAGTGGTCCCGTGCCAGGGCCCAATTCTCTGGAATGCCCTTTACCATAGAAGACGTGCCTGAGTCATCTTCAGCACCACCCCCTGCCACCATCAGTTTGGAGGAGTTTGAGAGCTTGAAGGAAAGAAATGAGAAGCTAACCCAGGCTTTGCAGAAGACCCTCCGGGAGAGGAGTGAAGGTATGAGGGAGATTGAGAGATTGGAGAAGTTGAGAGTGGAGCATTTGACTAAGATTGAAAAGTCTGGGGATTATATCAAAAAGTCTAAGGCTGGTGAACAAATTCTGAAGAATGCTTGCAAAGAAGCCCAGTTCCAGAGAGCGAGGACCGACTTGTACTTGAAGGAGAGTCAAGCCCGGTGGGTCAGGATCACCGAGGCTCGTACCCTGGAAGACAAGAGAGTTCAAGACAAGATGGAGCAACTGGAAGCTAGTGCAAAAGAACAGCAAGAAGCCCTGGCAGCAGCCCAGAGGGAAATATCAGAATTGAAGATCAAAGCAGGGGTGAAGAGGTCCAAGGACCAAACTCAGCACAAAAAGCTAACAGCAGCTGTTACGACCCGGAATCTCCTCATCAGGAATCTCACGGAGCGTCCGGCTGATCCTGTGACCGAAGCACTTCTCAAGGAAGTTCGTGAGGATGAGTTTGGTCTTGGTGTTTGACCATTTGTTTGTTGTTGTTTTCTTTCCATGTACTTTTATTTTTGTACTGTATTTTGACCCCTTAGTGGGCTTGTGTTGTAAAACGAACAAATTGTATTATTTCACCTTATGTAATATATTCATGTTAGTTTACTTCGAAAGCAACTTCAACAGCAGCATCTTCAAGGGTCTGGAAGGGTCAAAACTGAAGGCCAAACCGGATACCTTGAGAGCAAATAAGCATAACTGCATTGCATACTAACCCTTTTGTTTGTTTTGTAGGTTTTTGTTTTGTTGTTACTAACCTCTGTTGTGAATCTCAGGAATTATTGCTCGCCGCCGGGTATTTCCCCTCAACAGGCCACACAGGTACCCAACTAGAAACAATCTTCCGGGCATCCAGATGGACCAGATGCAGCAGGACCTTACGGAGGTCAGAAACCAGATGGCCAACGAAAGGTTGGAGATGAGAACTCAGATAACACAGTTCATGGAAGTAATGAACAACTTAGCTCAAAGCCAGGAGAGGCTCAGAGCTTTGGTAGAAGGGAGGAATCAAGAGGAACCCCATGTGGGAACTGCTGGCACAAGTAACAACGAGAGGGTCCAACCTCATGTCAATCCCCCAGTTTTTGGACCCCATCTCCATCCAGAGGCCAACATCCCTGTCAATATACAAGGGACTGCCACAGCAGGGAGGATACTACAGGAAGACCCTCAAGAAGACCAGTTCACAGTAATGGGTGCTGGGGAAGAGGCTTATGATAGAAGATTGGATGAAATAGCTGAGAAGTTGAGGTCCTTAGAATCTCAAAACTCTTTGGGCTTCGACGTTATGGACATGGGTTTGGTAGACGGGGTCAGGATCCCCCATAAGTTCAAGCCTCCTTGTTTCGAAAAGTATAATGGGACTTCATGCCCCCGGACTCATCTACAATCATTTCTGGGAAGGCTGAAGGCCTATACAATGGATGAGAAATTGTGGATGTTCTATTTTGAAGATAGCTTGACTGGAGCGTCGAGAGAATGGTACTCTCACTTGACAAGGGCAACTATTAGGTGCTGGAAGGACCTGGCAGAGGCCTTCATCAGACAGTATCAGTATAATCTAGACATGGCACCCAACAGGACCCTTCTAATGGGAATGTCACAGTCTTCAAGGGAGAGTTTTCGAGAATACGCCCAGAGATGGAGGCAACTGGCTGCTGCTGTTCAACCACCTATGTCTGAACGGGAAATGGCGGATATGTTCATGAACACCCTTCAGGGAACATATATCGACAGGTTGGCAGCTTTCTCTTCCACTAGCTTTGCAGATGTTGTCATAGCCGGGGAGAGAATTGAAAGCTTGTTAAAAATGGGAAAGATCTCAGACAACGGTGCAAGCTCGTCCAGTAGTACAAGAAAGCCTTTTGCTGGCCCGAGAAGAACTGGCGAGACCAATGCCATCCATTCAAATAGGGGTAGGCCCCAATATGCTCAGAGGTCCATAGCAGCAGTCACCATTCCTGCTCCAGCTCATCCTCAACCAGTCTATCAACCTCCTCAGCAAAACTATCAACAACAACCTCAGTACCATCAACAAAGTCAGTACCCTCCAAGGAATTACAACAACAGCAACACCAACAACAACAGTCAACAAAGGCCATTCCAACAGAGGCCATCTCAAGCTAACAGAGTGATCGATCCGATCCCAATGCCATATGCTACTTTGCTGCCACAACTTCTGAAACTCAACCTGGTTGAGCTAAGAACGTTGGCACCTCCGGATCCCAACAGTCTACCAAGGAATTATGACTCCAATGCTAGGTGTGCCTTTCATTCAAACGCACCTGGCCACAGCACAGAAAAATGCAGGGCTCTGCATATGAAGGTACAAGACCTGGTAGACTCAAAGGCTCTGAATTTCGCACCACCACCCAATGTCAATAAAAACCCGATGCCAAACCATGGTGGTCCCCGGATTAACGCTATTGAAGAAGACAAGCCGTCTTATTTAATAACCAGTGTGGGACAGATCAGGACACCATTGGTAGAAATCAAAGCTCAGCTCTTGGAATGTCAAATGTTCCCGGGGTGTGAGTTAGGCTGTGCTTACTGCAATATCTCGGTAAATGGGTGCGATAATTTGAGGAATGGCATAGATGGCCTTATTCGGAGTGGCCAACTTCAGATCACCACATCATTTCCAACAAATCCAGCAATATCGTCAGCAACGGTTTCAGAACCTCCTACAACTGCAGCAACTATTGCTCCTGACAATTCTTCAGTTTCATCAACAAGTACGTCATCCATCATCTCAACTGATCAGTTTACAACAAATCTTCCTGCTACAACTTCAGCTTCACTCCACTTCGAGACTCCTACAACGACAACATCATTTCTTCCGACAATGTCTCCTACAACTCCAGCAACAAATCATGAAGACGTCTCTACTGTCACCATATTTTATGATCCTGAGAACAACTCTGCCTACCATTCAGAAGGTGCTGCTCCCATCAGAGCACCAGTTACAATCTTTTATGATCCACAAACGATTATAGTCCCTTCAACAGCAGCAATCAGTCCAGTCACTGTCACGGTGCCTGGACCAGTACCATATGAGAGCAACAGGGCCATCCCTTGGCACTATGGCTCTGACGTGTATTGCGAAGGAAAAAGAATCACTCTTGAAACATCAACACCTGCACCACAAGTAGATAATGTGGGGGGAGGCGGAGGCTTCACCCGAAGCGGACGTCTCTTTGCTCCACCAATTCAAAGACCTACTGCCGAAGCAGAAGCTGCTGCCAAGGCAAAGGGAAAGAGCCCGGTGCAGGAAGATCAAGCTGCCAAAGAAACCCTGAAAACACCGTTCGATCTAGAAGTTGATGAGTTTATGAGAATCATCAAAAAGAGTGACTACAAAATTGTGGATCAACTTCACCAGACGCCATCCAAAATCTCTATCCTCTCACTGCTTATGTGCTCCGAAGCCCATCGGAATTCACTACTCAAGGTCTTGCACGCAGCTTACGTGCCTGAAGAGATTACTGTCAACCAGTTGGAAACCGTGGTTGGAAATGTTACTGCTAGCAATGGGCTAGGGTTCACCAATACTGACTTGACAGCGGACGGCCGCAACCACAACAAAGCCTTGCACATAACCATGGAATGCAAAGGAGCTGTCCTTTCTCATGTGCTGGTAGACACAGGGTCGTCCCTTAATGTCTTACCAAAGAAGGCTCTGGTGAAGTTAGAATATGATGGTTTGGCATTGAGACCCAGCAACCTGGTGGTAAGAGCCTTTGATGGTTCTAAGAGATCGGTTCTGGGAGAGATTGAGCTACCTGTGACAATTGGCCCACAGACCTTTAAAACTATCTTTTATGTGATGGACATTCAGCCCGCCTACATCTGTTTGTTGGGTAGACCCTGGATTCACGCCGCCGGCGCAATAACGTCTACCCTTCACCAAAAGTTAAAATTTGAGTGGGAAGGCCAAGTTGTCACAATCTGTGGAGAGGAGGACATTTTTGTCAGCCACCTGGCAACCTATAAGTACATTGAAATGGATGGGGAGATCCATGAAACAATGAGCCAGGGGTTTGAAGCTTTGAATGTGAATGAGGCATCTGCTGTATCTGGTACTCCAATGTCATCATACCAACAAGCCCGGAAGGTTGTTGAGGAAGGAACTGCCCAGGGCTGGGGCAAACTGCTATCGGTGGAGAAAAAAGAAGACAAGTTTGGGTTGGGTTACAGACCAACTCAACATCAAGCAAAGGCTGCTGAAGAGCCTGGTTTTATCAGTGGAGGGATGCTTACCCCCGATGCTATCAACTGTATGGAAGACGAGCTGGAAGAGGAGCGCAATCTGGAGAATTGGATTCGTCCAAAGATCCCGGGGAGCAGTGTCTCGAACTGGTCTTCCCAGGAAATTATAAGAGTTACTCGATCAGAGTAATTATTATTTCCTGTATTTTTATAAGCATGCATCAAAGTCTTGCATCTTGCCCAAGATGACAAGACTCATTTTGTAATCGGGCCATCTGTACTTTTTGTGCAAACAAGATCAATTAATGAAATATCAGACATCTTTTTGCAAACGCGTCTTTTTTCTTTTCGTTCACTGTTTTTCCATTTTTCTTTTTTGTACAAAAATAAATGGCAGTGTTTTCAAAATGACAACTTCATTTCACTTTTCTAAATAAGATTAAAATCAGATCACTAAAACGAACAACTTAACCCTTGCAGAGAGTGCCTTCCTGACAGCACCGACAACAGCACGGCTATGACATCGTATGACTTTGACAATCCGATCAATCAAGCTGATGAAGGGGTTGAAGAAGAATATGAGCTTCCTGAAGAGCTAGCCAGGTTGTTAAGACAAGAGGAAAAGGTTATTACCCCTCACCAGGAGGAGGTTGAAGTGATTAATCTTGGTACGGAGGAAGACGTGAAAGAGGTTAAAATCGGGGCCTGCCTGCAAGACTCAGTGAAGAAGCAACTGGTTGATCTACTTCAAGAGTATGTGGATGTGTTTGCTTGGTCGTATCAAGACATGCCAGGGTTGGATACCGACATTGTGGTGCACAAGCTGCCTTTGAGAGAAGAATGCCCTCCAGTCAAACAGAAGCTGCGCCGTACTCGTCCAGACATGGCTATGAAAATCAAGGAAGAGGTACAAAAGCAATGGGACGCCGGGTTCCTTGCTGTAACTAGCTACCCGCCGTGGGTTGCTAATATAGTACCTGTGCCTAAGAAGGACGGCAAAGTAAGAATGTGTGTTGATTACCGGGATCTGAACAGAGCCAGCCCGAAAGATGATTTTCCATTACCTCACATTGACGTATTGGTAGATAATACGGCTCAGTTCTCGGTATTCTCCTTCATGGACGGATTTTCAGGATACAATCAGATCAAAATGTCACCTGAAGACATGGAGAAGACAACTTTCATCACACCCTGGGGCACGTTCTGCTACAAGGTAATGCCATTTGGGCTCAAGAATGCTGGTGCAACGTATCAACGGGCTATGGTAACATTATTCCACGATATGATCCATAAAGAAATAGAGTGTTATGTGGATGACATGATTGCCAAGTCCCTTACTGAAGAAGATCATCTGGTGAATCTGCTCAAGTTGTTCAAGCGTCTGAGGAAGTACCAGCTGAAGTTGAACCCCAACAAATGCACATTCGGGGTGCGGTCTGGTAAGCTGCTGGGCTTTATTGTAAGCGAGAAAGGGATTGAAGTGGACCCTGATAAAGTCAAAGCTATTCAAGAGATGCCTGCACCGAAAACTGAGAAAGAAGTTCGAGGGTTCTTAGGTCGATTGAACTACATTTCAAGGTTCATATCTCACCTTACAGCAACCTGTGAACCCTTGTTCAAGCTATTAAGAAAAGAACAAACGGTCAGATGGAACGAAGATTGCCAGAAGGCTTTTAACAAGATCAAGGAATATCTGCAAGAACCTCCAATCCTCATGCCGCCAGTTGAAGGAAGACCTCTGATAATGTACTTGACAGTATTAGAAGAATCAATGGGGTGTGTGCTGGGCCAACATGACGAGTCTGGTCGAAAAGAGTATGCAATATACTACCTAAGCAAAAAGTTTACCGACTGTGAACAACGTTATTCACTGCTCGAGAAAACTTGCTGTGCTTTAGCGTGGGCTGCTCGCCGACTGAGACAGTATATGTTGACCCACACTACTTTATTAATCTCGAAGATGGACCCAGTCAAGTACATTTTTGAGAAGCCAGCGCTTACCGGACTGGTTGCAAGATGGCAAATGATCCTTACAGAGTATGACATCCAATACACATCTCAGAAAGCCATCAAAGGCAGTATATTGTCTGAATATCTTGCTGAGCAACCCATCGATGATTACCAGCCTATGAGGTTTGACTTCCCTGATGAAGACATCATGTTCATTAAATCAAAAGATCATGAAGAGCCTATTCACACTGAAGGGCCTGACCCGGAGGAAGAATGGATTATGATGTTCGATGGGGCTGTTAACATGAATGGCCGTGGTGTTGGTGCAGTCCTCATTTCACCAAAGGGAGTTCACATGCCTTTCTCGGCAAAACTCACTTTCAACTGCACTAACAACGAAGCTGAATACGAAGCTTGCATTATGGGTCTTGAGGAAGCCATTGACCTCAGGATCAAGACATTGACCGTATTCGGAGATTAAGCTTTGGTAGTCAATCAGACCAATGGGAAATGGTATACACACCAGGATCATCTGATACCTTACAGGGATTATACAAGAAGGTTATTGACATTCTTCACAACAGTCAAGCTTGAGTATATCCCTCGGGACGAGAATCAGTTTGCAGATGCTCTGGCTACCATTTCGTCCATGATCAAAGTTCAAGCTGCTAACTTTGTACCTCAGATTTCAGTGTCCAGACTCGACAGGCCAGCATATGTATTTGCAGCAGATGTAGTCAAAGATGATAAGCCTTGGTTCCATGACATTAAGTGCTTCTTGGAGGATCAAACATACCCACCTGGGGCATCTTCCAATGATAAGAAGACCTTGAGAAGGCTTGCTGGAAGTTTCTTTCTGAACACTGATGGTTCCCTGTACAAAAGAAACTTTGATATGGTACTCCTCAGATGCGTTGATAGAACAGAAGCAGACTTGTTGATGCATGAAGTGCATGAAGGCTCTTTTGGTACCCATGCTGGAGGACATGCAATGGCTAAGAAGTTGTTAAGATCAGGCTATTATTGGATCACAATGGATGCAGACTGTTGTGCATATGCCAGGAAATGCCACAAATGCCAGATTTACGCAGATAAAGTGCATGTGCCTCCCAACCCTTTGAACATTATGTCTTCACCATGGCCCTTTGCCATGTGGGGCATTGATATGATTGGCAAGATTGAGCCGACTGCTTCAAATGGTCACAGATTCATCCTGGTCGCCATTGACTATTTCACTAAGTGGGTTGAAGCAGCCTCATATGCAAATGTTACAAGGCAAGTGGTAGCCCGATTTCTGAAAAGAGATATCATCTGTCGATATGGAGTGCCCGAGCGAATCATTACTGATAATGGTTCTAACTTAAATAACAAAATGATGGCAGAGCTGTGCCGAGACTTCAAGATTCAACATCACAATTCTTCTCCTTACAGGCCAAAGATGAATGGCGCTGTTGAGGCGGCAAATAAGAATATCAAGAAGATTGTGCAGAAGATGGTAGTCACCTACAAAGACTGGCATGAAATGCTACCGTTCGCCTTGCATGGGTACCGCACGTCAATCAGAACATCCACTGGGGAAACACCGTACCAGCTTGTGTATGGTATGGAAGCAGTCCTACCAGTTGAAGTTGAATTGCCCTCCTTGCGAGTCTTGATGGATGTCAAACTGAGTGAAGCAGAATGGGTTAGGTCCCGATACGAGCAACTGAGTCTGATTGAAGAGAAGAGATTGGCTGCAATCTGTCATGGACAATTGTATCAGAAGAGAATGAAGAAAGCCTTCGATCAGAAAGTCAGGCACCGAGAGTACCAAGTGGGAGATCTTGTGCTGAAAAGAATCCTCCCTCCTCATACAGACCACAGGGGCAAATGGACTCCAAACTATGAAGGACCATTCGTGGTAAAGAAAGTTTTCTCTGGTGGAGCGCTGATGCTCAGCACCATGGATGGTGAAGATTTCCCGTCCCCTGTGAATTCAGATGCAGTTAAAAAATACTTCGCATAAAATGACCCGCTGGACATAAAAACAGAATGTAAGTCCAGGCAAAAATAGGGCATCCCGGCGAGTTAAAAACAGAATAAAAGACTCGGGCAAAAATAAGGGAAATAAAAGAAAAATGTACACCCGCTGAGTTGAAAAGCCGCATTGGACAACTCAGGCAAAAATGGGTATCCCGATGGATCGAAAACCCGAAAGGGCGATCCATGCAAAATAAGGAAATAAGCGAACAACTGCACTCTGAATTCGTTTGTATCACTTACAACTTGGTTAAAACTCCAAAGGATCAAGCCTCAATCAGAATCAGTCTTCTTCAAAAAGCAAGACGAGAAGAAAGTCAAAAGTCATACGGGTCATAGCAGCAGAGGAAGCTCCTCAAAGCGTCGTCAACACTGCCAGCACTTTGTTTCTCAATTTGTAACAATCTCCTCATTTCAGGAGACATGTTTCTTTGACTATATCTTGCCAATTCAGGGCACATGAATTAATAAAATCAGATTTTTTCAGTCATGTTTCGTTTTGTATATTTTTATTTGCAACGGATGTCTGATGTCTCTAAAAAATCAATTGCATAAGTACAGATGTTTTTCTCCCAAAAATAATAATAATAAAACACATGCTTACAGGGAATATACTTACTCTCGAAAATGCTTAACTCCTATGACGGAATCCAGTAAAGGATACCTCGGGACCTTTTTTGCGTTTCCTTATCTTTGCAGGATCGCAGGTATACAGGACGCAACTTGGGGCATGCAAGCTACATCTCATCAAGCTGGCAAATCAACAAAAGATCTCAGCATCCGAAATGCTCTATCCCCAGCTGAGCTACCAACAGCATCCCCCAGCTGTTGTACCAATCTTTCTTCCTCGGCAAATGCAGGAATCAGAGAATCATCTCCCCACGAGGTTCTCAGCCTCTATCCAGAAGAACAACGCACGAAGAAGTCACAACAGAGTACAGAAGGCTTCTGCAAACCCCAGCTGGGTCCCGTATTACAAGGATATGCCAGTCAGTGACCTATATCCCCAAGTGGATACACCTCTCCGGATCTACCAATGATCTCATCCCCAGCTGGGAGGTTCACCTCAAACAGATCAACCAGAGATCTTCACGGCAACGGGATCCGAATCCCGGTTTGATATTTTTGCATAATCATAGCATTCGCATCATACTATCCCCTCAGAGCGTAGCATTCCGTCTAATACAGAGCATTACGGCAAAAAAATCAAACGCATAGCATAATCATAAGCCATGTTCTGGATTAACGCTTGTGAATAATAACCGTTCATCATCATTGTACAGAAATCCTCACCAGAGTCCCAGCAAAAACAGTTGCCTCATATTCACAAATACCACCATATACACCCTTTGATACCCGTCCGTATCATCACTCCCCAGTAAAATCGCTGGAACACTCTTTATAACAAGATTACCCGTATCACGGATACTTCATGACACCCGTCCGTGTCATATTACCAGCAGAAAGCCAAAGACGTCCCCTTTGCACCCACACATACCTATGTATACACTCTCCTGACACCCGTCCGTGTCATATCCCCGGCGCAGTCGCCTAGACTTTGTATAGCAGATACTTGTTCATATTACACTTTTCTCTCTTGGCACCCGTCCGTGTCATTCTCTCCAGCAGTTAAAATACTCATCTATATATACTCACTACTCACGATACACTTATACAGATACTCGTCCGTATCTTGTATACACCACTCATAACCCCACAGATTCAACAATAGTCCTTGTTCTTTGTTAACCAGTTGGTACTCGTCCGTATCATCATCTCAGAACATTGCGTCTAATGTTTGTTTCTACATGATGCTCGTCCGTGTCATAAGTCTTAAGGATGCTCGTCCGCATCTTTAATCCATACACTGTGTCAAACACTTGTGTCTTCTTGAATATAGATACTCGTCTGTGTCTACTATTCCCCAGAAGAGTCCCTTCAGATGCAACATTCGTCCGTGTTCTTTGTTAACCAGAT
The DNA here is from genome assembly GCA_963966055.1 of Lathyrus aphaca. NCBI lineage: Eukaryota > Viridiplantae > Streptophyta > Magnoliopsida > Fabales > Fabaceae > Lathyrus > Lathyrus aphaca. Next base: position 70,228,570 of record OZ014522.1, on the reverse strand, counting down.
GGTACTCGTCCGTATCATCATCTCTGAACATGTGTCAGTTTGTTTCTACATGATACTCGTCCGTATCATAGTCTTAAGGATGCTCGTCCGCATCATTAATCTATACATAATACCAAACACTTATACTTTCCTTTCTTGGTTGTAAACGCTCGTCCGTGTTTACTATACCCCCAGTAGATCGCCAAGTAAGCTTTTTTCCTTTATCTAACACTCGTCCTGTGTTATGATACCCCGAGAGCAGCCGTCCCCTGCTGAGTGGTCGTCCTCCACTTCTTGATGGTCGTCCTCCATCATGCTCATCCGATGGCCGTCCCCATCGTTGATCTTTTTAGCAGCCGTCCCCTGCTGAGTGGTCGTCCTCCGCTTCTTGATGGTCGTCCGATGGCCGTCCCCATCGTTGACCTTTTCTATCCGATGGCCGTCCCCATCGTTGATATTTTCGGCAGCCGTACCCTGCCAGGTGGTCGTCCTCCACCTTTGATGGCCGTCCCCATCATACTTCCTTTATTCTCCAACAGAGCAGCCGTCCCCTGCTAGGTGATCGTCCTTCACCTTTGATGGCCGTACCCCATCATCTGTTTATTTCATTTATTCTTTAACCCGATGGCCGTCCCCGTCGTGATCCCTTTTCCTTTTAGCCCGATGGCCGTCCCCATCGTTGGTTACTTTACCTTTTTGTGAACTTGATGGCCGTCCCCGTCATGTTTCATCAATCCCCCAGAAAATTTTACAGCTTTATCTTGATGGCCGTCCCCATCACGATTTTATTTTTCCCAGCTAGTCGGCCGTCCCCGTCTTGGCTTTACCTTTTATCCCCAGCATGTCGGCCGTCCCCGTCATTGCTATTTACCCAGCAGTCGTCCTCTGCTCGACGGTCGTCCTCCGTCGCCCACACTTTACAATATACTTTATTTTCCTTTTACAATCTATATCCCTTTTCTTCTTCATTCTGTGAGTGCAAATTTTGGACTGTCTTTGGTATTCAACCACAAGTTATCTTGTTTGCCTGATAAGCCGTCGCTTACATCCTGCACAGCTAACTCATGTTTGAATAGGGGCAGCTGTAAACACCCCAAATTTGCCCTCACCCATTTCACCATGGCTTGTGATCATTCTCATATGCATAAGCACAATCATATCATCTCACATCTCATTTTTGATTCACTGCATAGTTTATAAGTCATCTGCACCTAGGGTTTGTGATCTGAGCAATCTCAGGGCTTCTTGAGCCACTCCAAAGGCAACCAATCACTTCAAAGGGATCCATATGTGTTCAAGCATCATAGTACACCCTCTCAAAGTCAAAAATGCAAAAGAATCACAAGAACTAGGGTTTGAGTGGATGCAGAGCCAGGATTGACTGCACAGTTGACCTAAAATTAGGGTTTTGGTTTCAGAGGCCATAACCCCAAATTTTTTGGTCATTCTTGTTTCCATTGGTCTCTATATGGTATAGGGAGTATGCATATCAATTTTCATGAACAAATTCCATGGGGAAGTCATCTGATCAAGGGTTGACTTTTCAGACAAGTCAGTGTAAAATCAGGGCATCTGAGGCCCCCAATGACCCAACCAATGGGTGATCTTCATCATTTTGAGTGTATATGATCTTTATTTGATCATGGAAGAAGGTTGAAGTTCATAAAAATCAAGAATTTAGGGTTTTTGCAAATGTTGACTTTTTGGGCATAGTTGACTTTTCAAGAATGCTTCATTTTAGGTCATTTTTCAAGCTTTGATTATTGATCCAAAAATGCTTCAAATGGAAAAACTTTGGTCATGAAAGTTGTAGATCTCATCTTTCCCTTTTCAAAAAGTACAAGAACATGATCAAACTCTTCTTGGATCAAAAGTTATGGTGTGACAAAGTTGGCCAAAATCATTGATTTTCAAGGCATGCCTCAAATGGAAATTTTGCAAGATCATGAACCAAAGCCCAATGTGACTTCTAATTCACTCCAAACCAGTATGCAAACATTCTCTAAGTCATAAAATTCAGAATGAACCAAGAATGCCCATGGTTCTATGGTTGGTTGGACAAAGGAATCACATGTGAACCAAAAAGCCAACAACTTGCAAAATCATCATTGTGCTTCTACCACTTGATGCATTGGATGCTGCACTTTGGCTAGCCTCTCACCTCACCTTGCTGCACCAGAACCAGCCTTGTACTAGCCTAGATCATGAGCCATACCTTCCTTACACAATTTTTGACTTTTTGCAAAAGGTAACTTACCAATCAATAAAGGACATGTCTTGTCAACTGACCAATGAGAGAGGTTTTTGTGGACAAATTGCAAGCCATTTCATGTACAAGGCAAGGCTGAAACACTACACAAAAAACACATTCACAAAATCACCTCATCTTGCAATTTGCTTCGAATCTGCCTCCACAGCTTGCAAACACTCAAACCATTTTCACTATTCAACTCACCATACATCATTGAGTAGAAACCAGCAAGAACACAAGCCTGAATCAACCAGAACACCCCATAGCCATTTCTCACCTCAAGCTGCAGTTCCATTCGAATCTCCCTCCCTAGCTCACAAACATCCAAACAAACCTTGCAAAGCTTCTCCATTCACCCTCAGGATCACAAACAACCCCTCACAATGGCCAGAAACTACCAGAATCACCATTGCCATTTCTGACTGAGTTGAAGCAGGAGCTTTCGAAACTCATTATCCAGCCAACATAAACTCCTCTTGAGCATTCAAACACCTTCTAGGGATCAAGTGGAGTGGTTTGCACTGAAGGAAGTGGCCAGAAAGTCATCAGGTTGAAAGCTCCAAATCTCAGGTAGCTTGAAATTTATTTTTCCAGAAATCATTTTTCATGTTATAAACTTGTTCTATGTGCTTCACTGATCATCCTGATGTCTTTGGTTTCTAAAATGGCTTTGAAATGAGCATTTAATTTCTCTCTGAAACCTGCGTGCCCTAGTTTTCATTTTCTTCGATTCAGCTTAGTTAGGGAAAAGAAATTTGTTTTGGAAGAGGGGTTTGATTCGTGAGGGGTTGGAGAACATTTCCCAATTCGTAGATTTTGTTTTTGTTACGTTTTGAGGGTTTTGGGGATTTCTCAGGGGGATGTTGGCCGGAGAAGACGACCGGAAGTCTTCTCCGGCCGCCTGAGAGTGATTAAGCCCTAATTGCGTGATTAATGACCATTTGAATGTGGACCACTGGATGCGTTGACATGTTTGACTCCCCGCGCGAATGAAAGGCCAGGATCAGTCTGCTTAGCCCTAATCTCTCTCATTAGTTTTATTTAATTTTTAATTAAGTTAATTAACTCAGGAGCCATCTGGGCCCTTCATTTGCGCGCTGGTCAACAGATTCAAACCCTGGGCTCATCTCAGCCTTCCATTTGGTTTACTTTCCCTTTTATTTAATTTTTATTCATTTTCTTTTCATTTTATTTGCACAATTATTTTAAAATAGTAAAAAATTCTTAAAAATTATGAAACTTTTTCCTAAGAGTTTTAATAATTTTTATGACCCAAAAATATTTTTATTTTATTTTTTATCATTAAAAAAGTATTTTTAAATATTTAAAAGATTATTTTTAATTGATTAATGGAAATTAATTAATTAAAAATACTTTTAGGTATTTAAAAATTACAAAAAAATTCATGAAATGTTCTAAGACATTTAGAAAGATTGTCCAACCTTCAAACCAAATTTCTTTTTTGATCTTGATGCATTTTAAGAATTTTTCATTGAATTAAATCATTTTTTATGCATTAATTTGATCCTAAGTTCAAAAATTCATTTCTGCCTATTTGAGAAGAGTTGGACATTGATTCTTTTTGCATTGCATTGTGTTTAGCATGTAGTTTCTAGGATTAAATGGCCTTGTTTTGATTCCTCATTTTCAATTTGTTTGGCATTTCTTTTGTTTAGGAACCCTAAAAACCCTAATAACTTAGAAAATCATAGCTTGAGATTGGTTAAGAGTTGAGAGCTCCCCTTTGAACCTTGGTTTAGTATAGGTTTAGGTTTTCTTTGGTTAGCATTTTCCATTTTTTATCTTAGGGTTTGTTCTGTTTTTGGTTTTTGTTTGTTGTTTGATTCATAAACCCTAATTTGGGCTTTCATTTGCATACCTCTTGCATTCTCTTGCATAACATGACTTGCCATGCCATTCCATGCCTCCATTTGGTTCATTTGACATCATAAGACATGTAGGAAGCATGTTTGATCATTGCATCACATATTTGCCATGTCATTTGCCTTGTATGCTTCATAACTTTCCATGCTTATCCATGCTTCTTAGCTTGCATCATTTGCATCCATAATCTTGTATGAACATCTCCATGTGCTGCCTCATGTTTGCAGCATCTCATAACATCATAATCATCATCAACATGCTTCTGGTTTTGCTTAGCATCATACCATTTCATCTCATTTTGCATTGCATTGCATTTCTTTCTAACATTTCAGGTGGTAAGTGACTTTGAGAAGTGAATTTGCCTTCACTTCTCATAACTTTTCTTTTCATCTCTCTTGCATCCATTGCTGCATTTCTATATGTGTTTGAGATTGAGCTTGCTCATCCTTGTTTCTCCCACTTTCTTTCTTCAAGTGACTTGACTTCTTGAATGAAGCAAGTCACTTTGCTTCTCTTGATCCTGTTCATCTGCTTCCTGGTGGCTCCTTTGAGGATTGTTCTTGCAAACCACACAAACCTTAGGAACAACCAAGCATGACAATGAATTAGGGTTTTGATTAGTCTCCCCTCATAGTTTTACCTTTGTGTCTCTCTTTTGAGTCTTCTCTTCTCATCTCATAATCAGGGACTAAACCCTAAAGGCTTTAAGGCTTTGTGATTAAGCTTATGCCTGCATCCTTCTCTTAGGATGGAGTGTATAACTTTAATCCTAAGTGTTAAACCCTTAATGTGTTTAACTCCCTTAATCAATCCATCTAATAATCATCAAGACATCACACTTGTAACTTGGGCCTTGCATTAGGGTTCTAATTCTTCCTTAACTGGTTAAGAAGGACTAACCCTAGTGTTAATGGACAAGTCCCCCTCAAGTTGTCTTACAAACCATAAAAAACACTTCATCATCTTATCATTAACTAAAATCCACTTAATAAAGGTTTGTTTTGTCATGAGTTTAATCCCTAATCATGGATTAAGTTGAGGAGCTTTCCTCAGCTTAAACACCCTCATCTGTTATCCTTCTATTAGGATGGTATAATGAGTCTGTTTAACCCTTGATTATGGCTTAACCTCATTACTTAACACTAAACAAAAACCACAAAAACATCTAAATAATCACAAGTAGGTTAATGATCTTAATCCTACACCAAGGTGATTAAGTGTGAGAATCTGACTTCACACTTAAGGTATTCTCATTACCCCTAATCAGAGGGAAGATGTGATGAGTTTACTAAATCCATTGGTTTAGACTTAAGCTCATTAACTTATGACAAAAATCCAAAAAAGCAATAAAAGACTGAAAACACAAAAACAGACAATAATCGTCTCCTTCGGGATTCTTTTCTCATCACCTTCACTCATAAACGAGAGCTCGCTTCTTCCGTCTAATGCAAGACAGTTTGCACCTGAGCCAGACAGGTCATACACTTGAGCATGGACAAGTAAGCAGTTCACAAGTCAATTCATCTTTCAGTTCCTTTGGGTCGAACTACGGTGTTCTGACTTCCTCATTGCACGAGAGGATACGTAGGCATAACTTAACAGTTATCGAACAAAAGTCTCTGTATATTCCCCCTCTTTCTAGCCTTATTCTTTTAAGCCTCATGATCTTGAGCATTCCATTCATTTCTTACACTGACACTTCATTTATACACTTCACTCTCTTTTACACTGACACCTGTACATCCTTTTCCAGCTCTTTTATGCACAAATTGCACTGACACTACCCCTTTATAGCACAAATCTTTTAAGCGTGGATCCCGTCGAGTACGACGGACAATCTGGGTGCTAATACCTTCCCAGGTTGTAACCAACCCCCTTTCTCAGTCTCTCTGGTTCGCAACCGTCTTATCCATCTTTTTCTAGGTCTATGCAGCATTACCTTTCCTCCGGGATAAAAATGCCTAGCTGGCGACTCTCTTCATTCTCCAGTGAGTCCACGGCTGGGTGTTCTCACTGTTCCCTTCGCCGACCGTTCGCGTCTGTACCTTCATATGACCCTGTTTTCATTTGTCGAGAGCGACAGCAACGACCACAAACAAGATCTCGCAAAGCATACATGTTCAAAGGTTCGGATCACGAGCATGGAGTCTAGAGATAAGAACCAACCCACAAAGGTATGTACTAAGGTTTGTCTTTATTGTACCTGCAGAAAACCAGATGGTTCTAACATAAGTTCCCGGAGTTAACAGCCACCCTTCAGATATCATCGGTACGTTGGACTACTCCCCAACCGGTGATTTCTTCAAGAGGACCTTGTTTGAGTGTAGTATCACGTGACAATAACCATAGGTCTACACCTGGATGATTTCCGCACTTCGTTCCTAAATTGGCCTAGATGGGTTAAGGGTTCTACGGTCCTCAGTATGATCAACCCGAGGTCAGAAAAGTAACGATATGATACGACTACTCGTCATGGAATCAGTAATCCAAGGGAACCTAATTGAGTGTTGATTCTAAGGTTGACATCACATAAGACTACTCCACGCGTATCTCCTCGAATATATCACCTTTCTATCATAAGTTCACTCAGATCCAGGTACATGATCTATCTCACTCATAGTGGATCACCAAACCAGAACAGAACAAGCAGTGGCAAACAAGTTAAACCAAAGCAATAAATAAATCAAAGTAGGTCGAACCCACTTAGAGATTACTCCCCAGCAGAGTCACCACTCTTGATGAAGGTAAAAATCGTAAGTGTAAGCTACTGATTAACTTAACTCAAGGTAAATAGAGTCACCGACACGCTTTTATTTTATTCCAAAAGGAAAAGGAAAAAAAGAGCGAATAAATCCTAAAATGAATCTAAAATCAAAAAGCTAAAGAAACAAACAGAGAGAGGATAAGGGGTTGATTACAAAATGGGAAGGTATTAACACCCAAAATGTATGTGGTACTCCACGGGAGCCCTTTGAAAAATTTAATGCTTTTGGTTTGAAAATGGTTTGTTAAATGAGAGTGAGGGGATGAGAAAAGAATTAATTTTTTTTGTGTTTAACGAGACTTTCATCTCATGCCTACGTACCCACAAAGTGAAATGTAAGATCAAAATCCCATAGTTCGTAGTACAAATAGTGAAAATGGTTGGTTTTGATTGATGTTAAGAAATGAAGAGAAAAGAAGTGCACAAAGGCACAAAACCACTTGAATGAGTTTGATTCTTTTTATTTTTGAATTGAAGTCAAAATGATTAAGTTCATTGACATTTATTAAAAGAAAAGAAGAAGTAAAGGTCACTTGACAAAAAGTCAAGGTTTGATTTATTAAAGTGGTGAAAGTTTGAAAACAAGAGTCCTTTAAAAAAGAGAGGAAGTTTTGAAAATTGAAGAAGGAAAGGAGATGAAGAGGCTATCATAAAAATAAAACAAAAGAGATAAAGGGAGAAAGATATAACCAAACTTGATGATACTTCCAAGCATAAACACAAGAGTTCCATCCTTATAAGCATAAGCTAGTAAATGGCCAAATAAAGGCTAAAGTAACAACTCCATGATGATCAAAGCAAAGAGAAGGTGTCCTAGGATCTAGATCCAAACTCTAATTCCACTGCAAAGGATAGTAACCATAGTCCAAGATCAAGGTCACAAGTTTTTAGAGGTTTAATCCTTTATTAATATTTTTGTGTCCAAATGGAAAAAGGAAAAAGCACAAGGATATATAAACATAAACATAAACATGATAATGAATGATAAAGCATAGTAAAAAAATAAAGGAGATAAGGGAGCGAGAAGGAAATTAAAGAGAATAAGGTACGAACGAGAAGGAAAATTAAAAATAATAATATAGTAGTAGTAATAATAATATATACATAATAGTGGTATGGTGATCTTAATCATCCACAACCAAAAGAGTAACAAGGCATTTAATGCCAAAAACCGAAAAGGTAACCGATTCCGCTTAGTATCTTATACTATAGTGGTTAACCGATGCAATTAGACCCAAATTCGATGAATACTTAAAAGAAGATTGTGAAACCCAAATTAACTACGCATCAAGCTTCAAAAGTCATGGATCTAATGCAAATGATTAACCAACATTGGGATGACGTGACCAACACAAGGTCCGGTCTATGAAAGTGCAAGTATCCAATTGGATATTTATTCCGAAGTAAGGAAACATTTAGGTCTATGTTAAGCAATCGCCAAGTAATTTACGGAGTAGTTACCCTGCAAATGAGGCCGTCAAAACCAATTAAGGTTAACGATGTTAGTGTTAATACATGCGAGATAAACGATATGTAAATCTCCATCCGGATAAATGCCGCACAAAAATAAAGATGAATACCAAATTGAGTTACACTTATGGTATTTTTTCATCTTTAAGTCCAATCACTCACTTTGGTGGATTCAAGGTATGAAAATGTATCACTAATTCAAAGCACCTAAAGTGAATTAAATAATTCACTTATAGATCGATTTGAACTAATGAATATTAACTCCTCTAATCTAAACCTAAAGTTCATTGAATTTAAAGAGAAATCAGTCACAAAAATGTCTCCCAAGGTAAAGTTAAGAAAAGAGGGGAAGAAGTGAGAAAAAAAAGCAAAACAATCCTAATAACAAGCCAAAAACTGCCACTGACTCTAATCGGTTAACCATTTGGTTAATAAGTTAACATACTGAAAATTTGAATCCTACGCCATTTTTACACTGGTTAACGGATTAACCAGTTTGTACTGCAACTGGTTAATCGGTTAACACTGAACCAGAGGCAGAAAATTGGCCAAAATTCAGCATGATCCTTATTTAAAACAAATTTCAAACACCTTATGATCATGAACTGAATTGACACGAATTTTAAAGTGAAAAATACAGTGGAATCCCTACAATCAAACAATAATTTATGATCTAAAGGGTCAACAACCAAGAGCACCAAGGATCTACATCTTGAATGATAGTGATGAAGGTGTAACAATGGAGGAAGATGAATTACCAAGAACAAACTTCAAATTGCTCCACAAGCAAGCTTGATCTACTGAAATTGATGAAGAAAAATGAAAAGGATGAAGGTTTAACTCAAAGTTAATCAAGAATTCAAAGCAAATTCTTGATAACTTTCAAAACAAGAAATTGAGCTTTAGTAAATTTTGTGGTTTGAGGAGATATTTTGCAAGGGTTTTTATGGCTCTCTAAAGCTTGAGAAATGAATGAAAAGAGACCTCAATTTAAATAGTTTAGGTATGGAAATTTAGTGGAATGAAACTTACTTTGGAAAAATCAAAATTAGGCTTGGAATTCAAATTTGGAGGGAAATTCATAAAAGAGTGGTGATTAGTGAAGGTATATGGTGGGAAATGATCAAAGTGATGTAGAGGAATAAGAGTGAAGTGGTCTAGAATATTCCAAGTGAGATCAAGGGCTAGGATGATGCTGGATTTGAATAAATTATTAAAATTCTACCCTAGTTAATCGGTTAACACATTAGATAATCGATTAACCAAGTCAAAATTTGAATTTTTTATTCTCTGGATTGCATGGTTATTGTTTCAGATCGATTCTTTTGCGCATTGAATAAAACATGGAAATAAACACATGGACCTTGGAATTCCTTGAATAAATCAATTAACTTGGGAAATCTTTTATCAGATAAATTTGAATTGTTTGCGGATCAACTTTGACTTTGTTCAGATGAAATTGTTCGAGCTGAGGAACTACTATTTTTGGTATTTTTGACTTGTTCTTCCCCTGAAAATGTTAGTAAAAGAAAACAAAATATTTTTGGATTTTTATTAAAGGTTAGTAAACATAAACAAATAAAAGACAAACAAAAGCAATGTTGATCCTCTGTGAGATATAAACCTGCGACCAAAAAGGATAGGCGAACCAGTGCGTGATCTTGTTGGTATGCAATGATGCAGATAAAATATATAGAAAATATTAGGGGGGGAAATTAGGGTATGACACACTATTTTAAAAAATCTTATGTTACAAAAATGAAAACTCTCTTAGCAATTTTGCTTCTGACCATTGTGCGTGTATATCTCAAATTTAGTTGAAGTGTTATTTCTTGAGTTGATCTTCACACCAACTACTCCTTTTATAATAGGGGGAAATATAGACGTTGGAGATTCCTCAACGGCTATAATCAAATCAAATCTTCTAGTATGTCTTATTTTCCAATAAAGTGAGTGTTGGAAGTATTAGCAATTGGGTTCTCCACTGAAAAGTATCATTGTCCACAGGTTTTGTGCATTATTTAAGTACAACACAATCTTGTAGAAGATAATGTCAATAAATCTCGAGTCTCGTGTTAACAAGACTGAGTTGACATTACTCAGCATCAAAAGTAGAAACATCACACAACTGATATTGAGGTGTACTAGATACTTCACTCTGATCAGACAATTCCAACTAGACTGATCAAAACCGAACCATATTTCCTACTACAGAACTTAGTTCATCAATTAAATATAAGTCTGCACATAGAAACAAGCTAGTTAGAGATCCTAATTGATTTTCAAATACTTTGTTTATCATAAAATAGTTTTGGAGGATTTATGGTATGAACCAAACTTTTCTCAACATAATCGATTTGCACATGGAAAATTTGGCCAAAATAACATCAACTTTCTTCTGCAGCATTTGGCACCAATTTCATCATTTGAGAATATTTTAGACCACCCAAAAATAATTTCCCTACCTCATCATAATTAAAGTCCATCATACACCCTCATTTAAACACACATGTGCAACATTTGATCCTTGATTTTGCTTCCAAGCCAATTACAAAGCCTAATTTTGGCTCCAAACCAAATTTCAAGCCACCACTCACTCCAAGTCTAAACTCTATATGAACACTCATAATTTCATTCATTCAATAAGTTTTTGATAGCCAAATTCACCTTGTTAAAATTCCTTCTCATTCTCTCAATTTTATTCATCTACCCATCAAACCTCTTTTCCATTGAAATTTAGTAAGTTTTTCCTTGAAGCCTACTAATATTTGAGCTAAGCTTCCATCAAAACACTTCATCAACATCAAATTTTGTAGATTAAAGCATTGAATAGTGATTCTTGAAGTTGATTTGAAGCAAATTCAGATTTGGAAGTGGTAATTCCTAAATCCACCATTGTTGAGCTTATTTTAAATCTTTCACAATGCGATCCTTTGTTGATTTTTGTTGTTTGATTCTTTAAGTTAAATTTGTGATTCAATTGGTGTTAATTGCTCTTATTTTGTTGGAATTATCGTGCTCAATTGCATCCATGATCATGAGGTATTTGAAGAAATTATTGATAATGGATTTTCCTTTTAAAAACGGTTTTGATGCTCTTACATCAGGTACAAATCGATTTGCACCTTTGTGTAATCGATTTGCATAGTAGTTCATGGATCAAGCAAATAATTCCGCTATAAAAAATGACTCATGTCTAAATCGATTTACACCTTATATAACAACATCAAAACAATTTTTAAAAGGCATGAGGCTCAAAACAGTCTTTACATTTAAAATCAATCAAAACAAACCAATTTTGTTATTTGTATCACGAATTACGAGGTTTTGATCATATATTGCACTTTGTGGATATGTAGACATGAAGCTCAAAAAGTCTCTCCAAACACAAAAATCTTAAAATAAACTTCTTTTCTCATTCCTCATTCTCATTTCAAGCAATCTTTCAAACCAAATGCATAGATTTTTCAAAGAGGTTCTTATAGAGTACTATAAATATTTTAGGTGCTAACACATTCCCTTTGTGTAACCAACCCCTTACCATGCCTCTATTTCTTTTATTAGCTTTTTTCTTTTAAACTTCTTTAGGTTTTATGTGCTCTTTTTCCTTTTCCTTTTCGAAAACATAAAAATACGGTAAAGACTCTTATTTTATAAGTCAAGTTAATCAATAATTTAATCTCATAATTTTTACCGTTACACTAAACTCCTTGGCACGACTACTCTCACTACACTTCATACCAAACTAAAAGTTACGACATTTCTCCCTGAACTTGTGGGGGAGAGTTTTAGAAGAGTAATACAAAATAGTCATTTTATGTTAAGCATGAAGTGTATTGCACCATTTATGAGTGTATAGAGAAAACAAATGCATATCATCATGTATATATTTGTACAGTAGAGATGCATGGTGACATGAACACTTCATGCATGATCATATATAACATGATAGCACTCGAACCTCTATAAATATGAACCTCTTTGATAGCACTTCATGCATGAGCATAACATGATAGCACTATAGATGCTTCCATTTACTAAAGTGCATATAGTACCTTTTTTTTTTATGGGATAGAACTTTTTTTTGTTGCTGGTATATCATAACTTAAGTACAGTCCAATCAAGAAAAAGTTCATGTAGGGTAAAAGAATCAAATATTGAGGAAAATATATGGACAAGGAATTTTGTACACGGATATAACATGGGTGTAATTATAAACTAATTCATTTTCAAAGTTCAAAAAATGAACATAATACATATAGTAACGTAAGGCCCGTTTTCAAAGTTGAAAATAGATCAAATATTTGTTAAATATATGTATTTTTTCTTAGCTAATTTAATTATATTGTATTGGAATGAGTCTAGATTTAATAAAATTGATGATAAATATCGGCGGTTTTAATGTTCAACCAGACTGGACATGTACTCAGGTTCTGTACCAAATTTTTTTCTTCTTTTCACTAAAAAAATGAACATTCCCGCGATAAAAAATACTATTATGGTGGTTTAAACTGCCACAATTAAAGAAAATTAGAAAAATATATGTTTAGATCACAAAGAAGAAAGTGACGGTTTTTTTGTCATTGATAATATCAGTTTTAACTGTTATATTAAATATTTTTCACAAATAAAAATATGGTTTTGTTTTACCATTTTATGCAATTAAGTTTACATTACATCAATTTTTTATATATTATAATATTTAGATTTGAAATTTTTTATCAAACTAATCAACTTTTTCAACTTTAATCCCTAACTACCCTACATTTCAAATTAATTCTCAATCTACCCCCACTTTTAAAAAAAAATGAATTCGAAGGTAAATTTAGTTTCATGCGGATTTTCCTGCAGATTTGCCATTATATGCGGGTTTACCTATATCTGTAGGTAACTGAAATTAAAAAAAAAAAAGAAACTTGGCGGCTCCACTTAAATTTATTTTTCTTTGAAAAGTGGGATAGATTGAGAATTAATTTGAAAGGTAGGATAGTTAGAGATTAAAGTTGAAAAAGTTGGTTAGTTTGGTAAATTTTTCTTTAGATTTGACTACATTACAAAAAGTGCAAGAATTGAAATAAAGAATAAAGTTGCAATTTAGGATCAAATTAAACAAACAAAAAAATGAATATACTTAGGAGAAATAAATATTAACATAAAGGTATCAGCTATTAAAATTAAAAAAAAATGTAAAATATTGTAAAAAAGAAGAAAAAAAAAATAATTTTTATCCTTGTTATGAATAATAATATTAATGGATGTTCATTCATATTCTTCCTTTCCTCTTCCTATTCCTTTTTAATGGCTTTGATTTTCTATCTCCCTTAGGTATTATAAATATATGATACACATTACAATGTAAAAGTTACTTTTTAGAAGAAGATAATATAATATTAGTTTCTCCATTCTCTTTCTTTCTTTGATTTCTCTATTGTTTTATTTGGTTTTATAATAATCCTCAAATAATATATATATATATATATATATATATATATATATATATATATATATATATATATATATATATATATATATATATATATATATATATATATATATATATATATATATATATATATATATATTAGGACTCTATACAATTCAATATATCAATTTCCATAATTATAAATGGAAATATTTGATTTACAAAAATAATAAAAACAAAAATCAATGAAAAGCAGCAAACGTGTCAGAATAAAGACTGTAAAAAAAACGTCATTTTTTTATTAATATTACGCCAGTATATAAACCACCATATTTTACTGTAAATAGTAGTGATTTTATTAAACGTCATTTTAGTAAAGTGTTGTATTTTCTATAAATTAATCAAATAGTAATAGGATGGTTGAATGTCGTTTGAGCTGGTTTATCATGGTCACTTTGATGATTCAAGACCAAGTAAGAGTAACATACCAGTAACCGAAAGGTTAGTTTCTTATAACTGAATTAACACTCAATATTTTTAATCTCTTGAAGGTATCATAACCTTTTGATTTAATATATTTATTTAAATATAAAGAGACTTGAGATTGGTAATAGATCGTGTTTTGAGTGGTCAGCTAGTACCATCAGAGTCAAAACCTAGGTACTTTGTACATATAGTTAACATTTTGATTGTTTGAGAAAATTTAAATATGGTATCTTCTACGGTCATGTTTTTCTATTTTTGTATGAAGTGTTGGATGCAGAATAAAGTGACACCCATGAAAGAAGTTTTGATCTGTACATTGTAGCTATATTGTTCAAGATATTAATCTGTGAATTCAAATTTTCCTTTCGGTTCTATATTTATATAATACATACACTTGTTGAATTTGCGGTCTTCAAATTTTTGTCCAGACTTCAAAAAAATTATGGCTCTGCCGCTGATGACAGGTTATCATGTAAGAGGGGTTAAGGTAAAATAACAATATAGTCACGTCATATATCGTGGATACCATCCTCGCTTTGCGGGAAGTAAATGGGTCAACTTAATGCAATACAATCTTTTCATATTGAAGGAAGTGGTGATAATATGGTTGAAGGGCCTAAGACTCGAATCCATTAGTTTTTTAGGTTAATATATGTAGATGATTCACGTACCACTTTAGAGTCTTTAGAAGGTAGTCAAAATTGGTGGAAACTTTTTACGCAATCAGACAAGATAAGTATGTTCAAAGGGTTAAGTTGAAACTACGAGACATGTGAGAAACAAACAGAAACAAAGACAATATCAAGAATCATCGAGACATTTGCATCCTGGAGATGAGATGGGAACGCCAGTACTCACTTGAACTTATAGGAACATATAAGAAATTTTCCAAATTGTTGCGGCTATAATCATCAAGACAAATATCAATACTTAATTACTATTCTCCAAGAAATGTTCTCGTCTGGCCCAAAGAGTTGAAAAACCTACTAATTCAACAGTTGTCACAAGAGGTCTAAAAGATACTTAAAGGGATGACAAATGTGCAAATGTCACATCATTTGAAAAGATTCCATTTTTCATTAAGGGCGTCACCATGTTTATGGCTCTCGTAAAAGTAATTAGCAAATGTCACGTTACACTATCTAATTTTGAATTTGCAGCTTACATATCAAAAAGGAAAGCAAATTCAAGATAAATCTCAAATCACCAGTGACGATGGCTAGGGGTTAGAGTGACACCAGACCTCAATCAAATGTCAAGGATATATGTAAATTCGAATTAAGAATGTACGACGCTTATGGCACATACTATAAGACTTTTTATCATAATATTTTTTCTAGATTCTGTTTCGTTCAGGATCATAATTATAACCAGATAAAGACGACATAATGCAAAGGACATTGGAACAAACCACAATTAAATTCTTTGATAAGTGTATTTTGAGAGAATTGTTCTTCAAGAAAATTTTAGAGCCTTTAAACCCTAAAATCCAACTACATAATCTAAAGAACATTTCAGACTCATGCACGCACTATTCTAAAATCTTAAATCTTACATGTATGTTTATCACTAACTTAATCGTTGAAGTATTTACTGATACACACTCATATCACAAAACATATTCACGAGAGACCTCTCTACAAAATTCGTCAATATCATCACCATCATCAATAACACTAAATAAAATCATCCAAAATCATAAATAAATTGTACTATCATATTTTGCAACTTTGAGACTTCAAAGTTTGTATTTATGACTTGAAATACAAATGAAATTATGAAATGTCTAAATTCTCTTTGATAAAAAATAAATCGAAATCAACATCACTAGTATTAAAATCAAGAAAGAACATAAACTGAATACTCTACATGTTGAAATGTAAAGGCAATTGCAAAGCACCCAATTTAAAAAAGAACATGAGAGAAAATAATTGCAAAAATGAATTCATGTGATCGATTGGTTGTATTCAACTTATTATTTCATGCACACACAAAAAGTGCAATCTAAGAAACACAAATTAGGTAGAAAATAGACCAATGCCAAGCAGTTTAGAGATTGCACAAAAGTTGCTTAATAAACAAAAGAGAAACTCGTTATGGTGGTGAAAGTAATTAACCAACTAAAATTTTATATGTAATATGAAAATTTCCCATAAGAGAATGTGTGTTAAACAAGAACAATAAACAACAGTTAAATTACAATGTGTCGGTAATTATGTCAGTGATTATTGTCGCAATACAGTAGTTTCTAAGACTGTATTGAACTACAATTGTATTGTAAACTAAAAATCATCTGATTGACCACCATTAGAAACTTCGCTCATAATTCTTCAAATATTTTTATCAAAATTTAAAATTTCAAATGTAATAATTTTTTTTAATATCAAGTATTTTTTAACTGTGTATTTCAAACACTTTTAAATTAAAATTCATACCGTAATGCGCATTTTAACAATCGCAATATTCATAACCACAACCACGTATAAATCACAAATTTGCCGCAATTGCAATTTAAAACCAGTAACATGGGGACTAAGACATATCATATTAACTTTCATGAAACAAAAATGGCCAAACTACAAAATCCAATTTTAAGGGGTCAGTAGGGTCCACCAACCACGTGTCACAACCTAATTCAACATCACATGTTGGTCCCCATTGTGTTTTTTCTCATTCCTTTTTCTCATTATTTGGACCCTTCACATTCCCTCACTCTTCATTTCAATACCAAATTCTCTAGCAAACTTTCTAAGGAAAATTAAACCATGAAGGTAATTCAAACCATGCAAACACAACACAACCATTTTATTTCTCATGCATATTCAATTTATTTTGTTTTTTTTCCCTTTATAATCTTTTAAATATTTTGTTATCATAAATAGTAATCATTCTCAATGTATAATTCATGTGATCATAATGATTTATTTTTTGGCAGATCTTCAATTGGGTGCACAAGAGGTTTCATCATAACAACACTCCCAACGGTTTGAATTCTATTAATTATTTAAACTTTATTCGATTTTTAACTTCACTTTGTTAAATTTTTTTGTTACAAACCTGACTGTCAGGGTGTTGACATAGTTAAAATGTCAGAAATATATGGCTTATAAATAAATCAATAGTTTTTTTCGATGAATATTTGTTGTTTTTCCGCAGATGGATTTGGATCTAACATGAAAAAGAATGAATCAACAATGAACAACAAAAACGATAATCAAGCTTTGTTGAAACAAGTTGCTATGACTGATATGCTTGGAGGTTGGAATGATGGAATTCTAACCATTGGAACTCTTGGCTATGATCCAATGAAATCAATCAACAATCACAAAGATTACTATTCTTTGGAAGCTGAAAAACCACATGATTTAGTCGATGATGATGACGACGACGATGAAAGTTTCTATAATGCTGAACAAGAGGAACTCAATCCATTGATCAACAATACATTGGATGAGAACAACAACTCCGAGGATGTTGTTTGTGAAAACCATGATGATGATGATGTTGATGATGTTGATGATGTGAATGTTACAAAAGAGAAAGACATGATGTTTGAGAAGTTTAAGGAAATTGTTGATGTTCCTTCTCCACCTATGATTTTTCATGAAATCATTGAGGCAAATGATGATCAAAAGAAAAGGATCACTTTAGCTGATCTATTCCTTGCTGATTCTGATCTTAAGATGAAGTTTGATTATCCTAAAGCAAAAGTGGTGAATGAGTCAAGTGAAAAACCAAACCTTAAACCAAAAAATGGGTTTTCTTTTGCTAAGAAGATCATTCCTCTTGTTAAGGACAATGCACATCCAATCAAAGACATCAAGAAAGTAAGATTTACTATACCTCGTATGCTTGCTAACTAAAGACTATATATCTAATTAAAAACACTAATGAATTTGAAAAAACTCAACTAATACCATTGTTCATGATATAGTTCAGTTAGAAAATCAAACGGAAACATTGTAAAAGGTCACCTAACCTCTAACTTGATTCGAATAATTTCAAATTACTTATAAATGAACCGAACGAAAACTATTAGTGTGGTATACCGGTTCAAAATTCCGAATTGTACCATCGTTAGAAAATAGTTTTTCTCAGGCCGACTCTTACAAAACCAATTCGTTAATTTTTTCTTTCAAATTCTCTTAATAAACTTTTTTATTTTATTTTAGCATTTTTCATTTTCAATTACAATTCGATTTAATTGTCATTTGGTTCGATTCTAGAACTGTTTGTTCAATATGATTCAGTTCAATAATCCAATAGTTAGATTATTTTAATATCAGATTCGATTTAATTGTCATTTGGTTCGATTCTAGAACTGTTTGTTAAATATGGTTCAGTTCAATAATCAATCAGTTAGATTATTTTAATATCAGATTGGTTTTGATCAGCAATTTTTTTAAACACTTCTAAACTTAAGTACCAAGTCGAAATTTATCATTTTTGACTACTATGTACCACTAACATTTATGACTAAATGTATTTAGTGTCTGAAACCACTCACATGGTTACACTCGTTTATTTCTATTTAATCAACAATATTATGAGTGTCTGTGTCGTATTTAGCATCTTGGTTTTAGTGTGGGATGTTTAATGTGAACAAACACACAATAATTAATTATTTGTTTGAAATTAATTGATTAGGTTTAACTCATTTCTAATATTGTAGCTGATGAAGAAGATGTTAAAGAGGAAAATCCATCCAGATCTTGATGTCAAGAATCACAAAGCAGAAGGAAACATCATTGATAACCACATGAATGAAGGCAATGGCTCAAGCTATTTCATCCCAATTTAAGGTATGCTAGTATATCTTCAAATTCACTTTTCATGAAATATGTATTTCTTTTTTTTCTTCATATTTTCACTTGCTTGTGATGTAAGGTTTGTGGCAAACAACTAGGTATGACTAAAGTAATTCATGTGCCATTTTTATTTGGTTTTTCTTCCTTGTTTTCTTAACTCAATACATGACAAACACATAAGTTAGGATAAAATATGTGAATTATCCCTAGAGCACTTTCTTTCTACATTTGTCTTTTTCATTTATATTTATGCTCATTTATCATTTGAGCTTATCTTTTTTATATTTAAGGTGATGTTACTAACACATTCATTGATTAGTTTTTTTTTAAGAATAGGCCACAATCATTTTGGTTTTGAAACGACTGTGTTTTTTGATTATTAGTCACAAATCAATGATTAAGTGTTTAATCTAATCACTTCTCAACTAATATAATTCATGTTTTATTAAATTGCAATATTATTTAACATTTAAATAACCCTACATCTCATCTAAGTATATCATATCATGACTACCGTATTATTGAGTAAGAAAAATATTCAGCTAACAAACGGAGCATGTCCATCCTATTTAAATACGTCGTGTATAATTCAGTAAAAAAAATATAATTTATAATGTAAGACTAAAATCTTAGTCTGCCTCGTGAAAAAATAAGAATCGAACCGAAAAATCTACAAGCTTTACACTTGTAAATATTTTACAAAAAACATAACGACGTCATATTATAGATTGCAGATCTAAAATCATGTTCGTCCTAAAAAAATCGGGCATAAAGGTCCCGCCTAGGCCATACTATAAAATAACACTACAAAAAATTCAAACAAATAGATCCATATTACATATTCAAATCAATCTATAAAAGTGATATTGATGGAGAGTTATTATAGCATCATATATTGTATGTATCTTCTTGTGTTCTTAATGAATTGGCTAACAAAAAAAATGTGAAAACATCTCTCCAGAGTTTTTGTATTAATAATGAGTAAATAGGATTTTAATTCATGGTAATATAGAATAAAATGGATTAAATATATATATTTTTAGTTTCTACAAAATGTCCATTATTAGAGTTAATTTGAATATATATATATAAATAAATAAACCTTTGGTTTGTTGCAGGTACTAGCTTGTATTGAGCCATGGGAATGTGATTGTTGATCTGAATATGTAGATTTATTTATGAATATGATGATACTTATGAGATAAAATACTTAGGTTTTCTTTGTGTCTCTTATGACCAAAGGATTGAACCATGTGGTTTTGTAATTTGTGTGATCTTGTTGTTTATGTTGCTTTAGTTTGACGTAATTAAGAACATGTATCTGTTATTTGTGACTATATGTTTGAGGTTTAATTTGGCACCATCATTAACTATGCATTATTTTGGATCATGGATCAACCTTCTTTCTTTTTATTATTGGGTAAACCTTTGTATAATTTTAATATGCACTCTAAGTGTTAGATATAAAAAAAAATCATGTTATGACATATATGTAGTAGATATAAAATTTAATGTACTTTTATTATAACAGTTTAAGATAAGATAATCCATGACAGATTTCTTGACAATAATGAATTATCTTATTTTAAATTGTTATAAATTAGCTTACTTGTTGTAAGAGTTTAAAATCGAATCCTATTGGAGACATACAAATTTCGATGCATATAATTTGTTGGTATATCTGTTAATTTTTTTAAAATTTTGTTAAAAAAAATTAACCTAGATAAATTTTAAATTGGCTTAAATATCCTTTTTAGTCTCTTACATATATATCGGGGTCCATTTTGGTACTGTTTTTTTCAAAATATTTAATTTGGTCTCTTACGTTGTCCAACATAATCAAAAGAGTTTTTTTCCTCAAATATGAATAACACCGTTAATTTTAGCTGATGTGACATATGACATAAAAATTTCTAGATTTTGATAACAAACTTCATCTTCTTAATTCAATTTCTAAAATCCATAAAAAAAATCAGATTTTGTAAAATTTTCAAAGCAATCTCAACTATAACACGAAAATGCCACATTCTGAGGTTGAACGCAACCATACATCAATTGTTCCCGATATCCATCAAAAGACATTCGATGCACAACAAAACACCTATGTGTCGCAAAACACTTTTTTTCTTGTAGTGTAATCTATAAAGTATACTTGCTAAAAGGGAAAGGGGGTTGGTTTAAAGAAATACATGAACTCAACCATAAAGTATACTTGCATTGTACTACAATCTTCTTTTGCTTTTATATAAAAGGAATAATTAGAAATGTTGTATGTCGTTCAAGTTATCACAATAAATTTTGACATGTATGACAACCATTTAGTTATCTCGGATGCACAATCATCATTAGAAATACTCATATTAAACCAACCTATGAATTCCTTGTTATGTCGTGTCAACAACAACTTATCATTCATTTGGGGATATTTTTTCTTTATAGCATTTTTGTGAGTATCTATGTAAGGTTCAACTACACTAAGATTATTCAATGTAGAGAAATATACTTGAAGTACTACATCCCGACCCATTGACTTAACATTTAAACCTTGAGTAACTCTACCATAAAATATGTTAGCATGACGAGACTTCGGAATTCTAATAGAAATCTATTTCCGACAAATAGTTTTAATAAAATTCTGTGATGTACCTTTTAACGATCGAAGTTTTGGTCAGTGATAATTCTTCATATATCCTTTAAATATATTCATATCTCTTTCTCTCTCTATAGGATACATTTACCTTAAATAAATTGGACCACAATATCTAATTTCTCTGACTAGATAAGCAAGTAAGTGAATCATAATGTCAAAAAATGATGGAGGAAAATATATCTCCAATTGATACAATATTATTGCAACCTCGTCTTTTAACTCATATAATATTATTACGTATAGAATTGAAGAATAAGCACAATTTGGTTATAGTTACTCTTATATTTTTTGGAAGGATGTCACGGATAGCCATTGGTAGAAGTTGTTGCATCAAGACATGACAATCATTAGATTTTAAGCCAATTAACTTGAAATATTTCATTGATACAAGTTTCTTGATGTTTTAAGAGTAACCTTGGGGAACTTTGATACCATGCAAATACTCACAAAAACTTTTCTTTTCCTTTATAGATATAGTGTGACATGTTGGAGGCAAATAAGATTTTTTTCTCTATCTTTTGAAGGAAAATGTTGTTGTATACTCATCTTCATCATATCTAAGTGGTAAATATTATTATCTTTAATCTTGTTTGGAATGTTTTTAAGTGTCCCTATCAAACTATCACACACATTTTTCTCCACATGCATCATATCAAGACAATTTCTTACATCGAGTCTAGACCAATAAAGAAGATCAAAGAACACCGATCTCTTTTCCAAATAATTTTCTCAACAAGATCATCTTTATTATTTCCAAAGACAACAGTAAGGTATTTTTGTCATTGATAAACTTCATTGGCAATTAAAGTTTTAGGAGCGCTTTCAAGCTTTTACTCTCCGTTAAAAGTCTTCCACAATCTATGATAAGGATGATTCGATTTTAGAAATTTATGATGCCCAAGCTAAACGCTTTTTTTTATGAACTCAAGCTAGTGAAAACATGTATTGGATTCACATATAGGACACATTTTATGTCCTTTGACACTATATCCAGCCAAATTACCATATACGGGAAAGTCGTTGATTGTGCAAAATACATTTCACGCATCTAAAACTTTTCACTAGAATATGCATCATCAATGTCAGCTCATTTATCCCACAAAACTTTTAAATCCTCAATTAATGGACTTGGATAAACATCTATTCGTTTCCAAGTTGTCTTGGTCCAGAAATCATCATACTTAATATTATATACATACGCTTCATGCACAACCAATGAGATATGTTGTAAATTGTGAGAAGAATAGACCATAAAGAATAGTTAGTGCTTAGATTACCAGAGTGGTTCATTCCATTTGTGGCAAGCCCAAGCCTAAGGTTTCTTGGGTCAAGATCTAAATCTGGAAACAATGAATCAATTTTCTTTCATTGCAAAGAGTCAACTACATTGTGAATGTTTCCATCGCATTTTCTTTCATCTGCATTCCATCTAATATTCTTTACGTCATTCGCGTTAGAAAAAAACCTTTTTAACCTTGAAATTATTAGCAAGTACCATAACACTTTAGCAGGAGGACGTTTCTTACTAACATTGTAATTTTCATCAGCATTTTTGTTCTTCAACTTGTAGTGCAATTGACCACACTCTGGACATTGATCTAAATTTTCATACTCTTTCCTGCATAGTATGCAATCATTAGGGCATGCATGTATTTTGAAATACTTCAAACCCATTTGATATAATATCTTTTTGGCCTCATAACAATTATCCGGAAGATTGTTATCGTATAGTATCATTTGTTTCAACAAATCAAGCAATTATGTGAAACTTTTATCCGACCACTCATCTTTTACCTTCAGATTAAACAATTTTAACAATGCAAATAATCGTGTAAACCTGGTGCACCCCTTATATAAATACACATCTTTTTCGATACATAAAGTATCATAAATATGGGCTTTCATATAAGACAATTCTCCAATATCACAAATCATATCTTCTAGTCTACCATTCATATCATCATCTTCATCCATTTGTGACATTACATTTCAATTATTATCCATTTCTCCATGCCACACCCATGTTGTATAATTTTGACATATTTCATCATAACATAGGTGATGTAATATTTCTTTGCCCATTTTCTGATATTCTCGCAAATAACACAAGGACAATAAAAGATACCATTATTATCGGGAAGATTTTTCCGGCGAATTCAAGGAATTCAAGAACTCATTTCTCATATACTAGACTTAATATATTGATTTTCATCCAACTACGATCCATAACAAATTGTGAAATTTTTTTTAAAAGAATAATGTGAATGGCATACTAATGTTACACACATAACATCCTAATATGATTATATGCATATGACAATGTCTAAATAAAACATGAACATGGCAACACCAAACCATAAACATATTCAGGAGCGTCAGAATGTCTGAATAAAACATAAACATATCAAACACCAAAACCTAAAGCATATTCACAAAATCTGAATAAAACATGGACATGACAACATGAACAATACACATGACAATGTCAATACAACATCCTAGCAAAGAACATAAACATTTAGAAGCGTCAGAGATAGAGAATGGTAAATAACACTTGCGAAGAATATAAACATTCAAAAGCGTCAGGGAGAGAGAGAGAGAGAGAGAGAGAGAGAGAGAGAGAGAGAGAGAGAGAATGGTAATGTACAGTAATTCGAAAATGATGACGATTTCGTTTCCAGAAATGATATTTGTTTCTTGAAATGAATAAAGATGGTGAATATTTTGCTATTGTTGTCGTCTCGTTCGATAGGGCACCCATGTGTGCTATGAACAAAATGAAATATCTGTTATGTTTTAATTTTGTGGGCAATAATTTCACAATGGTTGCAAACTACAACCGTAGTGAAATATGAAACATATTATCACTACCAAAAAAATTAATTTAGAGAGGGTAGTTTTCTGTCACTAATACATTAAAACTCTGTCACAAATCAATTTAGTGACAGATTTTATGACATACATATTTTTCGTAAGGATTTCAATGTCGCAAAATGATAATGAGGGATTTAAAATTCTGTCACCAATAAGTACGGAAAAATTCCATCACTAATGGTATGACTAGGTCACTAAATATTTAAAATAAATTTATTTAAATTCATATTTCCGTCAATAATTAGTGAGGGAAAAATGTATACCTCACTAAATTTGTGACAAAATTGTTTTTCGTCACTAAATTATAAGAAACTGATTTTGTGAAATTTATTTTTCCTCACTAATTATCAAAAATATAGATTGTAAATTTCCAAACTTATTTAATTCATAATATTAATAACGCAAATGAAATAGAGAAAAAAAGTAAACATGTTAAAAAAATACTAAAAACAGTTGTTTATAAATGTTTATCATATAAATTAAGAGACTGGTTGCACTAAGACAAACATACTAAACAATAATAAAAGCAATTATTTATAATGTTTCATGACAAAATATTATTGACTATGTTGTATACACTTTATTACAACATGAAAATTTGATGGAAGGAAGACAATATTGCATAATAGGATACCATTATTGTTTCTTTCTTTTTAACGATCTTCTTTTGTTGATTCAGTCCTTTCTTACCACCGCTACTCAGGTCTCTAAGTAGTAATTTGGATATTGTTACCATTGTTTTTGGCTTAAACTCCTAGCTTTAGGGCTAGGGGCCTTGGCACTGGGTAATCTTTGAAGGTTCGTTGTGATGGAACCTTTGAAGAACTTGAAAGATGGTGTTCTTTGTCTTTAGCTTTAGCTTTTCTTCTTTTCTTCATTCTCTCTAAGAGAGGCTGCGCTTTTTCTAGCGAGTTTTTGTTCTCAATGGCGTGGGAGTTTCAGAAGAAGAAAGTTTTCATAAACATAACATCTTAGTGGGACGTGTTTCCGGTGGGCAGAGGAAGATACATGAATGTTGAAAACTCTTTATCATCTATCTATTTTTCAGAATTTCCAGATAGAGTGAAAGCGGCAGATATCTTTGATTTATTTGGTTGTGTAGGTGAGATCGTAGATATGGTGATTCTGCTTAGAAGAAATAAGTTTGGCAAACGTTATAGGTTCGCTATATTTCAAGAGGTGGGTGATATATGTTCTTTAGCTATCAAACTCGACATAGTAGATTTTTTCATCGAGCTTTGAAGGAAAGAAGGAGGAGAAATTTCATTGGATCTTATAATTCGGTTAATGGAAGTGTGCATCCGGTGGAAGTGGTAAAAAAGGAGGTTCGCGGGCATTTTGCTTCAAAAAATTTAGAGCCGGATTTTGATAGGCCGGTTCTAGAAGATATTCATTTTAATCACCTTAGTGATTCCGATAGGGATTCGCTTGAAGTTCCCTTTTTGGAGAATGAGATTAAGGAAGTCGTGTGGGCTTGTGAAGGTTCGAAGAGTCCGGGTCCGGATGGTTATTCATTCTTTTTCATCAAAAGATGTTGGTACTTAATGAAGGATAATTTCGTTAATTGCTTTAATTCTTTCTTCTTTGGAGCTACTTTGTCAAAAGCTTTTACTTCGTCTTTTCTAACTTTGGTCCCTAAATCTTCTAATCCCTTGGGTTTAGACAGTTATAGGCTAATTTGTTTGGTTGGATGTGTCTATAAACCTTTATCTAAGCTTTTGGCGGTTAGATTGAAGTCGGTGTTAGGTTCCACTATTTCTAGCAATCAAAGTGCATTCATTCTGGGGAGACAATTGCTAGGTGGAGTTTTAGTGGCTAACGAGTTGGTGGATTTTTCTTTTAAGGAGAAAAGGGAATGTTTTCTTTTCAAAGTGGATTTTGAGAAGGCTTATGACAAAGTCTCATGGGGCTTTCTTAAGTTCATGTTTAGAAAGATGGGGTTTGGGGATGTTTGGATGAGATGAATGGAAGCTTTGGTTTTCAATAGCAAGATGTCGATTTTGGTAAATGGCAGTCCTACTAAGGAGTTTGGGGTGGAGAGAGGGTTGAGACAAGGTGATCATATTTCTCCTTTTCTATTTGTCTTAGTAGTGGGAAGTTTTAGGGGTTTGGTGAAAAGGTCCTTAGAAATGGGGAATTTTAAGGGTTTTAATTTCAATGGTAATGTTTTATGGATATTCTTCAATTTGCGGATGACACTTTATTGATCGGGGATGGTAGTTGAAAACACATTTGGGTTATAAAGGTTGTTTTGAAGGGCTTTGAGATAGTTTCAGGTTTGAGAATTAACTTTCACAAAAGCAAAATAATAGGGGTGAATATTAATTCTAACTTCATGTATTTGACTTTATTTTTCTCTCTTATAGGAAGGAAGATAATTCTTTTTCTTTCTTGGGTATTCCGGTTGGAACTTTTGTTAATAAAATCTCTTTGTGGTCGGGAGTATTGTTGAAGTTGAAAAAGAGGTTACTTAGTTGAAAAAATCGTTTTCTTAGCATCGGGGGAAGAATAACGCTATTAAAATCGGTTCTTTTTAGCCTTTCTATTTTTATGCTCTCTTTCTATAGAGCACCAACTAAGATAGTTAAAAAGATTACTTCGATTCAAAGTAGCTTTGTTTGGGGTGGTTCGGAAGAAATTAGAAAAATTCATTGGGTGAGTTGGAATGATGTTAGTCTTCCTATTGAGGTCGGTGGTCTTGACATGAGAAGAAATGATGATTTTAATGTAGCCTTTCTCCATAAATGGAGGTGGAGAATTTTGTCAGAATCGAACTATCTTTGGATTAATGTTTTGAAAGCTAGGTACGATTATATTCATTTGAAAGTGGTTTGTGGCGAAGGTGATATAGTTAAAGGTAGTCATGTATCAAAATGGTGGAGGGATATTATTAATTTGAGGAATTATTTTCCGGAAGACATTTTTTGGTCTAATTGCAAATTTTCTATCGGTAATGGATTTTCTACTTCTTTTTGACATTCTTGCTGGTTTCTTGATAAACCATTGAAAGTTTGCTTTCCGTTGGCTTACGAAGCTTCTTGTCTTAAAGTTGTTTCGATAGCTTGTATGGGAGGTTGGATTGGAGGAAAGTGGGTGTGAGGGGATTTTGGTAATGGGGGTTGCATAATGGGGCGGTGACTTCGGAATTTTTGGGGTTGGCTGATATGCTTGGTGGAGTTGGACCTAACTTTGGGGGAGTAGATTTGGTATCGTGGCAACCTAATTTCGGGGCTGACTTTTTGGTCAATTTTTTTTGGCATTTGTCAGGTATGTTTCGAACTCCTTATGGTCCTTACGATAAGTTTATCGATGTTTTTTCTTTGGCATGGAAGGCGGGTGTTCCGCCTAAAGTTAAGACTTTTGCATGGAGGTTTTTATTGATAGAATTCCAACAAAGGAAGCGTTATTTTTTAGAGGATGTTCTTTTTCTAATAATAATCTTTGTTGTGCTCTTTGTGGTCATTATATTGAATTGGTAAATCACTTATTTTTGCGTTGTGGCATTTCGAAGTTGGTGTGGGGGAAGTGGGTGGTTTGATCGGTTACAACAACTTGGATGCCTCTAATATGAAAGATAGTTTTTTGGGGTGGTATTAATTTGGTAAACGAGATAAGTTGAAGAGAGGTAAGGAGAGTACGTTGGAGTTTGTGGCTATTAATGAATAGTATTATTTTTCGGGACTCTTCTTGGAATGTTCTTGATACGTTTGAAGTATTAAGTTTTTGGTTTGGAAATTGTTGTTCATAGGGAAGATTACACATACTAATTGTAATTTTTATGAGCTTAGCAAATTCTCATTGTTGTATCTTTCTTAAATTTCAATTGGTGTGTAATTTTCTTTTCCGAGCGTTAGTCTCGTTTTTTGTAAACAAATTTTGAGAACCCTTAATTCTCTATTATATTTGATTCTTGCTTATAAAAAAAATGAATAATTAATGAAAAAGGAAACTAGAATAACACAGCAGCTAAAAACACAACCTCATTCCCTTTCCCTAGAGAATCCACACCTCTTCTACCTCTAAAACTCAATTGTTTTAGCTAAAACTAAAACAAGGCTGCCACCAAATGGGATAAAAACAATTATTGACTTGAATTGGTCATAATTGTTTTAAGCATTTCCAATATATTCACCAGTTTTCTCTTCAATAGCAAGTGTTATAACCTTGAGCATTCAAATAGTTGGACTGTAGGCATTGGAAATTGAGGGAAAATCCACCTAAAAATAAGAATGAAGAAAATTATAAAATAAATAATTAAAAGAAAGTGTCACCTAAAGATAAGTTTTCATCACATGAAAATTATGTAGGGGTTCATCCATGATAAGTTTTCATCACATGAAAACTATGTAGGGGTTCATCCATAAAAATCATAGAAGGGTCTATATGTTTAACAAAAACAAATAGCTAATCATCAACATAGTATTGGTAAACATGTTGGTTTTATGTTTAATAAAAATAAATAGAAATTAGGATTAGCATCCCATAATGAAATATCATTGTTAAAGTTGAAACATGTATATAGAATTGATGAGATTATCTACTAATTATTTAAGTAATTAAATTTTGGTTGAGATCAACTTCCGTGTCTAATACATAATATACACTTCAACCATTTCAAAATATAATACCATTTCTTCTCTCACAGATCTCCTGCCTCAACAAGTTTGAGGATGTACTAGGGTTTCTCTAAAAGGGAATAGGTGATACATAATTTTGATTAATGAAATTCCAATAAAAAATCATGATATAAAATTGGGTTTGAGAATAGATCGAAAAAGTGAGAGGGAACTCAATACTGAAAAAAAAAATAATAATAAGAGAACTGAAATTTTTTAGGTTAAATTTTGTAAACTAAAGGGAAGGAAGAAATTTAACCTTTTCTTTAAATATTTATTTTAGTTTTCTATTGAATTTTTATATATATTATTTAAATTAATTGTTATATTTTTTTATTGAAAAATAATATTTATATACAATTTTTTTACCTTTTTAATAAAAAATGGTTACTTCTAATTTTTGAGTGACGGATTGTTCCCTCACAAAACTTATCATTTATATTATTGAATATTTTTTTGAGATGTTATTTAAAGAGGTGTGTGTATTTTTTTTCGCAAAGTCTCTAATAAAATCAAAATAAATCACTTTTGTGAGGGATTTTGTAAGGGAATTTTAGTGACAAATTTTTTTTATCACATATTCCATTACTAATGTTTAACAGTTTAATTTTCTTATAGCAGGGAATTGTGTTCCCTGCCTAAATCCCCTCTCTAATTCATGTTTTTAAGTAAAGTATATTGAATGAAACATATTTTCAATTTTTAAATAACAATAAATGTGAAGGGACGTGTGCTTATTTTTATTGAAAAGGAAAAATATTAATGTTCGGATTTGAAGTTTGTCATCCAAACTATATAATCAATGTTGTTTTAAAGAATTGTGATGAAAAGATTCTTAATAAAATAAAATAAAATCATACGCGTAAAAAATGTGATATGACTACGGTGGAAGAAAAGGTTATTGTAATATTGTGTCCACGAAATTATATTTTTTAGTATTGAGTCTGAATGAAGTTGTTAAAAATTTTGTTTGTATATAAGGCAATTTTGAGAGTTTGGATGTGCAACATGTGTTAGTTTTATAGGTTTTGGTGTGTTGGTTTTGAAGTAAGAATCGGATGGAAAGCTTTCTTAGAAAGTAACTTACTCTAGCCGGAAGTAAGCATTACAAGCACATTCTTATACTGCGCCATTAGTAGTGGCGGAGCCAGAATTTTTTTAAAGTTTGGGCAAAAGTTTGCAAGAAATATGACGGTTTTAAAATGATGTTTAGTAAAACTGTCACTATTTACAATAAAATATGACGGTTTTATAAACTCACATAGTATTAATAGAAAAATAACAGTTTTGACCGTCTTTATTTTTATACGTCAGTTGTTTTACATTGAATTTTGTTTTTATTATTTCTTTAAATAGAATATTTTCTTTTCTTATTGTAGAAATTGATTTATAGAATTGTATAGATTCTTAATATATATTTTATATTATTTGAGGATAAAATTTATTCTTTTCATCTTCTTGTTTGCAACATTGTATGTTTTTTATTTATTTTTAATTTTAGTAATTATTTCTTTTATGTTAATTTTTATTTCTTCTAAGTATTTATTTTTAATTTATGGTTAATTTGGTCCTAAATTATAATTTTATTCTTTATTTTAATTCTTGCATATTTTATAATGTAGTTGAATTTAAATATTATAATATCAAAAAAAATTATGTAATGTATACTTAATTGTACAAAAATATAATTTATTTGCATAATTTATAATTTTTTGCTTGAATCCGTATTTTTATGCATAATTTTTTTTTGTTTAAATCATAATTTATAACATTAGACATGTATTTTTTTCTTAACTTATAATTTATAATTTAATTTTTAGTTTAAATATATATATTTTTTTCTGTATTTTTGTTAATTATGACGTTTTAAATCGCCATAATAACATTTTAATAATTTAATTTTTGATTTAAATTCATATTTTTCTGTATTTTCGTTATTTGTGGTGGTTTAAACAGCCGTCATAGCACTTTTATAATTTAATTTTTGGTTTAAATTTATATTTTTCTCTATTTTCGTTAATTGTGGCGGTTTCAACCGACGTAATATTACTTTTTAACCACCGTAATTTATAAAATTGTGGTGAAAAGAAGGATTGTTTTTGGACCAGAGCCTGAGCACATGCCCAGCCTGGCCAGGACTTAAAACCGCCCATGGCCATTAGCTCCTAAAACGACAACGGCTGAGGCTGATAACCACCATCATTGTTTTCCACGTGAAGAGTATCTTAAACGGTTATCATCATGCAAATCATCATGTAGAAAATAATATATATGTGATATATCATCAACTTTACAAGCTAAACCAGTAATCAGAATATTTGGCGCACACAATCAAACATCTTTCATAAGGTTTCACAGCCAGGGTCAGCCTTGGACTAGGGCAACCAGACCCACGACTTTAAAAAATCGGGGGCCTCAAAATCGGGGAATGAGTTAAAAATTATAATATAGTATAAGTAATAAATATTTTGTATGCTAAATAAATAATATTATTTAGTGCTAGCCTGGTAGTTACAACCTTGTTTTTGCAATGTGACTGTCACATTGCAAAAACAAGGTCATAACCACCAGGCTAGCACTAAATAGAATTATTTATTTAGCATACAAAATATTTATTACTTATAAAATATTAGAATTTTTAACTCATTCCCCGATTTTGAGGTTCCCGATTTTTTGAGACCGTGGACCTGGTTGCCCTGGTCCAAGGCCGGCCTAGTTCAAAGTCTATGCCAGTCAAAATACCCTTGAAGCTCAATAAAATCCAGATAATCATGCCAATTCTGCAATTAATTTGCATCAAATGGCCGGACAATCAAAGTAATATTTTGGAATGTTTGCCTCATAAGAACTAATTTTTGAATAGATTTCACAAACTTTATGATAAATCTGTTTTCCAATGATCATGTACTTTCTTAGAACTATTGAATTGATCAATCCAACAGACGAATCTACCATATCTTTGATAATACAATAAATTTTGTCATCAATGCAACATGTAGTCATGGGAATTTCACCATCAAAACATGATTCAGATTGTAATTCTATTGAAGGATTCACCATCAAAACAAAATGCTGGTGTAACTTTTTGGTTGGAAATTTAAGGGTCTGGATATAAATGTGAGCAAGAGAAATCTGCTGGGAAAATATAAAATGGATTTACTTGTCCGACAAGGTATGAACAAATAACATGGCTCTCTTGAACAATCTCTGAATATCATATGCATACTCAAGAGCATACATTCCAAAGCTACAATAGTCAACCGAATATGTTGCACCCGACACGGCTTATTCAAAGACTTCGACAACCTTATCCATGGTGCATAGCCGTTACATGTGTGCTGCATACTTCTTCCAATACCCATGACACACAGGGAATTCTTACAAGAAATAAGCGTACACTAGACATATTTTCTTCACATTATCAGGATATGTTTTCTCAATCTCTAAGACGATTGAAACCCCTTCATCAAAATCTAATGAACCCTTAGAAATAATTTCAAGTTTAAGATTGTCATTGTCAGCAGGTGATTTTATAGGACACTTCGACACCATTAGAAGGTGACGAGAGATACCTGCACCACCGTCGTTCAGGGAAGAGAATATTTCGTTTTGGTTCAAATATCTCTTTGGCAAAATGTTCAACTCTTGCATTCCTCTTGAGCAAAAAATATTGAAGCGGATCTTGATGATAATTGATGAGCATGGAGCATGATGAACAAAGCATTGAGGATGATGCTCTCCCTTTTTTTGGATGCTATTTAATATGTATTGTAGTAGCTTGCTAGCTTGTAATACTGATGATGGTACAATCAGCATCTTGTGACAAATTTGACACAATGTAATATTAGTGAAAATTCTTTTCTCACAACAAACGTCTTCTTTTCTTCCAAATCACATGATCAATTTCTTAAATAATACTTGAACCATAAGTAATAATAAGAGCCAAAATAGATCACAACTCTAATTCTAAGGAAGAACACCTAATCACCAAGTATTGAGAATATTCCATATATTGAGACCAAGCTAACCAGTTGAATCCATGTCATGAACCTTTGACCTAAAATTAGTGTATGATGCAGATGATATGAATGATTGATTCACCTAAATGAGCAATTAATAAGAGACTTGTGTATGCAGATGAGTGTAGCAATAAGCCAGATAAAATAAAATCGGGTAGGGAAAATTGGGGTATGATAGCAAGGTGAAAAAAGCCTCTATTGAAGAAGAATTCGACAAGAAATCCAACGTCGGGTTCATCACGGAAATAAAATATCCAACCTGATTGGCCAAAGTGGTGTTGGTGAAGAACGCAACAAACAAGTGGCACACATGTGTGTGAATTTCACTTACCTTAATGCAGCTTGTCCTAAGGACCCAAATTATCTCTCGGATATTAATCACCTAATTGATGGGTCCTTATACCACACATTGAGCTTCATGGATGCCTACTCCATGTATAATTGGATCCGAATAGATTCAATGGATGCTTCCAAGACAACCTTCATGCCAAATCATGACAATTACTACTACAATGACATGCCCTTCAGCCTTAAGAACGATGGAACCACCTACCAATGACTCATGGACGTCATGTTCTCCCACAAGATATGGAAAAACCTAGAGATCTATGTAGACAACATAATAGTAAAAATTGTTGAATGGTGTAACCATGCTACAAATTTAGAGGATGTCCTGTAATAAGTTTAAAAATACAATATGTGTTTGAATCTCGTCGAGTGCTCTTTTGTGGTCCTAGATTGAAAGTTCCTTGGTTCATGCTAACTGTTCTAGGATGGCCATATATCCTGATCTGAACATCTAGAGATAAAGCATTACAAACCAAAATATATCAACTAGCTACCCAATTGCACTTCTGGAATCATCTCCTGACCACTGGACTATCATGTATCTCGTTGTAGGAGATCTACACCTCAAGCACATCCAATGATCCTCCTCATTCTACGGTGAAAAGATAGCAAGGAAATTATCTTTCTCCCCTATTTATAGGGAATGACACCATTTCAGGTAATAAGTTTTGATCAGTGCATTTTGACCCTCTTTTACTTTGTGCTACGACAATTCTATAATTTCTCTTGTTATTTTTATTATTTTTAGTATGTTTTCTAAGTATATTTTAATTTTTTCTTTTCTTTTATTTTTGTTACTTATTTTCTCAATAAGCAATAATTTGGCACTTTCTCATTATGCAGATCGTAACTTTAGCTACGAGATGTTAACTAACAAGTTCTAATATGTGTTGGAAAGCTAAGAGAAAAATATACAAATTTCATGTTGAAGTAAGAAGCCCATTATGAGTTCAAAAGAGTCAAATAATGCGTGAAAATTTTACCCTGTACCCATTTATTCCCATACCCCTACAAATTTTCAAAAATTCCAATTTTATTCTTTTCATTTTTTATTTACCATGAAGTCAGGTGAGTCAAAAAAGCACTTTTTGGCCATACACGACGAGAACCTGAAGTAGTAAGGTAAGGATTTCCGCATTATTTTATTTTCAAACCAAAATTAGCAAGGTGATGATTTTCGGTTCCCAATTTTTCTAAACTGAAAGTAGTAAGGTAATGATTTTTGATTTGTAATTATTAAGACTAGATCTAAACCGGAAGTAGCAAGGTGATGACTTCTGGTTGGTATATTTTGCAATACCATAAGTACTGATGTTGGGTTATCCAGTGTGGTTTTTTTGTAAACCAGATAACTTGGAGCAGAGTTATCCGAAGCGTGTTTTTTAATTTTCTTTAAATTATGTTTGTCACTTTCGTTAGGAGATATGGAACATTCTTTTGATGATATGCAGTAAAGACCGGACAAGTGTAGATACAATAGAGATATTCTCAACTACAAAAAAAATTTCTACAAGAGAAGAGACGGCTAGGTGGATTATGGAGGTTGGACTCAGAAATAGAGTCACTGTTATAATAACTCGTTCGGACACCAATATTGGCAAGAGAGGAATGACAAAGTTATATTTGGTTGCGATAGAGGTGGAAAATACAAAGAAGGGGATAACGAAACACAAAGTGCTACCAAGAAATGTAATTGTCCTTTCAAAGTTAGATCAACACCTTCAAAAGATAGTTCTGGTTGGAAAATTGATGTAAAATATAGAGTTCACAACCATGGCTTACCTGATAGATTTGAAGGTCATGCGTTTGTGAGTCGAGTCAATGATGATGACCAATAACATATTTTTTATTTATCAAAACGTCATATTCGTCCAAGACACATATTATTGTCATTGAAAGAACGAGATTCGGATAATGTGACTCGAATCACCCAAATATATAAATACAAGAGTAAGATTCAGAAAAACATCAGGGGACCTTGAACGAAAATGCAACAGTTTTTTTAAGTTGATAGAGGAATCTGATTATGTTTATTGGAGTAGGAAAAAAGATGAGTCAGAAGTTGTGAGAGATATCATATGGGTCCATCCAGATTCAGTAAAGTTGTTGAATATGTTTCCTATTGTGTTGATTATGTATAGTACTTACAAAACCAATAAGTATAGATAACCTTTGTTTGAAATACTTGGTGTCACATCAACTTAGTTAACATTTGTTGTTGCATTTTCCTATAAGGAATCTGAGCAAACAGAGACTTTGTGTTGGGTACTAGATAAATTGAAACAGTTATTCAGTAAACAAGGGTTATGGCCACAAGTAATTTTAACAAATAGAGATCTTGCTTTGATGAAAGCAATTGAAATAGTATTTCCTACGACATCTAATTTTCTTTGTCGATGTCATATAAACAAGAATGTGAAAGCGAAGTCGAAAGAGTATGTTGTGAATGATATGTGAGAACCGATATAGAAGCTTTGGTACAAACTTGTAATGGCTAGTGATGAGGTGGAATGCCATCAAAAGTTGAAATTGCTTGAGCATGCCTATTTAGATTATGGACCTTTTCTTGATTATGTGAAAGACACATGGTTGACACCTTATAGGCATATATTTGTTGAAGCTTGGATCAATAAAGTGTTGCATTTAGGAAACACCATGACTAATAGGTAATATGTTTGTTTTTTAGACATAGTTTGTTTATGGTAATATTAATTATACCATCCAGAAGGATAGACCAGAACCAGATAACCACTGCTTAATCGCAGAAGGGAGAATATGTGGAACCCATCCAATCAGTTTGTTGCCATGTGCAGCAACCTTCAGCTTCTTCTTAAGAGATCTCTCCTGAAAATAATTGATAGTATATGTCATAATACATAAAAATTAAAATTGCATTTATTCACCATAGAAAGGGCATATATTTACTTACTTGGCCATCCCATAGATGACGAGCAACGTGATTCTGATACCTCACCAATACTGACGTATCAGACGGTTCTCCGGGAAATGGTGGGTGCGGTGGAATGTGAGCTGACACGAGATCAACAACCTGATCTTCCTCTCGAGTAGACTGCATTAGAACTGTCCTTCCATCAGGAAATCATCGATGAATAAGTGTTGCATCCTCTAATGTGAGAGACTAAACAAAATTAATTAACGAAATAAAATCGGAAGTAGCTCGCATGTTACTTCTGGTGAAGAGAGTATAAGAACTAGAAGTAGCTAACATGTTGCTTCCGGTGTGTAAAAACAAAAATTACACAAACCGGAAGTAGCTCCATTGTGAG
Source organism: Lathyrus aphaca (assembly GCA_963966055.1). Lineage (NCBI taxonomy): Eukaryota > Viridiplantae > Streptophyta > Magnoliopsida > Fabales > Fabaceae > Lathyrus > Lathyrus aphaca. The sequence continues at coordinate 70,191,712 of OZ014522.1, read as the reverse complement.
TTCCAGTGTGTAAAACAAAACAAAAAATGTAAACTGGAAGTAGCATACTCTGTATTTCTAAAGTGTACATGTTTTTGAACCAGAAGTAACGTGAATGGGGTTTTCGCGAGCGAATTTGAGTTGTGCAGATTTTACCGTTCGTACAATGAGAAAATGAGGAGGAAAAAAAGTGAAAATTTTGAAATTTACACTATTTATATGAGGGTATTTTCATCCAGAAGTTTAATATGTAGAGGTATTTGGATAAATGTAGGGGTACAAGGTAAAATTTTTATAATGCATTTTTATTCCAGACTTAATAAAATATTTACTCTATGGGTCAAATTTATGTTTTTTGATTCGATTGTTGTGAGAACTCAATTTCTTGTATAATTAAGTTAAAATATAATTATATGGCATATTACACAGTTTTCACGAAATTAGAATAGACGATCGTTAATAATTCTATGGAGAGCTAAATCATAAGGTTGATCTACTGATTCATGTTTCCATCAAGACTTTGAGGATATTGTAATTTCCCATCCAATTTTGTTACCTTTGCAATTCTTTCTATGAATTTAGTTTGCTTAATTTGATTCTTTATAGAATAGATTAGATTAATTTCGAGTGATGCATGTTCCTTAAATTAATCACGTTTGGCTTAACTTTTTCGTTATTTTGCATAATCTTTAATTGTATGCTTAATTCGGAAAAATATGAATGTAATTCGCATAGTTTCGATAGCGTATGTCTGATTGATGTAGTAACAGAAATGGAACCGGATCCCCTTAGGGAATTTGCATTATTATAATTGATGATAAGCTAGAAACAGAATCAGTAGATTAACTCAGTCATCATATTTGTATTTAGTTTATCTATTTTCGCTCAGTTATGAAACCTTGAACATCCCTTTTTTATCGTTTATATTGCTTAATTTAATAAAGAGCCATTGTGATACAACTCGAGTGTCGCTTCCATATACTACCCTTTTAAACTCGGTTTTGACTAGTGTGCGACAACAAATCAAATTGGCGTCATTGTCGCAGATTCTCTTGATTTAAACTAATATTAGAGTCATGCACTACAAGATAATTGGTAAGTTGCGACGATTAATTCTTGAAGATTACGGCGGTTCCAACCGCCGTAAATTACTAGTCGCAGCAGTTTCTGTCACAAAAATGTGTGTCGTCGGGCTTTACTGCGGCAGTTATCAAAACTGTCACTCCAATTGTCGTTGTAAGTTGTGACAGTTGTGAAACTGATGTAAATTGCAAAAAATGATTGTTTCAACCATCGTAATTTTAATATTAATTTTAAATATAATTTATGCATGTTGGACGTTCAATTGTCGTAATTTTATTTTCTAATTCTAAATATAATTTATGGTGGTTGCGATGGTTTCAATCGTCGTAATTTTATCTATAGAATTTTTTTAATAATATTTTTTATTTAAATTATTATCATCTCTATTTTTGTAAAATATTATATATTTTTTTAATTATTATAATTTTTTGATAATATTTCTATAATTTTTTATTTAATTTTCTATCACTTTTTAACAAAATAAAATTTCAATCACAAACATCTAAAATCAAATAAGTATCATAATGTTAAAAAAATGCAAGTTTCATAAGCATCTCATATAGTAAAGTAACTCAAAAGATATAAAATCTCAATCTTATAATAATAAGCATCATAATACCGAAAATACATAGGAAACATTACAATGGAAAGGGCATACAACAACAGTTGGGAAAGATATATAATCACGCGGGATCTGACATTGTTAAGTAGCGTGTGGGTGTATATGGGTTATTTACAATCACGGTCCAGTGCCCGTGGTAGAAAACTGGAAAGCGCGCTACCTATAATCACAGTTATTTTAAATACCTGTTGTTGTATGTCTTTTAATAAAATTAAAAAAAAACAGCATTAGAACTACCTATAATCACGATTATTTTAAATATTTGTTATTGTATGTCTTTTAATAAAAAAATTTAAAAAAATGCAGCATTAGAAGAAGAAGAAGAAGAACAACAACAACAACAACAACAAGAACAACAATAAAACAACAACAAGAACAACAAGAACAATAACAAGAAAAACAATAATAAAAAAAGAACACCAACAACTTATAACATTGTTAACTCGAATCCATATTTTTCTTGTCTCATTCAAGTTGTAGAAAAGATGATGGAGTTTTGAATTTTATTAATGAAAGAAATTATATTTTCGAGTTTTGTTTATGAAAGAAATGTTATTTTAGAGTTTGGTTTAGTGAAAATATAGGGTATCGTAAATGAAAGATGATGTTTGGAGGTAGAAGATGTAGTTTGTCTAAGTTGGAAGTCCGTCTAATTTGTAGGTTTCACACAAATCACTAATAATAGTGTCTTAACCGTTGATAATCATTAAATGGACGACCGAGATTTGTTTAAGGACATTGAATAAATCCAATAAGCGTGCCACTTATAATGTTAGTGTTGTAACTTGAAAAAATAAGTAAAAAAACAAAAAAGGTTGGTGCTGGGACTTGAACCCATAAACAGACGCTACCTATAATGATGGTTTTTTAAATACCTGTAGTGAAAGGTTTGTCAGCATTTTGAAAAAATAAGTAAAAAATGTTACTTATAATCATGGTTTTTTAAATATATGTGGTGAAAGGTTTATCAACATTTTGAAAAAATAAGTAAAAAAACCAAAAATGTTGGTGTTGGGACTTGAACCCATGACCAGACGCTACATATAATCACAACTTTTTAAATAACCGTGGTGAAAAGTATTTTAATAAAAAAACACACACGTCTAAATATCACATATTGCTACGGTGAATAGGAAATCGTTGTTAGTTTGGTGTTGTTGTTTGCGTGTTTTGTAGTAGTGAAAGTTCGTAATCTAATTAATTCATTGCAAAGTCTAATTTGTCTTTCTAGATGATTCATTATCGACAATTCGATAATCATGTCATGTTGTAAAACAAACCGAAAACATATTAAATCCTAATCTTATAATAATAAGCATCGCAATGCCAAAAATACATAGAAAAAATCATAATCTAATTAACTCATAGCAAAGTCTAATTTATCCTTCTAGATGATCTATTATCTCCAATTTAGTAGCTAGACTCATAAGAACGCCTACAATCAACGGATGATTCCAATCCATGAAAAAAATATAGTATAATAATATACTCTTTAAAATAATACTTGTGATCCTTAACTTTTAATGTATCAAAAATAATATACATGTCTTCCATTAGAATTGCATTTGCATTAAGAGTTCAATTTATTATTTTTTAGCATTGTCCCTTTATTTTAAGAGTGCGATTTCCTCCATCAATTCATCAATTTTGAAATTCTTTTCTTTAAGTGTAATAATTTATTCTTTCATTTTCTTTAGAAGAAGATGTTGATCTCGTAGATCTATTAATCCGAGATGGCGTAACTCATAGTCTCATACAACTAATATATTCAGGATGTTCTTTTCTAAAGACTTTCAAAAATACTTCATATTTAGACATAAAGTCCTCAATTGCAGCTTGTAATTTTTCCTGCACATGGAAAAAAAAAAAAAAAAAAAAAGCAAATTGAGCAAGCAATATAATTCTCTTACAATAACTACTACAAAATACTATATATGTACATACCAAATAAGAACTAACTAATTTTTATAGTAAAAGTATAACAACAATATGTAGTAAAAACACAACAAAGATATATTTTATAGTATAGCAGAATTTGAATTTGAATGTTATAATTACATGTTACATAATACTATAACAAATAAATATTATTGAACTTGAATGTTATAACTACATGTTACATAATATTGTAGCAATTATTATTGAATTTCAATGCTATAACTACATATTAAATATATTGCGTAACACCAGGGACGAAGCCATGTTCAAGGATGTGTGGGCTAGTGCCCCACCATCTTTTAATACTTGATAAAGATAACTATTATATTGATGCATATATTTTAACTAAAACAGTACATTTTATTTTTATATTGAAAACAAGTATAATTCACTCAGTAAAAACATAAGTATCAGACAGTTTTATCTCTTTAGTATTATTATTTGTAGTTTTCTTTAATAATAATAATAATAATAATAATAATAATAATAATAATATATAATATATAATATATATTAAAATTTAAAAGATTAAAATTATAGCAGTATCAATTTTTTATATGAAGTTTACAATTTTATGAGTTATATTTAAAGATGCTAAAAGTTTAATTGTTGACAATTTTTGTCTCAAAATATTTTTTTTTTCATTTTTTCGATCTTAAAATAATTATAACTTTTGAATATTAATATAATATATATCCATTAACCTATTTTTATTTATTGAATTTTACTTTATATATATTAATTATACTTATAAAATATATTTTGATAAATGATGTTAATTTATTTTTAAATATACTTATTTTATAAAAAATCATATAAAACTTAAATATAATATCTAAATTTAAACAGATAAAATATTTTTATAAATTATCCCTGCTATTAAAAAGTTTTGGCTCTGTACTGACCGTAACAAATGATAACCATTATATATAGCATAGCAAAATTTGAATGCTATAGCTACATATTACAAAATTTGCAAAAATTCAAAGATTGGAAAAATATATAGTACATGTTACATAATACTGTCACTATGCAAAATGGATTTAAGTTAGTGTTTGGAACTTTTAATCAAGTAATCTGGTGTAAGTTATTGTTTGGAACATATTTATAAATAAAAAGGTGGAAACTTTTTTTTGGTCTTTGGTTTGAACCAATAAGGTGTAATGACATTTTACATTTGAACAAAGGTTAGATTGGATGTCATCAAAGTCCAAAGTTGTCATTTAGATTTTTTATTTTTTTTGTTTAAACTTGAAGTGTCTGAAAGATTTTGTTCATCTATTCTACAACTCAAAACTCAAAAATAATTTGTTTATCTTTATGTTGTAATTATTTTAGCATTCACGTTGAGATTCTTCAAAGTAATTTTGTGATACTTTCTCCCACAACCCTTCTCATTATAACTATTTAACTAAGTCAAAATTATAATTATTTAAAGTCACAATTCAAAAGAGGCATAAAAACTTGGTTGATGTGGATTGAGTTCACAAATCAAAATTTTCAGCTCAAAAGTTCACAAGTCATTTTCAAGTTGATGAATATATAACATGCTTGATAGTTTCAAACATAATCATAATTCTCAACTCAATTTAATCAGTTTTTCAGACAGATTCTCCCTACTTCTAAAAGATGCCAAAAGATCGATATTTTCTCAAACCTTAAGGAAACTAACAAATATTTCAAAAGAATTAACTTGCACTTACATTGATGTTGTATGCATCTTTATTGATAAAAGATTTGTCTGATTTTTTATGAGAAATTGCATACATTTCTCCTTTGATGTATGGTCGTTCATCTCTCAATTCCTACAAATAAGCACAAATATTAACTATTTGTACTATTAGGCATACAATAAAAAATATATAGATTTATAGATACCAACTCATGTTACTTCCTTGCAACAAGCGACTAAGATCCGAGTGTATGCAGATTCTTCAATTTTCATCTATTTTGGGCTTCTTTTTTTTTGTTGATATTTTCTACATTGGTAACAAATAAAAACATGTGTTATAGATAGTGATAAGATACAATACACTACTCATATATTAAAAATACAATTATACGAGTAAAACACTAATATTACTTGTGTTTCTTCTTTCTGCCTATATTGAACAAAAACAACCCAATTGTTTTCGGAAATGCCTTTTGGATAATTTGCAAGATTTTCCTCCAATGTCAGATTCCATCTATAAAATTTATGAAACAAATGATGTCGGCCAAACAGTACATGAGAGTTGTACATCTAATACACTCATAGCATCATAATACATCCATTGAAATTGAAAGAAAAAAATGAATAATCTGTTTGGATTGAGTCATAAATTGCTCACCCAACGTTCATTATGCACATCCCATCATCCATTATCAATACTCATACATCAACTCAATTTGAAAATAACAACAAAAAGAAGAAGAAGAAAGAAAATAAGAGTATAAAAGTGATGTATTTTTTTTATTGAATCTCCATGCACGTTTTTGTTGATGCATCCTTTCATGGTCATCGTCATGAACCATCACACATACATTCCATCACAAGTTCTTCCATGCCCACTCACACATTTTTCATCCCACCCTAAGCTCCCTCCAAAACATTCATGCAATAATAATTTTTTTCCCATCATTCTCACCTCACACATATCCTCACTCACACCCAAACCTTCATATATATAAAACTCTCGTATCTCAATCCTAGCACACCAAAATGACCCCAATAAAGTTATGCCAAAATTCTCCTAAACCCTATGCAAAAATCCCTACAATTTTTATTGTATTTCGCATTGCCCCTTGGGAGGAAGAGGAAGCGGAAGAGGTAGAGAGAGGTCCAAAAGAAAAGAAAAGCACAAAAAGGCAAAAAAGGAGTGAAAGATTTACTTACTTAAAGATGGGACGGTGGCCAGAGCACTCACCGAAAACTTTTTTTCTGGCGAGTTTGTTTATTTCTTGTTTTTTTCTATTTCTTCATTGCTTTCTTGTATGATCGTCTTTGTTACGCTCCCAATTGTTGTATTTTGTATTGTAATACTGGAAATAGTATAAATGGGGAATTAAGGTTCACTTGGGATGTAGCTTTGATATCTGTGTGCATAGTTTTTCTATTTAAATTGATGATATATTTATGTTGAGGGAAGGTTTGTGTATAAATTTTTGGTTATGGGCAAAAATTGAGTTTTTTTTAAAAAACCGTTGATGAATATTCAGGTGTTCATCAGCGTTGTTCCTTGTTTTTTTTTTTTGTTTTTATCCATCTAAAATGAAAAAAAAAGATATGGTGAAATGTTGTTTAATGATAACATGATGATGAATGAGAGAGGAGGAGACTGGATGGCCTTGCGCGATCCTTTTTTCCCCAGTTGTACCTGACACCCCCTAAACGCAATGAAAAGACAAAATTAACCCTGAAACAAAACATTCCAGCATTTTACAAATTTCCGGATGAGTCACGGATTTTTAAAAAATTAGGGGCGATACCAGAGATTTCAATAGACTATCGGGAATTTCAGATTTACAAGTTTTGCCAGATATTATGTAATTACCAATAGATATTACCGGGAATTTCATAATTACTGGTATTTTTTATCGGGAATTCAAATATTTCTAGTGGAATGTACCGACAATTATGAAATTTTCAGTATTTTACAAAAATTTATTCTGATTTTTACCGGGAATTTGAAATTATCGGTAGTATTAAAAAACTTATTTTATACCGATAATTATAAAATTTTGTATACTACCGATAGTTTCAAATTCCCGATAGTTGTCTAATTTTTGTTTTATTCCTTATGTTAATTTTTTTCTTTGTTTACAGTGAAATCCAGAGGTCGTGACGGTACTATCGACGAGAGACATCTTAATCTAGTTGAAGGTGGTAGGGGTAAGGGTGCTCCATATACTAAGTCTTCTCATGTACGGGTGGTCCCAATCGGTTCACACCGGAAGCGGTTGGAAAAACAGGCAGAGCAGAGTCATTTCCAGACACCTCGAATCGTTCGTCAATATGGAGGTCGTTCTGCCTCACAGGCCACAGATGATGTGGACGCCTCAGTTCTCGTAGTTGATCCAATTATTCAACCGGTGGTTGCGGCTGCTAGGGGTGATATTAAGGAGGTTCCTTATAGAGATAATACTGAGGGTACTAGAGGGGCTACTGCTAGAGATATTACTGAGGGTACTAGAGGGGCTGCTTCTAAAAGATGATTCGTCCATTCCTTAGCGCAATGTCAAAACCTTTTCATAAATAAAATATGATTCGTCCATTCCGAGATAGCATAAACAAGCTTCGTTCCTACCATGCACAAGAAGTATGAGCGTTTTCCATTCGAATGCGATGAGAATATAACTCTGAGAGATTCCAAGTTATGTTTTACATTTTGATGTGATACCAATGTTAATTTCTCTATGCTTTGGATATCAAACATTGTTTTCTGTTCGAGTGCAACAAAGTACCTTTCTCTAAAATCGACCAACCAACAAATATTTGCTACCCAAAACTACGTCACCTTTAGTTCCCTATCTCACTTGGGGATACTTAGGAGTAGGATTCAAAGTCTCGTCAGGCACCTTAATAAAAAATTATTTTTAGTCCTTTTTCTTTTTCAAACTTTTAATTAAAAGAAAAAATAATAATGAAAGCTAACACTCTTATTCGTAAAGCTAAGTAAATGGTTCCTATTGAGTACAACATATGCGAGGAGTGCTAATATCCCCCCTTTCGTATAATCAACTCTTGAACTCGAATTCGGTTGCGACGACCATTTTCTTTTAAGGGTGTTATCAATATTTTCCCTTTACATTTGAAATAAATATAGTTCATTGGTGACTTTGTTATCATCTCAAGCATGCGAGCCCTCGTGGTGTTCTTCACCCTGCAAAAACTTTCTTCAATCCAACATTAACCAACATACATCTAACCCTTTCCAAGATTGTTCGATTGAATCTCTCAGCCAGACAATTTTTTGAGGAGTACCCGCAATAATCTTGTGCCTTGGAATACCAGACATACTACAGTAATTGTCAAAAGCCATTATCAATTCTCAACCTCTTGACCCTCCTTCCAATCTGATTTTCAGCCAGAGTCTTCTAACTTTTAAAAATTTCAAAAGTTTCATCCTTAGTCTTCTGGATGAATACCCATAATTGTATGGAATAATTATCAATTATGGATAGAAAATACTTTGCACCTAAGTGTGAAGGATTCCTTGCAGGCCCCCAAAGATCATCATGAATGTAATCAAGGGATCCATGTGTTATTTATTTACCTTTGTTAAACTTCACTTTGTGGGATTTACCAAACACACAAGGTTTACAGAAATCCAGATTTTCGACTTTGTCACCACCTAGAAGATTTTGTTTCCCCAGTTCGACAAGAACCCTTTCATTGACATGGCCCAATCTTATCTGCCACAGTTTTGTCTTCGACACACTTTTTTGCATAGCTGGTGCACCCATTTGGATCTAGCACATCCAAAGGATGTGAATGGTGGAGTCTGGAGACGCCCACCTCGATCTGAGTCATACATAGGGGGCAGGGATATGGATCTTCAACCCTTGGTCGACGAATGATCCTTTGTGACGTAAAGTGAAGTACACATGCATGGCCGCATCTCGCCACACAAGAGCAGAATGCAAACAATCAAAATACTAAATATAACAAGGTATCTTAAATTCTCAGTGCAACAAAATGGCTACATGTAACATTACTTGATAATATAATACATAAGAAAATAATCAAAGAAGTTGGAAGGAAGCGTGGCAAGCAAGAGACTCCAATTGATACAATTCCGGAAGGGATCCTTTTTCTGAAGATCATCATCAGAAAATTCCTGAAACTAAACATCTAGCGCAACCCATTGAACCCAAAGAGTTTCTTCTCCTTTCACTAAGCTCTCGTCCCATTCAGCCAACTCTTATGTAATACCCTTGATAACACAACTTCCATTTCGATCTCACTTCGATCTCACTTTGATAAATATCATCCTCCATCTTCTTAAACTGGTCCTTGAGATCCTCCACCTACCTAACTAATTCAGTCAAGGAACCATGGATACATCTTTCTTCAGACAAGATTGACACTCGCTCCAACGCTTAAGTCAATGAGATAATCATAATTAATGTGAGAGTGAAGATGAACTTGAATACAAGAAAAAACATGATTTTACCCTTAAATATCAAGATCTATTGAAATCATTCATAAGTGATGCGTCGTATTGGGCAAACGACCATCTAATTGAATTAGACAACGATTAACACGCTGAAGGGCAGAACCGTCTGCTTCTAATCAAAATAGAAGTCTACTTGTTCTACATACCTTTTCCACTAATAATTTACTCTCGAATCTTTTGCCATAGATCTTGTGAACGACCTAAATCGTGTGATTTTAATTATATTTGTGCAATTATCATAAAAAATAGCATTTTTAATCTTCTTTTTTTTTTCCTTACATCCCATTCACTTAAAACAAGACTATCTTTTTCTACTACGGATGCTATCTCACTTTTCTCCCAAATAATTAATTTTTAATTCATCCTCGCTTGAAACGCCTCACTTGTTGTTAGAAAATAAGTATTTTATTCCTAGTTCCATTTCCATGAGTCAAAACTCAAAACAAAAAATAATATTTTTACGTTCAAAATATACAGAATTAACGTGCATTCATTTCAATTTAATGATACTACCGGCGTTACAAACGAAGTCCACTTAAACGACACCGTTTCACATTTGAAAATTCATTGAAATAGGAACACAAACAGAAAATCATCAACACTGCAACCATCACCAACCTTTCTCTCATCACGCTGTAAGCAATTTTGTTCTTCAATTTTACTTTCATTTTCTAAGAAATTGAATTTATTTAGGGTTTTCAGTAATGAACACTGTTTTTCCCCTTTTCTGTGTTTAATTTGATGAATACTGATAATAGTGTTGATAATTTTTGCAGTGGAAGAAGATGGGTTCAAAATCAGTGACTTTAACCTTTGAGGATGTGGCTAAGCATAATCACAAAAAGGATTGTTGGATCATAGTCAACAAAAAGGTCTTTTTTTGGCAATGTTTTTATTGATCTGTTTTAGTTTCTGGGGTGAATCTGATGTGTGCTGGTAATTTCTTGCCCATTTGGATCTGATGCATTTTATTGAGTAGAAGACTTTTTCTTTACCTGATTTGACTGAGAGTGATTTGAGATATGATATGATCTTGGTATATGATTTTGAGAGGGTTGAAAAATGGGGTTCTTTAGGGTTTTAAATAGACATCCTTAAAATTGCGGAGAATTGTTGTATAATGTAGTCAATTCGGTCTCGATAGCTACATTGATAGCTATCGAGTTGTGGTTTGTGGCCTAGATCGGGATCGTGGACCTTTGTTTAAACCCTGGATTCAATATATATTCTAGAAATTTCTGCTGTAGCACAGTTCTGGCTAATAAGAAGCTTAATTTGTCAATGGTTTTTTATTCCACATTAATCTCTTTTACATTTTTTTTTTTCTTTCTGATTTTGCTTGAACTTGTGTTTTGGCCAATTTTTTCTACACTTAAAACTGTCGGATCTTTATTTTCTACTAAAAAACATTTTCACAATTTTATTTTTGAATTTTTACTGGCCAAAACCTTGTTTAGTTTGGAGGAACATTATACTTTAACCTTGTTTATGGCTTCTAATTGCTTATAGTAAACATAGGCTTAACTCATTGTTTTTGCAAGCAAACCAATGTTGTTAAAATGACCGGTATAGCTCCAATGTATCAGAGTTTGGGGTTAATGTTAGGTATAATCCGAACGAAATGTCAGTGTAGTCAAGATTGAGTGTTGGATCCTAAGATCGGAAGATCTTACATGCCAAGGATGCCTGAGAATGCTACGATCAGAGAAAGATCATTTTCGTCGCCCTTATGGTCAAGATCGAGCTTTTTGAAGCAAGATCGTAAAGAGAATGTGCTAGGCTTTTTTGGGGCCTGGATTATATTTTTCATGTATTGTGTATGTGTGTGTATATATATGAAATTACCATTTTCCCCTTTGATAGGATATTATGTGCCATGCTAACGATCCGAGTTTTACGATCTTTCACAAGCCGACCGATCCTACTTAAGATTTCATGCTTGACTACATTGGACCTTGCTATCATTGCAGCTGCGGTGGGTTCTTGCACCATATAATGGAATAAGGTATTTTTAGCGGGCAAGTGACGGGTCAGTGAGATGAGGTATTGTATGATACCTAAACCCCACGATCTGGCAACTTAACTGAAGCATGTCCTCCACTCTCTGCCTCCGTGTCTGTCTCCTTCACTTCTCTGTTAATTCCTTCTCGTTTTGTTTTCCTTCAGTTTTGTCTCCTTTCCCTTATAATTTCTTCCTTTTTTTCCCCATCCTTTCCTCTGTTTTGTTTTTCTTCAGTTTTGTCTCCTATCCCTTATAATTTCTAACTTTTTTTCCCCATCTTTTCCTCTGTTTTGTTTTTCTTCAGTTTTGTTGTCTCCTATCCCTTATAATTTCTTTCTTCTCTTTAGTCATCAGTTTTTTTTGTTGTTTTCTTTCATCTTTTCTTCTGTTTTTCCCAAATTATTTATTTTTCATTCTAATCCCCTTCCTCTGTTTGATTTATTTCTTCTTTATCTAATTCTTCTTCTTGAAGAATCAGAAAAGAATTTGAAGACATTGATTCAATGGATTCAATTAAAGAAGTTGAAGGATACGCCTCACTATTTGAAAATGTGGATAATGATTTTGCTGGGGAAGAGGAGAATAATTAGATCTTATCTGTTATCACTAGTTAGAACTACCAATTATTAGCTGTTTTGAACTGTTTAGATTTTGAATTTTAATTCACTTTTAAGTTATTTTTATGATTTTCTGCAGTTATATATGCAACTATGCACCATGTTTTATTAATTATTTTAATGATGCCAATTCTCTCCCTATGAAATTCATTTAAAAGTGGATTAATTACAGGGTTTGTGGCACAAATCTGAACAATACTTATACTGTCTTTGAAAATTGGAATGTCTTTTATTTTTATCATTTTGGCGTTTGCAACATTAAAAAGTATGCAAAATATTTAGATAATGCATATTCTAAGTTTGTTGTGGGAGGTGAATCTTACTCTGTTTATTAGATTCGTATTTTTATCTAGCTCCTTTAAGTCGAACCCTGTCCCACTTGCTTCTCCCGTCAAGTAACTACCAACTTTGAGCCTTGTGATTTATCCATCAATTTTCTTAACACATAATGCTCTTTTTGTGTGGCTTGTTACAATCTTATATTGTGATTTTTAAGTATAATGCTAGGTTGGTTTTGATATTTAGATTAGTCAACTCTTATGAGTGGTGTCTGCTGCAGAAATTTTTTTAAGATACATAGACTAGACTTGAGTTTGACGATATTAGCAACCAGCTGTTAATAGATTGATCTAATATACGAACCAAATAAGTAATGAGTGAAGTCATCTTTCCTCTTGTCTCAAAATTTTGCATCAAAAAGTTTGTTTATTTTAAGATGGGTTAAAGTGTAACACCTATTTACTTAATGGAGATTAGTGTAATTTAAACATCTATTAGAGGAGGGTAATGTAATTTACTATAAGCACTCGGGGTGTTAGCTTCAAGTAATGTAAATTCATTTATTGAATAACTTTCAATGTAATGATGGAAATTCTATTCCCATGTTCTTTTGAGAATGCATGTAAATTTCATTGCCATCTCATGAGAATCAGTTTCCAATCCCTTGCCTTGAGAATATAGAAACATTGGAAATGCAGAGGTTATTATATACATTTGTATTTGTATGTGTCCCTCTAATATGGAGGGAGCACATGGAGGCCGGGAAGGACCATTTGCAGCGGCGGTGAGGGTGTCATGCACGGTAACCATTATATTTGGTGGTATTGGTTGGTTGTTGAAAATTTCCTTCTTGAACTAGTGGCAAAACCCACCAATGCGAGCTAGATGACGCACAAGTATCTTGCTCATGATATTTGCCATTCTAGTGCATAGGGGTGGCTAAAAGGGCCCGTCCCGTCGGGCATGCCTGATTTGCCCGCATTTTTTCGTGGAGCGAGCCAAGCTTTTAACAAGATTTTTTTTCTACTTTAGCCTTTTAAGAATGCAGACTTGTATGCCCATCCTCATTTTTTTTTCGTGCAGACCAAGGTTTTGGGCCTGCACCCTAAACTATGCCCACTCCGTCCCATTTTTTTATGTGGGCTTTTATGGGGCAGACGTGCCTGTTTGCCACAACCTAGTGCAGCAGACAACTGTGGAATGATGCGATCTTTATTTATGAATATATTGCTCCTGATATTACCATTGAGGTAGAAGTGCCACACCACCACATATTTCACATAAAAGTGCAACACATAACTGATGGTAGGAGTATCTGCAAAAATCACGAATCCAAGTTTTAACCAAATGTTACAGCCTTCCATTTTTTATACCCGAGAATAAACTCACTATCCCCATAATAAACATCTGAATGTGTTCCAGTTACATGAAACGGACATTCTTGATCTTGGTGTATGCATGTCTCGATTGACAGCGAGTTTGATAGAATTATGGTGGCCACTTTGATTTTATCAAAAGCTATACTTAAGCTTCAGCAAAATCACAATACCTCTGCCATTTCACTAACTTTTCTGTTCATCCAAACATAAACATTAGATTTCTACTTTCATTACACAACAAAATATTTTACTGACTTGCATTCCATTGTACCAGGTATACAATGTTACCCCTTTTTTGGATGATCATCCTGGAGGTGATGAGGCTTTACTGTCCGCCACTGGTAATTAGTTTCTCTTGGTTCATTTTATTAATCTTCCAAGTTAAAAACTATTTAGAAAAACCCAAATTTCATAGGCCCCCCTGAAAAAGTAACTTTTTATATAGGGTTGAGTCAAAACCCAAATTTCAATATGGTATTCGAGTCTATTCATTTAGTGCTTTGGGTGTGATGGAGTTAATTGGAAAAAACTTTCTGACACCAAATAGAAAAGAATTAAGCTTAATATATAAATCTAATAAAAACACGATCCGTAAGAAGGAACAGAGAAAGCAATACATAGACTAAGAATCTTGTGGTGTTTTACACAGGGAAGGATGCCACCTTGGATTTCGAAGATGTCGGCCACAGTGACTCAGCAACAGAGATGATGGAACAGTACTTTGTTGGTGAAGTTGACGCCGCCACACTCCCATCAGAAGCTAGGAACAATCATCCTCCACCAATTCAAACAGCTACCTTAAACAATGAATCTTCTGGATTTCTTTTTAAGTTCTTGCAGTACTTGGTGCCATTGCTGATACTGGGATCTGCATTTGCTCTGCAATACTATGGCAAAAAAAGCAAGTCCAATGAATCATAAAAACTGAATTTGAGCTTTGGGTATAGTTTTAGACGTTTACTAAGACCTATATTATTATTATTATTATTATTATTATTATTATTATTCATAATTATCTATAACTATCAACGCAGTATCATCATAAGGCACTGTTTTTGTTTTTTGGACTATCATTTAAATAATGTGTTTCATTGTGTCTCAGTAACATGCAGAGAGTTTGTGTTCTTGATTTGATATGGTCTCTTGTTTCATACTAACTCTTCATTTAGTCTCAGATCTTATATCTCATGAATATTTTGGAATGGATTTGACTTATTTATTATTCTTGGGCTGGGCTACAACATTGAGCTTCAAATTTCACCTTTTTTTTATGACAACTACAAATTTTAACTTCAATTTTAAATATGATGCTCATTCAAAATATTTTGAACTTGAAATCAAATAGTCTTTGCATTTGTTTGCTTCTTCATTTCAAGTGCTCTAGACGGTGTTTTGGTGGTGGCAAAATGAGTGTGTTTCGATGGCAAAATGGGTCTATTTTGCTGGACATGTCTGTTTTGCTCGTACTTTCTTGCAAGACATACTAATGTTTTAGATTTGCACCCTCTAGTATGATTGACTAATGTTTTAGATCTATATCCTTTAGTATGACTATCCCTCCTCACCCTGTTTTTACATGCACGAAAAACTATTGTAATATAAATTTTAGGAGTGCAATGTAAGTATGCATGCCTTGTCCCGTCTTGTCCACATTTTTATGTGTCTGACTAATATTTTAGGTCTGCATCCCTCTGTCTTGATCTGTTAAGGTTTTTTTTTTCCGATAGACTTAAATGGAGTGGACATATCTATTTACTAACCATTGTTTTCACTCCAATTTGGAGCTTCACCTTTGAGCTCGATTAGATCTAAACAACCGCTATGGCTATGTTTTGAGAAACCATGTTTTGGAGCTTCCTAAGAATGAAACCCATTGACAACTTGAAAGAAATTATTGTCAAACCTTTTCCATTTTTTCTCTTTCAAGCACTTAACTTTCCCTAAGGAAATCATTTTCCATATTGAACAATCACTTTTAGAAACCCACAATAGATCTAAGGATTAGAAGAAGACATTATAAAGTCACAAGATTTGGTCCCAACAACCCTAATGCATATCCATGACAAAATGTGTCATTTAGTTGTAGACATCATTGGACCCCTCTTTCTCCTTTGCAAAGCTAGAGATCCATAGGTAGACGCAAAATCTTGTTTGTCCCACTTTGTTTGGCCCAAATATTAACTCATAATTAGTAACAACACAACCCACCAATCAATTTCTTCCATCATCACTTCAAATTTTTCAACTTTATATTGTTTTCATAAATATATACATTTAATAATTCTAAGTCTTTTCATCATAATACATACCTCCTTTTTCCTTTCAAATCTTTTTTTTTTAATCTTTTTATCTTTCACATAATTAAAGGTTTAGAAAAGATGGACACCATTTTAGATTTTTCTCGATAGAACAAGAACATGATAAAGACTATTTAATAGCCTTTTTATAATTTTTTATTTTTTATTTTATTTTTGTGATGGATAAGATTTTTTTTTCCATGTCTTTTGATGTTATGTATATTGGAGTAGCTTTTTTACAACTAGTGTAAAGCTAGGCTAATTTGTTTCTTTCTTTTTAAATAATTTCAATAAAGGAAGTGATCTTTTGCTCTATCCTAATGTGGTGAAATTACTTTATTAATTAAATTATTAGTTTATTATACCATGCCAAATTAGAGACAGTGCTTGGAAAATGTGTAAAAGTGACATGAGATTAAAATGTAATAAATATATAAATTATGTATCTGATCCCAATGTTTGATTATATACATTGTGTTATTTGTTTGTAAAAAAAGTTCATGAATAGTGGTTTCACTTGAAAAATTATTATTTGTAAAAATGAATTTCAAAAAGTATTATATACGGTATAATTTTTAATTAGAGTTTTTTCTGATCATAAAAATATTTTAAAGATGATTAAATAGTCTATTAATTAAACCAGCTTAACGAGAAGAATTTATTATTATTATTAGCATGGTTGTAAATTTTATTTGTTCATAAAGATTATTAGGCAGAATTTTCTTGCTAATATATTTTAAAAAGTTGGATAAAATCCACTAATCAATCATGGTTAAAGTCATAGAAAAGGGGCTTTCTCGTGGGATTTTTTTCCTTCCAGAAAAGATCAAATGTGAGATCTTCAAATATTTATAAATATTCTCTTCACTTGTGGACCTAGCAAAAACTTGTCAATCCCATCATAAAGTAAAATAATTGTACATTGTAGCAAATTAAATATAATAATTTAGAAATTTATGCAGATATTTTTTTTGGATTATTCATGTAAAAAATTAAAAAATTAATATAATGACATATTTAAAGGATACAATTTGATTAAATGTTTATAGGAATAAGGATGTCAACTTACATCCACTGGTGAAGATTTCTGCAGATTTTTTTTCTTTATTTGAAATTTTAAAGATGAGATTTTTTAACTCATAAGAATGGAATGAGAAACAAAATTTCTCCTAAAGACATTTTAGTAATGGAGACGAGAAACTTATATTTTGTTCTGCCTAGAATGCCACTATATTAATTAATATATATTTAAATTCTATATACATTTTTTTTTTATTTTATATAATTTATTTTATAAGAAAATTAAAATACATATATTGTATAAAATATAATCACATTTTCAAAATAAATATCTCAAACAAAAAATTCATTCCCCAGAAGATGTGTCATTCTTGAGACGCATAGAAATTTTTTTGTTGTTCCAGACACCAATGCATGTGGCGCATGTACTCTTTTTTTCTAGGCGTTAATATATGTTGCAAATGTTCATGTGTCAATATCATGCACCGACAATGACACATGCATACAACTTTTAGAAGTATGCATCGTTATTTGTTGCTGTTATGTTGAAATTTATTAAGAGATTGCATGCATGCACCACTAAAATAACGCATGCTCCTAAAAAATTGCATGCGCCTAAAAGTTGCATGCATCCCCGTTATCAGTGACATGACACATGAGCATGCATCATATAAAGAGCATTCTCTAGAGACATTTTTTTTATAAATAGTTTGATATTTCTTTTGAAAATGTGATTATTTGATGATTTCTTGAGTGGTTATTTAAAAAAGAAAACCTTATCTAGAAGTATTTCAAAATTTAAACAACATTCTTCTTCTTCTTATCTATCCCATAATTAGGTTTACTGGTTATGATTATTGTCTTTTTTTTTGTTTTTTCCTAATAAGTCTTACTCTAACTTGGAGTAATAACCTTAGACTTTAGTGTAGCCTCATGTGAATGTCATGCCCATTTCCAGTGAGTAAAAAGTACCAATAATTATGTACATCTAAATAATCCTAAAGTTGGAAAAGACATTATGTAGGGTTGTGCTAAACTTCTCTTGCGTGTGGAAAATCAAATTACTAAAACAGGCCTTCACTTGGATATATCATACCCAAATTATTTCATAAAAATATGATAACATTACCAAAAGCCAAACAAATTAATCCTTCTTAATTAAGTATGGGGTTATGAAGCATATACTCGACTTTAACGTCCTATGAAGCATGGACTCCGACACATAAATCTATATCATATAAACACATGTCGATATCGGTATAGATACACTACTATAATATATATATATATATATATATATATATATATATATATATATATATATATATATATATATATATATATATATATATATATATATATATATATTATTTGATCTAAATTAAGTATGATGTTATACGCGTTTCATTTAAGTATTGGATACTGACTTGTATCATACACTAACACATCAGTTCAACGAGACTTATTAACAGTGTTGTCGTATACGAAATATCCTTGATAATAATGTTGACTTTATATTTTCACTATTTATTATAAATATATATTTTTATATATATAGGAGATATATGTCAATTAATTTGTTGGAGGCCTAATCAGATTAGTTAAGTTTACCAAACAAACAGACACAAAGGAAAGTTGAAAGGTTGTCATGAGATGATTATGTCAAAATCAACAAAGGGAACAACATTATTAGTGCATTCCATCTTGATCATAATATTATAATTAGTATTAATCTAGCTAGGTTTGGGGACATATACAATTATTAGTCTTTTACTGTTTCTAATGAAAATTTCAATCTTGATTAACCTTATTCATGCTGCATAGTGCATGAATAAATTCATCATTATTTCAATCTCACCATTGTTATAGCATGTAAACATTTTATTGACAAATTGCATCTCTACTATATATCTAAATCATCTCTGTTGTATATTTCTTTCTGAATGGATCTTAAATTAAGTGTATATTTGGATAATCAATTTCAACAAAATTGTATTGAAAAACCAAGTCAACCTAAAACAGCAAATGGAACATGGTATGTTGATGAAAACTCCATACCAAACATAATCATATATAAGAAATAATTAATCTAAGTATGTAACTAACTAACTAGATTAATTAACATCTAATATGTTTTTTTTTTAATAGAAATTGAGTATTTTTTACATGTCTTCGTCAAGAGAATTTAATACGATGGTTCATTTAAGGTTTGAGTTCGAATCTTAAAACCTAACTTAATATCTTAAAAGTAACTTCTTAGAGAGAAATGCTCTCTTTTCTCTCTAGAAAATCTCCTCCAAATCTCTAGGGTTTGATGGTGGCCGTCTCCCACCTTCATGGTGAGTTTCACCTTCCACTTTTATGATGACTATCCCCTGTTAAGGATAGTATCTTTTTCTTTCAAACTCACTCTCATGTTCCTACCAGAGTTAAGTCACTCATCAGAGTCCATCTCTTTCCACTGCAAACCAAATCGTCTCTCTCCTTACTATCTCTAGTAATAAATTGATTTTTGATAAAAAAAAAAGTCTCCAAAGAGTTTCGTGTAGTCATGGAGCAACACTATCTTTAGTAATAAATTAATTTTTGGACATTTGATAAAAGTTGATAATCTCGAGACTAAAGTTAGTCGAAATACGCAAACACAATTCAAAAAAATCATCCTTAATTGAATTTTATAAAAGACAATAGATTCTCATTCATATAATGTCACTATTAGTGTTCTCAGGAGAGTGGACATATGAATGATATGTGATAGTTTCAGGATTGATTGTGTCTTCTTAGCTTGTGATCAAACTATATTTAATATCTTTTATGTTTGTGTAATTTTCACTTTTAGAGATGTTGCTAGACTATGGATGAGATATATCCTATATAGTCATTGATCCGACGGCCATAAACAATCTTAATTGTATAGATGTATAGATGGTTGACCACACTAAATCTAAACCCTACATTAAAATTTAAATGAACTTAGAATTAAAATGGAATAAAGCATCTAAGATTAAATTCCCCTTATCCAAAAAAAGGAATTTAATTAGCCATTTGTTGCATACTATTGGAATTGAATTAAGGTCAGTGTCTCTGTCTAGTGTAAAATACATATCAAACCCTTAATTAAAGGTTAAGACTTTACTCAATTGATGTTATTTCGAAACAGTTAGGAAGTCTTTTTCAAAATTTCAAAATAAAACATCTAGTTGTGTCTTAGATCACTATCATGGGCTCCATTTGTTCCTTCAACCGTCTTAATATTATGATCCAAATAGGAAAAACAAGTAACAAGCACGGCATAAGCAAGGTCTCAATGTTTAATCTTTGTTTAATTTCACTATTAATTCTAATTATTAAACAGTATATCAAGTGATCCAAGTTTAGACAACACTACTTATCATTAATTAATTAATTAAAACAATTGGTGATCAATGCCTCTTTTGCATCATTAGTACAATAGCTCATGCTTAGGTAAGCTCAAATTCTCATTACTTATAAATTTGTACTGATAAGTAGAGTAGAATATGATTTTTATGAGCTTGCTAAAAGTCAATAAATTAGCTTGTTATTATAGACAATAATAAATTTTAATGTTTTTATTTATTTATTTATTTCTCTTAAGGATAAATTCTTCATAAGTGTATACAATTGTTTGTTGATGATGTCATGATTTTCTTTAGGGGAGACAAAGGCACTTCTTCGGGACAAATGGTGAATTCCGAAAAATATTTTATTTTTGTTTGTTATGTGAATGAAGTTAGATTATACCACATTGTTAATTAGTCGAGGTTTAAGATTGTACATCTTCCCTTCTCGTATTTGGATGTTCAAACTTTTAAGGGTAAGTCTAAAGTTAGGTATCTTAGACCTATTTTTGATAAAGTTAAATTTAAGTTATCCAAATGGAAGGGTTCTCTTTTGAGTTTTGTTGGCAGAATTCAAATGGTTAAATCTTTTATTTTTTCAATGTTCGTTCATAACTTCCCTATTTACGTTTGACCCAAATCTTTGATGAAAGAATTAGAAAAAAAACATTCAGAATTTCATTTGGACTGGAGATATTAAGAAGTCTAAGCTAGTCATTGTGGCTTGGGCTAAGGTGTGCAAGCCTCTGAAGCAAGGGGGTTTAGGTCCGAGGTCCATTGTTACCCTCAATGATGCTTTCAACATGAAGCTTTGTTGGGATCTTTTGAATTCCTCTGAGAGTTGAGCTCTCTTGTTGAAAGCTAGAGCACTTAAAGATGAAATTCCTATCAAGTACCATATTGATTCTTCTATTTGGAGCAACATTAATATTGAGGTGGATTGTGTTACTACCAATACAAGAATTATCCTGGGTAATGGTCGTAGCACTAATTTTTAGCTCGGCCCTTGGTGTGGTCCTCCTCCAGATAACCAAATTCATGATCCCAATGATATCAACACCAACATTATGGTTTCGGGGTTCTTACATAATGACTCTTGGAATATTCCTATGCATGTGATCAATAAAATTCCTAACTTGTCTTTGATTGTAGATCAAGTTACTATCCCTATTGATAGTATGACTAATAATAAGATATGTATTCACTCTAGTTCAGGTGACTTAACTCTTAAAGATGCTTATAACTTCAAGTCAAACAACTTTTTCACCTCACCCTTGGTCCAAACTGATTTGGAATGTTGATATTCCTCTTTCCAAGGCATTCATTTTATGGAGGATTTTCTACAATCGCATACCAATAACTGATATTCTCATGTTGATAGGCTACTACAATCCTTTGATGTGCATCCTTTGTAACTCCACTAAGGAATCAACGAAGCATCTTTTCTTTCGTTGCTTTTTTTCTTTACATATTTGGAACTGGTTTTTCAATATGATAGGACCTCTTATTGTGTCTAACATTTTAAGCATTTTGGAAATTTGTGACATGAATTAGAGCCCTCAATGCAGAGTTATTATTCAAGCTTCTATTGTTCACATGATCAACATCATTTGGTTGGCTCACAATCATGTTAGATTCAACAATGGCTTTAAGCATTGAAAGAAAACCCTCAATCAAATCCTTATTGAGGTTGCATTCACAAAAAATATTACCTCAAAAAGGAATAGCTCCTTCATTCATGAGTTCACTATTATCAAGTCTTTTAATGTCAAGCTGCATTCGCCCAAGGCGCCGAGAATAATTCAAGTTTTATGGAAGCATCTTATTGTTGGTTGGTTGAAATGCAACATAGACGACCCATTCTCCTATGATAATGCCTTGTAGCGGTGTCTTGTTTAGAAATCATTTGGGTGGGTTTGTCATTGGTTTTGTTGAAAATCTAGACTACTCTTTATCGATTCATGCAGAGCTTTTCAGAGTAATAAGGCCATTGAATTTACAACTTGCTTTGGTTGGAATAATGTTTGGTTTAAAAATGATTCCCCTTTTGTTTTGTTGGTTGTTAAAGATCCATTATGGTTCCTTGGCATATTATGACTATCTAACTTAATTGTTTAATTAAAATTAGAATTTTGAAATTCCATATTTCTCATATTTTTAGTGAAGGTAATCAGTATGCAAATTTGTTAGCTTCTTTAACTCTCAATTCCTATTTACCTTTGTCTTGGGATAAGCCTCATGGGGACCTTATCCCTGTTGTAGTTAGAAACAAATTAGGAATTTCTAATTATAATTTTGTTAATCATTGAAAGGGTCTTGGTATAATCTCCCATCTATTGTATTTTTATTCTATTTAAAATAAATTACGAACAACTTTTTTAAATTTATCTATTAGAATTTTTTTGAAGTATTTTGATACAACATATAAAAATATAGTAAGACATATTCCAAGACAACTTACGAAGATAAAAATGTTTTAACATAAATAATTTATATATAAAAGTAATAATTGAATTTTGACGATAATGATTTGGTGAGTATGTTTCTTGCGTTGTCTTTTAAAGAAAATTTTGCAATCATACGTTTTTAGAGATATAACCCTCCCGCATAGGGAAATATCTTACCATGTGTCCTATTTCATGACAATGATATCATCTCACTTATACGACCCTGCACTCCTTGAAGTGAAACTTCTAGAAATGGTCGCATTGGGGTTTTCTGACTATACTTAATATCGTGATTCAGATTCCTCTTCAATGGAGAACCTGTCATACCCTAAATTTTGACCTCAAGATCCCATGAAATTTTCATACATTTTACATCATGTTCATACACTTTTTATGCCTCATTAATCAATTGGAGGATGCCAAAGTTTTTTCTTGATTATCACCTATAAGGAACTAGGATTTCAAGATTTCATAGAAGAATTCAGGCAAAAGATCAATCCTAGGTAGAAGTGGTGTATAAGATTTCAAGTTATTCCATAATTCATAGAAGTCAAAAGGTTCTCAACGTCAAGGAAATCAATCACAATATTATACAAGTTCAAAGACCTTATGCCTCAAGACCCCCCGATATCACCTGATTAGGGTTTTGACTGATCACGGCTCAAAAAGTAAAGTTTTCATCTGGACCCAATACCATGGGACATGATTTGAGTATCTCATATACACCTTTGAAGTCCATTCACAAGTTTAGAATGACCTTAGGAGATGCACCAACCAATAATCGGGAATTAGGGTTTCACAATGTAAAATTCATTTGTTTGACTTTTTAGCCAAAATTGATCCGCATACCTATATTACAATAATATATGGTCCATTGATGCATTTGAACAAGAAATAATCAAGAATTTGAGGTAACTTGTAAAAGGGGCAATCTTAGAAATTTTTCAAATTTTCTAAGTTATATTGAAAAAGTGTGTAGGTGCCATACTTCCAAGGATCATAACTTGTGATCTAAGCATCCGATTTTTATGGTTAAAAGCTTGAATGATAGATCTCACCACATACTAAAAAATCTTCAACTACACCTCATTCCATCTCTTAGGAAAGTGATTAGAGACATGATGAGAAGGTGGATGAAAGGTTTAGACAGTAATTGAGTTTAAATCAATAAGAGTATGCAAGATAAAGCAAGAAGAAGAGGAATGACCTACATATATACATGTAGATGATGGGAAACGTAACTAACTGGAAAAGTGAAATAGATCAAGGACATAGTAAGAGACAATAATAACAAAGAAAAGTAATGGCGTGTAACATTCTCTAAAGAAGAGAGTACCGAACAAGTTACAAATAAGACTACGAATAAATATACACTTAAGAGTGGAAAGGAAAAGCTGACACATAATAAAGACATTGAAATGAATCACTTATTTCCAAGAAAATTAATAACTCACACACGTCTTAATATACGTTTAATGCATAGTTATGAGAAAATTTTGTACGAGTTTTAACCCATTTTCAAGAAGCTTTCGAGACTCAAGGTGTCAATTGATGATCTCTCATGATCATTAAATGAGAAAAATGTCACCATTTGAATTCATATGATCATTTAATGTTATGACTATTTACTATCCAGAGAATAAATCAAAAGATTTTCTCTTGGAAATAAAAATTTCTAACTTATGAGACTTTCAATCAATAGAAAGTTCATATTTCAGAACTACACAAGCATCTGACTATACACGTTTCTGATTAAAAAAATTTCTAATTTGTTGAAGTATCTTTATCAGAAGGTCTAATAAAATAAGGTAGGGATAAAGAAAACATTACCTTTGTGATTCTGAGATCCTTATGTTGATTCTTTATCTGAATTCTTTCAATTATTATCCTGACTACAACTTACTCTCAATAGAGCTTCTGACTAGCTTCATTTTTCTTCTTCTTTCTTTAGAATGCACATTGGATGCAGAGATATATTTGCTGATATATTTTCTGACATCTCAACTTCATCAGAAGTTCTCTTGCATTTTTATTCTGAAGAATATATGCTCCTTCTGAACATTGATATCTAGTATAACCACTAGAACTAGTCTTCTTATCTGATAATCTTTTCATTCTTCTGCTCAGAAATATCCATATGACTTCTAAGAGCATTCTACAGTGCACAATCATTTTCTGAACTTCTCCATCTTTCTTTCTGATGGATTGAAAACATATCTTCTAATGTTAATTTTAATCTTGATCATTAGATAAGAATCATATTTTTAATCTAGTCTTTATCATCTTAACATCCATCTTTTATCAAGCTTCTTCTACAAGAAGGCTTATTCCTAGAAGGCCAATAGTTTCTTAGCTTAAACATACACTTCTGAGAAGTTATGTGTTGAGGAAACTTGAAATTCTGATATAGTAGACCCATATGTCCTACAGGATGTCGAGACATATGGTCCGAAAAAAGTAGTAAGGTAAAGCATATACAATAACAACACTGAACAACATAAAAAATACAAGGATTGTTAACCCAGTTCGGTGCAACTCAATAATTCCAATCCAACCTTAATATCAGAATGATTCCAATCTAACCTTAATATCAGAATGATAAAAGAGTGGCTCACAAATACCAACTCTCCTAGAGAGTGGTTCACAAACAAAGCCCTAATATTTACATCTTATCAATTCACGACTTGTTTACAAAACTAGGTTACAATGCTTCTATTTATAACTTATTACCTAACTGGATTTAGGCCTTCAAAACACAACAAATTTGCTATTATAAATCTGAAGAAGATCCTACTATAAATTAGGTATTCAATCAAATCTTCCACAATCACCTTATTTGGAAAGTATATAAATCATTGTGAATTCTGATTGAATCTTCCAGATCTCTAAATCAACACCCCTTTAAATCAACGCCACATATGATTGCATAATATCTCCAAAATATTCTGCATCTGTTAAAATATAACAACACCAATTACACCAGCTCAACACATGCGCAATGTCGTATGCAATGTCATAGGACATCTTCTTTGACATGTTCTAGAACAACAAAAGAAACTTCCAATATATTATCCTCAAGTTTATGACTTATGTTATTAGCTCCAGAATATATTCACAATTAGAATATAAGGATTCTGCTTATAAATACCTTGAAAAACAACTCCACCTTGAATCTCTTAGCCCTTTAAAACAGCTCCAACAGCTCCACCTGTGATAGCATAATATTCTAGAGAATATTATGCATAATTCAACTGATAAACATAACACTCCAGCTCCACAAACCAAGACGTCATGACATCTGTCTGTAACACATGACAATAAAGCTGTCATGACATTTGCAGATGTTTCAACATTTTCTTTGACATCTGTCTGTAACACATAATAGTAATTTTGTCATGACAGTTGCAGATGTTTCAACATCTTCTTCAGTATCTGCCAATTATTATAACCCCATCTGTCTGTGCCACCATGCCAGGACATCTTGTTTGACACGTTCTTCCAAAATCTAGACCATGTTAATTTAACATATGGAACTTCTTATTTAATATGTTCCTGCCATATTAGTTTTATCAAACATAATGCTAATCATAAAATCATAGAATTAACAAAACTTGTTGATGTCTTCTTGCATCATCTGAATCCATCCTTTTGAATAGAGTCAAATTTATAACTACAATGAGCATCATCAAACAGAGATATATCTCTTGATACAATTTGAATGATAATATTTTTCTTACTTGACTAAGCTAACTCATCTACATTCAATTCTTCAGAAGGTGACAAAATTTGTCTTTACTTTTAAAGGATTAGAAGAATTATGGAGACTTCTGAATATAATATCTATTGTTTTCATTACTCCAAATAACTTTAGTGATTTCAATCCTTTCATTCTGCTAAATAACTTTGATTCCAGGATTCATGCAACACGATTTTCTGAGAAGAACTTAAGATAACATTCTGACCAATCAAATTTTGTTCAACTGAGATACTTTCTCATGTTAACAAAATTAATTGTCTATGTTACTTCCATTTATCTTCATGACAACCATTAATACTCAGAGGATCTGACGTATCATATGTTTCACCTTATGAATGTATTTCTGATGACTCAATAGGTTTTCCTTGCTAAACAATCTTCAATTTTCTGCAAAGCTTTTTCAGAGGAAATAATATCCAAATCAGCTGCATCAGATTTTCCAAACATAACTTTCAGAGTTATGTTATTAATCCTTTTCTTCATAGTCTTTTCTTCTGAGGAAAAAGATCTTCTTTGTCTTCTACTTATTATCTCATCTAAAGTAGAAGCATCTTCAAGATCTTTTAACTTCTTGATCAGTTATAGTAAACTTGTATTCACTTAAAAAACATCTGATCATCTTCAGAAGTTCTGACAAAGAGGAATCATCATTCAGATCTTTAAGTTATTTTGTTCATGATTTTTGACAATCTTTAGCAAACATCATCTTAAAGTCATTATGCTTCAGAATCATGTTCCAATAATCTTTCTTCTTTACATGAAGAAATTCCTAATGAGCTTATATGAGAAATTCAAAAGTGGACGAATTCGGTTTTTTAAAACATCTCATACTCACAAAGAATTAACCTTCGGCAAATAAGATTTCTTGCCTTTTGATAATTCTTTAATAATCATTTTTTATTATTCTTTTTAATCCTTGTCTTGGCATTAACTTGAGAAGATACATTGTCCATCCAATTTTATTTCAAGAATAGCATTCAACAAATATTTCTCCTTATCTAATGAATCTATCTTATCACCTGGTTCTTTGATCGTCTTGCAAACACCAATATAGAAGATTTTGTTATTGACAACTTTAAACTCCAAAAATAAGTGACTTACTCAAAGTAACCTTTCTAATTTATCAATTCATACTCATGCTTATTCATTATCAAAGAGATTTAAATATATGAGACTAATATTGTAAGTGGAGGAGAATATCACCCAAAGCATTTCTCACTGCGCATTTGGACCTTTATCTGACATGGTTAAGCGTTTGATATCCATCAATAACAGAACCAGAGCTCTGATACCAATTGAAGGTGTGGGAAAAACACAAGAAATGGGAGGGGGTTTGAATTGGGTTTACACTCTTGTTAACTTTTTTTGTCTTTTGTTGCAGAATCATAAGTAAATAAACTAAAGTATAAGCAAGAGATAAGAACACAATATTTATCCTAGTTCACTTGAAAAACTCAAGCTAATATAGTTTACCTGCCAAGGTATTTTTCCTTAAACAAAGACTTAATCCACTATGATTAAACTGATTACAAGGCACAAAACAAATTGTGATTAACTGCATAACTAACTGATGTAACTATCAACAATACACAACCAACTGATGTGTCTAACACCTTGCGTGGCTACCTACCATGACTAACTGCACAGCAATTGTTACGACTTCACCTTTCACGGCTACCTGCCATGACTAACTGCATAACAACTCTTGTGACTTCACCTTGCGTGACTACATGTCGTGACTAACTACACAACAACCTGTTGTGACTTCCAATCACCAAGTCACATAGTCATGAGCTTCCTAAAGATTCTAACCTTCACTCGGTCCTTTAGGGAATACAAACATTTTGTTTATAATGGGGAAATGTTTACAATTTAGTACTTCTTACATAAGCTAGATAAATGTTGAAATACAAATAGAGTATGGGTTTTTGTTATCGTTCCACATATATTGTTATGATATTACTGTCATTCTATAGTCGAATTCGTCTAAAACTTAAAGTAACAAAGGTGTTTGTTTGTTGGTACCAGATCATTTGCATAAGTGATAAAAGTTAACGATAAAAGATATCGGTTTTGAAAGATTTATAAAAACATGCCAAGACTAGGGTTCAATAATCCGTTTCGTCTGTATTTACTTGATCAAACTTGCAAACTTGTTTTTCGATAGATTCAGTCACATATACTCTCAACATGTTTATCTCTAACATAAGTTGTTAGATGTACCACTTTGATATTTACATGATCTCTCACTCTAACTATTAAAATGGTAACATTCAAGTGTGATAATTTCATGAACATCAACTCAAATAACTATCTATAGCCTATGTTTGTTGATGGATTGAAACTTAGATAATGTTTTAGAACACATTTCTCAATCATAAACCAAAACAAAAGATAAACCATACGAAACAAAGTTTTCACCATACAAATATCATCAACATGTTCACAAGCATTTTAGCAAGATCAATAAATACAAAAGAAGGAAAATCTACCACTAACCTTGACACAAAAATTCTTAGCTACCCATTGACATGGTAGCTTTCTTGACAAGTATTATACAAAGCTTTTGGAGCATTAATCTTCAAAGTATCCAAGATTTAAGCATAAAAGCTTCTTGAATCGAAAGGAAATGAGAAAAGATGAAAATGTTATCTGCTACAATGTTTCTAGGTTACAAGAAATATTGAAAAAGTGGGATCCTTCTTTAAGAATCTACAAAATGAGTTAAGTACCTAAACTTTCCAGACAACTTCGTAGGGTGGTTTGCCTGCTTCGCAGCGCGAAGTCAATAAAAATGGCCACGTACATCAACAGTGCTAGCTTTTGAACTCATAAATATCTATATTCGCCAGGCAAAGCATTACACTGCTGGGCGAAACAAAAATATTGTTGGGCGAAGGAGAAGGCCAAAAGAACCAACAAGGAAAGGCACAAATGTGAAGAAATGAACGCTTGCTTTGCCGGGAGAAGCAAGAGGCACAACACTCTAGCAAAAATAGGAAATTTGAATTAAAATGGAGCTTCCGCCGCTAAGCTTCGCCGGGCGGTTTAGGAGGCACAACAAATTAGAAATTTGGAACTTTGTTTCTTCAACTTGTTAAACCTTTTTGAGCATTGATCCTTCACACTTTATTACAAAATTACACAAACACATAAAAACTACCAAATTCCACAATGATGTAAGAACCACTTAAATAATAAATCGTTTCATGATTAAAGCAATTAAAAGAGCTTAAAGGAACTAAAAATACTTATGAAAATAAGCTTTTCTAGACACCTAACAGTAAACACATTTAAGATCAGTGGATCATAAGAACAACCTATACACACTCTATGAATATTACATTTTATGGTAGGTCAGAATTGTGTGGAGTCTTCTTCTTCTTTCTCAAGGAGCTTCTTCACGGAAAATATCCCAAGCTCTTTTAATTGCTTGAAGTCTTCTTTTATTTAAGCTTGTGAAAGCTTACTTGATCTTGATATAGTACATTGAAGTATATCTTCTTCTTGATTCTCATAAGAGTAACATATCAGACAACAACCTTGTTCTCTTATTCCAATGATCACACATGAACACACTTTTCATTCGTGCATTTTTCATTCAATTTCCATGATCATCCTTTTGGTTGTCATTTGCGGCTTTAGCAGCCTTCCGCATCACATTCAATTGAGCACATTCATGGACCAACAACTTATGCATCAACCATTCATTGTCTAACTGTTATTAGCCTTGAGCTACATTTTCATTCACGCATTACATGGACTGCAACGTCAGGTTTCTTTATGTGATTACTTCCTATATAGCTAAAAATAGACCAGTTGGAGGGTAGCTGGCTATTGAAGGAATGTCGTTACACAAGGATAAAAATCGTACTGCCACATCTGTCATTTTCCACAATTTAAGGTTAGTGGAGAGGTAGTAGAATAAAGCATTTTGTACTATGTACTTTCCTTGTTAATGGTAACCTTGTCTTCAGATCTTCAGAAGATTTTGATTGTGATATGATTGAAGCATGAATAGATAAGTGGTAACTAGGTCTTCAGAATCTCAAGTCTTTAGTGTCTTCAGAACTTGTTCACCAGAACCTTGTCTTCAGAACTTTAGCACTTGTCTTCGAAACCCTTGGTCTTCAGAACTTCAAGTGTCCAAAGTATTCAGAATCACATTCAATTAGAACCTTGTCTTCAGAGTCTTCAGCACTTGGTCTTTAGAACCTCAATTTTATGAAACCTTAAGTGTTTAGAACCTTCATCACTTTGTTCAACAGAACCTCAAGTCTTCAGGGTTCTTTAGCACTTAGGCTTCAGAAGATAACATCTTCAAAAGCTTTACTTGCTTCAGAATCATAAAGATGCACATAATAGAATCCAATAGATCATTTCAACATCAACATTAAGGCATTTCATGATCTTTATGATTGTGATCAGATACATAAGCATCCTTGCTTCTTTAACATGCAGGCGACTTGTGTTACACTTAGTAACTCACATATGATCTTTAATGATCATATGAATTCTATTTGTTAGATCTAAGAACTTCTTTAACATAATATGCACAATAACAAACATTAAAATGCAAAATTCTTCTTACACAAATACTCCATTGTTATCATCAAAACATATAGATAAGATGAAGAACCAATTCTTGTTCTTAACACTCATATTTATATAAGACCATGCATGTAGGTACAAACAAACTCTTTTTTTTTCTTTGTATCTCATTCTGATAGCAGAACCATAAATCACTCCTGAGTGTGAGCCTATAATAAGCTAGGATAAGAACATAATCTTATTATAAGAAGAGTTACTAATTTCATTGTCTTGGATCAAATTTTTTGACTTTGAAATTACTAACAAGCATAGAACCATATAGTGTTGACTATCAGAAATTGTCACAAAGCAAATCAAAGTACTGTCACGGTACAACTAAAAAAATTCAAGAAGAAACTGGAGACTTCTCATAGAATTTTCTTTTAACACAAGTTCCATGATCCTCAATCAAGGAACAATGGAGTCTTTTGAGATATCACCTTAAGGAACAAACTCCTAAAGTTACTCTTCTATCAATAGATATCACCAACCAAGCTATTATGATAAAAATATGACTTTCTCATCATCATTCATTCCAAGGAACTAAGCTTTATGAACGAGTTATCTATTGGATAACTTTTCATCATCTAACACTATTTCTTTTCTTTGAAGATTGTAAGAGAAACTTTCAGAACACAGTAAATTCAAGTTCTAAAACTTTCTGAATAATTGTGGCTTTAAGTTTAAATAAAAAATTAATCTTCTCATAATTTGCTTGAAATGATTATATGAAATGTAATTGAACAAGCTTCAAAACTGATTCCCACAAATTTGAGCACAAGGAAACAAAAATATTCTGAGCATCAGACATAGCAATGATTTTAAAATACTCATAAGTGAGATAGAACACCTACAAGAATGCAACTATCTCTGAAGATATTTAATATGCATCTTTTGAGCTGGTGGAAGGGATTTTCAATCTAATTATCTCTACACCATCAACTTCATATAGTAATACCTTTCTCAAGGATATTCTATAGACCTTCAACAACCCTTTATCAAGACCAATAAGTTAAAAATATGTTTATCTTTTCCATCATTTAAATTCAGTGGAATCATCCTATGAATATGATAGGAAAAGTAGTATGATATTTTTAATGGGGCATTTGATTCCTTATTGAAAAAGAGATATACTTTTATTATTGGATCATTATTTACGCCATTGTTAAGTGTTAAGCACAGACCAGACTCTGATACCAATTGAAGGTGTGATAAGTACACAAGAAGTAAATATTTAATGGTTGAAATGTGTTTCGAGTTTTCTTAATTTTTCTTCTGATCAGAGTTTCAAAATCAGAACTGGTGTTCATATTCTGCTTTAATTCGTAGCAACAGTGTTAACAGAAGTAAATAAATAATAGAAGAAGACACAAAAGATTTATCATGGTTCCTCCCCCAACCGAGAGCACTTCATTCCCCTTGCCTCACAAGAGCTTTTCATTATAATCACCTCATGATTACAATAGCTTATGCTTCTACATAAGTCTTTTATACTTGCTCAGACCCACTGCCTTTTCTTACACCCTCTAACCCAGCCCACTACTCCAAATGTCACTCTGGTTGATACTTTCTTGATCACATCCTCTGATCGAGCCACCTGCTCAAATGGACATCCAGATTGAGACTTCCTTGCTCAAGTCGCACTCGAGACTTCCTGCTCACGCCCCTCAAACGTAGACTTTCCCTTTGCTCAATCAACTTAGCTGAATAAGACTTTCATAGTTTCAAACACTTAAGCAATGAGACTTACGTGGCTTAAGCATATTGGCTTAAGTGGCTTAAGCATATTGGCTCAAGACTTCTACTCAATCAGCCTTGCTGATTAAGACTTTTATAGCTCTAGCACATAGCAAGAGACTTACGTAGCTCAAACATCTTGGCTCGAGTCTTTTTTCTTGAATACCAATCAGACAAGACGTCTGCTCAAGCACATAGCAAGAGACTTTGATCTAAACTGTTGAACAAGCCTAGAAGAATAAAGAACTAGGTGTACACGATACAAGTATTAAAGGTACGAGAAATCACCATACAAAGAACTAAAGAACTTAAGATTTCTAAGATATTCAATGGTAATAAATCTTAAGGCGTTTACAATTATAACATACAAACATAAAATTTGCATATTACAATAGATTTGATAATTGTTTGATCTTGCTATTCCTTCTTTTGAAGAATCCTTGTTAATGGTTCATCTTGAATCTTCAGTCATATTGATATCCTTTGCAGAAAACTAGTCGTTGAAGAGGTAACTTGATCAAGTTTCTTTGTCTTTTCTCCATAGTACAAGAGACGTTGTAGATAGATACACAAAAGATTCTGAACCCAGTGTGTAACGCGTTTAACCTTTGAGTCTTCAAGAAGTTTTGTACTAATAGATCCGTTAGGAGTACACATCCATAAATAATGCTAGCTTTTCTTGAGCCTTGCAATCTTGTAGAATTTTTCTAAGAAACTGATAAGACAATACAATTTGCTTTTTGCAGTACAGACAACTTCCAACTTTATCACCAACTCTGAGTGGTACCAAATGTTGATATACAATTACCAAGTGTAGTGACTCATCTAAATTTTGGGACCTTTAACACCAGAGTCTACACCAAGCCACACTAATAAATGTTCTTTATATTCTAACACCAGAAGCTTGTAATGTAGAAACACTCAAGTGTGTCCAAGTATATCATATTCTGATTATTTATGTATATGAACTAGAACCTGCATATATGAAACACACATCAAATAAATCATTGTTCTTTCAATACTTTCGTTATTGTCAAAACTAAAATAGAATATGTCATGAACAAATCTTGTTCTAACAGACACAAAATAGTGAGAGTTCTTGCCTTATTTGTCATATTAGTCTTCTCTGATTTAGTTAGAGTGACATGCATCATTGTCTCACCCTCTAATACATCCACATGATTTTTTTAATTAATATTATTTTCATATTAATTTTTCACATACTGAAATCATAATTTCATTTAATTTCTTAATATTCGATTAACATCATGTTGCACATTTAAATTTTTTATTATAATTCTTAAGAAGGGCTTCACTTGTTGAGTAAAAAAGAATAAACAATAGAACAAATAATAACGAAAACTAAACTAAACAACACATTATATATAGATTCAACTAAAAACAAATATAAAACCGATTTGCAAATGAAATGCAAACAATTAAACTAAAGACAAAAGTAAAGAGAGTAAATGAATAACATTCTTTGTTGTCTCGAACCAAAAGATACATACATTTTCGAGATAGTGCAACACTCTAATGTTGGAATAAACCCAAAAGTCTATGGGAATTACGAACCTTTCTTTATGAACAAGAAGGGTTCTTAGTGTAACAATATCAAAGAAAATAAGAAAATAGAGAAAGAAAAGAAATAAGGATTCTAATAGAATTTGGAGAAGAATGTTGTCACCTACAAATTGTGTGATTTTTCTTTTTATTCACTTGAAACTACAAATAGTATTGTCATACCCTAATATTTGCCCCTAAGTTTTTCCATATTTTTCATTTTTTGCATACAAACAAGATCACACACTGGTTCGTCTATTCTTTTGGTCGCAAGTTTATGCCTCACAGGGGATCACCATTGCCTTTGTTTGTTCCTTTTTTATGTTTATTAACCTTTAATCAAAATCCAAATATATTTTGTTTTCTTTTATTAACATTTTCAGGGGAAGAACAAGTCAAAAATACCAAAAATAGCAGTCCCACAGCTCGAATGAATTTCATCTGAACAAAGTCGAAGTTGATCTGCAAACAATTCAAATTCATTTGATCAAGGATTTCTCAAGTTTTAATTGATTTATTCAAGTATTTCCAATGTTCATGTGTTTATTTCCATGCCTTCTTCGACGTGCAAAATAATCGAGCTCAAAGCAAACACAATCCGATCAACTAGGCATTTTTCAGGATTTTACACTGTGCAATCAATTGCAATGATTGTCCTATCAATTGAACCTTGCAATTTTTGCCTGTGCAATCAATTGCACTATTATGCAAATCGATTGCACGAAGATAGATTTGGCCAAAATCAACATTTTTTAAGTTTTGAGGCATTTGGCACCAATTTTTATTATTTGAGAATATTCTAGACCATCTCTATTTAATTCCCCCACACCATTAAAATTAATTCCCACCATAAACCTTCATTAATCACCACTCTTTTTTATGATTCCCTCCAAATTTGAATTTCCAAGCCTAATTTTGAATTTCCAAAGCAAGCTCCATTCCACCAAATTTCCATACCTAAACTCTTTAAATAAAGGCCTTTTCTCATTCATTTCTCAAGCTTTTGATAGCAAAAAATCCCTTGCAAAAAATCTTCCCAAACCATAAATTCACCAAAACTCTTATTCTTTTCAAAGTTATCAAGATTTCACATTGAATTCTTGATTAACTTTGAGCTAAACCTTCAACCTTTTCATTTTTCTTTATCAATTTTAGTAGATCAAGCTTTCTAGCGGAGTAATTTGAAATTTGTTCTTGGTAATTCATCTTCCTCCATTGTTACCCATTCATCTTCATCATCAAGAATGTAGATTAATTGGTTCTTGTTGCTTGATCTTTGGATCTTGAAATTGTGTTCTTATTGGTGTTATTTGCTATTTATTTAGTGGAAAATTTGTGCTCAATTGAATCCATGATCATAAGGTGTTTGAAGGATTGATTGAACATGGATTTTGCCATTTAAATGCTGATTTTTGAAAACTAAATTGCGTGCACTCGATTTGCATCTTGTGCAAATCAATTTGCACTTCCTTTTTCTTCATAATTTTTGTTGATTTTTGCCTTGTGCAATCGATTTGCATCCTGTGCAAATTGATTTACATTGTGTTTTTTTGGCTTGGATTTGAATTTTTGCACCGGGCAATCGATTTGCACACTGGTGTAGTCGATTTGCACAGGCATGAAACTAATATTTTGCCTTGTTTTGGGGATCTTTTGCCTCCTATTTCCCTATATTATTATTTTTACCTTGGGAGACATTTTTGGGACTGATTTCTTTTTAAATTCAATGGACTTTGGGTGTAGATTAGAGTGGTTAATATTCATTAGTCCAAATCTACCTCTAAGTGAATTATTTAATTCAGTTTAGGTACTTTGCATTAGTGAGATATTTTCATACTTGAATCCACCAAAAAGAGTGATTGAACTTAAAGATGAAAGAATACCATATGTGTAACTCAATTTTGTACTCATCTTTATTTTTGTGCGACATTGCATTCGGATGTTGATTTACATATCTTTTATCTCGCATATATTAGCACTAACATTATTAACCTTAATTGGTTTTGGCCGGTCTCATTTGTAGGGTAATTACTCTGTAAATTACTCGGAGATTACTTAACATAGACCTAAAAATGCCCCTACTTCGGAATAAAAATCAATTGGATACTTGCACTTTCGTGGACCGGACCTCGTGTTGGTCGCATAATCCCAAAGTTCTTGGTCTTCTTACGTTAAGATCCAAGACTTGTGAAGTTTGATGCGTAGTTGCTTTGGGCCTCCCAATCTTCTTTTAAACTACATTGAATTTGGTTCTAATCGCCTTGATTAATCACTATAGTGTAAGATATTAAGCGGAACCAGTTGCCTTTTGATTTTGGTACTAAGTACCTTGGTTAATTTCTTTGGTTGTGGATGATTAAGTTCACCATACCACTATTATGTAAATATTATTATACTATTACTATACTAAAATTTTAATTCCTTCTCGCACCTTATCCTCTTTATTTTTATCTCTCGCTCCTTATCTCATTTACTATGCTTTTATTATGCTATATCATTCACCATATTGTTTATGTTTATATTCATATTCTTGTGTTTTTTATTTTATCCATTTGGACACAATAATATTAATAAAGAATTAAACATCTAAAATACTTGTGACTTTAATTTTGGACTATGGCTACTATCCTTAGCATTGGATTTGGAGTTTTAGACCTAGATTTTAGGATCATTCCCTTTGCTCAAGTTATTATGGATTGAAGACCTTAGCCTTGATTCTGTTCATTTGTTTATGAAGATGAAGTCCTATTGTTGCTTGTGTTTCTAAGAGTGCTCTCCATGTGGTTAGATCATTCTTCCTTCAACTTTTACTTCAAGTTTTAGGATAATCTCTTCATCTCCTCCCCACTTCTTAAATTTTCCAAACTTCTCTCTATTTTCAAAACCTTCTTTGTTTTCAAAAATTTAAACCACTTTCATAATCAAACTTTGACTTAATTCAAGTGGTTTTACCTTTTTTCATTTCATTTCTCAATAAATGCTAAACCATATAAGCATATCAAAACCTTTTTCAAAAGATCATAAAAACTACAAAACTCATCCAATCCTTTTTGTGCCCTCACACACTTTTCCTTTTAACCATTTTCACATGTTTAGATATGATTCATTCTTTTTAGCGGAAGTATTTGCTAAAGAATGACGAATTATTTTTATATTTTAAAATCAATCCAACAAATTAATTTTTCACTATTTGTACCACGAACTACAGGGTTTTGATCTCACATTGCACGTCGTGGGTACGCAGGCATGAGACAAACGTCTCGTCAAACACAAAAATCTTAAAAAATCATTTCTCTTCTCATCTCTTCAATCTCATTTTAACAGACCATTTTCAAACCAAAATCAATAAATATTTCAAAGGGCTCCCGTGGAGTTCCAAAGACATTTTGGGTGCATAAAATCTTCCCATTTTGTAATCAATCCCCTTATTCGTTCTCTGCTTGATTCTTTTAGCTTTTTTGCTTTTAGATTCATTAGGATTTACTCTCTTTTTTCCTTTTCCAGTTGGAATAAAATAAAGGTGTGGTTGCGACTCTGTTTACTTTGAGTTAAGTTAACTAATAACTTACACTCATCATTTTATCGCTACAGAAAAATGGAGACTCTACTGGAGATCACTCTCTAAGTGAATTCATCCTACTCTAATTTATTTACTGCTTTGGTTTGATTTGTTTGTTATTGTTTGTTCCGTTTCAATTTTTGTGATCCTTTGTGAGTGAGATAGGTTCTATACCCGGATCTGAGTGAACTTATGATAGGACGACGATATTCGAAGTGATACGCAACGTAGTAATCCAAAGCGATATCAATTTGATAATCTCTACTCAGTTAGGGTTTCTCGGATTACTAATGTCATGACGAGTAGTCGTAGCATATCATTACTTTCTCGACCTTGAGCCGATCATACTGAGGACCGTAGAACCCTTAACCCATCCAAGCCAATTTAGGAACATAGTGCAGAAGCTATCCAGGTGTAGACCTGAGGTGGTTGTCACGCGATACTACACTTGGACGAGGTCTTTATTAAGAATGTTATTAGTTGGGGAGTAGTCCAACATACCGATAATATTCTAAAGATGGATACTAACTCCAGGAACCTCTGTTAGGACCCTTTTGGTTTTCTGCAGGTACAATGAAGACAAACCTTAGTACATGCCTTTGTGGGTTGTTGGTTCTTATCCCTCGACTCCATGTTCATGATCCGAACCTTTGAACCTATGTGCTTTGCATGATTTTGTTTGTGGATGTTTCATCCATGCATTCATCATGATCATCATCACAACCATTTCTCAAGGAAAACAATTCAGATTATTGCAAATGTTAGACAAAGCAAATATGCCTTTTTGTCAAGATTTTTCATGACCATATTCTCGATGTTGACCATGTTTGCAATAATCGAGTTGTTTCTATGAAAATGGAAGTGAACATTGCATATCATTTCATTCTCGCATATTCTTGCATTCATCCGAGTTGTGTGGGAACTCATCTCGGTTCTTTCCTTCTTCAGTTGTCTGTTGATCCGTCAAGCTGTTTCCCAAACACAAATACGAAACTAGAGTTGCTATCAGATTGTGAATGGAAAATCAATCCCTACACAACAGGAGAGTTATGGAAAACCTTGATGAATTGAAAAGAAATGTGAGTCAAATCATGGAGATACTACAGGCTTTGACCACTAGGGAAAATCAATCCCAGAGAATTGTCACGCCTCAAGTCAATGTTTTTACTAGTGAAGCAAGTGTTGTTGGGAGAACTTGTCGCAGACAACAACATCATGAACAATTGTACCCTGTTGTAGTTTCTCTTATGATTAATGTCCCATCAGTTCAAAGGAACGTCGGACAAAACAAGTATCGCAATAGGCCAAACTTTTGATCCTATTATTATGACTTACACTGAGTTGTATCCTTCCTTGATTAAAAGTGGTATGATTACTACTAGACCTCCGCCTCCTATTCCAGATCCTCTTCTAGCTAGCTATAGAACAAATCTTCATTGCGAGTTTCATCAAGGTGAAATTGGTCATGACTTGGAACACTACTGGTCACTAAAAGCTAGATTGCAAGAGCTTATAAGAAACAACATCCTTTCCTTTCATGATACAAATCCTAATATTGTCAACAATCCTTTGCCGAAGCATGAGAAGTGAATATTCTAGAAGACTTCAACAGTCAAATCATCTTCAAGGCCAATTTTCAGACATGACAACTCATCCTTATTGCCGATGGATCACTAGGCCATTGTTTCTTTAAGTTTGCAATTTTATTCAATTGTATTGACTTGTTTTCTTTTAAAATTTGTTTGTACTTTCATGTTGATTTTAATGAAATGATCATTTCTTTATTTTTATTCAAATTCGTTCACTGTTTGCATCTTTATGCTTTATATTTCAAGTTTATTTTTCTTTCTCAAGCTTTTGCAATGATTGGAGGGAGAGTGATGAAAAAGAAAAAACCCATAATTGTTGTTGGTATGATTTCAATTGAAACTTGGCTGATGATATACATGCATTGTTTCAAATCCCAAACACTAGAGAAATAAGGAAGTTAATCCCTTGTCAACCCCTTTGAGCCTTGAAGTTGGAGTTTCTTTCTATTCGAAAAAACCCGCAATCTTAACCAGGTGTAAACACCCCAAATTTGCCCTCACCCATTCACACCATGGCTTGTGATAATTCCATATGCATAAACACAATCATATCATCTCATATCACATTCTTGATCCATTGCATTGGTTCTAAGTCATCTGCATCTAGGGTTTGTGATCTGAGCAATCCCAGAGCTTCTTGAGCCACTCCAAAGGCCATCAATCACTTCAAAGGGATCCATGTGTGTTCTTATATCATATCACATCCTCTCAAAGTCAAAAATGCCAAAGAATCACAAGAACTGGGATCGGTATGGAAGCAGAGCCAAGTTTGACTGCACAGTTGACCTAAAACTAGGGTTTTGGTTTCAGGGGCCATAACTCCAAATTTTTTGGTCATTCTTGTTTCCATTGGTCTCTATATGGTATAGGGAGTATGCACATCAATTTTCATGAAGACATTCCATGGGGAAGTCACCTGATCAAGAGTTGACTTTCTGGACAAGTCAGTGCAAAATCAGGGCATCTGAGGCCCCCAATGACCTAACCAAGGGTTGATCTTCATCATTTTGAGTGTATTTGATCTTTATTTGATCATGGAAGAAGGTTGAAGTTCACAAAATTCAAGAATTACAAGTTTTTGCAAAGTTGACTTTTTAGGGCATGGTTGACTTTTCATGAAATGTCA
Source organism: Lathyrus aphaca (assembly GCA_963966055.1). Taxonomy (NCBI): domain Eukaryota; kingdom Viridiplantae; phylum Streptophyta; class Magnoliopsida; order Fabales; family Fabaceae; genus Lathyrus; species Lathyrus aphaca. The sequence continues at coordinate 70,150,611 of OZ014522.1, read as the reverse complement.
TTTTATGCCACTTTTTCAACCCTTACTTTTTGATCCAAAAATGCTTCAAATGGAAAAACTTTGGTCATGAAAGTTGTAGATTAGATCTTTCCCTTTTCAAAAAGTACAAGAACATGACCTAATTCATTTTTGATCAAAAGTTATGGTGTGAAAAAGTTGGCAAAAATCACTAATTTTCAAGATATGCCTCAAATGAGAAACTTGCAAAAACTTTGTACCAAGTATTTGTAACTTCTAATTCATGTCAAACCCTTACACAAGCATCATGTAAGTCCTAAAGTTCAGATTGGACCAAGATTTCCTCATGTTTTATGGCTTGTGGGACAAGAAAGTTTCATATGAACCAAAAGTGAACAACTTGCAAAAACCATCATCACACCTCACCCACTTGTTGCCTTGGCTGCTGAACCATTCTAGCATCTCTCACACACCATGCTGCGCCAGCCCATACACTTGTACTAGCCTAGGGCTCAACCCATGCTTTCCTTACACCAAAGTTGACATTTTGCAAAAGGCACCTTACCAATCAATAAAGGCCAGGTCACATCATCTGACCAATGGGAGTTTTTTATGTAAATCAAATGCTAGCCTTTTCACATAACAAGCCAGGCTGAAACACACAAGATCATCACATTTACAAAATCACCCTCTCAAGCAAAACCTTTCGAATTTGTTTCCATAGCTCACAAACACAAAAACCAACTCCACTGATCAACTCACCTTGCTTCACTGAGCCAAAACCAGCAAGACTCAGGCCTGAACTAAGCAAGAACTGAGCTTCTCCATTTTTCACCCCCAAAGCCAGAACTTTCGAATCTCATTCCACAGCTCACAAACACCTGAAAAAACTTCATAAACCTTCTCCATTCATCATCCTGGTCATAAAGAACCCTTCCCCTTTGCCTGAAAAAGCCTGGTTCACCAACACCATTTTCACCTGAGCTTGAGCAGAAGCTGTTCAAACTCCTTAACCAGCCAGCATAAATTTCTTCCAAGCATCCAAACATCATCTAGGGGTCACAAGGAGTGGTTTGCATCAAAGGAAGGGGTCAGAAAGTTACAAGAGTGAAAGCTTCGAAACTCAGGTAGCTCAAGAACTTTTTTTCCAGAAATCATTTTTTAAGTTCTTAAGTTACTCTATATGCTTTCCTGATCATAACTATGTCATTGGTTTTGAAAATGGTTGGAAAATGAGGATGTAATCGTGTTCTGAAACTCCCTGACCTAAAAAATGTTTTGTTCGATTCAAGAGTTTGAGGAAAAATAAATGATTTCTAGCTTAGGGTTTTGATTCAGGGGAGTGTGGGAATCATTTCTGTATGTTTGGATTTCATTTTGGTTGCGTTTTGTGGATTTTGGGGATTTTCAGGTGGGGTTCCCACCGGAGAAGACGACCGAAGGTCTTCTCCGGCCACCTGAAAATCATTAGGGTTTAATCAGTGTAATTAAATGAGATTTGAATTTCGTGCGTTGGATTGGCTGACCAGGTTGACTTCGCGCGTGGATGAATGGTCCAGATTCACCATTAGAAACCCTAACCCTGATTAGTTAATTCATAATTACATTTAACTCAGTTTGAATTTGGGCCACTGGATTGCGCGCGTGGTCAATCTTTCTCTCCCCAGAATGCATCATAGCCCTCCATTCAGTTGACTTTTCTTTTTCTTTGTTTTAATTCATTTATTTCATGTTTATTTTCTACAATTTATTTAAAATAGCAAAATTGTTTTAAAAATTATGAAACTTTTTGTCAAGAGTTTCATTAATTTTTAAAACACAAAAATATTTTTATTTTCATTTTTAGCATTAAAAAAGTATTTTTAAATATTTAAAATTTTATTTTTAATTGATTAATGAAAATTAATTTATTAAAAATACTTTTAGGTATTTAAAAATTACCAAAAAATTCATGAAATGTTCTAAGACATTTAGAAACATTGTCCAACCTTCAAACCAAATTTATTTTTTTGATCTTGATGCATTTTGAGAATTTTTCATTGATTTAAAATCATTTTTATGCATTAATTTGATCCAAAGTTCCAAAAATCATTTCTGCCTATCCATGAGGAGTTGGACATTGATTCTTTTTGCATTGCATTGTGTTTAGCATGTAGTTTGTGAGATTAAATGGCCTTGATTTGATCTTTAATTTTCCATTTGTTTGGTAATTTTCTTGTTTAGGAACCCTAAAACCCTAGAAATCTTAAGAAAACCATAACTTGAAATTGGTTAAGAGTTGAGACCTCTCCTTTGGGCAGTGGGTTAGTATAGGTTTAGGGGTCCTTTGAGTGCATTTTCAATTTTTTATAATGTTGTTTGCTTCTGGTTTTGGTTTTTGTTTGTTGCATTGATCATAAACCCTAATTTGGGCTTCCATATGCATCCATCTTGCATTCTCTTGCATCACATGACTTGCCATGACATTTCAAGCATCCATTTGATTCATTTGACATCATAAGACATATTGAAAGCATGTTTGATCATTGCATCATGTATTTGCCATGTTGTATGTCATGTGCACTTCATAACTTTTCATGTATGTCCTTGCTTCTTAACTTGCTTCATTTGCATTCATGAGCTTGTATGATCATTTCCATGTGCTGCCTCATGTTTGTAGCATCTCATAGCATCATTAGCATCATGTATATGCTTCTGGTTCTGTTTCTCATCATGTCATCTCATCCCATTTTGCATTGCATTGCATTTCTTTCCTAACCTTTCAGGTGGTAAGTAACTTTGAGAAGTGAATTTGCCTTCACTTCTCATACTTTTCTTTTCATCTTTCTTGCATCCATGCTGCATTTTATCTTGTGTTTGAGATTGATCTTGATCATTCTTCTTCTTCCTACTTTCTTTCTTCAAGTGACTTGACTTCTTGAATGAAGCAAGTTGCTTTGCTTCTCTTGATCCTTTCATCTGCTTCCTGGTGGTTCCATTGAAGATTTCTCTTGAAAACCTCACAAACCTTAGGGACAACCAAGCATGACAATGATTAGGGTTTTGATTAGCTTCCCCTCTTAGTTTTACCTTTGTGTCTCTTTGAGTCTTCTCTTCTCACCTCATAATTAGGGGCTAAACCCTAAGGGCTTTAAGGCTTTGTGATTAAGCTTATGCTTGCATCCTTCTCTTAGGATGGAGTGTATAACTTTAATCCTAAGTGTTAAACCCTTAATGTGTTTGACTCCTTTAATCAATCCATCTAATAATCATCAAGACATCACACTTGTAACTTGGGCCTTGCATTAGGGTTCTAATTCTTCCTTAATTGGTTAAGAAGGACTAACCCTAGTGTTAATGGACAAGTCCCCCTCAAGTTGTCTTACAAATCATAAAATCCACTTCATCATCATACCATCAAATAAAATCCAATTAATCAAAGGCTTGTTTTGTCATGAGTTTAATCCCTAATCATGGATTAAGTTGAGGAGCTTTCCTCAGCTTAAACATTCTCATCTATTATCCTTCTATTAGGATGGTGTAATGAGTCTGTTAAATCCCTGATTATGGCTTAACCTCATTACTTAACACTAAACAAAAACACCAAAAACATCTAATTAATCTCAAATAGGTTAATGATCTTAATCCTACACCAAAGGTGATTAAGTGTGAGAATCTGACTTCACACTTAAGGTACTCTCATTACCCCTAATCAGAGGGAAGATGTGATGAGTTTACTAAATCCATTGGTTTAGACTTAAGCTCATTAACTTATGACAAAATCCAAAAAGCAGTAAAAGACCAAAAATGCAAAAACAAACAATAATCGTCTCCTTCGGGATTCTTTTCTCATCTTATTCACTCATAACCGAGAACTCGCTTCTTCCGTCTAATGCAAGACAGTTTGCATCTGTGCCAGACAGATCATACACTTGAGCATAGACAAGCAAGCAGTTCACAAGTCAATTCATCTTTCAGTCTCTTTGGGTCGAACTACGGTGTTCTGACTTCCTCATTGCACGAGAGGATACGTAGGCATAACTTAACAGTTATCGAACAAAAGTCTCTGTATATTCCCCCTCTTTCCAGCTTCATTCTTTAAGCCTCATGATCTTGAGCAATTCATTCTTATTCCTTACACTGACACTGTATATATCACACTTCACTTCTCTTACACTGACACCTGTACATTCTTTTCCAGCTACTTTATACACAGATTGCACTGACACTACCCCTTTAAAACACAAATCTTTTAAGCGTGGATCCCGTCGAGTACGACGGACAATCTGGGTGCTAATACCTTCCCAGGTTGTAACCAACCCCCTTTCTCAGTCTCTCTGGTTCGCAACCGTCTTATCCATGTCTTTCTAGGTCTATGCAGCATTGCCTTTCCTCCGGGATAAAAATGCCTAGCTGGCGACTCTATTCATCTCCAGTGAGTTCACGGCTGTGTGTTCTCATTGTCCCTCTCGCCGACCGTTCGCGTCTGTACCTTTATTTGGGCTCAGTCCCATCTTTTGGGAGCGACAGCTTGGCGACTCTGCTGGGGACCCTTATACTGTAACCAGGGCTTCTGGTTCTTTTTGTGGGTTCCTCCTAGCGCTTGATTGATTTGTGTTTATTGGGGTGTTATGTGCTTATTTGTGTTTATATATGTTTTATTTTTGCTTTATGTACAGTTTGTTTTATTACTTTCTTTACTGCTTTACATATATCATACTGTCATGCTGTCTGGCTGGATCTGGTTTTGCTTTGGTGGGTGGGTGTTCCATTGAGAGTTAAGGTCCTATACCTGGGACCTGAGTGACACCTAGGCTAGAGTGGTTCATATTCTTTCCCATTCCATCTCGGTCTGGTGCGGGAATATGAAACACGGTTCAGATATGGGTTTCTTCTTGAGAACTCTGTGTTGCAGATTTCCTGCAATACTAGGGCTATCTGGGAAGCCTGCTAAGTCTGGATGACCTTTTAGTATTGACCTTCAGAAACTGAGGTGAATTAGAGGAGGAACATTTATGGTTATTGTAAACACTGTACCTCCGGGTTAAAAGTGTTTACACTTCTCATAACTGATCCAAGTCTGAGGATCCTTGTTTTAGAACACCACCTGTGAGGGGGTTGGGCTGTTTACAGGTTTGCAGGTACCTTGGCCTCAGAATACCCTATTACTTTGTTTGTTTAAGAGTACTTCATTTTGGGACAGTTCTTGTGATTCTAAAACCCTGGACATGTGGCTCTTTATTTGAGCCCCCCACCTTGGTTACTGGAGTTATAGACCTCCATCTGGATTTCTTGAACATACTTGGACCTATATCAGGGCATTTGATCAGATCCAGCTCAGTCACAAACCCTTGCATATCATTTGCATACATAATCATTGCATCATATTGACATTTGCTTATTTGTGTTTCAGGGTATCCACCTTCATTTTTGGTTTGGTTTTGACCCTATCTTCAGTATTGACCTATCTTCATCAGCATCTGCTTCTGCTATCAGCTATCCACTTCAGTCACCTGCACCAGCCAATCAGTGGCCCATTCTTTCAGCATCATCATCATCACCTGTCTCTACTCATCCTCAACAACATGGCTCCTAAAAAGAGTAACATCACCTACCACTTCTTCCAGCCAGAGCTAGCTGACATCAGGAGGATTCAGGCCCTGATCACTCCAGATCACATACCATTGTTCAGGGAACACTATGGGGATATACTTGATATGGTTATGGATCTGGACCCTTCACAGAGAAACCTGATCCACACTTGCCTTCAATTTTATGATCCCCCACTGAGATGTTTCACTTTTCAGGACTTTCAGCTGGGCCCTCTATTAGAGGAATACTCATCATTGGTTGGTATGCCTATCAGGGGTGGAATCCCTTTCAACCCTGAGATGGTCTTTCCTGGTAATGGAGAAGTAGCCAAGGCTTTGCATCTGGAACCTGTTCTGATTGAGCAGCATATGACTTCTAAAGCTGGAATCCCTGGCTTCCATCTGGACTTCTTGATCTCTCAAGCTACCCTGAAAGCTTCTTTAGGAGAGTGGAAAGCTGTCTGTGCTTTATTGGCCCTGAGCATATATGGAATTGTATTGTTTGCAGATGAGCCTCGATTCATTAGCAAGAATGCAATCCATCTTTTCATCCTGAAGAACCCAGTGCCCACTTTATTGGGGGATCTCTATTACTCAGTGCATCAGAGGAATGAAAAGCAGAGGGGAAGATTAGTGAGGTGCTGTGCTCCATTGTTCCACACTTGGCTTCTCAGGCATCTACCCAGGACAGATGCATTTTTGAATCCTCATCAGCAGAGAAACTGGGCTAAGAGACTCACTGCTCTAACTTCAGCTGATATCAGATGGTGCACTCAAAGCACCAAAGGCAGGGATATCATCACCAGCTGTGGGCATTTTCCCAATGTGCCCCTAATAGGAGTTAAGGGTAGTATTAATTACAATCCTCTGCTGTTCAAAAGGCAACTGGGCTATGCACTGGTCCACACTCCTAAGGCACAGGACTTGATTGAGACTCTTTATTGTGAGAACAAGCCTAATCTGGCTATTGTTAGGCAGGCTGCTTGGGCCTGGGATAATGTTCAAACCAAGGGAGTAACCATTCTGGGGAAGTGCAACAATGTGGCATCAGCACAATATTATGAGTGGTCCCATGCCAGGGCCCAATTCTCTGGAATGCCCTTTACCATGGAGGATATGCCTGGACCATCCTCAGCATCACCCCCTGCCACTATCAGTTTAGAGGAGTTTGAGAGATTGAAAGAAAGAAATGAGAAGTTGACTCAGGCTTTGCAGAAGACCCTCCGGGAGAGGAGTGATGGCAGGTTGGATATTGAGAGGTTAGAGAAGTTGAGAGTGGAGCATATGGCTAAGATTGAGAAGTCTGGGGATTATATCAAAAAGTCTAAGGCTGGAGAACAAATTCTGAAGAATGCTTGCAAGGAAGCCCAGTTCCATAGAGCAAGGACAGACTTGTATTTGAAGGAGAGTCAGGCTAGGTGGGTCAGGATCACCGAGGCTCGTACTCTGGAAGATAAGAGGGTCCAAGACAAGATGGAGCAACTGGAAGCCAGTGCAAAAGAGCAGCAAGAAGCCCTGGCAGCAGCCCAGAAGGAGATATCAGAGCTGAAGATCAAAGCTGGAGTGAAGAGGTCAAAGGATCAAAGTCAGCACAAGAAGCTAACTGCAGCTGTTACGACCCGGAATCTCCTTATCAGGAATCTCACGGAGCGTCCGGCCGATCCTGTGACCGAAGCACTTCTCAAGGAAGTTCGGGAAGATGAGTTTGGTCTTGGTGTTTGACCATTTGCTTGTTGTTGCTTTCATTCCATGTACTTTTTATTTTCTTGTAATATATTTTGACCCCTAATAGGGCTTGTATTTGTAAACGAACTATGTACCATTTTGCTTGTTGTAATATATGTATTAGTTTGTTCCATCCGAGTTTACTTCGAAAGCAACATCAACAGCATCTTCAAGGGTCTGGAAGGGTCAGAACTGAATGCCAAGCCGGATACCTTGAAAACAAATAAGCATACTGCATTGCATGCTAACCCTTTGTTTGTTTTGTAGGTTTTTGTTTCATTGTTGCTAACTCTGTTGTGATGTTCAGGAACTATTGCTCGACGCCAGGTATTTCCCCTCAACCGTCTGCACCGTTATCCAACCCGTAACAACCTTCCGGGCATACAAATGGATCAGGTACAGCAGGACCTTGCAGAGGTTAGAAATCAAATGGCAAACGAAAGATTGGAAATGAGAACGCAGATGACTCAGTTTATGGAAGTGATGAACAACATGGCTCAGAGCCAGGAAAGATTGAGGGCCATGGTGGAAAGGCAAAATCAAGAAGATCCACATATAGGGACTGCCGGCACCAGCAACAATGAAAGGGTCCAACCTCATGTTAACCCCCCTGTATTTGGCCCCCATCTTCATCCGGAGGTCAATATTCCTGCAAATGTTCAAGGGACTGCCACTGCAGGCAGGGTACTGCAAGAAGACCCCCAAGAGGATCAGTTTACAGTAATGGGTGCTGGGGAGGAAGCTTATGATAGAAGGCTGGATGAGATAGCTGAGAAATTGAGGTCCTTAGAGTCTCAAAACTCTTTGGGTTTCGACATCATGGACATGGGCTTGGTAGACGGGGTCAGGATTCCCCATAAGTTCAAGCCTCCTTGTTTTGAAAAATACAACGGGGCTTCATGCCCCCAGACTCATTTACAATCATTTCTGGGAAGGCTGAAGGCCTATACTATGGACGAGAAGCTCTGGATGTTCTATTTTGAAGACAACTTGACGGGAGCTTCAAGAGAATGGTACTCTCATCTGACGAGAGCAACTATCAGGTGTTGGAAGGACCTGGCAGAAGCCTTTATCAGACAGTATCAGTACAACTTGGATATGGCACCCAACAGGACCCTCCTAATGGGAATGTCACAATCGTCGAGGGAAAGTTTTCGAGAATATGCCCAGAGATGGAGGCAACTGGCTGCCGCTGTTCAGCCACCTATGTCTGAAAGGGAAATGGCAGATATGTTTATGAACACCCTTCAGGGGACATATATTGACAGGCTGGCTGCTTTCTCTTCCACTAGCTTTGCAGATGTTGTCATAGATGGGGAGAGAATTGAGAGCCTGTTGAAGATGGGCAAGATCTCTGACAATGGTGCCAGCTCGTCCGGCAATACAAGGAAGCCTTTCGCGGGCCCAAGAAGAACTGGCGAGACCAATGCCATCCACACCAGCAGGGGCAGGCCCCAATATGTCCATAGATCTGTGGCAGCAGTCACCATTCCCGCTCCAGCTCATCCTCAACCAGCTTATCAACCTCCACAACAAAACTATCAGCAACAACCTCAGTACCATCAACAAGCTCAGTATCCTCCAAGGAACTACAACAACACCAACAACAACAACCAGCAAAGGCCATTTCAGCAGAGGCCATCTCAAGCCAATAGGGTGATCGATCCGATCCCTATGCCATATGCTACGTTGCTGCCACAACTCCTGAAACTCAACCTAGTTGAGCTAAGGACGTTGGCGCCTCCAGATCCCAACAGTTTACCCAGGAATTATGACTTCAACGCCAGATGTGCTTTTCATTCAAATGCACCTGGCCACAGTACAGAAAAGTGCAGAGCCTTGCACATGAAGGTACAAGACCTGGTAGACTCAAAAGCTCTGAACTTCGCACCACCACCCAATGTCAATAAGAACCCCATGCCGAACCACGGTGGTCCCAGAATTAACGCTATTGAAGACGACAAGCCGTCTTATTTAATAACCAGTGTGGGTCAGATCCGGACACCGTTGGTAGAAATCAAGGCTCAACTCCTCGAATGTCAAATGTTCCCGGGGTGTGAGTTAGGGTGTGCTTACTGCAATATTTCAGTAAATGGGTGTGATAACTTGAGGAATGGCATAGATGGTCTCATTCAGAGTGGCCAACTTCAGATTACAACATCGTTTCCAACAAATCCGACAATCTCATCAGCAACGATTCCAGTATCTCCTACAACTGCAACAACCATTGTTCCCGACAATTCTTCGGCTTCATCAACAAGTACTTCATCTGTCATTTCAACTGACCAGATATCAGCAAGTGTTCCTATTACAACTCCAGCACCACTTCATCTTGAAACTCCAACAACAACAACACCCATCCTTCCGACAATGTCTCCTACAACATCAACAACAAATCATGAAGATGTCTCAACCGTTACCATTTATTACGATCCAGAAAATAGCTCTGCTTACAACTCACAAGGTGCTACTCCCATCAGAGAACCAGTCACGATATATTACGATCCACAGACTATCACAATTCCTTCCGCAGCTACAATCAGTCCAGTCACTATCACGGTGCCTGGACCAGTACCTTATGAAAGCAGTAACGCCATCTCGTGGCACTACGGCTCTGACCTGTACTGCGAAGGACAAAAAATCACTTTTGAATCATCAACCCCTGCACCACAAATAGACAATGTGGGAGGAGGCGGAGGCTTCACTCAAAGCGGACGTCTCTTTGCTCCACAAATTCAGAGACCCACTGCCGAAGCAGAAGCTGCTGCCAAGGCAAAAGGGAAAAGCTTGGTGCAGGAAGAGCAGACTGTTAAAGAAGCTTTGAGAACACCCTTTGATCAAGAGGTTGATGAGTTCATGCGAATCATCAAGAAAAGTGATTACAAAATAGTGGATCAGCTTCATCAAACGCCTTCCAAGATCTCAATCCTATCATTGCTTATGTGCTCCGAAGCCCATCGGAATGCACTACTCAAAGTCTTGCACGCAGCTTATGTGCCTGAAGAGATCACTGTCAATCAGTTGGAAGCTGTAGTTGGAAATGTTAATGCTAGTCATGGACTGGGGTTCACCAACACTGATTTGACGGTGGAAGGCCGCAACCATAACAAGGCATTGCACATAACCATGGAATGTAAAGGTGTTGTCCTTTCTCATGTGCTGGTAGACACGGGGTCATCCCTCAATGTCTTACCTAAAAAGGCCCTGGTGAAGCTAGAATATGACGGATTGGCGTTAAGACCCAGCAACCTGGTGGTGAGAGCCTTTGATGGTTCAAAGAGATCGGTTCTGGGGGAGATTGAGTTGCCCATAACGATTGGCCCGCAAACTTTCAAAACGACCTTCTACGTGATGGATATACAGCCTGCCTACAGCTGTCTATTGGGTAGGCCATGGATTCACGCCGCTGGCGCCGTGACCTCTACCCTTCACCAGAAGTTAAAATACGAGTGGGAGGGTCAAATCGTTACAGTCTGTGGAGAGGAGGATATATTTGTTAGCCATCTGGCTACTTATAAGTATATTGAGATGGATGGGGAGATCCATGAAACAATGAGCCAAGGTTTCGAAGCCTTGAACGTGAATGAAACATCTGCTGTACCTGGAACTTCAATGACATCATACCAACAAGCCCGGAAGGTTGTTGAGGAAGGAACTGCCCAAGGCTGGGGCAAACTACTACCGGTGGAGAAGAAAGAGGATAGATTTGGGTTGGGTTACAAACCAACTCAACAAGATCAAGCAGAGGCTGCGAAAGAGCCCAACTTTGTGAGTGGGGGGATGCTCACCCCTGATGCTGTCAACAATGTGGAAGACGAGCTGGAAGAAGAATGCAACCTGGAAAGCTGGATTCGTCCAAAGATCCCGGGGAGCAGTATCTCAAACTGGTCTTCCCAGGAAATTATAAGAGTTACTCATGCAGAGTAATTATTATTTCCTGTATTTTTATAGCATGCATCAAAGTCTTGCATCTTGCCCAAGATGACAAGACTCATTTTGTAATCGGGCCATCTGTACCTTTTTGTGCAACAAGATTAATCAATGAAATATCAGACATCTTTTTGCAAATGAGTCTTTTTCTTTTCCGTTCACTGCTTTTCCTTTTTTCTTTTTGTACAAAAAATAAATGACAGTGTTTTCAAAATGACAACTTTATTTCACTTTTCTAAACAAGATTAAAATCAAATCACTAAAATGAACAAACTGATCCCTTGCAGAATGTGCCTTCCAGACAGCACCGACAACAGCACGGCTATGACTTCGTATGACTTTGACAATCCAATCAATCAAGCTGATGAAGGGGTTGAAGAAGAATATGAGCTCCCTGAAGAGCTAGCCAGGTTGTTAAGACAAGAGGAAAAGGTTATTACTCCTCACCAGGAGGAGGTTGAAGTGATCAATCTGGGTACAGATGAAGACGTGAAAGAAGTCAAAATCGGGGCCTGCTTACAAGACTCAGTGAAGAGACAATTGATTGACCTGCTTCGAGAGTATGTGGACGTGTTCGCTTGGTCTTATCAAGATATGCCAGGGTTGGATACCGACATTGTTGTGCACAAGCTGCCTTTGAGAGAAGAATGCCCGCCGGTCAAACAGAAATTACGCCGCACTCGCCCAGACATGGCAATGAAAATCAAAGAAGAGGTGCAAAAGCAGTGGGACGCCGGGTTCCTTGCTGTAACTAGCTATCCACCGTGGGTTGCTAATATTGTTCCTGTGCCTAAGAAAGACGGCAAAGTAAGGATGTGTGTTGACTACCGGGATCTGAACAGAGCCAGCCCGAAAGATGACTTCGCTTTACCTCATATTGACGTATTGGTTGATAATACGGCTCAGTTCTCGGTATTCTCCTTCATGGACGGATTCTCAGGATACAATCAGATCAAAATGTCACCTGAAGACATGGAGAAGACAACATTCATCACACCTTGGGGCACGTTCTGTTACAAGGTGATGCCATTCGGACTGAAGAATGCTGGTGCAACATATCAACGGGCCATGGTGACCTTATTCCACGATATGATCCATAAAGAAATCGAATGTTATGTGGATGACATGATTGCCAAGTCCCTTACTGAAGAAGATCACCTGGTGAATCTGCTGAAGCTATTCAAGCGTCTGAGGAAGTATCAACTGAAGTTGAACCCCAACAAATGCACATTCGGGGTGAGATCTGGTAAGCTGCTGGGATTTATTGTAAGTGAGAAAGGGATTGAAGTTGACCCTGATAAAGTCAAAGCCATCCAAGAGATGCCTGCACCAAAGACAGAGAAAGAAGTTCGAGGGTTCTTAGGTCGATTGAACTATATCTCGAGGTTCATCTCTCACCTTACGGCTACCTGTGAACCCTTGTTCAAGTTGTTAAGAAAAGAACAGACGGTCAGGTGGAATGAAGACTGCCAGAAGGCTTTTGACAAGATCAAGGAATACTTACAAGAGCCTCCAATCCTTATGCCTCCAGTTGAAGGAAGACCTCTGATAATGTACCTGACAGTATTAGAAGAATCAATGGGGTGTGTGTTGGGCCAGCATGACGAGTCTGGTCGAAAGGAGTATGCAATATACTACCTAAGCAAAAAGTTTACCGACTGTGAAAAACGTTATTCACTGCTCGAGAAAACTTGCTGTGCTTTAGCGTGGGCTGCTCGCCGACTAAGGCAGTATATGTTGACCCACACCACCTTATTGATCTCAAAAATGGACCCAGTTAAGTACATATTTGAGAAGCCAACTCTTACCGGACGGGTTGCAAGATGGCAAATGATTCTTACAGAGTATGACATTCAGTACACTTCTCAGAAAGCCATCAAGGGCAGTGTACTGTCTGAATATCTTGCTGAGCAACCTATTGATGATTACCAGCCTATGAGATTTGACTTCCCTGATGAAGACATCATGTTCATAAAAGCGAAAGATCATGAGGAGCCTGTTCACACTGAAGGGCCTGACCCGGAAGAAGAATGGACTATGATGTTTGATGGGGCTGTTAATATGAATGGTCGTGGTGTTGGTGCAGTACTCATTACACCTAAAGGAGTCCACATGCCGTTCTCGGCAAAGCTCACTTTCAACTGCACTAACAACGAAGCTGAATACGAAGCTTGCATTATGGGTCTTGAGGAAGCCATTGACCTCAGGATCGAGACATTGACTGTATTCGGAGATTCAGCTTTGGTAATCAATCAAACCAACGGCAAATGGTACACCCACCAAGATCATCTGATACCTTACAGGGATTATACAAGGAGGTTATTGACTTTCTTTACAACAGTCAAGCTCGAGTATATCCCTCGGGACGAGAATCAGTTTGCAGATGCTCTGGCTACCATTTCGTCCATGATCAAAGTTCAGGCTGCCAACTTTGTACCTCAAATTTCAGTGTCCAGACTTGACAGACCAGCATATGTGTTCGCAGCAGATGTTGTTAAAGATGATAAGCCTTGGTTCCATGACATTAAGTGCTTCTTGGAGGACCAAACATACCCACCTGGGGCATCATCCAATGATAAGAAGACATTAAGAAGGCTTGCTGGTAGTTTCTTTCTGAACACCGATGGTTCCCTCTACAAAAGGAACTTTGATATGGTACTCCTCAGATGCGTTGATAAGACAGAAGCAGATTTGTTAATGCATGAAGTGCACGAGGGATCCTTTGGTACCCATGCTGGAGGGCATGCCATGGCCAAAAAGTTGCTGAGATCAGGCTATTACTGGATCACAATGGATGCAGACTGTTGTGCCTATGCCAGGAAGTGCCACAAATGCCAGATCTATGCAGATAAGGTGCATGTGCCTCCCAATCCCTTGAACATAATGTCTTCACCCTGGCCCTTTGCTATGTGGGGCATTGATATGATTGGCAAGATCGAGCCAACTGCTTCAAATGGCCACAGATTCATCCTGGTCGCCATTGACTATTTCACCAAATGGGTTGAAGCAGCATCATATGCAAATGTTACAAGATAAGTGGTAGCCAGGTTTCTGAAACGAGACATCATCTGTCGGTATGGAGTGCCCGAGCGAATCATTACTGATAATGGTTCCAATCTAAACAACAAAATGATGGCAGAACTGTGCCGGGACTTTAAGATCCAACATCACAATTCTTCTCCTTACAGGCCAAAGATGAATGGCGCTGTTGAGGCAGCAAACAAGAATATCAAGAAGATTGTGCAGAAGATGGTAGTCACTTACAAAGATTGGCATGAAATGCTACCGTTTGCCTTGCATGGGTACCGCACGTCAATCAGAACATCCACTGGGGCAACGCCGTATCAACTTGTGTATGGTATGGAGGCAGTCCTACCCGTTGAAGTGGAATTACCCTCCTTGCGAGTACTGATGGATGTTAAGCTGAACGAAGCAGAGTGGGTCCGATCCCGATTCGAACAACTGAGTCTGATTGAAGAGAAGAGGTTGGATGCAATCTGTCATGGGCAGTTGTATCAGAAAAGAATGAAGAAAGCCTTCGATCAGAAAGTCAGGCACCGAGAGTACCAAGTGGGAGATCTTGTGCTGAAAAGAATCCTCCCTCCTCATACAGACCACAGGGGCAAATGGACTCCAAACTATGAAGGACCATTTGTGGTAAAGAAAGTTTTTTCCGGTGGAGCACTGATGCTCAGCACCATGGATGGTGAAGACTTCCCATCCCCTGTGAATTCAGATGCAGTTAAAAAATACTTCGCGTAAAAAATGACCCGCTGGACATAAAAATAGAATGTAAGTCCAGGCAAAAATAGGGCATCCTAGCGAGTCAAAAACAGAATAAAAGACTCGGGAAAAAATAAGGGAAAATAAACAAAAATGTACACCCGCTGAGTTGAAAAGCCACATTGGACAGCTCAGGCAAAAATGGGTATCCCGATGGCTCGAAAACCCGAAAGGGCGATCCATGCAAAATAAGGGAATAAGCGAACAACTGCATTCTGAATTCGTCTGTATCACCTACAACTTGGTAAGCTTCGAAAGGATCAAGCTTCAATCAGAATCAACATTCTTCAGAAAGCCAGATGAGAAGAACGTCAAAAGTCATACGAGTCATAGTAAAGAGGAAGCTCCTTAAAGCGTCATCAACATTGCCAGCATTTTGTTTCTCAATTTGTAACAATCTCCTCATTCCAGGGGATTTGTTTCTTTGACTGTATCTCGCCAATTCAGGGCATATGAATTAATAAAATCAGATTTTCAGTCATGTCTCGTCTTGTACATTTTCATTTATTTGCAAAAAATGTCTGATGTCTAAAAGAAACTGATTGCATAAAATACAGATGTTTATCTTTAAATGAAGTCACATGCTTGCAGGAAATGTACTTACTCTCAGAAGTGCCTAACTCCTATGACGGAATCCAGTAAGGGATACCTCGGGATTATCTTGTGCGTTTCTCTATCTTTTTCAGGATTGCAGGTATCCAGAACGCAACTTGGGGCATGTAAGCTTCATCCCAGCGAGCTGGCAAATCAGCACTCGCTCCGTCTTAGCACCCAAAATGTTTTCTCCCCAGCTGAGTTGCCACATATTACTTGTCCCCACCAGAGTTGCCAGGCATCACAGAAGGTGCCCATATCTCCGGCTGAGTCAAGAAGCTACCGCAACAGAATTTCTAGGGAGGCTTTTCAGTGATTCCTCTCTTTCTCCCCAGCCGAGTTGCCATCTCGCCCTCGGCCGAGTACAAAAGTCAGGGAGCTATCTCCCCACAGAGTTCCAGCCTCTATCCAGAAGAGCAACGCATGAAAGATCACAACAGAGTGAAGAAAGCTTCTACAAACCCCAGCTGGGTCTCTCATTGACCCATTTCCCCAAGCAGATACATCTCATCAGATCTACCAATGATCTCATCCCCAGCTGGGATGTCTACTTCAAACAGATCGATCGAAGATCTTCGCAGCAACGGGACCCGGATCCCGGTTTGGTATCTTTGCACAATCATAGCATTCGCATCATGTTCACCCACAAAGCGTAGCATTCCGTTTTAACACGGAGCATTACGGCAAAAATCCAACACATAGCATAATCATAAGCCATGTTTTAAACCAACACTTGTGAATAATGACAGTTCGTCAACGAACATAAAAATCCCCACCAGAGTCCCCAGCAAAAGCAGCTGCCTCACAGTCCACAAACACCAGTATATACTCATTTTGACACCCGTCCGTGTCATCACCCCCCAATAAAGTCGCCTGAACACTCTTTACAACAAGATCACCCGTATTACAGATACGTCCTGACACCCGTCCGTGTCATACCCCAGCAGAAAGCCGAAGACATCCTCTTTGCACTCACATATACCTATATACGCTTTCTTGACACCCGTCCGTGTCATATCCCCAGCGCGGTCGCCTACACTTTTACAACCCATATACTTGTTGATATTACTATACTTTTCTCTCTTGACACACGTCCGTGTCACCCTCCCCAGCAGATAAATACTCATCTATACAATATTCACACTCATGCTTATATAGGTACTCATCCGTATCTTGTATACACCATTTATATCCCCTCAGATTCAACACTCGTCCGTGTTCTTCGTTAACCAGATGGTACTCGTCCGTATCAT
Source organism: Lathyrus aphaca (assembly GCA_963966055.1). Classification (NCBI taxonomy): domain Eukaryota; kingdom Viridiplantae; phylum Streptophyta; class Magnoliopsida; order Fabales; family Fabaceae; genus Lathyrus; species Lathyrus aphaca. The sequence goes on along the minus strand of OZ014522.1, from coordinate 70,133,798 downwards.
CATCTCAGAGCATGCGTCAAGCGTTTGTTTCTACCTGATACTCATCCGTATCATAGTCTTAAGGATGCTCGTCCGCATCTTTAATCCATACACTGTGTCCAACACTCATGTCTTTTTAAATATAGACACTCGTCTGTGTCTAATATTCCCCAGAAGAGTCTCCTCAGGATCAACACTCGTCCGTGTTCCTTGTTAACCAGTTGATACTCGTCCGTATCATCATCTCTGAACATGTGCCAGTATTTGTTTCTACCCGATACTCGTCCGTATCGTAGTCTTAGGGATGCTCGTCCGCATCTTTAATCTATACACAACATCCAAACACTTATGTTTTATTTTCTTGGTTGTAAACACTCGTCCGTGTTTACTATATCCCCAGTAGATCGCCAAGTAAGCAAATCTTCCTTTTATCTGACACTCGTCCTGTGTTATGATAAACCTTGAGAGCAGCCGTACCCTGCTAGGTGGTCGTCCTCCACCTCTTGATGGTCGTCCTCCATCATGCTCATCCGATGGCCGTCCCCATCGTCGATATTTAGCAGCCGTCCCCTGCTAGGTGGTCGTTCTCCACCTCTTGATGATCGTCCTTCATCATTTTATCCAATGGCCGTCCCCATTGTTGATTTTGGGTTATCTGACATTCGTCCTATGTCATGAGAAACCTCGAGAGCATCCGTCCCCTGCTAGGTGGTCGTCCTCCACCTCTTGATGGTCGTCCTCCATCATGCTCGTCCGATGGCCGTCCCCATCGTTGACCTTTCATCCGGCGTTCATCCTATGTCGCGATATTTTTGGCAGCCGTACCCTGCCAAGTGGTCGTCCTCCACCTTAGATGACCGTCCCTCATCTTAACCCCAACAGAGCAGCCGTCCCCTGCTAGGTGATCGTCCTTCACCTTTGATGACCATACCTCATCATCTGTTTATTTCATTTATTCTTTAACCCGATGGCCGTCCCCGTCGTGGTCCCTTTTCTTTTAGCCCGATGGCCGTCCCCATCGTCGGTTACTTTGCTTTATGAACTTGATGGCCGTCCCCGTCGTGTTTCATTAACTCCCAGAGAATCTTACAACTTTATCTTGATGGCCGTCCCATCATAATTTCTTACTTTTCCCAGCTAGTCGGCCGTCCCCGTCTTGGCTTTACCTTTTATCCCCAGCATGTCGGCCGTCCCCGTCATTGCTTTATTTCCCACACTTTACAATATACTTTATTTTCCTTTTACAATCTATATCCCTTTTCTTCTTCATTCTGTGAGTGCAAATTTTGGACTGTCTTTGGTATTCAACCACAAGTTATCTTGTTTTCCTGTTAAGCCGTTGCTTACAACCTGCACAGCTAACTCATGTTTGAATAGGGGCAGCTGTAAACACCCCAAATTTGCCCTCACCCATTCACACCATGGCTTGTGATAATTCCATATGCATAAACACAATCATATCATCTCATATCACATTCTTGATCCATTGCATTGGTTCTAAGTCATCTGCATCTAGGGTTTGTGATCTGAGCAATCCCAGAGCTTCTTGAGCCACTCCAAAGGCCATCAATCACTTCAAAGGGATCCATGTGTGTTCTTATATCATATCACATCCTCTCAAAGTCAAAAATGCCAAAGAATCACAAGAACTGGGATCGGTATGGAAGCAGAGCCAAGTTTGACTGCACAGTTGACCTAAAACTAGGGTTTTGGTTTCAGGGGTCATAACTCCAAATTTTTTGGTCATTCTTGTTTCCATTGGTATCTATGGTATAGGGAGTATGCACATCAATTTTCATGAAGAAATTCCATGGGGAATTCACCTGATCAAGAGTTGACTTTCTGGACAAGTCAGTGCAAAATCAGGGCATCTGAGGCCCCCAATGACCTAACCAAGGGTTGATCTTCATCATTTTGAGTGTATTTGATCTTTATTTGATCATGGAAGAAGGTTGAAGTTCACAAAATTCAAGAATTACAAGTTTTTGCAAAGTTGACTTTTTAGGGCATGGTTGACTTTTCATGAAATGTCATTTTATGCCACTTTTTCAACCCTTACTTTTTGATCCAAAAATGCTTCAAATGGAAAAACTTTGGTCATGAAAGTTGTAGATTAGATCTTTCCCTTTTCAAAAAGTACAAGAACATGACCTAATTCATTTTTGATCAAAAGTTATGGTGTGAAAAAGTTGGCAAAAATCACTAATTTTCAAGATATGCCTCAAATGAGAAACTTGCAAAAACTTTGTACCAAGGCATTTGTAACTTCTAATTCATGTCAAACCCTTACACAAGCATCATGTAAGTCCTAAAGTTCAGATTGGACCAAGATTTCCTCATGTTTTATGGCTTGTGGGACAAGAAAGTTTCATATGAACCAAAAGTGAACAACTTGCAAAAACCATCATCACACCTCACCCACTTGTTGCCTTGGCTGCTGAACCATTCTAGCATCTCTCACACACCATGCTGCGCCAGCCCATACACTTGTACTAGCCTAGGGCTCAACCCATGCTTTCCTTACACCAAAGTTGACATTTTGCAAAAGGCACCTTACCAATCAATAAAGGCCAGGTCACATCATCTGACCAATGGGAGTTTTTTATGTAAATCAAATGCTAGCCTTTTCACATAACAAGCCAGGCTGAAACACACAAGATCATCACATTCACAAAATCACCCTCTCAAGCAAAACCTTTCGAATTTGTTTCCATAGCTCACAAACACAAAAACCAACTCCACTGATCAACTCACCTTGCTTCACTGAGCCAAAACCAGCAAGACTCAGGCCTGAACTAAGCAAGAACTGAGCTTCTCCATTTTTCACCCCCAAAGCCAGAACTTTCGAATCTCATTCCACAGCTCACAAACACCTGAAAAAACTTCATAAACCTTCTCCATTCATCATCCTGGTCATAAAGAACCCTTCCCCTTTGCCTGAAACAGCCTGGTTCACCAACACCATTTTCACCTGAGCTTGAGCAGAAGCTGTTCAAACTCCTTAACCAGCCAGCATAAATTTCTTCCAAGCATCCAAACATCATCTAGGGGTCACAAGGAGTGGTTTGCATCAAAGGAAGGGGTCAGAAAGTTACAAGAGTGAAAGCTTCGAAACTCAGGTAGCTCAAGAACTTTTTTTCCAGAAATCATTTTTTAAGTTCTTAAGTTACTCTATATGCTTTCCTGATCATAACTATGTCATTGGTTTTGAAAATGGTTGGAAAATGAGGATGTAATCGTGTTCTGAAACTCCCTGACCTAAAAAATGTTTTGTTCGATTCAAGAGTTTGAGGAAAAATAAATGATTTCTAGCTTAGGGTTTTGATTCAGGGGAGTGTGGGAATCATTTCTGTATGTTTGGATTTCATTTTGGTTGCGTTTTATGGATTTTGGGGATTTTCAGGTGGGGTTCCCACCGGAGAAGACGACCGGAGGTCTTCTCCGGCCACCTGAAAATCATTAGGGTTTAATCAGTGTAATTAAATGAGATTTGAATTTCGTGCGTTGGATTGGCTGACCAGGTTGACTTCGCGCGTGGATGAATGGTCCAGATTCACCATTAGAAACCCTAACCCTGATTAGTTAATTCATAATTACATTTAACTCAGTTTGAATTTGGGCCACTGGATTGCGCGCGTGGTCAATCTTTCTCTCCCCAGAATGCATCATAGCCCTCCATTCAGTTGACTTTTCTTTTTCTTTGTTTTAATTCATTTATTTCATGTTTATTTTCTACAATTTATTTAAAATAGCAAAATTGTTTTAAAAATTATGAAACTTTTTGTCAAGAGTTTCATTAATTTTTAAAACACAAAAATATTTTTATTTTCATTTTTAGCATTAAAAAAGTATTTTTAAATATTTAAAAGTTTATTTTTAATTGATTAATGAAAATTAATTTATTAAAAATACTTTTAGGTATTTAAAAATTACCAAAAAATTCATGAAATGTTCTAAGACATTTAGAAACATTGTCCAACCTTCAAACCAAATTTATTTTTTTGATCTTGATGCATTTTGAGAATTTTTCATTGATTTAAAATCATTTTTATGCATTAATTTGATCCAAAGTTCCAAAAATCATTTCTGCCTATCCATGAGGAGTTGGACATTGATTCTTTTTGCATTGCATTGTGTTTAGCATGTAGTTTGTGAGATTAAATGGCCTTGATTTGATATTTCATTTTCCATTTGTTTGGTAATTTTCTTGTTTAGGAACCCTAAAACCCTAGAAATCTTAAGAAAACCATAACTTGAAATTGGTTAAGAGTTGAGACCTCTCCTTTGGGCAGTGGGTTAGTATAGGTTTAGGGGTCCTTTGAGTGCATTTTCAATTTTTTATAATGTTGTTTGCTTCTGGTTTTGGTTTTTGTTTGTTGCATTGATCATAAACCCTAATTTGGGCTTCCATATGCATCCATCTTGCATTCTCTTGCATCACATGACTTGCCATGACATTTCAAGCATCCATTTGATTCATTTGACATCATAAGACATATTGAAAGCATGTTTGATCATTGCATCATGTATTTGCCATGTTGTATGTCATGTGCACTTCATAACTTTTCATGTATGTCCTTGCTTCTTAACTTGCTTCATTTGCATTCATGAGCTTGTATGATCATTTCCATGTGCTGCCTCATGTTTGTAGCATCTCATAGCATCATTAGCATCATGTATATGCTTCTGGTTCTGTTTCTCATCATGTCATCTCATCCCATTTTGCATTGCATTGCATTTCTTTCCTAACCTTTCAGGTGGTAAGTAACTTTGAGAAGTGAATTTGCCTTCACTTCTCATACTTTTCTTTTCATCTTTCTTGCATCCATGCTGCATTTTATCTTGTGTTTGAGATTGAGCTTGCTCATTCTTCTTCTTCCTACTTTCTTTCTTCAAGTGACTTGACTTCTTGAATGAAGCAAGTTGCTTTGCTTCTCTTGATCCTTTCATCTGCTTCCTGGTGGTTCCATTGAAGATTTCTCTTGAAAACCTCACAAACCTTAGGGACAACCAAGCATGACAATGATTAGGGTTTTGATTAGCTTCCCCTCTTAGTTTTACCTTTGTGTCTCTTTGAGTCTTCTCTTCTCACCTCATAATCAGGGACTAAACCCTAAAGGCTTTAAGGCTTTGTGATTAAGCTTATGCTTGCATCCTTCTCTTAGGATGGAGTGTATAACTTTAATCCTAAGTGTTAAACCCTTAATGTGTTTGACTCCTTTAATCAATCCATCTAATAATCATCAAGACATCACACTTGTAACTTGGGCCTTGCATTAGGGTTCTAATTCTTCCTTAATTGGTTAAGAAGGACTAACCCTAGTGTTAATGGACAAGTCCCCCTCAAGTTGTCTTACAAATCATAAAATCCACTTCATCATCATACCATCAAATAAAATCCAATTAATCAAAGGCTTGTTTTGTCATGAGTTTAATCCCTAATCATGGATTAAGTTGAGGAGCTTTCCTCAGCTTAAACATTCTCATCTATTATCCTTCTATTAGGATGGTGTAATGAGTCTGTTAAATCCCTGATTATGGCTTAACCTCATTACTTAACACTAAACAAAAACACCAAAAACATCTAATTAATCTCAAATAGGTTAATGATCTTAATCCTACACCAAAGGTGATTAAGTGTGAGAATCTGACTTCACACTTAAGGTACTCTCATTACCCCTAATCAGAGGGAAGATGTGATGAGTTTACTAAATCCATTGGTTTAGACTTAAGCTCATTAACTTATGACAAAATCCAAAAAGCAGTAAAAGACCAAAAATGCAAAAACAAACAATAATCGTCTCCTTCGGGATTCTTTTCTCATCTCATTCACTCATAACCGAGAACTTGCTTCTTCCGTCTAATGCAAGACAGTTTGCATCTGTGCCAGACAGATCATACACTTGAGCATAGACAAGCAAGCAGTTCACAAGTCAATTCATCTTTCAGTCTCTTTGGGTCGAACTACGGTGTTCTGACTTCCTCATTGCACGAGAGGATACGTAGGCATAACTTAACAGTTATCGAACAAAAGTCTCTGTATATTCCCCCTCTTTCTAGCTTCATTCTTTAAGCCTCATGATCTTGAGCAATTCATTCTTATTCCTTACACTGACACTTTATATATCACACTTCACTTCTCTTACACTGACACCTGTACATTCTTTTCCAGCTACTTTATACACAGATTGCACTGACACTACCCCTTTAAAACACAAATCTTTTAAGCGTGGATCCCGTCGAGTACGACGGACAATCTGGGTGCTAATACCTTCCCAGGTTGTAACCAACCCCCTTTCTCAGTCTCTCTGGTTCGCAACCGTCTTATCCATGTCTTTCTAGGTCTATGCAGCATTGCCTTTCCTCCGGGATAAAAATGCCTAGCTGGCGACTCTATTCATCTCCAGTGAGTTCACGGCTGTGTGTTCTCATTGTCCCTCTCGCCGACCGTTCGCGTCTGTACCTTTATTTGGGCTCAGTCCCATCTTTTGGGAGCGACACCAGGGGATGGGTAATTCTCAATTAATTAGAATGTGCATTTAAATACAAGATAATAGTTCAAGACACCATTCAATAAAGGTTGCAATCTCAAGCTTTCCTTCACACACATCAATGAAGTGTCGAAGATGTCTCTCAATTCAAAATCCAATGATGGCTCGCAGTAATCATTAAGCCAGAAAGTCATTATCTTTAAAAAAAATGACATTAAAAAAATGATGATAAAAAAAATAAAATCCCTCTAAGTCAAAACCTATGAAAGACTCTTAGGCAAAAACCGGGGCATCTTGCAGACTGTAAGTTCAAATGACACAGTTCAAGCAAAAGTTAGTAATAATAAAAAGAAAGATCAATCAAGAGGTCATCAAAATCCTCAACTAAAACAAGATGAGTTGTCCGAAGTCCTCACCAGAAACAAAAGGGAGATGTGTCTGTTATCTCAAAATCCTTGGCTTATGAACCATCTTCATCTGTGAAATCCCAAATCTATTGGAACTTGAAAGTGTAGGCTGAATTAATTGAATGTAGGAATGAAGATCATCACGAAGATTGGGTTGGGTACAAATAAACTTTGAGCCTATATCCTTTGTTTCATAAACAGTGAACCAGACCACGTTACAATCTTCAAAAGTCCTAATTGAATCCAGGTTTCTTTTGAAAAGCATACTATAGCAAGGTTGCGTAAACTGACTCCCAAGTTTATTGCCAATAATTTGTTTCTTACATTTGCTTTATCTTTCCCTTTTGTCTCAATCGTCATGTTTTAAAAATGTTTTCATTTTATTTACTTTAATAAATTTGATTCCAAAAATGATTTTTGATTTCAAAATTTTGCATGAACCTTGCATTAAAATTACCAGGTTTGTACAAACATTTTTTATTTGCAAACAAAATTTCCTCATCAAGGAATTTTCAAACAGTTGAGAAACTTAGTCAGTGATCTTATCAAGGGAAAGTTCCTTCCAGGTCCTATAGTTCAAAAGAGTTATTGCTCAGTACAAGTTGTTCTCAGATTTGGTTAATCAGAAGATGTATCTTCAAGTTTCATACTGGGTTTATCTTCTCAACATTCATTGCAAGAACTGAAGCCATGATCAATTTATTCTCTCAATTTTCATTTCAAGAATTGAAGAATTGATTAATTTTCTCCGACAATAGTCAAGAACTGAATCTGTTATCAGTTTACCCTCATCAGTTATTGAATTTGGGTCAATCTTCTTCAAGAATCCTTAAGCAGCTTTGCATGACTTTTCTCAAAATATTTTCAATCTGATACAATTTACTGTGTGATAGAGATTTATTTAAGAGTAACATCTCTAATCTTCAAGCAGAATGGCAGTGATCTTCGTGTTGATGAATCAGTCTTCCATATTTTCCACTCCCCTAAGAGTCTAAACTGGTTGTCGAGCATTTTCTATCATATTATCTTCTTGGGTGTTTTAGCCCCCATTTTCATTTATGTCTGTATCATGAGTGTTTTAGTCCTCATATGCATTTCTCGAGGTCTTGTTGTGTTCAACATCTTACTTTGTGATCAAATTTCAACTTACTTGGCACCTACACAAATACTTGTTCGTCTCTTCTTACCCGATGTTATTTCGGATATCCTTGTTTGTTCTGATGTTTTCCTGGAACTTTCACCTCTATCTGATGTTGTTCCAGATATGTTGAACCTTGATATGATGTTGTTTCAGGTATATGGTATCCTTGTTCTGATGTTTTCTCGGAACCTTTTTGTGTCTATCTAATGTTTGTCCAGATATACCTTGCCCTGGTGTTTTTCCAGAATTTTTTTTACCAGATATTCTTCTCAGACATTACACTCTTTTATCTGAGGCTACTGTCAAATGTCCATAATGGAGTGTAACACGGTGGGAAAACTGACTTTAGTTAAATGTTGCGGATAGCAAGAGTCGCCACCGACTTTTATTTTATCCAAAAGGAAAGGGCATAAAAGAACAGGAAAGACCTTAAAAATATTTTGAGTTCGGGGGTAGGTTATACAAAGGGAAGGTGTTAGCACCCTTTATATCCATGGTTATCCATGGGCTCTTAGTTACTTATCTCACTTTAAATTGTTTTGAGAAAGGTGTAGTGTGTGATTAAAAATTTTCTAAGTACTTTATAATGATCCTCGTATGGATATATATAAAGACTTTGTTTTGAAAATTTGTTTGAAATGTGAAGTGTAAAATGTATTTTGAAAAGGTGAGCAAGTACTTAAGAGGAACCTACCCTATGTTAAATCTTTATTGTTCTTATATGTTCTTTCAATGGTAAGACTAGCCCTATTATTAAGGAATAGGTAGTCATTACCTTGGATGTAATAAGGGACATGTGAAGGGACATCTGAAGTTAGGCAACTGTAAGGTGTCTTTAGCAATTCGTAGGGACTTATCATCTTTTATGCGAAGGGACAAGATCATTTACCGTAGACAACATCGAAGGGACTTGATCTTATAATCTTAAAGGGACTTGATGATATTAATGAATGGACTTTGCTTTAAGACACCTTACTTGACCTTATTATTAGGCAACATGAGGAGTAACCTTAGAAAGTGCAAGATGGCGATCAAAGATCGACTTACGTGTGTGAGTGTTCATATTCATATATTTATCTTATTAAGTAAGTCATTCTAAATTAATTTTAACTTACAAACATGTTATCACTCCCTATAGTTACTAACCATGGCAAGAATATTTATCAATAATAAAATAAAGACAAAAATAAAACTACGACTATTACAAGACTTTCGCAATTACATTATAATAGAAATAATCAATTATAAATATATAATAAAGAAACTATAATTAGAATGGTTAGTAATAAAATAATTATGAGAAAAAAGAGGTTAGCACAAATAAGCAAAATATATACAATTTAAGAGAATATTTTTAAATTAAACAAATAATTTTGAAGAATTTTTTTAAAAAAGAAATAATAAAGTAATTAGAATAATAATAAACAATCATAATAAGAATTATTAGATTATAATTTAAATATTAAAGTTAACAAGAATTAGGGTTAGGGTTAGAGAAAATTAGGGTTTTAGAAATTAGGGTTTTAATTATGAAAAAAATTAGGGTTAGTTTTTAAATTTAGAAATTAAATAATATTTACATAAATTATTTACAACTTAGAAGAAAATAACATTTTACATACAAAATTGTTTATTAAATTAATTAAAGTGATTTATCAAAAACATTATAAGATTAATATAAAATATAAAGGTTTAATTAGTATTTAAATAAAATTAATAATTATAAAAACAAGTTAATTAATATAAAATAAATAAAAGAAACAAATGATAAAAAAAAGGTGGGGAGGCCTGGATTTGATCCCAGGACCTCCCCCTTACCATGCCTAAAACCCTGCCACTGGGCTAGCGCGTGCTAGCAAACACAAGATGAACAACAATTATTAAATATACAAACTGGTAAATATGACAAATGAAATAATAAAAACACAAAACCTGGGATTCGAACCCAGGTACTGAAGCCATTCACATGCGCGTCCAACCAACTGAGCCAACTAGTCTTTCTGAAATATTAACACAAATAAAAACATAATAAAATAAGATCAATTTTCAAAATTCTTTTTCGCACCAACAGTCTTCATCTTCCTCCTCTGACCCTATGCATTTACTTGCGAAAATTGCTAAGAATTTTCCTGCGAATTTAGTTTCGCAGGCTTTCCTAGGTTTCTTCAATCATCAATGAACCTGTAAAATTTTCCAAAATTGAATATACCAACAGAATCACCATAACATTTAAGTTTAACCATGTCATTAGAATTGATTTATATTAGCTAAATCGTTAAACCCTAATATGGTGCTTGAAACCCTAATAATGGCGTTTGGAGATTAAGGTCACGATTCTTCAAATTGAGAGTCCAGAAACGTTCCTAGCATTATCACAAACATCAAGCAGTCATCAAATATCATTTAAAACAAACAAATATATGAAATCGAAAAATTCAAATTCAAGAACAAAGCATGATTTGGTTGGACGATTATATGATGTTTTAGATGCTTATGATGATTGAATTGTGTTCAGTGATGCTCAAGCAAGCTAATGCCACCTTCAGAAAGCTTTGAAAACGCCTCTAAGTTGCAATCCGAATTGGAGTTTTTTCTTGAAAAGTTTGAAGTTTGTTCTTATGCTTGGAGGCTGTGAAAATCGTCCTTTGTGATTGGGATGTATTCAGGTATATGTAGAGATGTAAATTAGGTCAAAAAGTATTGGATTTATGGGCTTTGTATTGATTGCTTGATCATGAAGTTTCCTTCTTTCAAATATTGAAAAAGATTACATCTAACCTTGCCAAATCAAGATAGCACGAATTTGGATCAGATCAATCATCTATAATTGATGTTTATGACTTTCTAGAATCATAATCTCATCCAAATATTTGATTTTCATATTTGATTTTGATTTAATTTGTATTTTAATGAATAAAATTCAAATAAATACTAAATAAAATATAAAAAATCAGAAAAGGCATGGGTTGGGTCGTGCTTGATGATATTATGAAGATTGGATGGCAATTTGTTTGGCCCATTTAGCAAAAATTGGTTTTAAGGCCTCATTTGCTTCATAAACTTCCCAAAAATTTCCCAACTTTGCAAGGGCACAAATCCCTCGTTTTAAATGCTATGAAGGTGTTCTTGGACATTTTAGAAAGCTTAAAGAATCCTCTAACCAACCTATTTTGTCTCATGTCCATATCTTTTACCATTCTTAAGTTATGCTCTTTGGAAGTTGTTGACTTTTTGTTGACTTTTAAAAGGACCTATAATGTCTTAGCTCATACCTTCCAAATGAAGTATTTTTGGGCTTGGCTTGTGAGACACAAAGTTGTAGAGAATTCAATTTCCTTCAAAATAAGCTTTGGATGGAAATTTTTTGATGAAGTATGTGAAAGTTATGGCTGGTCAAAGTTCAGTTGACTTTTCCTATGAAAACCCTAATTTAGAAACTCTTGATTCTTGATGATCTGAAATCTTTTTGATGAATCATGATCAACCCTTGATAAAATGATGAATTTTACTTCATATACTTTATGTTGGAAAAAAATCATGAAGTTTGACTTTGGTTTGACCCCAGTTGACCTCAGTTTGACTTTTTTACTACTTTGACTGATTTCAGCCTATCTGATCATTTGACTGAGCAAACCTTTGGGAAAAGTCTTGAAACTTGACATGGGAATTATTGCACCCATATAGGATGCTATGAAGCTAAATTGAAGTCTTGGAAGTCCATTTAGCCTGATGAACGTCAAAACCCTAGTCTAGGATGCCTTGCTTAGGAGGATGCATTGTCTGAGGGATTTGTCAAACTTTCTGACTATTTGTGAACCTTGTGAAACTCATGAGATGTCTTGTGAACCTTGTGAACCTCTTAGTACACAATGTATTGTCTTGGGAAGGGCAAATTTTGGGGTGCAACAGCTTCCCCTGTTCAATTTTCTGAAACCTGAGGGGTTAGATTGGTACATGTGCCAGTCGTGACCTGGAAGGTTGAAGGGGATTGAACACAATAGCCAAAAATTTGCACTCGCCGGTGCGTAAAGTAAAGCCGATGATTAATTGTATATGCTTGAGTGGGATTGAATATGCCACTTGGAAGAACTAGAGATGGGCTTATAGATGTCATCCATAATATCAGGATGTGATAATATCTTGATGTTGATACTGGATATCAGTACTAGGTCTTCGTATAGGCCGTCTCTGAATCGTTTATGCAACATGGTTTGAATTGTTGAATAGACCAGCAGAAATAAATCTTCGTGACGATTATCTCTTCTGGAAATATCCTGGATTAGGGAATAGATCTTCGTATAGACCATTTGCCTTCTATCAAAGAACAAATAGATTAAATCTTTTGAAAATTTCCTGGACTAGGGAATAGATCTTTGTATAGACCGTTTGCCTACTATCTAAGAACAAATAGAGTATCAGGATTAAATCTCCTGAAAATATCCTGGACTAGGGAATGGATCTTCGTATAGACCGTTTGCCTACTATCCAAGGACAAAAGAGTATCAGGATTAAATCTCCTGAAAATATCCTGGACTAGGGAATGGATCTTCGTATAGACCATTTGCCTACTATCCAAGGACAAAAGAAATATCAAGATTAAACCTTCGGAAAATATCCTGGACTAGGGAATGGATCGTCGTATAGACCGTTTGCCTATTATCCAAGAACAAATAGATTAAATCTTCTGAAAATATCCTGGACTAGGGAATAGATCTTCGTATAGACCGTTTGCCTACTGTAACCCGGTGAACTGACTTTAAACAATGTTGCGGATAGCAAGAGTCGCCACCGACTTTTATTTTATCCATAAGGAAAGGTTATAAAAGAACAGGAAAGACCTTAGAGAATATTTTGGGTCCGGGGGGTAAGTTATGAAAAGGGAAGGTGTTAGCACCCTTTTCATCCATGGTTATCCATGGGCTCTTAGGTATTTAAGCTCACTTTTGAATTGTTTTGAAAGTGTAGTGTGTGAATAGCAAAAAATTTCAGAATAGTTTAATAATAATCCGTGTATGGATGTGTAAAAAACTTGTTTGAAAATTTTGTTTGAAAATTGTTTAAGTGTGAAAAAAATTTGAAATGAGCTTAAGTACTTAGGAGTAGCCTACCCTAATGTTTAAGGTCTTTCTTATTCTTTATCCTTTCCTTAGTAAGACTATCCCTACTATAATGGAGTAGGTAGTCCTTACTTTGGAAGTTAAGGGACATGTAAGGGGCAATTTGGTCTTTAAAGGCCATGGTGGGGTGAAATAAGCAAACTGGAGGGACTATCATCATTTTTCGAAAGGGACTTTATTCGTAAAGGCAACCATAAGGGACTTTGATGATTTTTTTCTATTTTGAGGGACTTGCTTTATACACCCCACTTAACCATTATTCGTAGGCAACGAGAGGGATACCCTTAGAAAGTGAGTTGGCGATTTAAAATCGACTTACGTGTGTGAAGTGTTTAAATTAATTATCTTACATTAAAAATTATCTAAATTTGTTTTAATAACATACATGTTTTTGCACTCCCTAATTACTAACCATAATAATAATTAAAATAATTACAAGATTACAACCGGGAAGCAATTACAAAATTATAATAATAAAAATAGCAAATAATAAGCAATAAATAATAAATTATAAAGGGGTTAGTAAATAAAATTAGCAAAAATAATAATAGTAAACATAATAAAATCATAAATGGGTTAATAATTAGAAATAATAAATAAGGTTAGAAACATAAGAATAGAATATAAATAATAACATGGTTAGTAATAAAAATTAATTAAAAGGTTAATAAAATTATAGTAAGCAAAAATTAGCTAATAATAATAATAGAAATCAAAAATAATATAAGAAGAAATTAACATGCACAACTAAATAATTTTTAATTCATATACTAATTACTAAATTATTTTCAAATGCATTACAAAATTTTAATTACTATTAACATATATTCATATTATAAGAAAAAAAAGATAGATTTTAAATATCATATTAAAAATTTAATTCTATTAGTTATTATATTTACAAATTATTTTAACTATATACAAAAATATGATTATCCTAGATTAAATTATTTTTAAACATTGAAAATAAATTAATTTGAAGTATAACTATATTTGCAAAATTTTATGAAAAATTATAACTATATTAGGAATAAAAAAAAACAGAATTTAATTTTATTTAGAAAAATATTTTTAGGGTTTCATAAAAATTAGGGTTTTATATATATAAAAATTTATTTTTAATATTTACATAACATTATTTTAATTAATATAAACTATACAAAATAAAATTTTAAATAAAAAAGAAACAAGAGTTTTATTATTATTTTTTAGAATATTATTTTAAGATTAATTAGATTATATAACATATATACATATTTTATAATAATAATATATTAATTATTTAAATTATTTGAATTAAACTAGTAAGCAAAAACAAATAAAAAAAAAAGAAACAGAACCTGGTGGGATTCGATCCCAGGTCTTCTCCCTTGCAAGCAGCAACAAGACCACTGGGCCATCCAAACGCAAGTGAAAGAAGAAGGACTCCAATTTGTTTTACGCATTGATCATGGAAATTCGGAAAAATAAAAGATCAAAAAGGCCTGGGGTGGTTTCGTACCCAGGACCTTAAGGATAAACGCGCGCATGCTTAACCACCTGGCTGGGAGAGCCTTCCTGGTGGCTTGTTGGCAAGTAATAATAATATATCAAGTCTTCTATTATCCTGAAAAAAAATAAACAAAAACAATGCACTGGCCAGGAATCGAACCATGGCCTTTACAACAAACGCACGTCCAGATTACCACCAGACCAACTGTACGTTGGTGATATAGAATTGAAACAAACTCAAAAAATATAATATCCAAATTTTGAATTTTTAAACGCGCGGCAAACTTCTTCTTCTTCCTCTGGACTTACGAAATTTCCTGCGAAAATATTTACAAATTCACCTGCGAATTTTCCTGGGTGTTCTTCATGTTCTTCAACCTGCGAAAATCCAAACTCATACCAAATACTACTGATTTATGAAATTGGTTAGTGATTCACAATCCACAGAGTCCACACAACAATCCTACGTTTTCAGAATTCATTTATATACACTCAAACATGAAACCCTAATTATGAGGTCATAAACCCTAACATGGCCGTTTGCGTTTTACACACTCATTCTTCAATCCAATTGTCCAGAAACATTCCTTGGAACCTCATAAGCACAAAAGATCAAACAAAATTCATTAATGATGCATAAACAATCGTAATCGAAAAATTGAAAACCAATGTAAAATTTGATTCGGGTATGGCAATATGTGATGATATAAGGCAAAGTGATGATCAATTTAGGTTCCATGATGATCCAGGAAGCCAATCATGTTCTCAAAATACCTTGTAATGCTTTGAATCTTCAAATCCGAATCTCACTTTTTGTTGAATTTTTTGAATGTTGAACTTACCTATGAGCTGCTGCAAAATCGTGAATGAGGCTAGGTTTGTGTTTGTTATATATATGTGATTCATTCTAGGTCAAAAGTTTGATTGATTTAGTGGAAGAATTGATATTTTGAGATTGAGAAAGATCATGCCATGAAAGTCCAATATTTTTATACCAAAGCTTTCTATTTTAAGTCAATTCATATAATTCTTGTATCAATTTGCTCTATATTGACTTTATGACTTTCTAGAATCAACAAACCACTTAAATCTTCAAATTTAATATTTTATTTAAATTTAAAATGATTTTAAGAATAAAAAATCATAATAAATAAATTAAATAAAATAAAAATTATGAAAGTATTATGGGAATTTCGTGCAAGCCATTATGAAGTGAATTGGGTCATAATTTGGGCAGCCCACTTGAAAAGAAATGATTTTGAACCTCCCTTTTCAACATAAACCATCACAAAATTTCTTAACTTTGCAAAGGCACATCTCCCTCAATTTTAAAGGTATGAGGGTGTTCTTGGACTTTTTGGAAAGCTTGAAGAGTCCTCTAAACAACCCCATTGGTTTCAGGTCCATACCATTTACCAATCTCAAGTTATGCCCTTTTGAAGTTGTTGACTTTTTGTTGACTTTTGAAATGACCTATAATGTCTTAGGTCATATCTTTCAAATGAAGCATTTTTGAGCTTAACTTCCAACATCAAAGTTGTAGAGAATTCAATTTCCTTCAAAATGAGCTTTGGATGGAGGCTTGGTGATGAAGCATGTGAAAGTTATGGCTGGTCAAAGTTCAGTTGACTTTTACTGAGGAAACCCTAATTTAGAAACTCTTGATTATTGATGATCTGGAATCTCCTTGATGAATCATGATCAACCCTTGATCAAATGATGAATTTTACTTCATATACTTGATGTTGGCAAAAAATCATGAAGTTTGACTTTGGTTTGACCACAGTTGACCTTAGTTTGACTTTTTAACTGCATTGACTGATTTTGACTTATCTGATCATCTGACTGAGCAAACTTTTGGGAAAAGTCTTGAAACTTGACATGGGGGTTCTTATACACATATAAGATGTTATGAAACTCACTTGAGGTATTGGAAGTCCATTTAGCCTGATTAAAGTCAAAACCCTAGTTTTGGATGCACTGCTTAGGAGATGCACTGTCTGAGGGAATTGTCAACTTCTTTGGCCAATTGTGAACTATGTGAACCTTGTGAATCTTCATAAAATGTCTTGTGACACCTATAGGAGGTATTGTGAAGCTTGTGAACCTTGTGAACCTCATGAAGTGGCTTTGTAGACCTCATGATCCTCAGGGAAGCTTTGTAATCTTTGTGAAACTTGTGAACTTTGTGAACCTTCAAGAAGTAACTTGTGGACTTCATGAACCTCATGAAAGGTCTTGTAAATGTTGAGAAACTTGTGAACCTTGTGAACCTTCAAGAAGTGACTTGGTAGACTTCATGAACCTCATGAAAGGTTTTGAAAGCATTGTGGGACTTGTGAACCTTGTGAACCTTCTTAGAACACAAAGTCTTGTATTGTGAGGGCAAATTTTGGGGTGCAACAGCTGCCCCTGTTCAATTTTCTGAAACCTGAGGGGTTAGATTGGTATATTTGCCAGTCGTAACCTGGAAGGTTGAAGGGGATTGAACACAAAAGCCCAAAAATTTTCACTCACCAGTGCATGGAGTGATATTGATGGTTGGTTGAACATGATTGAGTGGGCTTAAAGATGCCACTAGGGGGAAATTCTTCAGTAGTATAATGAGAGCTGTCAGGAGCTTGGAGTAATACTGATGTATGAGCATGTCTTCATGAAGATAGAGCAATCAATAGTGATAACCCTAAAGCAATCTTGAAGTACTGATATGATCTCAGGAGGATAGAGCAATGAATGGCTCTAAAGCAGTCTTGAAATAATAATGTGATATGTCTTCAGGAGGATAGAGCAATCAATAGCTCTAAAGCAGTCTTGAAGAGATGATTTCAGGAGGATAGAGCAATGAATAACTCTAAAGCAGTCTTGAAATAATAACGTGATAGGTCTTCAGGAGGATAGAGCAATGGATAGCTCTAAAGCAGTCTTGAAGTAATAATGTGATTCCAGGAGGATAGAGCAATCAATAGCTCTAAAGCAGTCTTGAAATAATAAGATAACTTCAGGAGGATAGAGCAATGAATAGCTCTAAAGCAGTCTCGAAGTAGTAATATGACCTCAGGAGGATAAAGCAATCAATAATGATAACTCTAAAGCAGTCTTGAAGTAATAAGATGATTTCAGGAGGATAGAGCAATGGATAGCTCTAAAGCAGTCTTGAAGTAATGATATAATTGTCTTCCGGAGGATAGAGCACTGGATAGCTCTAAAGCAGTCTTGAAGTCATGAGAAGTTATCAGGAGGATAAAGTAACCCCGAGGTTACAATAAAGCAGTCCCAAAAATAAGAAGTTCATCAGGAGGATAAAGTAACCCTGAGGTTACAA
This sequence comes from Lathyrus aphaca, assembly GCA_963966055.1. Lineage (NCBI taxonomy): Eukaryota > Viridiplantae > Streptophyta > Magnoliopsida > Fabales > Fabaceae > Lathyrus > Lathyrus aphaca. The sequence goes on along the minus strand of OZ014522.1, from coordinate 70,115,850 downwards.
TAAAGCAGTCCTGGAGACCATAATTTTGTTTGTTGGATAATTAACCTGAAACAAGGTAGCTTTTGTATAATAACATTAGTTTATGCTTTATGTATGCATGTATGATATGATGTACTTAGGTAATGTACTATATGTTTATGGATATATATGCTATGGTATGATGTAAATGATGTATGTATGATATGATACTGCCGGAAGCGTCTGGATATCTACGTATAACAACTGCTGGCCAGGGAAAATAAATCCCGATTCGTTGTTGAAGAATATATAACCCTCTGTCTGCTGGGGATAACAGGGTATAGATAACCTCCCGTATGCTGGGGATAGCAAGGTATATATAACCTTCGTCTTCGTTTGGGTAGTAGGATAAGTATAACATCCCGTCTTCGTTCGTCGTACCCTTATTGGAACGTAATTTCCCGAATATCCGTATGAGGATAAAAGAGATGGATATAAATTCCAGAGGGGATGAGACCTTATGAAGATGGATTAGTCCTACTGAGAGTTTTGTGATTGTTTTGTAAAGATGAACCGGCGAAGCTTCGTTGAAATCCTTCCCTTGTTCGTCCTTAGTAAACACTATTACTGCATTTTCATGCATTTCTGGTAAACATTAATCATATTAAGAGCATACATGTATTTCTGGTAAACATTAATCATATTCAAAAGCATACATACATTCAAACACAACCAATGGACGTTTTGCTTATGTAAAATAGGGTAAAAGTAAATCTGGATTCAAAAGATGGGATTTATTTATATCAAAAAGTAACCCATACACAGGTAAGTTAGTACAAGGAGACATAAACCCTAGTAAGAGGATTTTGCCATAAAGTTTTACAAAAAGAATCAGCTATATGGGAAACAATCCTATTGAGTTTCAATTCTACTATTGCCACTCAAGTATCTCATCTTCTTGCTGTTGAGACGGAAGCGATTGAATTGAGCTTTAACTGTTCGAGCTTGAGTAAGTAGTACAACTGGTTGCAGTTTCATGGGTGATCCAAACGAGACATAGTCATACGCTTTAATCCCTAACTTTTGCCTGGATTGCCCTTTCAGGTTTTCAATCCACCGGGATACCCTTTTTTGCCCAAGCCGCCTTTTCAGGTTTTCGACTTGCCGGGTGTACATCTTTTTATATATATCCCTAATTTTTGCCCAAACCCTTTTGGTTTGCCGGGATGCCCTTATTTTTGCCTAGGCCTGTCAACCTAGCGGGTCTCTTTTTATGCGTAGTATTTTTTAACTATGTCTGCATTTACAGGCTGTGGGAAGTCTTCACCATCCATTGTAGTCAATATCATGGCACCTCCTGAGAATACAGTCTTGACTACAAATGGTCTTTCATATGTTGGAGTCCACTTGCCCCTAGGATCACCCTGTGGTAATATGATGCGCTTGATTACCAAGTCACCAGCCTGATATACCTTTGGCTTAACCTTCTTGTTAAAAGCTTTGATCATCCGTTTCTGGTACATCTGGCCATGACAAACTGCTGCTAACCTCTTCTCATCAATCAAATTTATCTGGTCCAGTCGAGTCTGAATCCATTCATCTTCATCCAAACCTGCATCCTTCATAATTCTCAAGGAGGGGATCTGAACTTCAATGGGCAAAACTGCTTCCGTACCATAGACTAAGGAGAATGGGGTTGCCCCTGTTGAAGTACGTATTGTAGTACGATAACCATGAAGAGCAAACGGTAACATCTCATGCCAATCCTTGTAAGTAACAGTCATCTTCTGTACAATTTTCTTAATGTTCTTGTTAGCAGCTTCAACTGCCCCATTCATCTTTGGACGATACGGAGAAGAGTTGTGATGCTTAATCTTGAACTGCGTGCAGAGATCAGTGATCATAGTGTTGTTTAGATTAGAGCCATTGTCAGTGATAATCCTCTCAGGGATGCCATACCTACATATGAGATTATTCTTAATGAACCGAGCCACAACATTCTTAGTCACAGATGCATATGAAGCTGCCTCCACCCACTTCGTGAAATAATCAATAGCAACCAGGATGAAACGATGCCCATTAGAAGCAGTAGGCTTAATCTCACCAATCATATCAATGCCCCACATGGCAAAGGGCCAAGGAGCAGTCAACACATTCAATGGTGATGGAGGTACATGAACTTTATCAGCATAGATTTGACACTTGTGACAAGTTCTGGAGTGTTGGTAGCAATCAGCTTCCATGGTAGACCAATAGTAACCTGCTCTCAATATCTTCTTTGCCATAGTATGACCACTAGAATGAGTGCCAAAGGTCCCATCATGCATCTCTTCCATAATTTCTGTAGCTTCATTCTTATCCACACAACGAAGCATAGTTGAGTCATGATTACGCTTATACAGAATGCCATTACTCAGAAAGAACTTAGCAGAAAACCTTCTCAGGAACTTCCTATCTTTGACAGATGCCCCTTCAGGGAACTCCTGAGCTTCAAGATAGTTTTTCACTTCATAGAACCAAGGCTTCTCCTCTGCCCCTTTTGTATCAATCTCATTGCAGTATGCAGGCTTCTCAAATCTATCAATAGAAATCTTGGGAGCTTCATCATCCCAGCTAATCTCAAACATAGATGCCATGGTGGCCAAAGCATCTGCCAACTGATTTTCTCTTCGTGGAATATGTCCAAAGGTAATCTCTTTGAAATGTGGGATCAAAGACAACACATGTTCTCTGTAAGGAATGAGATTATCATGCTTGGTATCCCAATCTCCTTTAATCTGACTCACTACCAGGGCTGAATCTCCATACACATCAAGGAACTGAATCTTCATATCAATAGCAGCTTTCATACCCAGGATACATGCCTCATATTCAGCCATGTTATTGGTACAATGGAAACAAAGTCTGGCAGTAATCGGAGTATGACAACCTTCGGGGGAACTAATCACAACACCAACACCATTACCAAGTGCATTAGAGGCACCATCAAAAACCATAGTCCATCGGGATCCTTGTTCAGGTCCGTCATATTGTCCAGGTTCTTTGGTAACAGTCATAATGTCTTCATCAGGGAACTCGAAATTCATTGACTGATAATCATCCACTGCTTGATGGGCCAAATGATCAGCAACAACACTCCCCTTAATGGCCTTCTGAGTAGTATACTGTATATCATATTCTGTCAAGATCATTTGCCATCTTGCAATTCTTCCGGAGAGAGCAGGTTTCTCAAATATATACTTGATTGGATCCATCTTCGAAATCAACAAGGTAGTATGGGTTAACATATACTGTCTTAGTCGGCGAGCAGCCCATGCCAAAGCGCAGCAAGTTTTCTCGAGCAATGAGTATCTTGTTTCACAGTCGGTAAACTTTTTGCTAAGGTAGTATATTGCCTGCTCTTTTCGACCAGACTCGTCATGTTGCCCCAATACACACCCCATTGAGTTGTCTAGCACTGTTAAGTACATAATTAAGGGTCTTCCATCAACTGGTGGCATCAAAATTGGAGGTTCTAGCAAATATCTCTTGATTTCATCAAAGGCAGTCTGGCACTCATCATTCCATTCCATCACCTGATCTTTCTTCAATAACTTGAAGATTGGCTCACAGATGGTAGTTAACTGGGAAATAAATCTTGCAATGTAGTTCAATCGTCCCAAGAAACCTCTAACCTCCTTCTCAGTACGGGGAGCTGGCATCTCCCGTATAGCTTTCACTTTTGCAGGATCCACTTCAATACCTTTTCCATTGACAATGAAGCCCAGGAGTTTTCCAGATCTAACTCCAAAAGTACACTTGTTTGGGTTCAATCTCAATTTGTATTTCTTCAACCTCTCAAACAACTTGTGCAGATGATCAAGATGTTGCTCTTCATTCTGAGATCTGGCTATCATATCATCCACATATACCTCGATCTCATGATGAATCATATCATGAAACAAAGCCACCATAGCACGTTGATATGTTGCCCCTGCATTCTTCAAACCAAATGGCATTACCTTATAACAAAAAGTGCCCCACTGTGTCACAAATGTTGTCTTCTCCATATCTTCAGGTGCCATCTTGATCTGATTATAACCAGAGAAACCATCCATAAAAGAGAATACCTTATGCTGAGCAGTGTTGTCTACCAGAATATCAATATGAGGAAGTGGAAAGTCATCTTTGGGGCTAGCCTTGTTCAAATCTCTGTAGTCCACACACATACGTACCTTACCATCTTTCTTTGGAACCGGTACCACATTTGCAACCCACTGAGGATAAGAAGTCACTGCTAAGAACCCTGCATTGAACTGTTTCATTACCTCTGCCTTGATTTTTTCTGACATTTCAGGACGCATCCGACGAACCTTCTGCTTCTTTGGACGACAATCTTCTTTCACTGGCAAACGGTGAACCACAATGTCTGTATTCAACCCTGGCATATCTTCATAAGACCAAGCAAAGATCTCCACATAGTCACGTAACATCTGAATCAACTTGCTCTTGACACTGTCCTCTAAATCAGCCCCTACCTTGACCTCTTTTCTGTTTTCTTCAGTTCCCAAATTCACAACTTCGACTGGCTCTTCATGTGGCTGTATAGCTTTTTCTTCTTGTTGTAACAACCTAGCAAGCTCTACAGGTATTTCACAATCGTCCTCATTTCCGTCTTCAGTTTGATAGATCGGATTCTCGAAATCATAATTGGCAATAGTAGAATTGTTATCAACAGGATCCAGAGTGGATGAGGATCTGCATTTTAGTGATGTGGGTGTGTGTAAGAACACATAGCTGATAAAACAAAAATAAAAGAAAAGAAAGACAGGGAACACAATATTTATGAAAACGAAACGTCCACTGATTTTATTGAATGAAGTATGCAAATGAAATGACATCCCGTAACAAGCATACCATTGTGCCCCGGGTAAGGCACATGGCTTGAAAGCTTTATTGTTCAATAAATTACAAACTTAAAAAAAAACATAACACAGTAATAGTATTTACTCCTGACTAAAGGAGATAGGGATAACATCTTCAGCTTTCCAATTATTGAGTCCAGCACCCACAGTAGGAAAAATCCATGCATCCAAGTTGTAGTCTTCATCTTGATCTCCCACAGCATTAATCACCCCTTGATTGGTGATACGAGCAGCACGAGCACGACGAACAGCCTTCTGGGACTCTGCAGTGAAACCCAAACCAAACTTGTCAGACTTGTACGGAATATTAGGAAGCTGACCCCAAATAGTACAACCACCTTCATCCACCACAGCTCTAGCATCATTGAGGGAGGCCATTGCCATTGTTGGAGATTTCCTGATGACCACAGGAACTTTCTTCATAGCAGGAGGAGCCACACAATCATTACCAACCCAGGGAACCACTTCAAATGACTGACATGGAGTCTCAATGTATTCACCTTCTACTTCCAGATACTTGAAAGTGTTTACATGGCTGACAAAGTATTCTTCCTCTCCAAAGACAGTAACAACCTTTCCATTCACCGGATATCTCAACTTTTGGTGTAATGTAGAGGTCACAGCACCTGCCCCATGGATCCAAGGACGACCAAGCAGACAAGAGTATGAAGGACGAATATCCATCACATAAAATGTAGCAGCAAACACCTGAGAACCAACTTTGATAGGAAGATCAATCTCCCCATGCACTACTCTTCTAGAACCATCAAAAGCCTTTACCACAATATTACTGGGCTTCAGCACCGTATCTTCAGGACTCAACTTATTCAGGACTTCTTTGGGCAACACATTCAGAGAGGAACCATTGTCTATCAGCACATGAGACAGGGTAGTGCCCCTGCATTCAATTGAAATATGCAAGGCCCTGTTATGATCCCTCTTGGCGGGGGTTAAGTCAGCATCAGAAAATCCTAACCCGTTGTCATAGGTCAGGTGGGCAACACAGTTCTCAAATTGGTCCACAGAGATTGCACTGGGCACATGAGCAGACTTCAGAAACTTGATCAAGGACTTGGCATGAGCTTCAGAACACAGCAACAAGGACAGCATAGAAATCTTTGAGGGAGTATGCCCCAATTGATCAACAATGTCATAATCACTCTTGCGAATGATTTTCAATACTTCTTCCATCTGCTTAGAGAGATCATCAGCAGCTGGCACATCAGTAGATACAGGCTCAATAACAGGACCTTTGCCCCGAGCATCAGTGGTAGAAGTAGCAGCAGGAGTAACTGCACTCTTAGAAGCAACTGGAGGAGAGAAGACTCTTCCACTACGAGTGATCTTGCTAGATCCAGCAATATTATCAATGTCAACAGGCATATCAGGTAAAGGCTCCTGCTTGACACCATGGATGTAAACATCAGACCCATAGTGCCAAGGCACAGCTTTATCAGATGTATAGGGAATAGGACCAGGAGTGGTAATGATCAGAGGAGCCACTCTGGCTTCAGCAACAACTTTCACAGGACCTTCAGCAGTAATCTTGATTGGGCCCTGACGAGTGATTTTAATAGGACCCTTTGAAGTGATTCTTACCGGTACTTTGTCAACCATATCAACCTCTTCAATCTTCCTACCCCGAGTCAGATGATCCACCATACTTTCTATAGATGCTGGTCTTCTTTCAAACACTATAGTATACTTATCCATGAGACGCTGAATACCATCTCTCAAAATGAAGCAACTATCCGGCTTATGGGTACAATACAGACAATCTTCACGACAACCTGGAAAGATCCCAGCTCGTACTAACCTCTCTTTGATAATGGACAATGGTGTGCTCAACTCCATAACTGAATAGACATGCAGGTCTTCCTCAATGTCTTCATCAATGGCATTGACAGTCTTCTCGTGATTTGGCAGTGGTGCTGTAATCACATTTGGTGGATCAAACTCAATTTCTCCAGCATCAATCATATCTTGAATTTTGTTCTTCAAGACCCAACAATTATTAGTATCATGTCCTGGACAGTTTGAATGATATGCACATCGTGCATTGGGATTGTACTTGGGAGAGGTAACATTGGGATTCTGAGGAGCCTCCCTCAAGGTAATAAGTTCAGCCTTCAACAAGTGTTGCAATGCCTGAGCCATTGACATGTTGATCTTCGTGAACTGTCTTCTAGCCCTCTGTTGGTTGCCTTGAGGCTGCTCTGTTGTTGCAGGAGTTGGATTTGAAATATGAACCGCACTAACAGACTGATGCCTTCTATTACGATCAGGTTGACCATAAACAGCATTGGATTCCTTCTTCCCGGAAGGAGGCTTCTTTGCAGCACCGGATGAAGAAGTGCCCACTTGGATCTTACCATTCTTGATACCATTCTCTACCCGTTCTCCTGTCATGATCAACTCAGTGAAGCCAGATGATGAGCTTCCAATGAGATGACTGTAAAACGGACCATTCAGCGTACACATGAACATATCAACCAATTCCCTGTCTGTCAAAGGGGGTTGAACTCTTCCAGCTAAATCTCTCCATTTCTGAGCATACTCCTTAAAACTTTCTTTGGCACCCATAGACATGCTCTGAAGCTGCATGCGAGTGGGAGCCAAGTCAGCATTGTATTGATACTGCTTGTAGAAAGCTTCAGCAAGATCATTCCAGTCTCTGATGTTGACACTCTCCAACTGATAATACCACTCCAACTGAGCTCCAGATAAGCTCTCTTGAAAAAAGTGGATCCACAACTTCTTGTCAGCAGTGTGGGGTTGGATCCTTCTGACATAAGACCTCAAATGCAGCTTGGGACAGGAGACCCCGTCATAAACAACAAAGGTAGGAACCTTGAAACCAATGGGTATCACAACCCCAGATATCAAACTCAAATCCTCAAAATCCAGCCCAGATGATTTCTGTAATTCCATAGCATCCATCCTATCCACCAACATCTTGAATTTGTCTTCATTATGCTCATGGTAGTAGTTAGCCTCAGAATCAGAGTCCCCCACTGTGTTGTGGAGACTGCCTCTCTCTTGCTCAGATTCTTCAGATTCATAGTCTTCAACCTGTTCCTTGGTCTTGACAGGACCTTTGAACCTTCTTCCCATGTTGAGCAACCCAGCAGACCTTCTAGTCTTCTTAGTCTTCTTGGCCAGCAGTGCCTTCAAATCATCTTGCCCCTTGGACAGGTTCAAGATCAGCTCTTGGAACTGTGCATTCTGTGCCTGAAGATCTTTAACTGATTGTTCAAGAGCCATTGCTGAAATAAACATCGAGAAGATGAGAAACCTGTTGCGCAATTATAAACCTGTGATGCAATGAAATGATATGGGAATGCATATGCAATGTTTTCAAGGACCGCAGAATTTAAATTTGCTTAAACAAACAAGAAAGTAACTTTTTATTAGTAATAACTCGTTTTGCCTTTTAGGCTTACAAAAAATGAAAGTGAAATAAGTACAAAAGATGGGGTTTTAAGTCTCCCATGGACGTTTCCTTTTTGTGTTGAGGTATGAATTGAGGTTTCGTTCCTCGTGAAGTTGCTTTGTTAGCTCTAGGATTCTTGCTTGGCTTGCTTTGTAATGAGCCTCGAAAGTATCCCTTTGCTCTTTCAGTTGGATCCATGATCTCTGCAAGTCTTCCATATCAGTAGGCATGTCTGGGTGAAGGATGGTATAAGCTGTGTCTCCTTCAGCAACAGGTTCCATGGTAACTGGTAGGACGGCGGGATATGGCATCATGAGTGTCTGAGCACGAGATCGTACCCATCTGAGATAAGCCTCCATAGGAATAGTGTACTTAGGCTCCAGTGTCTTGCTGTCAACCCTGTTTACTTTTCCCCAAGCTCGTATGAATCTCTGACGGTAACCTTGAAGATCGTTGTCGTAGTCAAACACAATGCCCTGGATTAACATGTCATGTGGACCATCACTCCGAGCGTAACCAAACTGTCGTAAAGCTAGTGAAGGGTTGTAGGTGATGCCTCCTCTTATGCCTAGAAGTGGCACATTAGGGAACTCCCCACAACGGTCAATGATGGTGACATTCTCCATAGATCTGGAGCACCAATGGATATCTGAGTGAGAAAGTGACATGATCCTCTTGGACCATCTGGACCCTTGCTCATTCTTCATTACTGAGCGAGGAAGGTGAGAAATAAACCACCTGGATAGTAAAGGTATGCAGCACATCAAAGTTCCTCTTGCCCTTGTAGTACGGGTATGAAGAGAATGTAGGATATCTCCAAGCAATGTAGGTACTGGATTGTGACTCAGGAAAATGTTGATGGCATGAACATCTATGAACTGATCTGGATTGGGGAACAATACTAAGCCATATATCAGCAAGGCTAAGATCTCCTCAAAAGCATCATAGCTCATGGCCTTCAAGAACATTTGAGCCTTATCCATTAGCACCTTGGCAAGAATACCCTTGACTCCACTTCTCGTTTCTAGAACAATGTCAGACTTCTTCAGATGTAGAGCTGCAGCAATAACCTCTGGTTTAAGCTCCTTCTCCAGACCCGTGAAAGGTCTTTGATCAAGAATAGGTGTGCCCAGAAGTTTAGAGAACTCCTCCATGGTTGGAACCAGCTGGTAGTCGGGGAATGTGAAGCAATGGTGCTTAGGGTCAAAGAACTGAAACAGGACACTCATCATGTCTTCACTGAACCCTGAAGTAACTAGGTCCAATAGGTGACCATGTCTCTTGTTGAACCGGGAGTGATCAGACACTTGAGAAACCAACTCTTTAAGCTTGGGAGGTATCCCTACAAAGTTGATCCTGATGGTGTTTCTACGAGCAGAAGCCATGACCTGCGACAAAGAACAAAGATAAATCCCTTGGTCCTTGAAATGGTTAGAAAAAATGGTATGCTCATGATGCATGACGATGTCATGATGTTATGTTCAATCACAAACATGTGGCACACACAAACAAGTCACACCATAGCCCTAGGTTTAAAGGCTTGCATGAGGTTTAAGGTAAGTACCCTCCCCTGAAGTTAGATGGTTCATCCTGTCCTACAAAAGTAACCAGGTTCTAAGGGTTCTCAATATCATTGATCCTTCACAAGGGTGGTTGATCAGAAGGCAACTTACTTGCCAACCAAAACCCTCCAAGTTTAAGATCTCAATGAGCGTAGCATCGAGTGTCAACCAACTTCAGTCTTCACCAAAGCCAGTTACCTCACTACTTTCTAAAGGCCAAGATGAGTTAACTAGGGTTCTAAAAGTTAGTTAGTGCATTGACAACATATGGCAGCCTCAATATTATCCTCAACTTGACTTAAGGAATATAAGCACCAACCAAGAAGTCACACTAACTATGGCCACCAGATCAACCGTATCGATATACGTCGTACAGTTTCCTTGGTCTATTGCCATTTACCTAAGGTACACTAGATCCGGGTTAGGACCTTTCACACATAAGAGCACCCCAACAAGTAATATAAAACAAACAAGGCAAACAATTCAAAGTGATCTTAATTTCTAAGGGTACCCCTCTTAAATTTAGATCCCCAGCAGAGTCGCCAGTTCTGTAACCCGGTGAACTGACTTTAAACAATGTTGCGGATAGCAAGAGTCGCCACCGACTTTTATTTTATCCATAAGGAAAGGTTATAAAAGAACAGGAAAGACCTTAGAGAATATTTTGGGTCCGGGGGGTAAGTTATGAAAAGGGAAGGTGTTAGCACCCTTTTCATCCATGGTTATCCATGGGCTCTTAGGTATTTAAGCTCACTTTTGAATTGTTTTGAAAGTGTAGTGTGTGAATAGCAAAAAATTTCAGAATAGTTTAATAATAATCCGTGTATGGATGTGTAAAAAACTTGTTTGAAAATTTTGTTTGAAAATTGTTTAAGTGTGAAAAAAATTTGAAATGAGCTTAAGTACTTAGGAGTAGCCTACCCTAATGTTTAAGGTCTTTCTTATTCTTTATCCTTTCCTTAGTAAGACTATCCCTACTATAATGGAGTAGGTAGTCCTTACTTTGGAAGTTAAGGGACATGTAAGGGGCAATTTGGTCTTTAAAGGCCATGGTGGGGTGAAATAAGCAAACTGGAGGGACTATCATCATTTTTCGAAAGGGACTTTATTCGTAAAGGCAACCATAAGGGACTTTGATGATTTTTTTCTATTTTGAGGGACTTGCTTTATACACCCCACTTAACCATTATTCGTAGGCAACGAGAGGGATACCCTTAGAAAGTGAGTTGGCGATTTAAAATCGACTTACGTGTGTGAAGTGTTTAAATTAATTATCTTACATTAAAAATTATCTAAATTTGTTTTAATAACATACATGTTTTTGCACTCCCTAATTACTAACCATAATAATAATTAAAATAATTACAAGATTACAACCGGGAAGCAATTACAAAATTATAATAATAAAAATAGCAAATAATAAGCAATAAATAATAAATTATAAAGGGGTTAGTAAATAAAATTAGCAAAAATAATAATAGTAAACATAATAAAATCATAAATGGGTTAATAATTAGAAATAATAAATAAGGTTAGAAACATAAGAATAGAATATAAATAATAACATGGTTAGTAATAAAAATTAATTAAAAGGTTAATAAAATTATAGTAAGCAAAAATTAGCTAATAATAATAATAGAAATCAAAAATAATATAAGAAGAAATTAACATGCACAACTAAATAATTTTTAATTCATATACTAATTACTAAATTATTTTCAAATGCATTACAAAATTTTAATTACTATTAACATATATTCATATTATAAGAAAAAAAAGATAGATTTTAAATATCATATTAAAAATTTAATTCTATTAGTTATTATATTTACAAATTATTTTAACTATATACAAAAATATGATTATCCTAGATTAAATTATTTTTAAACATTGAAAATAAATTAATTTGAAGTATAACTATATTTGCAAAATTTTATGAAAAATTATAACTATATTAGGAATAAAAAAAAACAGAATTTAATTTTATTTAGAAAAATATTTTTAGGGTTTCATAAAAATTAGGGTTTTATATATATAAAAATTTATTTTTAATATTTACATAACATTATTTTAATTAATATAAACTATACAAAATAAAATTTTAAATAAAAAAGAAACAAGAGTTTTATTATTATTTTTTAGAATATTATTTTAAGATTAATTAGATTATATAACATATATACATATTTTATAATAATAATATATTAATTATTTAAATTATTTGAATTAAACTAGTAAGCAAAAACAAATAAAAAAAAAAGAAACAGAACCTGGTGGGATTCGATCCCAGGTCTTCTCCCTTGCAAGCAGCAACAAGACCACTGGGCCATCCAAACGCAAGTGAAAGAAGAAGGACTCCAATTTGTTTTACGCATTGATCATGGAAATTCGGAAAAATAAAAGATCAAAAAGGCCTGGGGTGGTTTCGTACCCAGGACCTTAAGGATAAACGCGCGCATGCTTAACCACCTGGCTGGGAGAGCCTTCCTGGTGGCTTGTTGGCAAGTAATAATAATATATCAAGTCTTCTATTATCCTGAAAAAAAATAAACAAAAACAATGCACTGGCCAGGAATCGAACCATGGCCTTTACAACAAACGCACGTCCAGATTACCACCAGACCAACTGTACGTTGGTGATATAGAATTGAAACAAACTCAAAAAATATAATATCCAAATTTTGAATTTTTAAACGCGCGGCAAACTTCTTCTTCTTCCTCTGGACTTACGAAATTTCCTGCGAAAATATTTACAAATTCACCTGCGAATTTTCCTGGGTGTTCTTCATGTTCTTCAACCTGCGAAAATCCAAACTCATACCAAATACTACTGATTTATGAAATTGGTTAGTGATTCACAATCCACAGAGTCCACACAACAATCCTACGTTTTCAGAATTCATTTATATACACTCAAACATGAAACCCTAATTATGAGGTCATAAACCCTAACATGGCCGTTTGCGTTTTACACACTCATTCTTCAATCCAATTGTCCAGAAACATTCCTTGGAACCTCATAAGCACAAAAGATCAAACAAAATTCATTAATGATGCATAAACAATCGTAATCGAAAAATTGAAAACCAATGTAAAATTTGATTCGGGTATGGCAATATGTGATGATATAAGGCAAAGTGATGATCAATTTAGGTTCCATGATGATCCAGGAAGCCAATCATGTTCTCAAAATACCTTGTAATGCTTTGAATCTTCAAATCCGAATCTCACTTTTTGTTGAATTTTTTGAATGTTGAACTTACCTATGAGCTGCTGCAAAATCGTGAATGAGGCTAGGTTTGTGTTTGTTATATATATGTGATTCATTCTAGGTCAAAAGTTTGATTGATTTAGTGGAAGAATTGATATTTTGAGATTGAGAAAGATCATGCCATGAAAGTCCAATATTTTTATACCAAAGCTTTCTATTTTAAGTCAATTCATATAATTCTTGTATCAATTTGCTCTATATTGACTTTATGACTTTCTAGAATCAACAAACCACTTAAATCTTCAAATTTAATATTTTATTTAAATTTAAAATGATTTTAAGAATAAAAAATCATAATAAATAAATTAAATAAAATAAAAATTATGAAAGTATTATGGGAATTTCGTGCAAGCCATTATGAAGTGAATTGGGTCATAATTTGGGCAGCCCACTTGAAAAGAAATGATTTTGAACCTCCCTTTTCAACATAAACCATCACAAAATTTCTTAACTTTGCAAAGGCACATCTCCCTCAATTTTAAAGGTATGAGGGTGTTCTTGGACTTTTTGGAAAGCTTGAAGAGTCCTCTAAACAACCCCATTGGTTTCAGGTCCATACCATTTACCAATCTCAAGTTATGCCCTTTTGAAGTTGTTGACTTTTTGTTGACTTTTGAAATGACCTATAATGTCTTAGGTCATATCTTTCAAATGAAGCATTTTTGAGCTTAACTTCCAACATCAAAGTTGTAGAGAATTCAATTTCCTTCAAAATGAGCTTTGGATGGAGGCTTGGTGATGAAGCATGTGAAAGTTATGGCTGGTCAAAGTTCAGTTGACTTTTACTGAGGAAACCCTAATTTAGAAACTCTTGATTATTGATGATCTGGAATCTCCTTGATGAATCATGATCAACCCTTGATCAAATGATGAATTTTACTTCATATACTTGATGTTGGCAAAAAATCATGAAGTTTGACTTTGGTTTGACCACAGTTGACCTTAGTTTGACTTTTTAACTGCATTGACTGATTTTGACTTATCTGATCATCTGACTGAGCAAACTTTTGGGAAAAGTCTTGAAACTTGACATGGGGGTTCTTATACACATATAAGATGTTATGAAACTCACTTGAGGTATTGGAAGTCCATTTAGCCTGATTAAAGTCAAAACCCTAGTTTTGGATGCACTGCTTAGGAGATGCACTGTCTGAGGGAATTGTCAACTTCTTTGGCCAATTGTGAACTATGTGAACCTTGTGAATCTTCATAAAATGTCTTGTGACACCTATAGGAGGTATTGTGAAGCTTGTGAACCTTGTGAACCTCATGAAGTGGCTTTGTAGACCTCATGATCCTCAGGGAAGCTTTGTAATCTTTGTGAAACTTGTGAACTTTGTGAACCTTCAAGAAGTAACTTGTGGACTTCATGAACCTCATGAAAGGTCTTGTAAATGTTGAGAAACTTGTGAACCTTGTGAACCTTCAAGAAGTGACTTGGTAGACTTCATGAACCTCATGAAAGGTTTTGAAAGCATTGTGGGACTTGTGAACCTTGTGAACCTTCTTAGAACACAAAGTCTTGTATTGTGAGGGCAAATTTTGGGGTGCAACACCTACTATCCAAGAACAAAAGAGTATCAGGATTAAATCTCCTGAAAATATCCTGGACTAGGGAATGGATCTTCGTATAGACTGTTTGTATATTATCCAAGGACATCTTGAGTAATGATTAAGTATCAGCACTAGACCTTTGTATAGATCGTTTCTGACCTGTTGTGAATTGTTGATATTGTTTTATCTGCATATAACTATCCTGCAAAGAAAAGGTTAGTTTATGCAATATGTGTGCATGCATGACATGGTGCATCTAAGTAAATGTATTATGCATTTATGGATATGTTATGGTATGATGTAAATGATGTATGTATAAATCATGCAGCCTGAAGCGTCTGGATATCTTTGTATAACAACTGCTGGCTAGGGAAAATAAATCCCGATTCGCTACTGAAGAATATGAAGAACTCGTTCCCGTCTTGTTTGATAGTATAATATTTATAACCTCCCGTTTTTGTTCGTCGTACTTCTATTGAAGGAATAAGTTCCTGAGTATCCCGACTGAGGATAAAAGAGATGGACATAAATTCAAGGGGAGATGTAACTTGAAGTATCTATAAAGATAAATTTGTTCTACTGGGGATTTGTAGTTATCTTGTGGGGATGAACCGGCGAAGCTTTGTTGAACTACCATCCTCGTCCATCCTTAGTAAATACTATTACGGCATTTTATGCATTTCTGGTAAACATCAATCATATTCAAAAACATACATACATTCAAACACAACCAATGGACGTTTTCGCTTATGTAAATAGGGTAAAAGTAAATCTGGATTCAAAGATGAAATTTTATTTATATTATAAAGTGACCTATACATAGGCAAGTTTATACAAGGATATAGAAGTCCTAGTAAGAGGGATTCGTCGTGAAACTTTTTACAAAACAAAGAAAATCAGCTATGTGAGAAGTAATCCTATTGAGTTTCAATTCTACTATTGCCATTATCTTAAAGCATCTCATCTTCTGCTGTTGAGACGGAAACGATTGGATTGATCTTTATCTGTTCGAATCTTGATTAGGTAGTACCATCAGTTGAAATTACATGAGTGATCCAAACGAGACATAGCCATACGCTTTAATCCCTAACTTTTTCCTGGATTTCCCTTTCAGGTTTTCAATCCACCGGGATACCCTTTTTTGCCCAAGCCGCCCTTTCAAGTTTTCGACTTGCCGGGTGTACATTATATATATATATATATATATATATATATATATATATATATATATCCCTAATTTTTGCCCGAACCCTTTTGGTTCTCCGGGATGCCCTTATTTTTGCCTAGGCCAGTCAACCTAGCGGGTCTCTTTTTATGCGTAGTATTTTTTAACTATGTCTGCGTTTACAGGCTGTGGGAAGTCTTCACCATCCATAGTAGTAAGCATCATGGCACCTCCTGAAAATATCCTCTTGACTACAAATGGTCCTTCATATGTAGGAGTCCACTTGCCCCTAGGATCACCCTGTGGTAATATGATACGTTTGATTACCAAGTCACCAGCCTGATATACCTTTTGCTTAACCTTCTTATTAAAAGCTTTGATCATCCGTTTCTGGTACATCTGGCCATGACAAACAGCTGCCAACCTTTTCTCATCAATTAAATTTATCTGGTCAAGTCGAGTCTGAATCCACTCATCTTCATCCAAGCCTGCATCCTTCACGATTCTTAAGGAGGGTATCTGAACTTCAATGGGCAGAACTGCTTCCATACCATAGACTAAGGAGAATGGGGTTGCCCCTGTTGAAGTACGTATTGTAGTACGATAACCATGAAGAGCAAATGGTAACATCT
The DNA here is from genome assembly GCA_963966055.1 of Lathyrus aphaca. NCBI lineage: Eukaryota > Viridiplantae > Streptophyta > Magnoliopsida > Fabales > Fabaceae > Lathyrus > Lathyrus aphaca. Next base: position 70,099,371 of record OZ014522.1, on the reverse strand, counting down.
CATGCCAATCTTTGTAAGTAACAGTCATCTTCTGTAGAATCTTCTTAATGTTCTTGTTAGCAGCTTCTACTGCCCCATTCATTTTTGGACGATACGGAGAAGAGTTATGATACTTAATCTTGAACTGCGTGCAGAGATCAGTAATCATAGTGTTGTTCAGATTAGAGCCATTGTCTGTGATAATCCTTTCAGGGATGCCATACCTGCATATGAGATTATTCTTAATGAATCGAGCCACAACATTCTTCGTAACAGATGCAAACGAAGCTGCCTCCACCCACTTTGTAAAGTAATCAATAGCAACCAGGAAGAAACGATGCCCATTAGAAGCAGTAGGCTTGATCTCACCAATCATATCAATGCCCCACATGGCAAAAGGCCAAGGAGCAGTCAACATATTCAATGGTGATGAAGGTATATGTACTTTATCAGCATAGATTTGACACTTGTGACATGTTCTGGAATGTTGATAGTAGTCAGCTTCCATAGTAGACCAATAGTACCATGCTCTCAATATCTTCTTTGCCATGGTATGACCACTAGAATGAGTGCCAAAGATCCCATCATGCATGTCTTCCATAATCTCCGTTGCTTCCTTCTTATCCACACAACGAAGCAAAGTTGAATCATGATTGCGCTTGTACAAAATTCCATTACTCAAGAAGAACTTAGCAGAAAACCTCCTCAGAAACTTCTTATCTTTGACAGATGCCCCTTCAGGGAACTCCTGAGCTTCAAGATATCTTTCCACTTCATAGAACCAAGGCTTCCTCTCTGCTTCTTCAGTGTCAATCTCATTGCAGTATGCAGGCTTTTCAAATCTATCAATAGTAATCTTGGGAGCTTCATCATCCCAGCTAATCTCAAACATAGATGCCATGGTGGCTAATTGATCACACTAAATTTCACCGTGTTTCTGACTCCGATTTCGCATGCATTCTTAGTTTTTATTGTTGTTTTGTTATGTTATTACTTTGTTTTCTTATGTTTTCAGGTTTTTATAGTAATCGGGGCTTGAATCGAGAAAAGGAGCGAAAAAGGAGTGGAAACGGACGAAAACCTCGAAATTCAGCGTTTTGCACTTACGACACCCACCGTGGCAGGCGCCATGGGGTTAGCCATGACGTGGCCACGTCTCAAGACCACTCCACAACTGCCAAGACCCACGATCCCCACTCTCTCATCCCCTATCAGCACCATGGAGGGCGTTATGACCTTGTGGCGGGCGCCACAAGGCAAAATTCAGTTCCCTCCACTTTTTAGTGGAGGGGCATCCCGGTCTTTTCATGCTTTTAGTTTTCCTATAAATAGGACTTTAGTTTTTCGTTTTTCTTCATCCAAACTTAGATTTCTCTAGGCATATATCCGTTTTATAGCAGTTACCATTCCACATCGGGGTGTTTCTGCAATCGAGCGATCGAGTCTGTAATCTGTCTGTGTGATCGAGTTTTGGAGCACTCTGGAGGAAGTTAATCCTGCCGCCATTTTAATTCCAGTTCGTATTTTACTTTTCTGCATTGCTTTACTTTCATTTATTTCTCGCACTGCTTTACTTTATTTATTATCCGCACTCGCACTTTACTTTATTTATTTCCCGCACTCGCTTTAAATTACTTTATTTCTCGCACTCGCACTAAATTCATTTACTTTCCGCACTCGCACTAAATAACTTTTATGAAAAATTATAAAAAGAATCTTTACTTTATCATGTCTAACTAATTCCATAAAGGTTAGAATGTAAGGATCGTAATTGAACCAGTAATCCGTATAATTGTTCGTGGAAACACCTAAGGGCTATTTTATCTTTCAATTCAAGTAATTGTTTTTAACTATTTCAAAAACAGCCAAAAGCGCTTTGTCTAGTTCATTAGGAGTTTTTAGATTAAAAAGAAAAGAGATTTTAAAACGATTTTCGGACGCATTATGAGATTTAGAGTCTGGTTCATAAGAACCTCTTTTTGCTAAGAAGTCCAGGTTAAAATACTTTTCAACTTAGTTAAGATACTACATTTCTTAAAAATAGGTTTACTACTCTAACGCAGTACGCACCTTTTTATCCGTGACAATAGGAGGGGTTGATTAGAGAGTACAACTCGGTTCTGAATACGCGAAAGCGACAGTTCCTGTTAAATTAGTTCTTTTCAAAGGAGAAAACATTGCCCATAAGTAGTTCCATTAACAAGTACTGGATTATCATTGATTACGTGAATTACATTCGAGCCTGTCTTTTATTTATTATTTTAAAATTATTATTTTATTTACCATTGCACCCTTACTAAAACCCTTATATTTAGTTGCCTTAGATACACACCATAACAACAGGTACGATAGATTGACACCTGGTCTCTGTGGATTCGACAATCTTTTATATTACTCTGACGTGTTCGTACACTTGCGAAAAACACGCATCAAGTTTTTGGCGCCGTTGCCGGGGACCAATTTCGTCAAATTTCATTACCCTGTAGTTATACCGTTTAGACTAAGGTTGTTACCCACCGGTCAATGCGAAAGACTCGCAGTGCCGGAAGTTTAGTAGACCCTTTAGCTGAACCTGAACGTTACGCTCGCGCACGTTTATTTTTCCATAGGAATAGGAAAGCTATGGCCGAAGATCAAAACCGAAGACCTCTTAAGGACTTCGCCCAACCATCAAACGAGGAACCTAGTTCCAGTATAGTAAACCCCGCTATCCCAGCCAATAATTTTGAACTTAAACCATCCCTGCTGCAATTAGTGCAACAGAGACAATTCGCAGGTCTCGCTACTGATAACCCAAACCAACATTTAAAAAACTTTCTTCAGTTAGCAGACACCTTTAAAACCAATGGAGCTTCTCCTGAGGCGATACGCTTAATATTATTTCCCTTTTCCCTCAGAGATAAAGCTCTATCATGGTTAGATTCCCTTCCACCCAATTCAATAATAACTTGGGATGACCTTAGAAAAGTTTTCCTTGCTAGATATTTTCCCCCAAGTAAGACCGCTCTTCTTCGAAACCTAATAACTAGATTTACCCAACACCAAGGAGAGTCGTTGTTCGAAGCCTGGGAGAGATATAAAGAACTATTAAGAGCATGCCCACATCATTGCTTAGAGAATTGGCTAATCATCCAAACCTTCTATAATGGACTTCATTATAACACTAAGATGACCATCGACGCTGCCGCTGGTGGCGCACTGATGAACAAACCTTACCCTGAAGCTAGTGCCCTTATCGAAGATATGGCCCAAAACCATCAATCATGGGGAGTAGAACGAGCGACAGTGGAAAAGAAGGAAGCCCAAGGAGGAATACATGAGCTAAGCTCTATAGACATGATGCAGGCTAAAATGGACGCGTTGGCCCTTAAAGTCGAACATATGTATACAACTCCGAATACTGTAGCCGCAGTTTCGCCGAATTGTGAGATATGTGGAACGCAAGGACACCAATCCGCCGATTGCAATCTGTTGAATGAAACCAACACTGAGCAAGTGAACTATACCCAAGGGAACCCATTTTCAAACACATATAATCCTGGATGGAGGAATCACCCAAACTTCTCCTACAAAAATAATAACCCTATTCAAAATACCGCACCTCCGAGACAACAAGGTTACCAAGCCCCAAGAACAAATCAACCTATGCAACCTGTCCCACCAAGTCCGAGCTTTGATGAAGTTGTAAAAATTTTTATCACTGCTCAAACACAACAAAACAAAGAGTTCATGAACCAAAACGTCCATGTTAACGAACTGATTACCAAGTTAGGAACCAAGGTTGGTCAAATTATTACTCATAATAAGATGCTTGAAACCCAGATCTCTCAGGTAGCGTTAAACCAAGCCCCACAGACTACACATGGAGGACAGTTCCCTGGACAACCTCAACAAAACCCAAAAGGGCAAGCTAATGCCATTACTCTACGAAGTGGAACCGCTTATAAGGAGCCTTCAAACCCTAGATTAAGTGAGCCCGAAACTTCTGAGAGGAATGAGGAGAAGGAACCAGAGAAGCCTGAAACCCCGGAAAGTCAAGAAAAAGGAGAAAAACCTAAAAATAAAACCTATGTACCACCACCGCCATACAAACCACCAATACCATACCCTCAAAGATTAAAGAAAACCCAAATCGATAATCAATATCAAAAATTCGTTAAGGTTATAGAAAAACTTCACGTAGAAATCCCCTTTACAGAAGCCATCACCCAAATACCTTCTTACGCTATGTTTCTCAAAGACATACTTACTAATAAACGTGGAATTGAAGATCCAAAGCCCGTGGAATGTAATTCTATTTCTGAAAATAGGTTAGCAAAGAAAGATAAAGATCCCGTAAATTTTTCCATTCCTTGTATTTTGGGGAATCATGTCATCGAAAAGGCTTTTCTAGACTTAGGAGCTAGTGTGAGCTTAATGCCTTTGGCAGTTTGTGAGAGATTAAACTTAGGAGAATTACAACCTACTAAGATGTCACTTCAATTAGCCGATAGATCCGTTAAATACCCTATAGGCATACTTGAAGACGTCCCTGTTAGGATAGGTCAGTTGTTTATACCTACTGATTTTGTTGTCATGGACATTAAAGAAGATGACGACATACCAATCCTCCTAGGTAGACCGTTCTTATCGACTGCTGGAGCCGTAATAGATGTTAAAAAAGGGAAACTAACTTTTGAGGTAGGTGACGAGAAGATAGAATTTATACTTTCAAAATTTCTTATGGCACCTATGATAGGAGATGCTTGTTATGCCTTAGATATCATCGAAGAATGCATTAGGGAATTAGAACAAGAAGAAGAAACTGAATCTATAAAATTGCCATCAACCCTTATTTTGGAAGATGACAATTATAAAAGACCCTACATTGATGATAACCTTCACGAATGTTTATCTCTTACCCCAGATCCTATGCCTTGCCCTATGAAACCGACCGTAAAACTTAAGGAACTGCCTAAAAACCTGAGATATGAATTTCTCGATGAAGATATGAACCGTCCAGTTATAGTCAGTGCTACCTTAAACCAAGAAGAAACCGATCAATTATTAGAAGTTTTACGTAGGTACCCTTCAGCCTTAGGATATAAGATCTCTGATCTAAAAGGAATAAGCCCATCCGTATGCATGCATCGGATTTTGCTTGAAGAAGATTCAAAACCTTCCAGAGAACACCAACGAAGAATAAATCCTATAATGAGTACTGTAGTTAAGACTGAAGTTCTTAAGTTACTAGAGGCAGGTATAATATATCAGATCTCGGACAGTAAATGGGTGAGTCCTGTGCATGTAGTACCTAAAAAGGGAGGCATCACGGTCGTGCAAAACGAGAAGGGCGAACCTGTAGCAAAAAGAACCGATGGAGGTTGGCGTATGTGCATAGATTATAGGAAATTAAATAAAGCAACTAGGAAGGACCATTTCCCATTACCATTCATAGACCAAATGTTGGAGCGCCTAGCCAGACACTCTTACTTTTGTTACCTAGATGGATATTCAGGATTCTTCCAAATACCTATTTGTTGTACCCCAAAATTTGCCCTCACAATACAAGACTTTGTGTGCTAAGAAGGTTCACAAGGTTCACAAGATTCACAATGCTTTCAAGACCTTTCATGAGGTTCATGAAGTCTACAAGTCACTTTATGAGGTTCACAAGATTCACAATGCTTTCAAGACCTTTCATGAGGTTCATGAAGTCTACAAGTCACTTTATGAGGTTCACAAGGTTCACAAGATTCACAATGCTTACAAAACCTTTCATTGAGGTTCATGAAGTCTACAAGTCACTTTATGAGGTTCACAAGGTTCACAAGACCTCCCATGAGGTTCACAAGGTTCACAAGACATTTTATGATGGTTCACAAGGTTCACAAAGTTCACAATTGGTCAGAAGAGTTGACAATTCCCTCAGACAATGCACCTCCTAAGCAGTGCATTCAAAACTAGGGTTTTGACTTTAATCAGGCTAAATGGATTTCCAAGACTTCAAGTGAGCTTAATAGCATCTTATATGTGTGTAAGAACCCCCATGACATGTTTCAAGACTTTTCTCAAAAGTTTGCTCAGTCAGATGATCAGATAAGTCAAAATCAGTCAAAGTAGTTAAAAAGTCAAACTGAGGTCAACTGTGGTCAAACCAAAGTCAAACTTCATGATTTTTTGCCAACATCAAGTATATGAAGTAAAATTCATCATTTTATCAAGGGTTGATCATGATTCATCAAGGAGATTTCAGATCATCAAGAATCAGGAGTTTCTAAATTAGGGTTTCCTAAGTAAAAGTCAACTGAACTTTGACCAGCCATAACTTTCACATGCTTCATCACCAAGTCTCCATCCAAAGCTCATTTTGAAGGAAATTGAATTCTCTACAACTTTGTGTCTCACAAGCCAAGCCCAAAAATGCTTCATTTGAAAGGTATAAGCTAAGACATTATAGGTCCTTTTGAAAGTCAACAAAAAGTCAACAACTTCAAAAGGGCATAACTTGAGAATGGTAAATGATATGGACATGAAACCGGTGGGGTTGGTTTGAGGACTCTTCAAGCTTTCCAAAATGTCCAAGAACACCCTCATAGCATTAAAATTGAAGGATATGTGCCCTTGCAAAGTTGGGAAATTTTGGGTTGGTTTATGAAGAAAATGGAGGTCTAAAACCAATTTCTTCCAAATGGGCTTGCCAAATAATGACCCAATCCACATCAAAACATCTTGCACGAAATTAAATTGATTTATTCATAATTTTATTCATTTTGTTTTTATTTATTATGATTTTTATATTAAAAAATCATTTTAAATTCAAATAAAATATAAAATAATGAAAATTTAATTTGATTTGGTTTCTAGAAGGTCTTAAATTATATTTAGACTTGATTGATACAAGAGTAATGAGAATCATCCAAAAATAGCAAGTGTTCATACAAGGATATTTGATTTTTAAGGCCTAATATTTTTGAATCTTTTTAGATCAAATCTTCCACACAAATGATCAATTTTTCTGACCTAATACATTGTTCTATAAGTACATAATGCAACCCTAATGACAAGCACGAATTTCCAGCTCAAAAAGTGTAAGTTTGCATCTCACAAAAACCCCTCCAAACTCAAATTCGGTTTCAAGCTTCCCAAGCATTTGAAGGTATTTTGAGGACACAGCCATGACCACTGGACATCACTGAATCATTGCCAATCATTATTTGCATCAAAAGCCTCATGAATTGCATAAACCGAACCAAATTTTGTTCTTGAATGTGAATTTTTCGATTCCATATATTTGCTTGATTTAAATGAAATTTGATGATTGTTTGATGTTTGTGATGATGATAGGAAGGTTTCTGGACAATCACCTTGAAGCTTGATACCCCCAATCGTATTTCACCATTGTTAGGGTTTGAATGGCCGAATTAGGGTTTTACGATTTAGGCAATATAAATAAATTTTAACAACATGGATTGATTGTGTGAACTATAAGGAACTCAATGGTGTCTTCAAATTCATGAAATTTTGCTGTTTAGTTGGTGTTTGATTTTCGCAGGGCATAAATATGGAAGAACACCCAGGAAAATTCGCAGGAAAAGTTGCATGAATTTTTGCAGGTATCATGAAGAAGATGAAGCTGGCCTGCGCGCGAAATTTCAAATTTGAATTGTTATTTTAAAATATTATGATTTGATTCCTGTTTTATTTCACAAGCGTACAACTTGTCCCAGTGGTGAAACCAGCGTGTGTATTGTTAAAGGGCAGGGGTTCGAATCCTGGCTTTGTACATTTTTGCTTATTTTTCAGGTTAATCAGGAAGCTTAATATATTATGCATTATTGCCACATATTATCAGATGCGCTCACCTAGCTGGGATGGTAATGTGTATTGTGTGATACTATGAAGGTCCTGGGTTCGAATCCCCCAGGCCTTTTGCTTTTCTTTCTTTTTTCCTGATTTTTAGGTTTAAGGAACAAAAACAATTTGATTCATTCTTCTTACACCAACGCATGCGTGACCCAGTGGTTGTGGTTGCTGGCATAGGTTCATGAGGGCCAGAGGTACTGGGTTCAATACCCAGCCAGGTAAGTTTTTTCTTTTATTTTTTCTTGCTATTTATTTTGATTGTTAATAATATTAATTTAATAAAAATAATAATTCCAAAATCCTAATATAATTCTTAATATATTTTCTAAAACAAATTGTTTTTATTATTAATATGTATATATTATAATTTGATTAATTAGATTAATACTTAACATTTAATTTTTGTACATAAAACCTAATTTATTTTACAAACCCTAATTAATCATATTAAATTTCTAAACCCTAATTTCTTTCTCTTTTATTTTTGTTAAATATTATTATTTATATTCAATCTAATTTTTATTAAATTGTTTATAATTTAAAATTTTGTACATAAACATGTTTAAAAATTAAAATGCTTAATTTATTTTTTTTATAATATGAAAATATTCTACAATTGTTTATATTTTAATTTTACATGAAAATAATTTCTATTATATGTTTAAAATTGCTAATTTGATTATGTCCATAATTAATTTTATAATTTATACTTAACTTAAAATTTTATAATTAATTAATATAATTGTTCATATTTTTCTATTAACCATTAAAATTTTGTTTATTATAATCTTTTTTGTTTATCATGTTTATTACTAACCCCATTTATTTTTAAATTGTGATTATTATTATTATTTTCACTAACCCCTCTTATAATTACTTATTATTTATTTTGCTTATTGCTTATTTATTTATTTTGCTATTTATTTAAATTGCTTTTTATTATTATTATTATTGTAATTGCTCCTGGATGTAATTTTCTGCAATATTTAAATTATTTATTTTTTATGCTATGGTTAGTAAAAATAGGGAGTGTAATATGTATGTATATTTAAAATTAATTTAGATCATTTAAATTATAAGATAAATATTTAAAATTGAACACTCACACACGTAAGTCGATCTTTGATCGCCATCTCACTTTCTAGGGTTACCTCTCAATGTTGCCTAATCAAAAGGTCAAGTAGGGTGTATAAAGCAAAAAGTCCCTCAAAGATAAAGTCATCTAGTCCCTTAATAATAAAAGATCAAGTCCCTTAAACAGCTGCCTTCGTAATGATCTTGTCCCTTTCGAATAATGATGACAGTCCCTCCAAAAATGCTTAATACACCCCACAGTTGCCTTCATTAAACAGATGTCCCTTTCATATGTCCCTTACATCCAAGGTAATGACTACCTATTCCTTAATAATAGGGATAGTCTTACCATTTAAAGGATTCAAGAACAGAAAAGACTTAAACTTTAGGGTAGGTTCCTCATAGTTACTTGCTCACTATTCAAAAACTTTTCAAACACTTCACACATTTCAAACAAATTTTCAAAACAAAGGTTTATACGCATCCATACATGGGCCATTATAAACTCTTAAGAAAATTTCTATTCACACACTACACATTTCAAAAAACATTTTAAAGTGAGCTAAGTAACTAAGAGCCCATGGATAACCATGGATGTAAAGGGTGCTAATACCTTCCCTTTACATAACCTACCCCCCGGACCCAAAAATCTTTTAAAAGGTCTTTCCTGTTCTTTTATTCCTTTCCTTTGGATAAAATAAAAGTCGGTGGCGACTCTTGCTATCCGCAACATAACTAAAGTCAGTTCTCCCACCGTGTTACAGAACTGGCGACTCTGCTGGGGACTTAAATTTAAGAGGGGTACCCTTAGGAATTAGATCACTTTAAATTGTTTGCCTTGTTTGCTTTATATTACTTGTTGGGCTCTTATGTGTGAAAGATCCTAACCCGGATCTAGTGTACCTTAGGTAAATGGCAATAGACCAAGGAAACTGTACGGCGTATACCGATATGGTTGATCTGGTGGCCATAGTTAGTGTGACTTTTTGGTTGGTGCTTATGTTCCTTAAGTCAAGTTGAGGATAATATGAGGCTGCCATATGTTGTCAATACACTAACTAACTTTTAGAACCCTAATCATCCCATCTTGGCCTTTAGAAAAGTAGTGAGGTAACCGGCTTTGGTGCAGACTGAAGTTGGTTGACACTCGATACTACGCTCATTGAGATCTTAAACTTGGAGGGTTTTGGTTGGCAAGTAAGTTGCCTACTGAACAACCACCCTTGTGAAGGATCAATGATATTGAGATCCCTTAGAACCTGGTTACTTTATAGGACAGGATGAACCAACTAAACTTCAGGGGAGGGTATTTACCTTTAAACCTCATGCAAGCCTCTAAACCTAAGGCTATTGTGTGACTTGTTTGTGTGTGCCACATGTTTGTGATTGAGCATAACATCATAGCATCATCATGCATCATAAGCATATCATTTTCACTAACCATTTCAAGGACCAAAGGATTTATCTTTGTTCTTTGTTGCAGGTCATGGCTTTTTCTCGTAGAAACACTATCAGGATCAACTTTGTAGGGATACTTGCTAAGCTTAAAGAGTTGGTTTCTCAAGTGTCTGATCATTCCCAGTTCATCAAGAGACATGGTCACCTATTGGATCTAGTCACTTCAGGGTTCAATGAAGACATGATGAGTGTTCTGTTTCAGTTCTTTGACCCTAAGCACCATTGCTTCACGTTCCCTGATTATCAGTTGGTTCCCACAATGGAAGTGTTCTCTAAACTTCTGGGTATACCTGTTCTTGATCAAAGACCCTTTACAGGCTTAGAAAAAGAGCTTAAACCTGAAGTCATTGCTGCAGCCCTACATCTGAAGAAATCTGACATTGTTCTAGAAACAAGAAGCGGTGTTAAGGGTATTCTTGCCAAGGTGTTGATAGAGAAAGCTCAGGTGTTCTTGAAGGCCATGAGCTATGATGCTTTTGAGGAGATCTTAGCCTTGCTGATATATGGCTTAGTATTGTTCCCCAATCCAGATCAGTTCATAGACGTTCATGCCATCAATATATTCCTGAGTCACAATCCAGTGCCTACATTGCTTGGAGACATCCTACATTCTCTTCATACCCGTACTACAAGGGCAAGAGGAACTTTGATGTGCTGCATACCTTTGTTATCTAGGTGGTTTATTTCTCACCTTCCTCGCTCAGTAATGAAGAATGAGCAAGGGTTCAGATGGTCCAAGAGAATTATGTCACTCTCTCATTCAGACATTCATTGGTGCTCCAGATCTATGGAGAATGTCACTATCATTGACCGTTGTGGGGAGTTTCCTAATGTGCCACTTCTAGGCATAAGAGGAGGCATCACCTACAACCCCTCTCTAGCTTTACGACAGTTTGGTTACGCGCGAAGTGATGGTCCACATGACACGTTGATTCAGGGCATTGTGTTTGACTACGACAACGATCTTCAAGGTTACCGTCAGAGATTCATACGAGCACGGGGAAAAATAAACAGGGTTGACAGCAAGACTCTGGAGCCTAAGTACACTATTCCTATGGAAGCTTATCTCAGATGGGTACGATCTCGTGCTCAGACTCTCATGATGCCATATCCTGCTATCCTGCCAGTTACCATGGAACCTGTTGCTGAAGGAGATACTTCTTATACCATCCTTCACCCAGACATGCCTACTAACATGGAAGACTTACAGAGGTCCTGGATTCAGTTGAAGGAGCAAAGGGATACTTTCGAGGCTCATTACAAAGCAAGCCAAGAAAGAATCCTGGAACTAACAAAGCAACTTCATGAGGAACGAAATCTCAACTCATACCTCAACACAAAGAGGAAACGTCCATGGGAGACTTAAAACCCCATCTTTTGTACTTATTTCATTTCATTTTTTGTAAAGCCCAAGAGGCAAAACAAATTTATTACTAATAAAAGTTTACCTTCGTGTTTGTTTAAGCAAATTTAAATCATGCGGTCCTTGAAAACATTGCATATGCATTCACATATCATTTCATTACATCACAGGTTTATAATTGTGCACAGATTTCTCATCTTCTCGCTGTTTATTTCAGCAATGGCTCTTGAACAATCAGTTAAAGATCTCCAGGCACAAAATGCACAGTTCCAAGAGCTGATCCTGAACCTGACCAAGGGGCAGGATGAATTGAAGACTCTGCTGGCCAAGAAGACTAAGAAGACTAGAAGGTCAGGTGGCCTGATTAATATGGGAAGAAGGTTCAAAGGTCTTGCCAAGACCAAAGAACCAGTTGAAGACTATGAATCTGAAGAATCTGAAAAAGAGGGAGGCAGTCTCCACAACACTATGGGGGACTCTGATTCTGAGGCTAATTACTACCATGAGCCTAATGAAGACAAATTCAAGATGCTAGTGGATAGAATGGATGCTATGGAGTTGCAGAAGTCATCTGGGCTGGATTTTGAAGATTTGAGTCTGATATCTGGGGTGGTCATACCCATTGGTTTCAAGGTTCCTACCTTTGTTGTTTATGATGGGGTCTCTTGTCCCAAGCTGCATCTGAGGTCTTATGTCAGAAGAATTCAACCTCACACTGCTGATAAGAAATTGTGGATCCATTTTTTCCAAGAGAGCTTATCTGGAGCTCAGTTGGAGTGGTATTATCAATTGGAGAGTGTCAACATCAGGGATTGGAATGATCTTGCTGAAGCCTTCTACAAGCAGTATCAATATAATGCTGACTTAGCTCCCACTCGCATGCAGCTTTAGAGCATGTCAATGGGTGCCAAAGAAAGTTTCAAGGAGTATGCTCAGAAGTGGAGAGATTTAGCTGGAAGAGTTCAACCCCCTCTAACTGACAGTGAATTGGTTGATATGTTCATGTGTACGCTGAATGGTCCGTTTTACAGCCATCTCATTAGAAGCTCATCATCTGGCTTCACTGAGTTAATAATGACAGGAGAGCGAGTGGAAAATGGTATAAAGAGTGGCAAAATCCAAGTGGGTACTTCTTCATCAGGTGCTGCAAAGAAGCCTCCCACTGGGAAGAAAGAATCCAATGCTGTTTATGGTCAACCTGATCGTAATAGAAGGCATCAGTCTGTTAGTGCAGTTCATATTTCAAATCCAACTACTGCAACAACAGAGCAGCCACAGGGCAACCAACAGAGGGCTAGAAGACAGTTCACGAAGATCAACATGTCAATGGCTCAGGCATTACAACACTTGTTGAAGGCTGAACTTATTGCTTTGAAAGAGGCTCCTCAGAATCCTAATGTTACCTCTCCCAGGTACAATCCAAATGCACGATATGCATATCATTCAAACTGTCAGGGACATGATACTAATAACTGCTGGGTCTTGAAAAACAAAATTCAAGATATGATTGATGCTGGAGAGATTGAGTTTGACCCTCCGGGTACTCCAAATGTGATTACTGCTCCAATGCCAAATCACGAGAAGACTGTCAATGCCATTGATGAAGATTTACATATCCATTCAGTTGCGGAGTTGACCACACCATTGTCTGTCATCAGGAAGAAGTTAGTACAAGCTAGGTTCTTTCCGGGTTGTCGCGAAGATTGTGTCTATTGTGAGTATAATCCAGATTATTGTTGGAGGTTGAAGGACGAAATTCAACGTCTCATGAATAATTACACCATAGTGTTTGAAAGGAGACCACCTTCTGTGGAGAGTATGGTGGAGCATATTACTAAAGGTAAGAAGACTGAAGAGGTTGACATGGTTGATAAAGTACCGGTAAGGATCACTTCAAAGGGACCTATTAAAATCACCCATCAGGGTCCAATCAAGATTACTGCTGAAGGTCCTGTGAAAGTTGTTGCTGAAACCAGAGTGGCTCCTATGGTCATTACCACTCCTGGTCCTATTCCGTATACGTCCGATAAAGCTGTGCCTTGGCATTATGGGTCTGATGTTTATATCCATGGTGTTAAGCAGGAACCCTTAGCTGATGTGCCTGTTGGTGTTGATAATATTGTCGGGTCTAGTAAGATCACACGAAGTGGAAGGGTCTTCTCTCCTCCAGTTACTTCCAAGAATGCAGTTACTCCTGCTGTTACCTCCACTACTGATGCTCGGGGTAAAGGTCCTGTTATTGAACCAGTACCTACTGATGTGCCAGCTGCTGATGATCTCTCTAAGTAGATGGAAGAAGTATTGAAAATCATTCGCAAGAGTGATTATGACATTGTTGATCAGTTGGGGCATACTCCCTCAAAGATTTCTATGTTGTCCTTGTTATTATGTTCTGAGGCTCATGCCAAGGCCTTGATCAAGTTTCTGAAGATTGCTCACGTACCCAATGCAATTTCTGTTGATCAGTTTGAGAATTGTGTTGCCCACCTGACCTATGATAATGGGTTAGGATTTTCTGATGCTGATTTGACCCCTGCCAAGAGGGATCATAACAGGGCTCTGCATATTTCAATTGAATGCAGGGGCACTACCCTGTCACACGTATTGATAGACAATGGTTCCTCTCTGAATGTGTTGCCCAAGGAAGTCTTGGATAAGCTGAGTCCTGAAGATGCTGTGCTGAAGCCCAGTAGTATTGTGGTGAAGGCTTTTGATGGTTCTAGAAGAGTAGTGCATGGGGAAATTGATCTCCCAATCAAAGTTGGGTCTCAGGTTTTTAATGCTACATTTTTTGTGATGGATATTCGTCCTTCGTACTCTTGTCTGCTTGGTCGTCCCTGGATCCATGGGGCAGGTGTTGTAACCTCTACATTGCATCAGAAGCTGAGATATCCGGTAGAAGGAAAGGTTGTTACTGTCTATGGAGAAGAAGAATATTTTGTCAGCCATGTGAATACCTTCAAGTATCTGGAAATGGAAGGTGAATACATTGAAACTCCGTGTCAGACGTTTGAAGTGGTTCCTTGGATTGTTAATGATTATGTAGCTCCTCCGGTTGCCAAGAAAGTTCCTGTGGTCACCAGAGTACCTCCAACAATGGCAATGGCCTCCCTCAATGATGCTAGAGCTATGGTGGATGAAGGTGGTTGTACTATTTGGGGTCAGCTTCCTGATATCCCATACAAGTCTGACAAATTTGGTTTGGGTTTCACTACAGAGTCCCAGAAGGTTGTTCGTCGTGCTCGCGCTGTTTGTATCACCAATCAAGGGGTTATGAAAGATCAGATCAATGCTGTGGGAGACTATGATGAAGACTACAATCTGGATGCTTGGATTTTTCCTACTGTGGGTGCTGGACTCAATAATTGGAAAGCTGAAAATGTTATCCCTATCTCCTTTAGTCAGGAGTAAATACTATTACTGTGTTGTTGCTTTTTAAGTTTGTAATTTCTTGAACAATTGAACTCTTAAGCCTTGTGCCTTACCCGGGGCACAATGGTGTGCTTGTTACGGGATGTCATTTCATTTGCATACTTCATTCAATAAAAATCAGTGGACGTTTCGTTTTTCGTAAATATTGTGTTCCTTGTCTTTCTTTTCTTTTATTTTTGTTTTATCAGCTATGTGTTCTTACACACACCTACATCACTAAAATGCAGATCCTCATCCACTCTGGATCCTGTTGATAACAGTTCTACTATTGCCAATTATAATTTCGAGAATCCGATCTATCAAACTGAAGACGGAAATGAGGACGATTGTGAAGTACCTGTAGAGCTTGCTAGGTTGTTACAACAAGAAGAGAAAGCCATACAGCCACATGAAGAGCCAGTCGAAGTTGTGAATCTGGGAACTGAAGAAAGCAGGAAAGAGGTCAAGATAGGGGCTGATTTAGAGGATAGTGTCAAGAGCAGGTTGATTCGGATGTTACGTGACTATGTGGAGATCTTTGCCTGGTCCTATGAAGATATGCCAGGGTTAGATACAGACATTGTGGTTCACCGTTTACCAGTAAAAGAAGATTGTCGTCCAAAGAAACAGAAGGTTCGTCGTATGCGTCCTGAGATGTCAGAAAAGATCAAGGCAGAGGTAATGAAACAGTTTGATGCAGGTTTCTTAGCTGTGACTTCTTATCCTCAGTGGGTTGCAAATGTGGTACCAGTTCCTAAGAAAGATGGTAAGGTACGTATGTGTGTAGACTACAGGGATCTGAACAAGGCTAGCCCCAAAGATGACTTCCCACTTCCTCATATTGATGTTCTGGTAGACAACACTGCTCAGCATAAGGTATTCTCTTTTATGGATGGTTTCTCTGGTTACAATCAAATCAAGATGGCTCCTGAAGATATGGAGAAGACAACATTTGTTACACAGTGGGGCACTTTTTGTTATAAGGTGATGCCACTTGGTTTAAAGAATGCAGGGGCAACATATTAGCGTGCTATGGTGGCTTTATTTCATGATATGATTCATCATGAGATAGAGGTATATGTGGATGATATGATAGCCAAGTCTCAGAATGAAGAACAACATCTTGATCATTTGCATAAATTGTTTGAGAGGTTGAAGAAGTACAAGCTAAGATTGAACCCAAACAAGTGCACCTTTGGAGTTAGATCCGGAAAACTCCTGGGTTTCATTGTCAGTGGAAAAGGTATTGAGGTGGATCCTGCAAAAGTGAAAGCTATACGAGAGATGCCAGCTCCCCGTACTGAGAAGGAAGTTAGAGGTTTCTTGGGACGATTGAACTACATTGCAAGATTTATTTCCCAAGGAAAAAGAATACACACAAAGACCTATAGTCAATGTCTTAATCCACTATTCAATAAGAATACACACAAAGACCTATAGTCAATGTCTTCTTGAGTCTTCTGACTAAACTTAGTCACTCAAGGAAAAAGATAATTATTACAATAATAAAGACGTAACTTAGAATGCTTCTAGATAAGCAGGTATCACTAAGTGATAGTTACAATAATAAGTACAAGATAAAATGATTTGCTTGAATATATGATGTACGTTGTATAGCGTTGCGTTCTGCTTGATTTCTTCAAATGATGTCCTTTATATAGTTTATGATAAAGTAGCCGTTGGAGACATCTTGAATCAAATTAGGATATACTTTAATACCTTAATTTCTTTCCATAAGAAGAGATACTTGTCTTTGTATATTAAAGGAAACATTCTTTAATTAAAGTCTTTCAATAAGGATACCAGCATCTTCTAAGCAGAAATCAGAGATAATAAATAAGATATGCACAGCCAATAAATATGTAATTTAATGTTGGATTCTTCTATAAAAGTATCTTCTATAATGGTTCTCCTTAGCTTGTACGGATTACTTAGATAAGATTTACTTCTACATAAGAAGAAGTATATTCATTAGAACTTCTAATATGAAAGGCTTTGTTATCATCAAAACACTTAGAGGTTCAGAACCATATTTGTTCTAACAATCTCCCCCTTTTTGATGATGACAAAACATTTTAATTTAGGAGAATAAAGTTTAATGAATTTAAGTGAACTCCCTTTGATTAGAAGAAAACTTCTTTCAGATGTTCTATGATTCTTAGCTCCCCCTGAGTTGATTACTTGACCTGTTTCTTTTCATAGTGACAACTCAAATAATTTTGTTAGAATATGTAAGAGGCAGATTTTGGTAAAACTGCTATGAATCAGAATCATTTACGTTTCTCCCCCTTTTTGTCATAATCAAAAAGATATAGAGCAAGAAAACATGAATTATAAAACAAAACCAATAGAGTGAGATTAAAAGTAGACGCAACAAGCATAGAGGTTCAAGCAGTTAAGCAAAATTAGAAGATAAAACAACAAAATAGCAAAATAACAGGATAGCCAATGCAGAAGATAAGAAAATCAGGAGTTCATCTTAGTGACTAAAGTCTCCAGCAAAGATTTGATGTCTGATGAAGATTCCACTTGCTTGGTAAGTAGAGTCTTCATTTCAGCAGTTGTTTCTTCTTGCTTGTCTAGACGTTCTTTCACTAGTTGATTTTCCTTCTTCAATTCTTGCAGAGTTTGTAAAACAAAATTTGTTTCCAGAGGTTCTTCAGTTTGTGGAGCAGCTTGATTATCAGGATCATCAGCATTTTCTTCTACAGAAGATATCAAAACCATCTGAAGTGTTGAGTGCGCATCCAAAGGTTCTGATTCTTTCCAGGGCTTATTATCCAGCAGAAGTGGTTTAGCCTGATTAACATTTGAGACTACTGCTTGAAGGTACTCACAGAAGTTCTGATGAGCCACATCATAGCAGATGTCCTTGAGTCTTCTGGACTCAGCATTAAACCATTTTCTGAGGTCAGCCCATAGAAAATCAGACGCAGCAGGATCAGTAAGCTCTGCACAAGCAGTCTTCAGATCTTCTAATTTTAATTTCAACACTGTTTCGAAAGCTAGAAGTAAAGTAGAAATGTCTGATCTAGATGGTTTAGGTTTTGGGATGGGTATTGCTCTTTTGTTGGATACAGAGGAAAGTTTTTGGAGTGCTTCAAAGTCAATTGTAGTTCTAAGGGGATTTTCATTTTCAGTCACAGTTTCTTTTGGTGAATCAGGGATGTTTATGATAGTAGGTGAGTTGTGTGGTGTTGATGTATGAGAGGAAAGTGAGTTTGCTTGAGTGGGAGATATTCTGGGTTGATGTTCAGAGGAAGAAGGTGGGGCAGCATCTGAATCTTGATAGTGTTCAAGATCAAGATCTAAGGCATCTTGCAAAGCAGATTGTGTTTCTTTTGTTGGGGAACGATCAATATCAGAAAGAGGAGTGTCATCAATTGGTATGTCAAAGTCAGCAATATTTTGAGGTTGATGGGTTTCTGTTTCTGTTTCTGGTGGATATAATGAGGATAGGATGGATGCAACAGCAGAAGTTGCAGGAACTTCAGTTTGAATGGGACTAATATTTTGAGGTGGTTCAGAATCAGGAGTTTGTTCAGAAGGGATATCAGCAGAAGATGGTTGGCTAGAAGGTAAGGTGTTAGAAGGTTGTTCAGACACTTCTACATTTACAACTTCTACTACAGTAATGGAATCAGGATTAGAAGCAGAAGACTTACCTGTTTTTCTAGAGGATTTTGGCATCTTCTGAGAAGGGTCTTCAGCCGTCTTTCTTTTCTTTAGTCTGAGAGAAGCAACGTCTGGAGCTTTTTGTTGGAGTTCCATTGGATTGAAATCAGGGACCGAACCTTGACGTTTGCAAATATCCATATAGTTGATGACAACGTCTGCTGGGGTATCAGAAGAAAAGAGAGGAAAGCCTTCCAAAGGGATCCTTCTGGTGCTGATAACTTCTCTAGAGTGAAGAGTGGGTTCTTGCTGAATAGATGTGATGAACTTCATCTTTTTCAGGTTTTTAGCATTCAAGGGTTTTCCAACATCTGTTTCTAACAGATCAGTTTGTTTTAGTTCTGCTAGGAAGTCCACTAGCTTGTTCTGGCAAAGTATATCAGAAATTAATCGTCCAAAGGGAATCCAATCCCTTTTGGTCTTCTCACCGTCCCTTGTTTCTTTCACAGCGACTCTAAGATTCTGAAAGAGAGTGTGTGCAAGGTTGATTTTCTTTCGTTTGGAAATAAAGTAAAGGAGGAATTGTTGATCCAGATTGATGTAGTCTGGAGAATTTGTAGGTTTCCTGTGACAGATTGTCCCAAGAATAATTTTTGCCCAAATACGCAGAGGAGTCTTTAGGTCTTTGATCTTATTTGATGGTTTTCCAGCGGTGAAAATTTCTTTAGCAATCACAGCAGCGTCAGATACTTTGTCCATATCACTACATATGATACCATTGCCATCAGTTTCAAACAGTTTGGCAATGTGATCTTCAGAGATAATAATCTATTTACCAAGCACATAAGAGGTAACTTGTGCTTCATTTGAATATGCATACACCCAAAATTCTTTAACCAGTTTAGGGAAGACTGGTCCCATTAACCTGTCAAAGTACTTTTCCCAGCCCTGAGCTTCAACCCGTGGGAGGAGGTCAAAACCATTTTCCTTTAAGCTTGCGAAATCCACGAACAACTCACACAGTACTTCCAGTTTCTCAGAAGGAATGGAAGGAGTCTTTGAGGGTTCAACATAGTAATCATCAGAGAAATCTTTGCGTTGAGATGATGAAGCCATTTAGTTACTAAGATGAACTGTTAGGGTTTAGGTTTTTTTTTAAAAAAGAGAGAGCACAAGAGACTGAGAAAATTTAGAGAGAGTAAGATGCGGGTAAAATTTGAAATTGAGAAAGACACTTGACATTTATAGAAAAAAAAATTAAAGCAATTAATTAATTGAGAAATTAGTGGGAAAAAATTAATTTTGAAAACATAATGATTAACAACATTAAATGCGCTGACATGGGGTAAAGCGTAAACGATTCTGGAACAGTTACCCAAGAGATTTTCTTGCCTTTTTGGTGTCAAACCTAGCCGTATCAGATTCCAGAATCTCAACAGTGATCCTTCTGAGCGAACAGTTGCCAAGGCACGTTCTGTCACTCTTTAGAATTTGGACACGTGTTTTGATTCTGATGGAAGTCCTTAGAGCTTTGTTGACAGTTGTTTGATATGAAGATCTGCAAGTTAATCCTTTGAACAGAAGTTCTAAGAGTAAAATAATTAGAGCATAGAATCTTCTGAGATAATCATATAGAAGATAAATATCAGAACTTCTAGAGGTAAAACATATGATTAAAGCATTTTCACTCTGGACATAACTTCATGCTAAGGTTAGTTAGAATGAAATTAAATCTATCTTCAGAAAGGGGTTTAGTAAAAATATCAGCCCATTGGTGATTTGTGTCTATAAATTTTAACATTAAAATTCCCTTCTGAGTATAGTCCCTAATGAAGTGATGTTTAACTTCTATGTGTTTAGCTCTAGAATGTAAAATTGGATTTTTAGAGAGACAAATAGCAGAAGTATTATCACAGAGGATTGGAATGTTACTCTCATAGATATTGAAATCTTCAAGCTGATTTTTCATCCAGAGCATCTGAGTACTGCATCCAGCTGCTGCAATGTATTCAGCTTCTGCAGTTGATAATGCTATGGTTGGTTGTCTTTTGCTAGACCAAGCGATTAGATTGTCTCCTAGAAATTGACAACTTCCAGAGGTACTTTTTCTTTCTGTTCTATCTCCAGCAAAGTCAGCGTCACAATATCCTACAAGTTTATACTTTTCTGATCTTCTGTAATACAGACCAAGATTAGTAGTACCTTTCAGATATCTAAAGATTCTCTTAACTGCTGTTAAGTGAGTTTCTCTAGGATCTGATTGGAATCTAGCACATAAACATACACTGTATAGAATGTCTGGTCTAGAAGCAGTTAGATAGAGAAGAGATCCAATCATACCTCTGTAGAGCTTCTGATCTACTTTCTTACTTACCTCTTCTTTCGCCAGGATACAAGTAGGATGCATGGGAGTTTTGGATATTGAACTTTCTGATAAATCAAATTTCTTCAGAAGTTCTTTTACATATTTGCTTTGATGGATATATGTTCCTTCTGATGTTTGATTTATTTGAATTCCCAGAAAGAACTTTAATTCTCCCATCATGCTCATTTCAAATTCTGCCTGCATAGATTTTGCAAATTCCTTTCCCAAGGCACTTTTAGTAGAACCAAAAATTATATCATCTACATAAATTTGACATATCAGAAGATCATTTTTAATGTTTTTACTGAAAAGAGTTGTATCCACTTTCCCTCTGATGAATTTATTTTCCAGAAGAAAATTACTTAATCTTTCATACCAAGCTCTGGGAGCTTGTTTTAAACCATATAATGATTTTTTGAGTTTATAAACATGTTCTGGAAATTTTGTATTTTCAAAACCAGGGGGTTGGTGTACATACACTTCTTCATCAATATAACCATTTAAAAATGCACTTTTGACATCCATTTGATATAGAATGATATTATGATTTACAGCAAATGATATTAGAAGTCTTATTGATTCTAACCTGGCGACTGGTGCATAGGTTTCTGTGTAGTCAATCCCTTCTTGTTGACTATAACCTTGTGCAACCAGTCTTGCTTTGTTTCTGACAACTTCTCCTTGCTCATTGAGTTTGTTTCTGAATACCCATTTGGTGCCAATGATGTTGAATCCTCCAGGTCTAGGAACTAGATCCCACACATCATTTCTGGTGAATTGATTTAGTTCTTCTTGCATAGCCAGAATCCAATCATTTTCTGATAGAGCTTCTTCCACAGAAGATGGTTCAATCAGAGAGACAAGTCCTAGTAGCGTCTCTTCAGAGTTTTTGAATGAGGATCTTGTTCTGATTGGTTCATCTTTCTTTCCCAAGATTTTATCTTCTGGGTGATTAATATTGCTTCTGGATAGCTTCTTCTGGATGGGTTCTTCAGATGTTGATGGCGCAGTTGTATTGTGTTGAACTTTAGAGGATTGATCTTTAGAAGTTCTATTTGTAGAGATTTCTACTTCTATATCTGCAGTAAATTCATTCTGCTTTGGTTTTTTAGAACCAAGCTTATCATCAAATCTGACATGAATAGATTCTATCACAATACGTGTTTCTGTATTGTATACTCTGTATCCCTTAGAGCGTTCAGAGTATCCTAACATATAACACTTTTGTGCCTTAGAATCAAACTTATTCAGAGTATCAAGAGTGTTTAACATAAAACAAATACATCCAAAAGGATGAAAATAAGAAATGTTGGGCTTTCTGTTCTTCCACAATTCATAAGGAGTCTTTTCAAGAATAGGTCTTATAGAGATTCTATTCTGAATGTAACATGCTGTATTTACTGCTTCTGCCCAAAAATGTTTAGCCATATTAGTCTCATTGATCATGGTTCTGGCCATCTCTTGTAAAGTTCTATTTTTACGTTCTACAACCCCATTTTGTTGTGGAGTTCTAGGACAAGAAAAATCATGAGAGATGCCATTTTCATTAAAAAATGATTCTAATTGTTTATTTTCAAATTCTCCACCATGATCACTTCTGACTTTTATGATCTTTGATTCTTTTTCATTTTGAACTTGTTTGCAGAAGTTAGAAAATACAGCAATTGACTCATCCTTGTGTCTAAGAAACTTTACCCATGTCCATCTGCTGAAGTCATCTACGATCACCAATCCATACTTCTTGCCACTGACAGAAGCAGTTTTCACTGGTCCAAATAAGTCAATGTGCAGAAGTTCTAATGGTCTAGAGGAAGATACAACATTTTTAGCTTTGAATCCAGTTTTTGAAAGTTTGCCTTTCTGACATGCTTCACATAGAGCTTCTGAGTTGAACTTCAAATTTGGAAGTCCTCTGACTAGATTGAGTTTGTTAAGTTGAGATAATCTTCTCATATTAACAAGTCCCAATCTTCTGTGCCAGACCCATTGCTCAGTTTCCACAGACATTAGACATTTTACATTTTGAATTTTTAATTCTGAAAGCTTTATTTTATAAATGTTGTTCTTTCTCTTTCCACTAAAGAGGATTGTTCCATCTTTCTGGAATAAATAAAATTAACTTCTAATGACACGTTTAATTTATCCTGGTTCGTTTGAACTCAAACTACATCCAGTCCACCCGCCAAGGTGATTTTGCCTCTACTGAGGTCTTAATCCACTATTCAATAAGAATACACACAAAGACCTATAGTCAATGTCTTCTTGAGTCTTCTGACTAAACTTAGTCACTCAAGGAAAAAGATAATTATTACAATAATAAAGACGTAACTTAGAATGCTTCTAGATAAGCAGGTATCACTAAGTGATAGTTACAATAATAAGTACAAGATAAAATGATTTGCTTGAATATATGATGTACGTTGTATAGCGTTGCGTTCTGCTTGATTTCTTCAAATGATGTCCTTTATATAGTTTATGATAAAGTAGCCGTTGGAGACATCTTGAATCAAATTAGGATATACTTTAATACCTTAATTTCTTTCCATAAGAAGAGATACTTGTCTTTGTATATTAAAGGAAACATTCTTTAATTAAAGTCTTTCAATAAGGATACCAGCATCTTCTAAGCGGAAATCAGAGATAATAAATAAGATATGCGCAGCCAATAAATATGTAATTTAATGCTGGATTCTTCTATAAAAGTATCTTCTATAATGGTTCTCCTTAGCTTGTACGGATTACTTAGATAAGATTTACTTCTACATAAGAAGAAGTATATTCATTAGAACTTCTAATATGAAAGGCTTTGTTATCAACAAAACACTTAGAGGTTCAGAACCATATTTGTTCTAACAGGTTGCTATTGATTACTTCACGAAGTGGGTAGAGGCAGCTTCATTTGCATCTGTTACCAAGAATGTTGTGGCTCGATTCATTAAGAATAATCTCATATGTAGGTATGGCATCCCTGAAAGGATTATTACTGACAATGGCTCTAATCTGAACAACGCTATGATTACTGATCTCTGCACGCAGTTCAAGATTAAGCATCACAACTCTTCTCCGTATCGTCCGAAGATGAATGGGGCAGTTGAAGCTGCTAATAAGAACATTAAGAAGATTGTACAGAAGATGACTGTTACTTATAAGGATTGGCATGAGATGTTACCATTTGCTCTTCATGGTTATCATACCACAATACGTACTTCAACAGGGGCAACCCCATTCTCTTTAGTCTATGGTATGTAAGAAGTTCTACCCATTGAAGTTCAGATTCCCTCCTTAAGAATTATGAAGGATGCAGGCTTGGATGAAGATGAGTGGATTCAGACCCGACTTGACCAGATAAATTTGATTGATGAGAAGAGGCTAGCAGCAGTTTGTCATGGCCAGATGTACCAGAAGCGAATGATCAAAGCTTTTAATAAGAAGGTTAAGCCAAAGGTATATCAGGCTGGTGACTTGGTAATCAAACGTATCATATTACCACAGGGTGATCCTAGGGGCAAGTGGACTCCAACATATGAAGGACCATTTGTGGTCAAAACAGTATTCTCAGGAGGTGCCATGATACTTACCACAATGGATGGTGAAGACTTCCCGCAGCCTGTAAACGCAGACATAGTTAAAAAATACTACGCATAAAAAGAGACCCGCTAGGTTGACAGGCCTAGGCAAAAATAAGGGCATCCCGGCAAACCAAAAGGGTTTGGGCAAAAATTAGGGATATATATAAAAAGATGTACACCCGGCAAGTCGAAAACCTGAAAAGGCGGCTTGGGCAAAAAAGGGTATCCCGGTGGATTGAAGACCTGAAAGGGCAATCCAGGTAAAAGTTAGGGATTAAAGCGTATGACTATGTCTCGTTTGGATCACCCATGAAACTGCAACCAGTTGTGCTACCTAATCAAGCTCGAACAGATAAAGCTCAATCCAATCGTTTTCGTCTCAACACAGAAGATGAGATACTTGAAGATAATGGCAATAGTAGAATTGAAACTCAATAAGATTGTTTCCCACATAGCTGATTTTCTTTGTTTTGTAAAATTTTATGGCAAAATCCTCTTACTAGGGTTTATGTCCCTTTGTACAAATTTACCCGTGTATGGGTCACTTTTTGATATAAATAAATTCCATCTTTTGAATCCAGATTTACTTTTACCCTATTTACATAAGCGAAACGTCCATTGGTTATGTTTGAATGTATGTATGCTTTTGAATATGATTGATGTTTACAAGAAATGCATGTATGCTTAATATGATTGATGTTTACCAGAAATGCATGAAAATGCAGTAATAGTATTTACTAAGGACGAACGAGGGAAGGATTTCAACGAAGCTTCGCCGGTTCATCTCTAACAAAACAGCTATAAACCCTCAGTAGGACAAATCCATCTTCATAAAGTCACATCTCCCCTGGAATTTATATCCATCTCTTTTATCCTCATACGGATATTCGGGAATTTACTTTCCAATAAGGGTACGACGAACGAAGATGGGAGGTTATATCTACCCTACTATCAAACAAAGACGAAGGTTATATATACCTTACTATCCCCAGCAGACGGGAGGTTATGTATACCTTGCTATCCCCAGCCTACGGGAGGTTATGTATACCTTGCTATCCCCAGCCTACGGGAGGTTATGTATAATACATTATCAAATAAGACGGGAACGAGTTCCTCATATTCTTCAACAACGAATCGGGATTTATTTTCCCTGGCCAGCAGTTGTTATACGAAGATATCCAGACGCTTCCGGCAACATCATATCATACATACATCATTTACATCATACCATAACATACATATCCATAGATACATAATACATTACTTAAGTGCATCATGTTATACATGCATACATAATGCATAAACTAATATTATCATACAGAATGCTACCTTGTTTTCAGGTTAATCCTCCAGCAAATAGACTTGTGATTATCAGGATTGCTTTATCCTCCTGAAAGTTATCATCCCTCAGGATTGCTTTATCCTCCTGAAAGCTTCTTGTCCCTCAGGAATGCTTTATCCTCCTGAAATCATATTATTACCTCAGGACTGCTTTATCCTCCTGACAGCTTCTTGTACCTCAGGATTGCTTTATCCTCCTGAAATCATATTACTACATCAGGACTACTTTATCCTCCTGAAAGCTTATTATTACCTCAGGACTGCTTTATCCTCCTGACAGCTTCTTGTACCTCAGGGTTGCTTTATCCTCCTGAAATCATATTATTACCTCAGGATTGCTTTATCCTCCTGACAGCTTCTTGTACCTCAGGATTGCTTTATCCTCCTGAAAGTTATCATCACTACATCAGGACTGCTTCATCCTCCTGAAAGCATATCACTACATCAAGATTGCTTTATCCTCCTGAAATCTTATTATCTCGTCAGGATTGCTCCATCCTCCTAAAAGCCTATCATCCCTCAGGACTGCTTTATCCTCCTGACAGCTTCTTGTACCTCAGGGTTGCTTTATCCTCCTGAAATCATATTATTACCTCATGATTGCTTTATCCTCCTGACAGCTTCTTGTACCTCAGGATTGCTTTATCCTCCTGAAATCATATTATTACATCAGGACTGCTTTATCCTCCTGAAAGCTTATTATCTCTTTAGGACTGCTTTATCCTCCTGAAATTACATTATTACCTCAGGACTGCTTTATCCTCCTGAAAGCTATCATTATATCTTCATATTTTGGACTGCTTTATCCTCCTGAAATGTATCTGAAGAACTTTTCTCCAAGTGGCATCTTTAAGCCCACTCAAGCATATACAACCAACCATCAATATCAGTTTACGCACCGGTGAGTGCAAATTTTTGGGCTTTTGTGTTCAATCCCCTTCAACCTTCCAGGTCACGACTGGCACATATACCAATCTAACCCCTCAGGTTTCCGAAAATTGAACAGGGGCAGCTGTTGCACCCCAAAATTTGCCCTCACAATACAAGACTTTGTGTGCTAAGAAGGTTCACAAGGTTCACAAGATTCACAATGCTTTCAAGACCTTTCATGAGGTTCATGAATTCTACAAGTCACTTTATGAGGTTCACAAGATTCACAATGCTTTCAAGACCTTTCATGAGGTTCATGAAGTCTACAAGTCACTTTATGAGGTTCACAAGGTTCACAAGATTCACAATGCTTACAAAACCTTTCATTGAGGTTCATGAAGTCTACAAGTCACTTTATGAGGTTCACAAGGTTCACAAGACCTCCCATGAGGTTCACAAGGTTCACAAGACATTTTATGATGGTTCACAAGGTTCACAAAGTTCACAATTGGTCAGAAGAGTTGACAATTCCCTCAGACAATGCACCTCCTAAGTAGTGCATTCAAAACTAGGGTTTTGACTTTAATCAGGATAAATGGATTTCCAAGACTTCAAGTGAGCTTCATAGCATCTTATATGTGTGTAAGAACCCCCATGACAAGTTTCAAGACTTTTCTCAAAAGTTTGCTCAGTCAGATGATCAGATAAGTCAAAATCAGTCAAAGTAGTTAAAAAGTCAAACTGAGGTCAACTGTGGTCAAACCAAAGTCAAACTTCATGAATTTTTGCCAACATCAAGTATATGAAGTAAAATTCATCATTTGATCAAGGGTTGATCATGATTCATCAAGGAGATTTCAGATCATCAAGAATCAGGAGTTTCTAAATTAGGGTTTCCTTAGTAAAAGTCAACTGAACTTTGACCAGCCATAACTTTCACATGCTTCATCACCAAGTCTCCATCCAAAGCTCATTTTGAAGGAAATTGAATTCTCTACAACTTTGTGTCTCACAAGCCAAGCCCAAAAATGCTTCATTTGAAAGGTATAAGCTAAGACATTATAGGTCCTTTTGAAAGTCAACAAAAAGTCAACAACTTCAAAAGGGCATAACTTGAGAATGGTAAATGATATGGACATGAAACCAGTGGGGTTGGTTAGAGGACTCTTCAAGCTTTCCAAAATATCCAAGAACACCCTCATAGCATTAAAATTGAAGGATATGTGCCCTTGCAAAGTTGGGAAATTTTGGGTTGGTTTATGAAGAAAATGGAGGTCTAAAACCAATTTCTTCCAAATGGGCTTGCCAAATAATGACCCAATCCACATCAAAACATCTTGCACGAAATTAAATTGATTTATTCATAATTTTATTCATTTTGTTTTTATTTATTATGATTTTTATATTAAAAAATCATTTTAAATTCAAATAAAATATAAAATAATGAAAATTTAATTTGATTTGGTTTCTAGAAGGTCTTAAATTATATTTAGACTTGATTGATACAAGAGTAATGAGAATCATCCAAAAATAGCAAGTGTTCATACAAGGATATTTGATTTTTAAGGCCTAATATTTTTGAATCTTTTTAGATCAAATCTTCCACACAAATGATCAATTTTTCTGACCTAATACATTATTCTATAAGTACATAATGCAACCCTAATGACAAGCACGAATTTCCAGCTCAAAAAGTGTAAGTTTGCATCTCACAAAAACCCCTCCAAACTCAAATTCGGTTTCAAGCTTCCCAAGCATTTGAAGGTATTTTGAGGACACAGCCATGACCACTGGACATCACTGAATCATTGCCAATCATTATTTGCATCAAAAGCCTCATGAATTGCATAAACCGAACCAAATTTTGTTCTTGAATGTGAATTTTTCGATTCCATATATTTTCTTGATTTAAATGAAATTTGATGATTGTTTGATGTTTGTGATGATGATAGGAAGGTTTCTGGACAATCACCTTGAAGCTTGATACCCCCAATCGTATTTCACCATTGTTAGGGTTTGAATGGCCGAATTAGGGTTTTACGATTTAGGCAATATAAATAAATTTTAACAACATGGATTGATTGTGTGAACTATAAAGAACTCAATGGTGTCTTCAAATTCATGAAATTTTGCTGTTTAGTTGGTGTTTGATTTTCGCAGGGCATAAATATGGAAGAACACCCAGGAAAATTCGCAGGAAAAGTTGCATGAATTTTTGCAGGTATCATGAAGAAGATGAAGCTGGCCTGCGCGCGAAATTTCAAATTTGAATTGTTATTTTAAAATATTATGATTTGATTCCTGTTTTATTTCACAAGCGTACAACTTGTCCCAGTGGTGAAACCAGCGTGTGTATTGTTAAAGGGCAGGGGTTCGAATCCTGGCTTTGTACATTTTTGCTTATTTTTCAGGTTAATCAGGAAGCTTAATATATTATGCATTATTGCCACATATTATCAGATGCGCTCACCTAGCTGGGATGGTAATGTGTATTGTGTGATACTATGAAGGTCCTGGGTTCGAATCCCCCAGGCCTTTTGCTTTTCTTTCTTTTTTCCTGATTTTTAGGTTTAAGGAACAAAAACAATTTGATTCATTCTTCTTACACCAACGCATGCGTGGCCCAGTGGTTGTGGTTGCTGGCATAGGTTCATGAGGGCAGGAGGTACTGGGTTCAATACCCAGCCAGGTAAGTTTTTTCTTTTATTTTTTCTTGCTATTTATTTTGATTGTTAATAATATTAATTAAATAAAAATAATAATTCCAAAATCCTAATATAATTCTTAATATATTTTCTAAAACAAATTGTTTTTATTATTAATATGTATATATTATAATTTGATTAATTAGATTAATACTTAACATTTAATTTTTGTACATAAAACCTAATTTATTTTACAAACCCTAATTAATCATATTAAATTTCTAAACCCTAATTTCTTTCTCTTTTATTTTTGTTTAATATTATTATTTATATTCAATCTAATTTTTATTAAATTGTTTATAATTTAAAATTTTGTACATAAACATGTTTAAAAATTAAAATGCTTAATTTATTTTTTTTATAATATGAAAATATTCTACAATTGTTTATATTTTAATTTTACATGAAAATAATTTCTATTATATGTTTAAAATTGCTAATTTGATTATGTCCATAATTAATTTTATAATTTATACTTAACTTAAAATTTTATAATTAATTAATATAATTGTTCATATTTTTCTATTAACCATTAAAATTTTGTTTATTATAATCTTTTTTGTTTATCATGTTTATTACTAACCCCATTTATTTTTAAATTGTGATTATTATTATTATTTTCACTAACCCCTCTTATAATTACTTATTATTTATTTTGCTTATTGCTTATTTATTTATTTTGCTTATTTTGCTATTTATTTAAATTGCTTTTTATTATTATTATTGTAATTGCTCATGGATGTAATTTTCTGCAATATTTAAATTATTTATTTTTTATGCTATGGTTAGTAAAAATAGGGAGTGTAATATGTATGTATATTTAAAATTAATTTAGATCATTTAAATTATAAGATAAATATTTAAAATTGAACACTCACACACGTAAGTCGATCTTTGATCGCCATCTCACTTTCTAGGGTTACCTCTCAATGTTGCCTAATCAAAAGGTCAAGTAGGGTGTATAAAGCAAAAAGTCCCTCAAAGATAAAGTCATCTAGTCCCTTAATAATAAAAGATCAAGTCCCTTAAACAGCTGCCTTCGTAATGATCTTGTCCCTTTCGAATAATGATGACAGTCCCTCCAAAAATGCTTAATACACCCCACAGTTGCCTTCATTAAACAGATGTCCCTTTCATATGTCCCTTACATCCAAGGTAATGACTACCTATTCCTTAATAATAGGGATAGTCTTACCATTTAAAGGATTCAAGAACAGAAAAGACTTAAACTTTAGGGTAGGTTCCTCATAGTTACTTGCTCACTATTCAAAAACTTTTCAAACACTTCACACATTTCAAACAAATTTTCAAAACAAAGGTTTATACGCATCCATACATGGGCCATTATAAACTCTTAAGAAAATTTCTATTCACACACTACACATTTCAAAAAACATTTTAAAGTGAGCTAAGTAACTAAGAGCCCATGGATAACCATGGATGTAAAGGGTGCTAATACCTTCCCTTTACATAACCTACCCCCCGGACCCAAAAATCTTTTAAAAGGTCTTTCCTGTTCTTTTATGCCTTTCCTTTGGATAAAATAAAAGTCGGTGGTGACTCTTGCTATCCGCAACATAACTAAAGTCAGTTCTCCCACCGTGTTACACTATTCACCCCGAAGATCAAGAAAAAACTACCTTTACATGCCCAGTTGGAACTTTTGCCTATAGAAGAATGCCTTTTGGACTTTGTAATGCTCCTGCCACTTTCCAACGCTGCATGATGTCTATCTTTGCAAGACTATTTAGATGGAATCATGGAAGTATTCATGGACGATTTCTCAGTTTGTGGATCAGATTTCAAAAATTGTCTTATCAACCTTGAGAAAATCCTGGAGAGATGTGTGGAGGTAAACCTTGTGCTAAATTGGGAAAAATGTCATTTCATGGTCACCGAAGGGATTGTTTTAGGACATATAGTTTCCGAAAAAGGTATAGAGGTAGATAAAGCAAAAATAGAAGTCATAGAGAATCTAAAACCGCCGAAGACTATCAGGGAGATAAGAAGTTTTCTTGGACATGCCGGATTTTACCGACGTTTTATCAAGGATTTCTCCAAAATAACAAAGCCCTTAACTGGTCTTTTGATGAAAGATGCTGAATTCGTCTTCGATGAAAAATGTACTGAAGCATTTAATCTTCTGAAGCAAGCTCTGATTTCAGCACCTATAATGAAACCCCCTGATTGGTCAGAACCGTTTGAGATAATGTGTGACGCCAGTGATTATGCTGTTGGAGCCGTTCTAGGTCAAAGAAAAGATAAGAAGTTACACGTAATTTATTATGCCAGTAGAACCCTAGACACTGTACAGCTCAACTACGCAACAACCGAAAAAGAGCTCCTAGCTGTAGTTTTTGCAATAGACAAATTTAGATCTTATCTAGTAGGAGCCAAGATTATAGTTTATACCGACCATGCTGCCATTCGTTACTTACTAAGAAAAAAGGATGCCAAGCCTAGGTTACTTCGATGGATTCTATTATTGCAAGAGTTTGATTTGGATATCCGTGATAATAAAGGCACTGATAATGTGGTAGCTGATCACCTATCTAGGCTAGAATACCTGAAACCTGATTCAGTACCCATAAATGATGATTTTGCCTATGATAGACTGATAGCCCAACTAGAATACCTGAAACCTGATTCAGTACCCATAAATGATGATTTTGCCTATGAATACCAATCCTTAGCTATAAGTAATGTACCTTGGTATGCAGACTTTGTTAATTATCTAGCCGCTGACATCATACCCCCTGATCTAAACTACCACCGGAAGAAGAAGTTCTACAGTGATGTGAGAAACTTCTATTGGGACGAACCATTTCTTTTCAAGAGAGGTAAAGATGGCATTTTTCGCCGTTGTGTTCCAGAAGAAGAGGTAAATAATATAATTGAGCATTGTCACTCTGCACCCTATGGTGGACATGCGAGCACATCTAAGACCTACGCCAAGATTCTTCAAGCTGGCCTATTCTGGCCTACTATGTGGCGTGATGTCCATGCTTTCATTGTCAAGTGTGATAGATGCCAACGCACAGGAAATATTTCAAGACGTAATGAAATGCCGTTAAGAAATATCCAAGAAGTAGAACTCTTCGACGTATGGGGTATAGACTTTATGGGACCGTTCCCACCATCTTTTGGAAATCAGTACATCTTAGTAGCAGTTGACTACGTGTCTAAATGGATTGAAGCTATCGCCGCACCCACAAACGACACCAGAGTAGTCATCAAATTATTCAAAAACTATATATTTCCCAAGTTTGGAACCCCCCGTTTAGTCATAAGTGATGGAGGATCACACTTCATATCGAGAATATTTGATAAACTTTTAAGAAAGTATGGAGTTAAGCCTAGAGTAGCAACACCATACCACCCACAGACCAATGGACAAGTGGAAGTATCTAATAGGGAGATCAAACAAATCCTCGAGAAGACTGTCTCTATATCTAGAAAGGATTGGTCACAGAAACTTCAAGAAGCATTATGGGCCTATAGAACCGCTTTCAAAACCCCTATAGGAACAACCCCTTATCAACTGGTCTATGGAAAATTATGTCACTTACCTTTTGAATTGGAGCATAAGGCCTATTGGGCCATCAAAACTTTGACTTTGGATTACTTGACTGCTGGTGAGAAACGTATCCTTGATATCCACAAATTAGAAGAGCTCAGACAATCTGCCTATGAAAATGACATCATATACAAAGAAAGAACAAAAGCTTGGCATGACAAAAGAATCATAAGAAGAGACTTCAAAATAGGCGATCCTGTTCTCCTGTTCGATTCTAGGTTACGACTTTTTCTAGGAAAACTTCGTTCGAGATGGACTGGCCCTTTCGAAGTATCTAAGATCCTAAGATCCGGTGCTATTGAAATCAAGAACCAAACATGTAAACCGTTCATCGTCAATGGACAGAGGTTGAAGCCCTACGAAGGAGGTGACATCCCAACAACATACACCTGTCATACTCTGAGTGATCCACCATATCCTTCCAATGATGTTTAAATATCGGTCGTCGAGCTAATGACGTTAAACAAGCGCTGCATGGGAGGCAACCCATGGTTTTCTTATTTATGTACTTTTTATTTATTTTTACTTTATTTTAATTATTTTATTTTATTATTATTATGTCAGGACTAACGATTGAATGTTTTATGTGCTTTCAGGACTTGTTTGCTAACCTTGTGCAGAATGCAGAACCCTGATGACATGCACGTGGCCTTTCGAGACGACGCACAGAGAGAGCGTTATTATGTCCACATGAGACGCCCTATGGCTCCTACCAGGTACCTTGACCATGACTGCATGGATGCCTTGGGGATAGAGCCAAGCGTCAGATTCTTATGCCATCAACTCTAGTGGGACCAGTTTGACGACAGGAACAACACTTATAGGAACTTGACTCTTGAGTTCCTCAGCTCGTTTCATCATGACCCTTGGGCTGGACTCGATGGACTCGCTGTTTTCAGGTTGTTCGGGATTGACTACTCATTCTCTCACAAAGAGTTTGGTGATTTTCTAGGTTTCCAGACTACTCCTGATGATATTCCAGAGACACCGATGGGGTATTTTATGAGCAGAGAAGTGGAAAAGTTTTGGACTAAAATATCAGGTGGAGGGAGCCAAGATCCTTCTACCCAGTTTTCTCAGGTAATCCACAACCCTGCATTGAGGTACTTCCAGATGATTCTAGCACATTCTTTCCTAGGTTTGCCAGATACAGAGACCTTGCTAAGTGAAGAGGAGATTTTCCTACTGTTTTGTGCGACTCAGTCTCGCTCAGTTGCTTGTGGCAATTTTTTGTTGAAGGGCCTTGATAGTGTTGCCAGATCATCAGTAGGCGTCATACATGTCGGTGGGATTGTTATACAAATAGCTACTGCATTGGGTTTGTCTCGCAAATTATTGCACCTCAGGACCTTCTGCTGCTACACCACCCTGGATGTTGATTTTTGTCTTGACAGAGGACTGATGAGGAGGGCTTCTTTTAAGCCCAACATGTTTAGATTACTGATCGACGGCGAAGCGATACACTATTTTACATTACCAGATCCGCTGATGACCAGTGTCCATTATCCTGCAAATTGGAGTTATGCTCTAGAGGGTTATGGAGAGACTGTCGAAGAGCCGAAATCGCCTCCCGCCGCTGAGTACACTCCTACACCTCTTACTCCCCGAATCACTGTTATGTCTAACAATATGTCTCTGTAGCCACCTGACCTACAAACACAGATTTATGAGCTCCGTAAGGAGACTGCCCTGCTCAAGCAGGAAGTGGCGGACTTGGAATTACAGATTCAGGTTTCCGATCTCACTCATGCCTCAGAGGCCGATGCTCTATATCAGGCGATTGAAGAGCTTCGGAGGGAGATAGCTGAGATTCGTGGATCAAGCCAGGAAAAGAAGCCTACCACATGACTCATTCTACACTGACAACGCTACCCTAGTATTTAATTTCCTTTTATATGCTTTATTTTATTTATCTCATTTCCAGACATATATTACTTTTTTGCATCTATTATATTTTCATGTACTTTGAATTCCTCCTATATATACGTATTATGCACTAATGTTAATTTTTCTTTTTCTTTTTGATTTTTAATTATTTTATTTTTTGTCGTGCAAAGAAAAAAAAATATAAGACAAAAATATTTTCATTTTTGTCTTCACAAAAAAATATGCAAGCCTCATGCCTTGAAAAGAAGAAGAAAACGCTATTCAGACCCCCCCCGAAGACCAAAGGTGCAAGGAAGGCCCAAAAAGGAGGATTCAAAAACCCAAGGCCCAGGAAATGGCCTTATGGCGGGCGCCATAGGCCCTGTGGCGGGCGCCACACCGTACCCACAACAAATACGGGGCTGATCCCCCATTTCCACCATTTTCATCCCTTTCTTCACCAAAAACCCATTTTTGTAACCTTCCAAAACCTCCTTGAACCCCATTAAAGCTCCCCCATTTCCAAAATACCCTCCATCCATAAAACATATCCAACATCCATTTTCATTTTCATCCACCAAAAACCATAAAAATCAAAACTTTATCATTCCCCTCATAAACCACTTTTCTACCATTTTCACTTCCTAAGGAGCAACCAACAATGGAGTTCAATGGATTTCTTCTTCGTGATGGAAGACCGGGCGATAGGCAACGAAAAATTATTCAGAGGCTTCAAAGTCGAGAAATTTTCTCGACTAGGTACGTCGACGATAACTGTCTGTATGCTTTGGGTATTTATCATAGTGTTTTTAATTTATTAGAATTTCTAGGCTTGCATAATATTTTCGTTAATCAGGAACCTACCTATGAGAGACTGACAATTGAGTTTTTGAGTTCTTTGATATACATTGTCAGTCCTAACACTGCTAGCACTGTCGGTACTATTATTTTTAGACTGTTTGGAATTGAATATGAATTCAGTACCAACGAGCTAGCAGGCTTGTTAGGAATCCCTCATAGGGAAGGTGCAATTTGTGAGGCACCTTTGGATGCGGAATGGTCGGCCGAGGTATTTACCTTCTGGCAAAGGCTTTCAAGTACTTCAATTAATTCTTTTGAAGGGATACTTGCGTCGACCATTCACAACCCGGCCATAAGAGTTTTTAGACTTCTTTTGGCATGTACTATTTTTGGCCGGGAAAGTCCAAACAAGGTAAATGCTAGAGAACTCCTATTTTTGCAAGGATGCCTCACTAGAACCCACATCAATCTGGTCCCGTTTATGCTTTCCCACATGACTTTATTTACTAATAAAACAGGACCGATTGTTTTTGGAGGGCTTGTTATGTCTATTGCTCGGGCTCTTGGCCTGAACAATGAGATAGCTACACTTGAACCACTACCTCCTCGCACAATTAATTTAAAATTTCTGAAAGACATGAAATTGTGCCGAACGAGGAGAGAAGGTGGTTATGAGTTGATGGTTCATGGGGTAGCTATCCCATCTGTTGCTTTACCATGCAGTAGACATACTGCTGTACGTGATGAAAGGAACTGGACCTATGATCTTAATGCTCCACGTGTTTTGGGTCTACTTCCTCCTAATATTCCCGATGGGGAGGCACATGACACTGATGAAGAGTATGATCGGAGAGAGCAGTCTCCCATCCCTCACATGTCCCCCCATCGTCCTTCACAGTCACACACTGCACCATCTTCCTCTAACCCTGTTGAAGGTGCTGCTCCTGGATTCTTTGTCACCGAGGAGATGTGGCGTGATATGACAGCTAGAGAAGAAAGGCGTGATGGCCTTCTCTCTACTATTTCACAACAGCTGACGGACAACATGAGCTTCATGCAACAATCGCGATTGGTTTCGGATCGTGCTTATATCAACGTTTGCCGTACCTTGAATGATATCTCATTAGAGCAGAACCGTCAGAGAGAGTTCAACAGCCGGCACTACCAGCTTGTAGAGGCCACTCAGGGTTCCATCTTAGGTAACCTTCGAGAGGTCAGGAGTGCTCAGGCTGCTTTATCAGCACGACTCGACCAGAGGGACCAGCATCGTAGTAGATCCCGTCGTTCTAGACCATCACAGCAGGACGGCGAAGGCACCAGTGCTCCTCCTCAGTAGTCTTTTTCAGGTTACCCCCCTTATCTTATTTCGAAACATTGGGGACAATGTTCGATTTAAGTGTGGGAGGGGATTTTATTGCTTTCTGTTATTTCCCTTTTTAGTTAATTATTTCCTTTCAGTTATTTCCCTTTTCAGTAATTTATTTTTCTTAGATAATGCATGAGTCTGACGAGTCACCAGTATAGTGTATTTTTAGTTCATCTTCATTTTTTTCCCATTTCCTTAGCCTTACCAGAAAATTTTTAAAAAGAAAACAATGTTGTTCCACATGTTTTTTGGGCTTTGAGACAGGTTTAGATTAGGATGTGGTGACTTAGGTCAACTTTTTGAAATATCAACACCATTTTAGCACCATAGACCTCTTGAATATAGGAATCACTCCTAAACCCCACCACCATGGCCTTTATTATCATTTAAAAAAATTGTCCTAAGTAGTTTATTTTAGCAGTCAGCTCCGGCCTAAGCATGCTCTACGTAGGGGGCCGATGAACATAAGTGAATGATCCAGTGCTAATAAAAAAGAAAAAAGGCAAACTCTGGTATAGGTGACCCTCATAAAGTCATTTAAACCGAAAAAAGAGAAGAAAAATTTTTTTTTGCCACAAAAAGAAAAAAAATTGCAAGTCACCTATTGTTAGTTGGTTCAGAGGTATCTGGCACTGAACTTGGTAGGGCGGATTACGATCCGATCCCCCGCAGCTACATTTAGGCGAAATAAAAACAGGTTTACACATGCTTATGTGCCAGAAACCTTCTGTTATGGATCAGAATCACTAACCGGTCACTCTACTATGAAGCTTGTACGGATAACGGGCTTAATGTGATTGCGCCTGAATGAAAAGGACACAAAAAGATGAGAAGATAGGCCTAGGTATTATGGGATGATATGGAGTGGTTAATATAGGATTGAAGTTTGTGTTTGTGTTACTATGGTACCCTTGGTTCACTTAGTTAGTATCTGTCACTGCATCCTGACTTGAACTTAGAAGCCCTTTAGCCCAAAGACACGTGTTGACACCATATTTTCTTGAGCTTTAATGTTTGCTTGAGGACAAGCAAAGGTTTAAGTGTGGGAGAATTTGATCACACTAAATTTCACCATGTTTCTGACTCCGATTTCGCATGAATTCTTAGTTTTTATTGTTGTTTTGTTATGTTATTACTTTGTTTTCTTATGTTTTCAGGTTTTTATAGTAATCGGGGCTTGAATCGAGAAAAGGAGCGAAAAAGGAGTGGAAACGGACGAAAACCTAGAAATTCAGCGTTTTGCACTTACGACACCCACCGTGGCGGGCGCCATGGGGTTAGCCATGACGTGGCCACGTCTCAAGACCACTCCACAACTGCCAAGACCCACGATCCCCACTCTCTCATCCCCTATCAGCACCATGGCGGGCGCCACAAGGCAAAATTCAGTTCCCTCCACTTTTTAGTGGAGGGGCATCCCGGTCTTTTCATGCTTTTAGTTTTCCTATAAATAGGACTTTAGTTTTTCGTTTTTCTTCATCCAAACTTAGATTTCTCTAGGCATATATCAGTTTTATAGCAGTTACCATTCCACATCGGGGTGTTTCTGCAATCGAGCGATCGAGTCTGTAATCTGTCTGTGTGATCGAGTTTTGGAGCACTCTGGAGGAAGTTAATCCTGCCGCCATTTTAATTCCAGTTCGTATTTTACTTTTCTGCATTGCTTTACTTTCATTTATTTCTCGCACTGCTTTACTTTATTTATTATCCGCACTCGCACTTTACTTTATTTATTTCCCGCACTCGCTTTAAATTACTTTATTTCTCGCACTCGCACTAAATTCATTTACTTTCCGCACTCGCACTAAATAACTTTTATGAAAAATTATAAAAAGAATCTTTACTTTATCATGTCTAACTAATTCCATAAAGGTTAGAATGTAAGGATCGTAATTGAACCAGTAATCCGTATAATTGTTCGTGGAAACACCTAAGGGCTATTTTATCTTTCAATTCAAGTAATTGTTTTTAACTATTTCAAAAACAGCCAAAAGCGCTTTGTCTAGTTCATTAGGAGTTTTTAGATTAAAAAGAAAAGAGATTTTAAAACGATTTTCGGATGCGTTATGAGATTTAGAGTCTGGTTCATAAGAACCTCTTTTTGCTAAGAAGTCCAGGTTAAAATACTTTTCAACTTAGTTAAGATACTACATTTCTTAAAAATAGGTTTACTACTCTAACGCAGTACGCACCTTTTTATCCGTGACAATAGGAGGGGTTGATTAGAGAGTACAACTCGGTTCTGAATACGCGAAAGCGACAGTTCCTGTTAAATTAGTTCTTTTCAAAGGAGAAAACATTGCCCATAAGTAGTTCCATTAACAAGTACTGGATTATCATTGATTACGTGAATTACATTCGAGCCTGTCTTTTATTTATTATTTTAAAATTATTATTTTATTTACCATTGCACCCTTACTAAAACCCTTATATTTAGTTGCCTTAGATACACACCATAACAACAGGTACGATAGATTGACACTTGGTCTCTGTGGATTCGACAATCTTTTATATTACTCTGACGTGTTCGTACACTTGCGAAAAACACGCATCACTAATGCATCTGCCAACTGATTCTCTCCTCGTGGGATGTGTCCAAAGGTAATCTCTTCAAAATATGGGATCAAAGACAACACATGCTCTCTGTAGGGAATACGATTTTCATGCTTGGTATCCCAATCTCCTTTAATTTGACTCACTACCAGGGCTGAATCTCCATATACGTCCAGGAACTGAATCTTCATCTCAATGGCAGCTTTGATACCCATGATACATGCCTCATACTCAGCCATGTTATTGGTACAATAGAAACAAAGTTTTGCAGTAATCGGGGTATGAAAACTTTCAGGGGAAATGATCACAACACCAACACCATTACCAAGTGCATTAGAAGCTCCATCAAAAACCATAGTCCATCGGGATCCTTGTTCAGGTCTGTCATATTGTCCAGGTTCTTTGGTAATAATCATAATGTCTTCATCAGGGAACTCAAAACTCATTGACTGATTATCATCCACTGCTTGATGAACCAAATGATCAGCTACAACACTTCCTTTAATGGCCTTCTGAGTAGTGTACTGTATATCATATTCTGTTAAGATCATTTGCCATCTCGCTATTCGTCCGGAGAGAGCAGGTTTCTCGAATATGTACTTGATTGGATCCATCTTTGAAATCAACAAGGTAGTATGAGTCAACATATACTGTCTTAGTCGGCGAGCAGCCCATGCCAAAGCGCATCAAGTTTTCTCGAGCAGTGAGTATCTTGTTTCACAGTCGGTAAACTTTTTGCTAAGGTAGTATATTGCCTGCTCTTTTCGACCAGACTCGTCATGTTGCCCCAACACACACCTCATTGAGTTGTCTAACA
Source organism: Lathyrus aphaca (assembly GCA_963966055.1). NCBI lineage: Eukaryota > Viridiplantae > Streptophyta > Magnoliopsida > Fabales > Fabaceae > Lathyrus > Lathyrus aphaca. The sequence continues at coordinate 70,058,796 of OZ014522.1, read as the reverse complement.
CTGTTAAGTACATAATCAAGGGTCTTCCATCAACTGGTGGCATCAAGATTGGAGGTTCTAGGAGATATCTCTTGATTTCATCAAAGGCTGTCTGGCATTCATCATTCCATTCCATCACCTGATCTTTCTTCAACAACTTGAAGATTGGCTCACAGGTAGCAGTTAACTGGGAAATAAATCTTGCAATGTAATTCAGTCGTCCTAAGAAACCTCTAACTTCCTTCTCAGTACGGGGAGCTGGCATCTCTTGTATAGTTTTCACTTTTGCAGGATCCACTTCAATACATTTTCCACTGACAATGAAACCCAGGAGTTTACCAGACCTAACTCCAAAAGTACACTTGTTTGGGTTCAATCTCAACTTGTATTTCTTCAACCTTTCAAACAACTTATGCAGATGATCAAGGTGTTGCTCTTCATTCTGGGACCTGGCTATCATATCATCCACATATACCTCTATCTCATGATGAATCATATCGTGAAACAAAGCCACCATAGCACGCTAATATGTTGCCCCGACGTTCTTCAAACCAAATGGCATCACTTTATAACAAAAGGTGCCCCATTGTGTAACAAATGTAGTCTTCTTCATATCTTCAGGTGCCATCTTGATTTGATTGTAACCAGAGAAGCCATCCATGAAAGAGAATACTTTATGCTGAGCAGTGTTGTCTACCAGAACATCAATATGGAGAAGTGGAAAGTCATCTTTGGGGCTGGCCTTGTTCAAATCCCTATAATCTACACACATACGTACCTTACCATCTTTCTTAGGTACCGGTACCACATTTGCAACCCATTGAGGATAAGAAGTCACAGCTAAGAACCCTGCATCAAACTATTTCATTACCTCTGCTTTAATCTTTTCTGACATTTCAGGACGCATACGACGAACCTTCTGCTTCTTTGGACGACAGTCTTCTTTTACCGGTAAACGGTGAACCACAATGTCTGTATCCAATCCTGGCATATCTTCATAGGACCAAGCAAAGTTCTCCACATAATCACGTAACATTTGAATTAATCTGCTCTTAACACCATCCTCTAATTCAGCCCCTATCTTGACCTCTTTCCGGTTTTCTTCAGTTCCCAGATTCACAACTTCGATTGGCTCTTCATGTGGCTGTATAGATTTCTCTTCTTGTTGTAATAACCTAGCAAGCTCTACAGGTACTTCACAATCTTCCTCCTTTCCATCTTCAGCTTGATAGATCAGATTCTCGAAATTATAATTGGCAATAGTAGAACTATTGTCAACAGGATCCAGAGTGGATGAGGATCTGCATTTTAGTGATGTGGGTGTGTGTAAGAACACATAGCTGATAAAACAAAAATAAAAGAAAAGAAAGACAAGGAGCACAATATTTACGAAAACGAAACGTCCATTGATTTTTATTGAATGACGTATGCAAATGAAATGACATCCCGAAACAAGCATACCATTGTGCCCCGGGTAAGGCACAAGCCTTAAAAGTTTAATTGTTCAAAATTACAAACTTAAAAATAACAACATAGTAATAGTATTTACTCCTGACTAAAGGAGATAGGAATAACGTCTTCAGTCTTCCAATTGTTGAGCCCATCACCCACAGTAGGAAAGATCCAGTTATCCAGGCTGTAGTCTTCACTATAGTCACCCACAACATTGATTTGATCTTTCATGATCCCTTGATTGGTGATACGAACAACACGAGCACGACGAACAACCTTCTGGGACTCTATAGTGAAACCCAAACCAAACTAGTCAGACTTGTAAGGAATGTCAGGAAGCTGACCCCAAATAGTACAACCACCTTCTTCAACCAAAACTCTAGCATCTTTGAGGGAAGCCATTGTAGGAGGTACTCTGGTAACCACATGAACTCTTTTAACCACAGGAGGAGCTTCAGTAGCAGGAACGACCCAAGGAACTACTTCAAATGTCTAGCAAGGAGTCTCAACATATTCACCTTCCACTTCAACATACTTAAATGTATTCACATGATTGACCATGTATTCTTCCTCTCCATAAACAGTGACGATCTTTCCCTTCACTGGATATCTCAACTTCTGATGTAGAGTGGAGGTCACAACACCTGCCCCGTGGATCCAGGGGCACCCAAGCAAACAGGAGTATGCAGGACGAATATCCATTACATAGAAGGTATAATTGAAGACTTGAGATCCTACTTTGATCGGGAGATCTATTTCTCCATGCACCACTCTTCTTGAACCATCAAAGGCCCTCACCACTATATTACTTGGTCTTAACACAACATCTTGAGGATTGAGCTTGTTCAGAACCTCTTTGGGAAGTACATTCAACGAAGAACCATTGTCCACCAACACATGAGACAAGGTAGTGCCCCTACATTCAATGGAGATATGCAAAGCTCTGTTATGGTTTCTCTTGGCAGGAGTCAAGTCAGCATCAGAAAAACCTAACCCATTATCATAAGTCAGATGTGCAACACAATTTTCAAATTGATCCACAGAAATTTCATTTGGTACATGAGCAGTCTTCAAGAACTTGATCAAGGCTTTAGCATGAGCCTCAGAACACAGCAACAAAGACAACATGGAAATTTTGGAGGGAGTATGCCCCAATTGGTCAACAATATCATAATCACTCTTGCGAATGATCTTCAACACTTCTTCCATCTGTTTAGAAAGATTCTCAACAGTCGGTGCCTCAGCTTGCACAGGTTCAACCATAGGACCTTTGCCCCGAGCATCAGCACTTGGCTCAGAAGTGGAGGTAGTAGTTGGAGTAACTGTATTTTTTGAGGTAGCCGGAGGAGAGAAAATTCTTCCACTTCTGGTGATCTTACTAGATCCAGCAATATTATTGACATCAAGGTTATCATCAGTAATAGGTGTATCAGTCAAAGGTTCCTGTTTAACACCATGGATATAAACGTCAGAACCGTAATTCCAGGGTATAGCTTTATCAGAAGTATACGGAATATGGCCTGGAGTGGTAATAATCATGGGAGCCACTCTAGCTTCAGCAACAGTCTTTACCAGACCTTCAGCAGTAATCTTGATAGGTCCTTTGGAAGTGATCTTGATAGGGCCTTTGTAGGTAATCTTCACTGGCACTTTATCAACCATATCCACATCTTCAACCTTCGCACCTCGAGTTAGATGTTCACACATACTTTCCACAGAAGGTGTCCTCTCAAACAATATAGTGTAATTGTCCATGAGGCGTTGAATACCATCTTTCAACTTCCAGCAACTATCAGGTTTGTAGGCACAATAAAAACAATCTTCATTACAACCTAGAAAGAATCTAGCCTGTATCAACTTCTTCTTGATAATGAATAAGGGAGTAGTCACATCTGCTACTGAGGAAACATATGAAACTTCATCAACAACATTAACAGTCTTCTCGTGATTGGGTATGGGAGCAGTAATCACATTTGGAGTCCCAGGAGGGTCAAATTCAATCTCTCCAGCTTCAATCATATCTTGAATCTTGTTTTTCAATATCCAGCAGTTGTTGGTATCATGTCCCGGACAATTAGAATGATAGGCACATCGTGCATTAGGATTGTATCGAGGAGAGGAAGTATTAGGATTCTGAGGAGGGTCCTTCAAAGTAATGTGTTCCCCTATCAACATGTGTTGCAAGGCTTGGGCCAGTGACATGTTGATCTTGGTGAATTGTCTTCTAGGCTTCTGTTGATTACTCTGTGGTAGCTCTGGCGCTGCAGGAGTAGGATTAGAAATGTGAACTGCTCCCACAGATTGGTGACTTCTGTTACGACTAGGTTGACCATACACAACATTAGACTCCTTCTTCCCACTAGGGGGCTTCTTGGCAGTGCTTGATGCAGAGGCACCCACCTGTATCTTACCACTTCTTATACCACTCTCCACACGTTCTCCAGTCATTATCAGCTCAGTGAAACCAGATGATGAGCTTCCAATGAGGTGACTATAGAAAGGACCATTCAGCGTACGCATAAACATATCCACCAGTTCCCGGTCAGTCAGAGGAGGTTGAACTCTGCCAACCAGGTCTCTCCATTTATGGGCATATTCCTTGAAATTCTCCTTAGCACCCATGGACATGCTTTGGAGCTGCATGCGAGTTGGTGCTAGATCAGCATTATATTGGTATTGCCTATAGAAGGCCTCAGCAAGATCATTCCAATCACGAATATTGACACTCTCCAATTGATAGTACCATTCCAATTGAGCTCCAGACAATCTCTCTTGGAAGAAATGAATTCACAATTTCTTATCAGCAGTATGTGGTTGAATCCTCCAGACATAGGACCTTAGATGCAGCTTGGGACATGAGACACCATCATACACCACAAAAGCAGGAACCTTGAAACCAATAGGTATATCCACTCCAGATATTAAACTCAGATCTTCAAAATCCAGCCCATAAGATTTTTGTAACTCCATGGCATTCATCCATTCTACCAGCATCTTGTACTTATCTTCATTAGGATCATGATAATAATTTGCTTCAGAATCAGAATCTCCCACAGTATCATAGAGACTGCCTCCCTCTTTCTCAGAATTTTCAGACTTAGAATCATCAACCTGTTCCTTTGTCTTGACAGGACCTCTGAACCTTCTTCCCATATTGATAAGGCCTCCTGATCTTCTAGTCTTCTTATTCTTCTTAGCCAGCAGTTTCTTCAATTCATCTTGTCCCTTGGACAAGTTCAGAATCAACTCTTGGAATTGTGCATTCTGAGCCTGGAGATCTTTGACAGTCTGTTCAAGAGCCATTTCTGCTGAAATAAACAGCGAGAAGATAAGATACCTGTATATAAGAAACCTGTGATGCAATGATATGGTATGTAAATGTGTATGCAATGTTTTCAAGGACCGCAGGATTTAAATTTGTTTAAACAACCAAAAAGTAAACTTTTATTAGTAATAAATTTGTTTGCCCCTTGGGCTTACAATAAAAATGAAATGAATACAAAAAATGGGGTTTTAAGTCTCCCATGGACGTTTCCTCTTTGTGTTGAGGTATGAGTTGAGATTCCTCTCCTCGTGAAGTTGTTTTGTTAGCTCCAGGATTCTTTCTTGACTTGCTTTGTAATGAGTCTCAAAAGTATCTCTTTGCTCCTTCAACTGGACCCAGGACCTTTGTGAATCCTCCATGTCAGTGGGCATATCTGGATGAAGAATGATATAAGAAGTATCTCCTTCAACAACAGGCTCCATAGTAACTGGCAGGATGGCATGATATGGCATCATAAGAATATGAGCACGAGATCGCACCCATCTGAGATAAGGTTCCATAGGAATAGTGTACTTGGGTTCCAGAGTCTTGCTGTCAACCTTGTTCACTTTACCCCATGCTCGTATAAACCTTTGACGGTAACCTTGCAGATCGTTGTCGTAGTCAAACACAATACCCTGAATAAGCATGTCATGAGGACCATCACTCCGAGCGTAACCAAACTGACGTAGAGCTAAAGAAGGATTGTAGGTAATTCCCTCTCTTATGCCAAGGAGTGGCACATTAGGGAACTCCCCACAACGGTCAATGATAGTAACATTCTCCATAGATCTAGAGCACCAATTAATATCTGAATGAAAAAGTGACATGATCCTCTTGGACCACCTGAACCCTTGTTCATTCTTCATCACTGATCGAGGAAGGTGAGAAATAAACCACCTAGATAGTAAAGGTATGCAACACATCAGAGTTCCTCGTGCCTTTGTAGTACGGGTGTGGAGAGAGTGTAAGATGTCTCCAAGTAATGTAGGCACTGGATTATGAGTCAGAAATATGTTGATGGCGTGAACGTCTATGAACTGTTCTGGATTGGGGAACAATACTAAGCCATAAATCAATAGGGCTAAGATCTCCTCAAAAGCATCATAACTTATAGCCTTCAGGAACACTTGAGCTTTCTCCATCAATACCTTAGCAAGAATACCCTTAACTCCACTCCTTGTTTCTAGGACAATGTCTGATTTTTTCAGATGTAGGGCTGCAACAATGACTTCAGGTTTAGGCTCTTTTTCCAAGCCTGTGAAGGGTTTCTGATTAAGGATAGGTATACCCAGAAGCTTGGAGAACTCTTCCATTGTAGGAACCAGCTGATAGTCGGGGAATGTGAAGCAATGATGTTTAGGGTCAAAGAATTGAAACATGACACTCATCATGTCTTCATTGAACCCTGAAGTGACTAGATCCAGTAGATGACCATGCCTCTTGATGAATTGGGAGTTTTCAGAAACTTGAGAGACCAATTCCTTAAGCTTAGGAGGTATTCCTACAAAGTTGATCCGAATAGTATTCCTACGGGCAGAAGCCATGACCTGCAACAAAGAACAAAGATAAATCCTTTGGTTCTTGAAATGGCTAGTGAAAATTTTATGCTTATGATGCATGATGATGCTATGATGTTATGCTTAATCACAAACATGTGGCACACACAAACAAGTCACACAATAGCCTTAGGTTTGAAGGCTTGCATGAGGTTTAAAGGTAAGTACCCTCCCCTGAAGTTAGTTGGTTCATCCTGTCCTACAAAAGTAACCAGGTTCTAAAGGATCTCAATATCATTGATCCTTCACAAGGGTGGTTGTTCAGTAGGTAACTTACTTGCCAACCAAAAACCCCCAAGTTTAGAATCTCAATGAGTGTAGCATCGTGTATCAACCAACTTCAGTCTTCACCAAACCGGTTATCTCACTACTTTCTAAAGGCCAAGATGGGATGACTAGGGTTCTAAAAGTTAGTTAGTGTATTGACAACATATGGCAGCCTCATATTATCCTCAACTTTACTTAAGGAACATAAGCACCAACCAAGAAGTCACACTAACTATGGCCACCAGATCAACCATATCGGTATACGCCGTACAGTTTCCTTGGTCTATTGCCATTTACCTAAGGTACACTAGATCCGGGTTAGGATCTTTCACACATAAGAGCCCAACAAGTAATATAAAGCAAACAAGGCAAACAATTTTAAAGTGATCTAATTCCTAAGGGTACCCCTCTTTTACTTAGTAAGTCCCCAGCAGAGTCGCCAGTTCTGTAACACGGTGGGAGAACTGACTTTAGTTAAATGTTGCGGATAGAAAGAGTCGCCACCGACTTTTATTTTATCCAAAAGGAAAGGGCATAAAAGAACAGGAAATACCTTAAAAAGATTTTGAGTTCGGGGGGTAGGTTATACAAAGGGAAGATGTTAGCACCCTTTATATCCATGGTTATCCATGGGCTCTTAGTTACTTAGCTCACTTTAAATTGTTTTGAGAAAGGTGTAGTGTGTGATTAAAAATTTTCTAAGTACTTTATAATGATCCTTGTATGGATATATATAAAGACTTTGTTTTGAAAATTTGTTTGAAATGTGAAGTGTAAAATGTATTTTGAAAAGGTGAGCAAGTACTTAAGAGGAACCTACCCTATGTTAAATCTTTACTGTTCTTATATGTTCTTTCAATGGTAAGACTAGCCCTATTATTAAGGAATAGGTAGTCATTACCTTGGATGTAATAAGGGACATGTGAAGGGACATCTGAAGTTAGGCAACTGTAAGGTGTCTTTAGCAATTCGTAGGGACTTATCATCTTTTATGCGAAAGGACAAGATCATTTACCGTAGGCAACATCGAAGGGACTTGATCTTATAATCTTAAAGGGACTTGATGATATTAATGAATGGACTTTGCTTTAAGACACCTTACTTGACCTTATTATTAGGCAACATGAGGAGTAACCTTAGAAAGTGCAAGATGGCGATCAAAGATCGACTTACGTGTGTGAGTGTTCATATTCATATATTTATCTTATTAAGTAAGTCATTCTAAATTAATTTTAACTTACAAACATGTTATCACTCCCTATAGTTACTAACCATGGCAAGAATATTTATCAATAATAAAATAAAGACAAAAGTAAAACTACGACTATTACAAGACTTTCGCAATTACATTATAATAGAAATAATCAATAATAAATATATAATAAAGAAACTATAATTAGAATGGTTAGTAATAAAATAATTATGAGAAAAAAGAGGTTAGCACAAATAAGCAAAATATATACAATTTAAGAGAATATTTTTAAATTAAACAAATAATTTTGAAGGATTTTTATAAAAAAGAAATAATAAAGTAATTAGAATAATAATAAACAATCATAATAATAATTATTAGATTATAATTTAAATATTAAAGTTAACAAGAATTAGGGTTAGGGTTAGAGAAAATTAGGGTTTTAGAAATTAGGGTTTTAATTATGAAAAAAATTAGGGTTAGTTTTTAAATTTAGAAATTAAATAATATTTACATAAATTATTTACAACTTAGAAGAAAATAACATTTTACATACAAAATTGTTTATTAAATTAATTAAAGTGATTTATCAAAAACATTCTAAGATTAATATAAAATATAAAGGTTTAATTAGTATTTAAATAAAATTAATAATTATAAAAACAAGTTAATTAATATAAAATAAATAAAAGAAACAAATGATAAAAAGAAGGTGGGGAGGCCTGGTTTTGATCCCAGGACCTCCCCCTTACCATGCCTAAAACCCTGCCACTGGGCTAGCGCGTGCTAGCAAACACAGGATGAACAACAATTATTAAATATACAAACTGGTAAATATGACAAATGAAACAAAAAAAACGCAAAACCTGGGATTCAAACCCAGGTACTGAAGCCATTCACATGCGCGTCCAACCAACTGAGCCAACTAGTCTTTCTGAAATATTAACACAAATAAAAACATAATAAAATAAGATCAATTTTCAAAATTCTTTTTCGCGCCAACAGTCTTCATCTTCCTCCTCTGACCCTGTGCATTTACCTGCGAAAATTGCTAAGAATTTTCCTGCGAATTTAGTTTCGCAGGCTTTCCTAGGTTTCTTCAATCATCAATGAACCTGTAAAATTTTCCAAAATTGAATATACCAACAGAATCACCATAACATTTACAGTTTAACCATGTCATTAGAATTGACTTATATTAGCTAAATCGTTAAACCCTAATATGGTGCTTGAAACCCTAATAATGGCGTTTGGAGATTAAGGTCACGATTCTTCAAATTGAGAGTCCAGAAACGTTCCTAGCATTATCACAAACATCAAGCAGTCATCAAATATCATTTAAAACAAACAAATATATGAAATTGAAAAATTCAAATTCAAGAACAAAGCATGATTCGGTTGGACGATTATATGATGTTTTAGATGCTTATGATGATTGAATTGTGTTCAGTGATGCTCAAGCAAGCTAATGCCACCTTCAGAAAGCTTTGAAAACGCCTCTAAGTTGCAATCCGAATTGGAGTTTTTTCTTGAAAAGTTTGAAGTTTGTTTTTATGCTTGGAGGCTGTGAAAATCGTCCTTTGTGATTGGGATGTATTCAGGTATATGTAGAGATGTAAATTAGGTCAAAAAGTATTGGATTTATGGGCTTTGTATTGATTGCTTGATCATGAAGTTTCCTTCTTTCAAATATTGAAAAAGATCACATCTAACCTTTCCAAATCAAGCTAGCACGAATTTGGATCAGTTCAATCATCTATTATTGATGTTTATGATTTTCTAGAATCATAATCTCATCCAAATATTTGATTTTCATATTTGATTTTGATTTAATTTGTATTTTAATGAATTAAAATTCAAATAAATACTAAATAAAATATAAAAAATCATAAAAGGCATGGGTTGGGTCGTGCTTGATGATATTATGAAGATTGGATGGAAATTTGGTAGGCCCATTTAGCAAAAATTGGTTTTAAGGCCTCATTTGCTTCATAAACTTCCCAAAAATTTCCCAACTTTGCAAGGGCACAAATCCCTCAATTTTAATGCTATGAAGGTTTTCTTTGACATTTTAGAAAGCTTAAAGAGTCCTATAACCAACCTCTTTTGTCTCATGTCCATATCTTTTATCATTCTTAAGTTATGCTCTTTGGAAGTTGTTGGCTTTTTGTTGACTTTTAAAAGGACCTATAATGTCTTAGCTCATACCTTCCAAATGAAGCATTTTTGGGCTTGGCTTGTGAGACACAAAGTTGTAGAGAATTTAATTTCCTTCAAAATGAGCTTTGGATGGAAAATATATGATGAAGTATGTGAACGTTATGTCTGGTCAAAGTTTAGTTGACTTTTCCTATGAAAACCCTAATTTAGAAACTCCTGATTCTTGATGATCTGAAATATTCTTGATGAATCATGATCAAACCTTGATCAAATGATGAATTTTACTTGATATGCTTGATGTTGGCAAAAAATCATGAAGTTTGACTTTGGTTTGACCCCAGTTGACCTCAGTTTGACTTTTTGACTACTTTGACTAATTTCAGCCTATCTGATCATTTGACTGAGCAAACCTTTGGGAAAAGTCTTGAAACTTAACATGGGGATTATTACACCCATATAGGATGCTATGAAGCTCACTTGAAGTCTTGGAAGTCCATTTAGCCTGATGAAAGTCAAAACCCTAGTCTAGGATGCCTTGCTTAGGAGGATGCATTGTCTGAGGGATTTGTCAAACTTTCTGACTAGTTGTGAACCTTGTGAACCTTGTGAACCTCATGAGATGTATTGTGAACCTTGTGAACCTCTTAGTACACAATTTCTTGTCTTGGGGAGGGCAAATTTTGGGGTGCAACATGGAGTCATCAGTGTTTTGATGTATTCTCCAGGACTTGTCTCACCTCCTTCAAGTCAACTATTGGATGTTGTGATTTACCTTTCATTTCGAGGCTACTGTCGGATGTCCATAGTGAAGTCATCATTGTTTGATGTACTTTCCGAGACTTTTCCCACTTTGTTCAAGGCAACTGTTGAATGTCGTGATTTTCTTCTCTCCGAGGCTACTGTCGTATGTCCATAACGGGGTTATCATTTTTTGATGAACTTTCCAGGACTTTTCTCACTTCGTTCAAGGTAACTGTTGAATGTTATGATTTACTCTTTTCTTGAGACAACTGTCGGATGTCTGTAGCATAATCATCATCCTTTCTGATGTGCTTTCCAAGACTTTTCTCATTTTATTAAAGGCCACTGTTGAATGTTATGATTCTCTTTTTATCCGATGCCACTCTCGGATATTCTCAATAAAAGTCATTAGTGTCATTCTTGGATGCTTCTAATGAACTTTCCGTAATTTTTCTCACCTTATTCAAAGCCACTATTGGATGTTGTGACTTCTTCTATCCAATGCCACTCTTATAAATCTTTACCTCAGCCGAGCCATGTTGTGGTTTCCAGTCGTGTGCTTTGTTTCCCCGTCAAAGTTCTATTCTCCTTATCCCCAGTGTTTATTTTGTCTTCTGTGTTGTTTTGTTCCCTATAGATTTCTATGTTTTCATAACATTTCATATGCTTTTATAACATTTTCATATCGTTTCATTTTGTTTCATTGCTTTCCATTCCATTTTTACGGCCTCTTAGGGCCAAAAATTGGCGTTTTGATATTTAAGTATCTTCCATCATCTCGAAACGAAGATGTCAATCTTCATATCTCTAGATTGAAGAAACTTAAATAGGGGCATCTATCATACCCTAATTTTTGTCCCTAATTTTTTCCTAATTTTTCATTTTTTGCATACAAACAAGATCACGCACTGGTTCGTCTATCCTTTTGGTCGCAAGTTTATACCTCACAGGAAGATCACCATTGCCTTTGTTTGTTCCTTTTTTATGTTTATTAACCTTTAATCAAAATCCAAAAATATTTTTTTTCTTTTATTAACATTTCCAGGGGAAAAACAAGTCAAAAATACAAAAAATAGCAGTCCCACAACTCAAATGAATTTCATCTGAACAAAGTCGAAGTTGATCTACAAACAATTCAAATTCATTTGATCAAGGACTTCTCAAGTTTTAATTTATTTATTCAAGGATTTCCAAGGTTCCTATGTTTATTTCCATACCTTCTTCGATGCGCAAAAGAATCTAGCTCAAAGCCAACACAATCCGGTCAACAAGGCATTTTTCAGGATTTTACACTATGCAATCGATTGCACTAATTCTCCAATCGATTGCACCTTGCAATTTTTGCCTGTGTAATCGATTGCATTGTTATGAAAATCGATTGCACGAAGAAAGATTTGGCCAAAATCAGCATTTTTTAAGTTTTGAGGCATCTGGCACCAATTTTTATTATTTGAGAATATTCTAGACCATCTCCATTTAATTCCCCTACATCATTAAAATTAATTCCCACCATAAACCTTCACTAATCACCACTCTTTTTATGATTCCCTCCAAATTTGAATTTCCAAGCCTAATTTTGAATTTCCAAAGCAAGCTCCATTCCACTAAATACCCATACCTAAACTCTTGAAATATAGGCCTTTTCTCATTCATTTCTCAAGCTTTTGATAGCCAAAAAAATCCCTGCGAAATATCTTCCTAAACCATAAATTCACCAAAGCTCTTCTTCTTTTGAAAGTTATCAAGAATTCACATTGAATTCTTGATTAACTTTGAGCTAAACCTTCAAACTTTTAATTTTTCTTCATCAATTTTAGTAGATCAAGTATACAAGTGGAGTAATTTGAAGTTTGTACGTGGTAATTCATCTTCCTCCATTGTTACCCATTCATCTTCATCATCAAGAATGTAGATCTTGATTGGTTCTTGTTGCTTGATCTTTGGATCTTGCAATTGTGTTCTTATTGGTGTTATTTGCTGTTGATTTAGTGGAAAATTCATGATCAATTGAATCCATGATCATAAGGTGTTTGAAGGATTGATTGAACATGGATTTTGCCATTTAAATGTTGATTTTTAAAAACTGAACAACGTGCAATCGATTTTCATCTTGTGCAAATCGATTTGCACTGCCTTTTTTTCACAGTTTTTGTTCATTTTTGCCTTGTGCAATCGATTGGCATCCTGTGCAAATCGATTTGCACTGTGTTTTTTGGCTTGGATTTGAATTTTTGCACTGTGCAATTGGTTTTCACACTGGTGCAATCGATTTGCATAGGCATGAAACTAATGTTTTGCCTTGTTTTGGGGCTCTTTTGCCTCCTTTTTCCCCCTTTTCCCCTCTCCTCTTATTTTTACCTTGGGATACAATTTTAGGATTGATTTCTCTTTAAACTCAATGGACTTTGGGTGTAGATTAGAGTGGTTAATATTCATTAGTCCAAATCTACCTCTAAGTGAATTATTTAATTCACTTTAGGTACTTTGCATTAGTGAGATGTTTTCATACTTGAATCCACCAAAATGAGTGATTGAACTTAAAGATGAAATAATACCATAAGTGTAACTCAATTTAGTATGCATCTTTATTTTTGTGCGGCATTACGTTCGAATGGCGATTTACATATCGTTTATCTCGCGTGTATTAACACTAACATCGTTAACCTTAATTGGTTTTGGGGCCTCATTTGTAGGGTAATTACAACGTAAATTACTCGGAGATTTCTTAACATAGACCTAAATGTGCCCCTACTTCGGAATAAAATTCCAATTGGAGGCTTGCACTTTCATGGACCTGACCTCGTGTTGGTCACGTAATCCCAAAGTGATTGATCTTTTTACGTTAAGATCCAAGACTTGTGAAGTTTGATGCATAGTTGCTTTGGGTCTCCTAATCTTCATTCAAACTTCATTGAATTTGGTTCTAATCGCCTTGGTTAATCACTATAGTGTAATATACTAAGCGGAACCGGTTGCCTTTCGATTTTGGTACTAAGTACCTTGGTTACTTTCTTTGGTTGTGGATGATTAAGTTCACCATACCACTATGATGTAAATATTATTATACTATTACTATACTAACATTTTAATTCGTTCTCGCACCTTATCCTCTTTATTTTTATCTCTCGCTCCTTATCTCTTTTTTTATGCTATATCATTCATCATATTATTTATGTTTATATTCATATTCTTGTGTTTTTTCTTTTGTCCATTTGGACACAAAAATATTGATAAAGGATTAAACATCTAAAAGACTTTCGACTTTAATTTTGGACTATGGCTACTATCCTTAGCATTGGATTTGGAGTTTTGGACCTAGATTTTAGGATCATTCCCTTTGCTCAAGTTATTATGGATTGAAGACCTTAACCTTAATTTCGTTCATTTTTTTTATGAAGATGAAGTCCTATTGTTGCTTGTGTTTTGAAGAGTGCTCGCCATGCGGTTAGATTGATCTTCCTTCAACTTTTACTTCAAGTTTTAGGATTACCTCTTCATCTCCTTCCCACTTCTTAAATTTTCAAAACTTCTCTCTATTTTCAAAACCTTCTTTGTTTTCAAAACATTAAACCACTTTCAGAATCAAACCTTGACTTAGGTTAAATGGTTTTACCTTTTTTCATTTCATTTCTTAATAAATGTTAAACCATATAAGCATATCGAAACCTTTTTCAAAAGACCATTAAAAAAATACAAAACTCATCCAATCCTTTTTGTTCCCTCGCGCACTTTTCCTTTTAACCATTTTCACATGTTTAAATATGATTCATTATTTTTAGCGGAAGTATTCACTAAAGAATGACAAATTATCTTTACAATTTAAAATTGTAAACACCCCAAATTTGCCCTCACTAAGTTCACACCATGGCTTGTGATCTTTCATATCTGCATTAGTTTAATCATATCATATCATATTGCCTTTTTGCTTCACTGCATTAGTTCAAATTCATCAGCATCTAGGGTTTGTGATCTGAGCAATCCAGGATCCATCTGAGCCATTCCAAAGGTCTTCAATCATCTAAAGAGGGTCCATGAATGTTCAATCATCATATTATATCCTCCAAAGATCAAGGAAGTCAAAGAATCATAAGAACTGGCAGAGCATGGAAGCAGAGCTAGAGTTTAACTGCACAAATGACCTGAAATTAGGGTTTTGGTTTCAGAGGCCATAACTCCAAATTATTTGGTAATTCTTGTTTCTATTGGTCTCAATATGTTATAAGGATCATGCATACCAAGTTTTATGAAGAAATTCATTGTGGAAGTCATCTGATCATTGGGTAACTTCTTGAGCAAGTCAGAGCAAAATCAGGGCATCTGAGGCCCCCCCAACATGGAACCAAAGTGGATTTTTCATCAAATTGAGGTTATATGATCTTTATTTGATCATTGAAGTGCTTATAAGTTCACAAAATTGAAGAAAAGTGAGCTAAACCAAAAGTTGCCACAAATGGAAATGACTTGTAATGTAAACTTTCCATTTTGGGAAAGTTTTTCAACCTCCTCTTTCTCAACCAAAAATGCTTCAAATGAAAAATTGTTAGAAATGAAAGTTGTAGATTGGATCATTCCCTTTTCAAAAAGTACAAGAACAAGATCTAATTCATTTTGGAACTCAAGATATGGCTTGTCAAAGTTGGCAAAAATCCCATAATTTTCAAGAATGCACCAAGAGGGATTCTTTGCAAAACCACTTGCCAAGGCTTTTTGTGACTTCAAACACACTTCAATACATCATAACATCATAGTGCATTGCCTCTAGATCATAATTTCCCAAGGAATTGCAAGATTACATGCCTTGAACATCAAGATTTCTCAAAGGGGCCAAAACTTCACATAATTGCAAAACACCCCATAACTTTATTCCCACATGCTGAATTGCCTCAAGATTGAATTTGTGGACATCCATGAAGTCAGCTGCGCATGGACATGCCCAAAGGTCAGCTGCATTCTTGCCCATACCTCAAGTACAAGAAATGTTGACTTTATGCAAATTCACCCATACCAATCACAACAGTCCACCACCCACTCTCTGCCCAATCCAGACACTACAAGCATGCCTCAAGGGTCATTTTTCATAACACACACAAGCCTAACTCTCCAAGAACTTAGCATTGCCAAAAACACTCCCTCTTGCAAAAACCTTCGAAACTCATAGCTCACTCACTCAATCTTCAAACCAATTCCACCATTCATCTTTAAATGACTCACTGATCACAAAGCAACCACAAAAACAGCCAGAAACACACCATACACAAAACATGATTCTCAGCCAGTTGAGGTGCAATCTCATAAACCAGCCACTCTCAAGGTCTTCCAAGCATCAAAGCTTCTTCAGGAAGGTCATTGGAGTCAGCTTGCACAGGAGAAGCAGCCTGAAAGCTCCAAACTGAGGAAGCTCAAGCTCAGGTAACTTCTTCAAACATTTTTCCAGAAATGTGATTTTAGGTTATAGAAATGTTCCTCTTGATGTGCTGATCATGCTGATACTTTTATTTTTGAAAATGGTTGTGATTTAAGGATTTGATGAACTTCTGAAAGTTTCACCATGTTTGAGTTTTCTCTTCGAATCATGAGTTTGAGCAATTAGAAATTTGTTTTGAGAGTGGATTTGGATTCAGGGAGGTGAGAGGAGTTAATCTGGAGCTTTAGAGCTCCAGAAATAACCTAGGGAAGAAGTTGGAAGTTTTCAGGTGAGGGGGTCACCGGAGAAGACGACCGAAGCTCTTCTCCGATGACCTGAAAGTCATTAGTGTTTTAATTAGGTTTAGGGTTTCATTTGAATTCTGGCCGTAGGATTTAGCTTCCCCGCGTGTTTGAATGGCCCAGATGCTATCATTAAACCCTAATTCTATTTTAATTAAGTTTAATTAATTAGTTAATGAAAATTAGCCCAGAGTGAATCCTGTCCACTCATTCACGTGCCAGTCAACCAAAACCCCTCTGCTTTGAATGTGAACCTTCAGATCAGATTACTTTTATTTAATTCATTTTTATTTCTTATTTTTATCATTTATTTTGTTCCATTTATTAAAAATAGCTAAAAATTTCCAAAAATATTTTTATTCTGCATTTTCATTTCAAATAATTTTCTTAACCTAAAAATAATTTTATTTTTATTTTTCACATTAAAAAATCATTTTTTAAACATTTAAATGTTTATTTTAATTAATTAATGAAAATTAATTAATTAAAATATCATTTAGGTTTCTAAAAAATCCCAAAAAATTCATATTGCATCTTTAAACATTTAGAGACATTGTCGTACCATCCACACAAATTTCTTTTTGGTTTTGAACCATCTTTGATAATTTTCTTGAATTTAGGGTTCATAAAATTCACATTTTAGAACCCTAACTTCAAGAATTATTTTCTGCCTAGCCAAGAATGGTATGACAATGGTTCTTTTTGCATTGATCTTCACTTGACATGTAGTTTATAGCATAATTTTGTCATAAATTTTTTCTGCCTTTTTGAATTGATTGGCATTTTTTCCCTTTAAGTACCTTAAAACCCTAGAAAACTTAGAAAAATCATAACCTTCATTAGGTTAAGAGTTAGGTCTCCTCCTTTGGGGTGTGATATCATGTGGGGTTAGGGTTCTTTTGATTGCATTTTCAATTTTTTATGTTGTCATTTGCTTCTGTTTTTGAGTTTTGCATCTCATGTTGTATGAAAACCCTAATTTCTCATTTTTCTTTGCATACCTCTTGCATATGCTTGCATTCATGAACTTTCCATGACATTTCATGCATCCACCTGACTTCTAAGACATCATAGGACACATTAGAAACATGCTTTATCATTTCCTCATCTATTTTCCATGTTATGCATTCATTTCATCTCATGTGCTTTCATGAACTTTCATGTTCCTTTCATGCTTCCTTTGCATTCTCATCACTTGTATGAACATTCATATCACTTGACATGCTTTCATATCATCTCTTAGCATCATTCACACCATGAACATGCTTCTGGTTTTGGTTTGCATCCTTGCATACATTTCATTTTCATTTCATTTCATTTTCTTTATGCTAACTTTTCAGGTGGTATGCATTTTTGAGAAGTGAATTTGCCTTCACTTCTCATAATCTATTTTCATCTCTCTTATGCATCCTTGCTGCATTTTGTATTTGTATAAGAGTGAGCTTGCTCATTCATGCTCTCCATTAACTTTCCTTCTTCAAGTGACTTATCTTCTTAAGTGAAGTAGGTTAACTTGCTTCTCCTCCTTCCATCTTGTCTTCTCCTTGGTGGCTTTTCTTGAAGATCTCTTGCAAGCCTCATAAACTCTAGGAACACCCAAGCATGTTAACAATTAGGGTTTGATTAGTCCCCCATTAGTTTTACCTTTGTGTCATCTTTTGTGTCTCTCTTCTCACCTCTTAATCAGGGACTAAACCTTTAAGGTTTTAAGGCTTTGTGATTAAGATTATGCCTGCATCCTTCTCTTAGGATGGAGTGTATAACTTTAATCCTAAGTGTTAAACCCTTGATGTGTTTAAATCTATTAATCAATTCACCTAATAATCACTAAGACAATAAGCTTGTAACTTGGGCCTTGCATTAGGGTTCTAATTCTTCCTTAATTGGTTAAGAAGGACTAACCCTAGTGTTAATGGACAAGTCCCCCTCAAGTTGTCTTATAAACCATAAAATTCACTTCTTAATCTTATCATTAACTAAAATCCACTCTAATAAAGGTTTTGTTTAGTTATGAGGTTAATCCCTAATCATGGATTAAGTTGAGGTATCTTCCTCAGCTTAAATGTTCTCATCTATTATCCTTCTATTAGGATGGTGTAATGGGTCCATTAAATCCTTGATTATGGCTTAAACTCATTACTTAACACTAAAAAAAAACTCCAAAAACATCTAAATAACTGCAAGTAGGTTAATGATCTTAATCCTACATCATGGTGATTAAGTGTGAGGTGTTCACTTCATACTTAAGGTATTCTCATTACCCCTAATCGAAGGGAGGATGTGATGAGTTTACTAACCCTTGGTTTAGGCTTAAGCTCATTTTCTTATGACAAACTCCAAAAAGCAATAAAAGATTGAAAACACAAAAACAAACAATAATCGTCTCTTCCGGGATTCTTTTCTCATCTCATTCACTCACAAACGAGAACTTGCTTCTTCCGTCTAATGCTAGACAGTTTGCACCTGAGCCAGACAGGTCATACACTTGAGCATAGGCAAGCAAGCAGTTCACAAGTCAATTTATCTTTCAGTCTCTTTGAGTCGAACTACAGTGTTCTGACTTCCTCATTGCACGAGAGGATACGTAGGCATAACTTAACTGTTATCGAACAAAAGTCTCTGTGTCTCCCCCCTCTTTCAGCATCCTTTTCCTAAGCCTCATTCCTGAGCACCTCACTTCACTTTCTTGCACTGTCACTTGTATATTCTTTTCCATCTTTTTCACACAGATAACACTGACACTACCCCTTTAAACACAAACTTTCAAGCGTGGATCCCGTCGAGTACGACGGAAAATCTGGGTGCTAATACCTTCCCAGGTTGTAACCAACCCCCTTTCTCAGTTTCTCTGGTTCGCGACCGTCTTATCCATATCTTTCCAGGTTTATGAAGCATTACCTTTCCTTCGGGATAAAAATGCCTAGCTGGCGACTCTTTTCAGTTCATCTTCATGTTCTCCCTTTCGCCGACCGTTCGCGTTTGTACCCCTTCTGGCGCTGTGTCAATTGGTGGGAGCGACAAAAATCAATCCAACACATTATTTTTTTACTATTTGTACCACGAACTAAGGGGTTTTGATCTTACATTGCACATCGTGGGTACTTAGGCATGAGACGAACGTCTCGTCAAACACAAAAATCTAAAAACACATTTCTCTACTCATCTCTTCAATCTCTTTTTAACAGACCATTTTCAAACCAAAAGCAATCAATATTTCAAAGGGCTCCCGTGGAGTACCACAAACATTTTGGGTGCGTAAAACCTTCCCATTTTGTAACCAATCCCCTTACCTATTCTTTGCTCGATTCTTTTATCTTTTTTCTCTTAGATTCATTAGGATTTATTCGCTCTTTTTTCCTTTTCCATTTGGAATAAAATAAAAGTGCGGTGGTGACTCTGTTTACTTTGAGTTAAGTTAACTAATAACTTACACTCGTGATTTTACCGCTACAAGTATGTATTGATTGATTACAAAATATAAAGGTTGCTCCCTATTTATAGAATTAAGTTTTCTTGCATCCCAAGCAAAAGCCCAAAATACCTATTTTGGAACTAAATCAAATCTTGATCTAAATCAAATTTGTGTGAAACAACTGTTTTGACACACCCTTCTTTCTGTCGAGCAACCTGCTTCGACACAAGGAATTACAGTTTCAACACACCACCTAATTCATTGTGTCTAAGTTATCTACATTCATCATAAACCTTAGCTTCTTGAACATTTCTACTAACACTCCCTTTGTCATGATATCTACAATCTAATTCTCAATTCTGCAGTGTTCCAAGATCAACTTTATGTCTGCTACCTGCTATCGGAGATAATGGAATGTCATTTCGATGTGCTTGCTTCTTCCACGCGCTATCAGATTCTTCGCCATATTGATAGCTGACATGCTTTCGATCTTCAGGGTGATTTCTCAATGACTCTTTAATGTAATCTCTTCGACCAGATTCACCATCCATGTTGCTTGACATGCACAAAAATAAACAACTATGTACTCTTCTTCGCATGATGACAATGCCATTATTGGCTCCTTTCTCGAACTCCAAACAACCGGTGCACCACTTAACATAAACACATATCCAGCCGTGGATTTTTGATCCTCAGCATCACTGCACCAACTTGAGTCGGTGTATCCCACTATCTTGCATTATTTTCCTTCATCAGCTACAGGAAACAAAATACCATAGTTGAGAGTTCCTTTCAAATACCTTAGTATCCTCTTTGCCTCTTCTAGGTCTGATACCTTTGGCTTCTGCATGAATCTAATCACCATACCAACACTATATTCTAAGCCAGGCCTTGTGTGACAAAGGTATCTTAGTGACCCAATAAGTCTTCTATATTGGATTGGGTCGACATCATTCTCATCTGAATCTTTCGATAGTTGCAATCTAGGCTTAGTTGGTGTCGAAGTTGGGTTGCAATCTTCCATCTCAAAACTCTTCACTATTTCACCTGCATATATTCTTTGGTGCATCATCAAACCTCTACCACCCTTGTAGAATTTGATGCCAAGAAAATATGAGGGATTTCCCAAGTCTGACATTTCAAACTCCTCGCTAAGGTCATGTTTGAAATCTTCGATTTCCTTCTTGGAACTCCCTGTTATCAACAGATGATTGACATAGAGACATAGTGTAAGCATTTCACCATTTCTTCTTCTTACGTATACTCCATGCTCTGTTGTGCACTTCACAAACCCCTTCTCCATTATAAGGACATATATCTTCTTATTCCAAGCTCTCGAGCTTGCTTAAAACCATACAGAGATTTATGTAGCTTGTACATTTTTCTCTCTTCACCTTGTTTTACAAATCCAGCTAGTTGTGCAACATAAACTTCTTCGTCTAAGGGGCCATTTAGGAATTCATACTTCACATCCATATGACATGTTGTCCAATTGTTCATATTCGATAGACCAACAACCAACCTGATTGTTTTGATCCTAGCAACAAGAGCAAATACTTCATTGAAGTTGATTCCTTCCTTCTGAAGAAATCCTTTCGCCACAAGCCTCGCCTTGTGTTGAGTCACTTCCCCTCTGGGATTCATCTTCACCTTGTACACCCACTTCACATCAATTGCCTTCTTGCCTTGAGTAAATTTTACAAGTGACCAAGTGTTGTTGACTTCGATTAGTTTTGTTTCTTCATTCATTGCTTTCACCCATTTCGAATCTTTCAATTCCTCACCCGTGTTGACAGCTTCAACATCTGCATAGAAAACATAATGTACCAGCTCACCTTCTTCATCGACCACATCATCTGATGTAATCACACATTCTTGCAACCTTGCAGGCATTTGTCTTGTTCTTTGAGGTCTGTTTAGGCCTACTTCACCTCTAACATCTTCTCGTTGAACATCTCTGTCGACTTCACTAGTTGGT
This sequence comes from Lathyrus aphaca, assembly GCA_963966055.1. Classification (NCBI taxonomy): domain Eukaryota; kingdom Viridiplantae; phylum Streptophyta; class Magnoliopsida; order Fabales; family Fabaceae; genus Lathyrus; species Lathyrus aphaca. The sequence continues at coordinate 70,037,046 of OZ014522.1, read as the reverse complement.
TCTTCATATAAGATTCCAACTAAATCTTTCTTGACATTTTTAGTCTAATCCCATTCTTTAAGCTCATCTATGATCATGTCCCTACTAATCACAACCTGCTTGTTTACTGGGTCGAGTAACTTGTAACCTCAAGTCGAATGATATCCTATCAGAATCATTTGACTAAACCTATCATCAAGCTTCCTTCTCAACTGATCTGGCACATGTCTATGTGCTATAGGTCCAAATTCCTTCAGATGACTCAAGCTAGGTGTGATACCAGACCAACACTCTTCCTACATAACTCCTTCTAGCTTATTCGTCGGACATTTGTTCTAAATAAACGTTGCAATTGAAACAACTTCTCCCCACAGTTCTTTGGGTAGAATCTTGCCATTCAACATACTTCTCACCGTGTTCATAATGGTTTGATTCTTCCTTTATGCAATTCTATTCTGCTGTGGAGTGTAGGGGGCATCACCTCATGCACAATCCCTTCTTTTACACTTAATGCATTGAAACCTTTCAACACATACTCTCCACCATCATTAGTCTTCAAAATCGTGAGCTTTCAACCACTTTCTCTTTCGATCATAAATTTAAATGTGGCAAATACCTCGATCACTTCACTTTTCTTCATGATTAGGTAAGTCCACAATTTTTAACTGAAATCATCTATGGAACTGACAAATTATATGTTACCTTTAATCGAATCCACCTGGATAGGACCACATACATCAGAGTATATGACTTCAAGAATTGCCTTCGACCTGATTCCTACAACCTTGCTGAAGTTATTCTTGTGTTGTTTCAATTGAACATATTTTTCACACACTTTGTTTTGGATGTCAATTTCTGGAAATCCTGAAACCATATTTCTTCTCTTCATATCTCTGATGTATTTGAAATTAAGATGGCCAAGTCTATAGTGCCACATCCATTCATTTCTGCTAGCTGCAGTTGCAAGGCATTTATGCTCCATCATATTTAGTTCGATCTTGAAGGTTCTATTCTGATACATTGGAGCCTTCAAGATCAACCTACCACATGCATCGAGAACTTTCATCATCTTGTCTTCGATCGACACCTTATTGTTATTTTCGACCAACTGCCCTATGTCATACCCCAAATTTGTCCTACCCGTTTAGTTTTTACTTTTTTTTTTGTTTTTGTTTACTAACCATTATTCCAAAGTACCAAAAATATGTCGCAGATTGCTTCTTCTCTGTGTGTGTGTGTGTGTGTGTATGTGTGTGTGTAGGGTTGGTAAAGGAGATTTCTTAAAGTGAAAATTACTTGTGTCAGTGGCTTATTTATCAGGAAATGAATATTCAAAGTCAAATTGTTGACATAGGATCATCCTTGAACGTACTTCCAAAGAAAGCATTGATTAAGTTGGACTATGACAGAGTGGTGCTAAGACCGAGTAACTTGATAGTCAGGGCATTTGATGGCTCTAAAAGGTCCGTGCTCAGTAAAGTGGAATTACCAGTTAAGGTAGGACCACAGGTATTCAATACAACCTTTTATGTCATGGACATCCAACCCGCTTATAATTGTTTGCTTGGATGTCCCTAGATCCACGTTGTCGGGACTGTGTCTTCAACTCTCCACCAAAAGCTCAAGTTCATCTGGGAAGGACAAATTGTTACGGTGTGTGGGGAGGAGGATATTTTCATCATCCATCTATCTTCATTCAAGTATGTGGAGATGGACAGCGAGATTGTTGAAACTCCTTGTCAAGCCTTTGAGCTAGTCCGAACTGAGGCTACATCATCACCAGCTACTCTTTCAGAGGAAAAGAAGAAGGGGGTATCTATCTCGTCCTACAAGCAGGCCTTGAAATATGTGGAATCAGGTGTGAAAGAAGGATGGGGCAAAATGGTTGAAGTCCCAAAGAAAGAAGACATGTTCGGGATTGGTTATAATCCTGGTCAACCAATGTCAAGTCAGAGTGCTAGAGTTCGAAAAGGCCTGATTACTTTCACAAGTGCCGGTTGGGTAGATCATGGCAGCATCTATGTTGTGCAAGAGGAAATAGTTGATAGTGACTGCGATTTGGATGAGTGGATAAAGCCATGTGTCGTGGGTGTGGAACTCCTCAATTTGTGTTTTCATTCTTTGTATGAAAGCTATATGCCTTACCCGAGGCATATTAGCTCATTATGATGGTTCATTGTTCATAATGCAATAATACAATCATTAATAAAAAAAGGACATTTTAGCATTCATTCATGGTGTTCCTTGTCTTTCATTTTATTTTATTTTCAAAAATAAATGGAAATGTATGTTTTCCATGTTTCCCACTCTTTCTAAAATCTAGCGTGAATCATCATTCATGCAGATGTACCCCATCGGTTCTCATCAGTGACGATCCTGATATGGCTCAATATGACTTCGACAATCTAATTTACTTAGCCGATGAGGAAGGTGAAGAAGATTGTGAATTACCAGAGGAATTAGCCAAATTACTGAAGCAAAAGGAAAGGGTGATATAACCCCATGAAGTGACCATTAAGGTGGTGAACCTGGGAATCGAAGAGGACAAGAATGAAGTCAAGATCGGGGTTGCTTTGGAAGAATCGGTAAAGAGTCAGTTGATCTCCATGCTCCATGAATATGTTGACATCTTTGCCTGGTCTTACCAGGATATTCCAGGGTTGGACACCAATATTGTAGTACACAAGATGCCACTCAGAGAAGACTGCCCGCCGGTGAAGCAGAAACTAAGAAGAACTCGTTCTGACATGGCAATAAAAATCAAGGAAGAGGTTCAAAAGCAGTTTGATACCGAATTCTTGGCTGTAACAAGTTATCCTCCATGGGTTGCAAACATTGTACCAGTTCCTAAACAGGATGGCAAGGTTAGAATGTGTGTGGATTATCGAGACATGAACAAGTATGTCAATACAACCCAATTATCTGTGTTTTCCTTCATGGATGGCTTTTCAGGCTACAATTAAATCAAGATTTCTCCAGATGACATGGAGAAGACTACTTTAATTACCCCATGGGGCATCTTCTGTTACAAAGTGATGCCATTCGGTTTGAATAATGCTGGGGCAACATACCAACGTGCAATGGTGACTCTTTTCCACGATATGATTCATCACGAGATCGAGGTCTATGTTGATGATATGATCACAAAGTCACAAACAAAAGATGAACATTTAGTCAACTTGGCCAAGCTATTTGACAGGTTGCGGAAGTTAAGATTGAGGTTGAACCCGAACAAGTGTACATTTGGAGTGCGCTCTAGAAAGCTGTTGGGCTTTATTTTAAGTGAAAGGGGGATTGAGGTCGACCCTACAAAGGTGAAAGAAATTCAGGAGATGTCTGAGCCTAGAACGGAGAAAGAAGTACATGGATTCTTAGGGAGATTTAACTACATTGCACGATTCATATCTCACCTAACAGCTACGTGTGAACCGCTTTTCAAACTCTTGAGAAAGAATCAGGCCATTCAGGGGAATGATGATTATCAATTGGCTTTCGACCGAATCAAGGAGTATTTGCAAGAATCTCAAATCCTCATACCTCTAGTGTCGGGGAGAACTTTGATCATATACCTTACAGTGCTCGAGGGATCAATGGGTTGCATATTGGGTCAGCATGACGAGTCTGGTCGAAAAGAGCACGTAATATACTACCTAAGTGTAACGGTAAAAACATGAGTGTAAGTTATTAGTTAACTTATCTCAAAGTAAACAGAGTCGCCACCGCGCTTTTATTTTATTCCAAAATGAAAAGGAAAAAAGAGCGAATAAATCCGAATGAATCTAAAAGCAAAAAGCTAAAGAAACACAATAAACAACCGGGTAAGGGGATATATTACACAATGGGAAGGTTTTACGCACCCAAAATGTCTATGGTACTCCATGGGAGCCCTTTGAAAAATTTACTGCTTTTGGTATGAAAATGGTTTGTTAAATGAGAGTGGAGGGATGAGAAAAGAATTATTTTTTAATATTTTTGTGTTTGGAGAGGGTTACCCCGTAGTTCGTGGTACAAAGAGTGAAAAAGGTTGGTTGTGATTGATTTTATTAAGTGAAGAGAATTTGTCATCTTCAAGTGGATAGCCAAACAAATCTACCATGAGAACGAAGACATGGACTCATACATCATTATGGGGAGGGCGCCAACTCGGATAAAATCAACGAGTATGCCACTAAACCCCCACGAATGACAATAGACAAAATTACATCAAACTACAACCATGGAGATTGAGAGACTTGCACCCGACTAAAGAATAATGACTCATAATCAACACCTTTTAAAGAAAACAAACAAAAGTACACAAAGGCACAAAACAACTTGAATGAGTTTAGTTCTTTTTATTTTTTGAATTAAGTTCAAAATGATTAAATTCGTTGGTTTTAAAAGAAAAGAAAATAGTAAAATCCACTTGAAAAAAGTCAAGGTTTTATTTATTAAAGAAGTGATGATTTTGGAAAACAAGAATCCTTTGAAGAAGAGGGAAAGATTTTGAAAATTAAAGAAGGGGTGGAGATGAAGAGACTATCCTAGAAAATAAAATAAGGAAATAAAGGAAGAAAGATCTAACCAAACTTGATGATACTTGCAATTATGAGCATAAGAGTTTCATCCTTATAAGCTAGTAAATGGCCATAAAAAGCAAGTACCAACTTCATGAAGATCAAAGCAAAAGAGAGGTATCCTAAAATCTAAGTCCAAAACTCCATTCCAAAGGCAAGGATAGTAACCAATAGTCCAAAGATTAAGATCACAAGTTTTTTTTAGATATTTAATCCTTTATTAATATTTTTGTGTCCAAATGGACAAAAGGAAAAATCAACACAAAATAAAAAGAGCAAGAAATATAAACATGATAATGGATGGATAAAGCATACTAAAGCATAATAAAATAAAAGCTATAAAGGTGCAAGAAATTAAATGTTAGTAGCAAAAACAATTAAAGTGCAAGAATCTAAAATATTAATAGTAGTAATAGTATAATAATATTTACATAATAGTAGTATGGTGAACTTAATCAACCACAACCGAAAGAGTAACCAAAATCAAAAGTCAACCTGATCTGCTTAGTATCTTACACTATAGCGATTAATCAAGGCAAACCGAACCAAATTCAATGAAATTTGAAAGGCGATTGGGAGACCTAAAGCACTTACGCATCAAACATTCATAAGTCTTGATTCTTAATGCAATATGATCAAACGCGTTGGGATTACGCGACCAACATAAGGTCCAGTCCACGAAAGTAAAAATATCCAATTGGATTTTTATTCCTAATTCGGGACACATTTAGGTCTATGTTAAACAATCGCCAAGTAATTTACGAAGTAATTACCCTACAAATGAGGCCGGCTACCACCAATTAAGGTGAACAATGTTAGTGTTAATGCATGCGAGATAAACGATATGTAAATCGCTATCCGAATGCAATACCGTACAAAACTAAAGACGAATACCAAATTGAGTCACACTCATGGTATTATTCCATGTTTAAGTTCAATCACTCATCTTGGTGGATTCAAGCATGAAAATGTATCACTAATGCAAAGTACCTTAAATGAATTGAATAATTCACTTAAAGGTAGTTTTGAATTAATGAACATTAACTACTCTAATATACACCCAAAGTTCATTGAAATTAAAGAGAAATCACTCCCAAAAGTGCTACCCAAGGTAAAAATAAAAAGAAGGAAGAAGAAGAAAGAGGAAACAAAATGGAGCTTAAAATAAGCCAAAAACAACCTCTGACTTGTGTTAAACGGTTAACCAAAATGCACTGGATATTGTTAATCGGTTACCGCAACCAGTTTTCAAAACCTGTACCATTTTACACTGGTTAACCTGTTAACCAAATTACACTGAAAATGGTTAACTAGTTAACACTGAACGAGTAGCAGAAAAAATGCTGAAATTCAGCATGATCCATTTTCAAAACCTTTTTTCAAACATTTGATGATCATGAGCTGAATTTGCACGAATTTTAAAACCAAAATACAGTGAAATCCCTGCAATCAAACAACAATTTAAGATCCAAAGGATCTAGAATCAAAGGCACCAAAGATCTACATCTTGAATGTTGATGATGAAGATGGGTTTATGGAAAGAGTGAATTACCAAAAGCACTTCTTCAAATTGGACCAAATCAAGCTAGATCTACTGAAATTGATGAACAATAAAAGAATATGATGAAAGTTTAGCTCAAGTTAATCAAGAATTCAATGTGAATTTTTGATAACTTCAAAAGAAGGAAGGAAGAGCTTTAGTGAATTTTTGGTTTTGGGGGAGTATTTCGCAAGAGATTTTTTTGCTCTCAAAAGCTTGTTGAATCAATGAAATTAGAGTGCTATTTAAAGACTTTAGGTATGGGAATTTGGTGGAATGGAGATTGCTTTGGTAATTCAAATTAGGTTTGGTAATTGAAAATTTGGTGGGAAATGGAAAAGAGTGGTGATTAGAGAGGGTTTATTGTAGGAAATGATCAAAGTGATGTAGAGAATTCAGAGGGAAATGGATCTAGAATATTCCAAATGAGATCAATGATCAAAGGGTGCTGAATTTGAATGAAATATTCAAATTTCGCACTGGTTGACCGGTTAACCGATTTACACTGAAAATTGTTAACCGGTTAACCAAGCTAAATTTTGAATATTTTATTCAAATGTGATTGCTTGGTTGTTGTGGCCCTATTCTTTTGTACGTTGAAGAAGGCATGGAAATAAACACATGAACCTTGGAAATCTTTGAAGGAGTCAATTGACTTGGGAAATCCTTGATCAAATAAATTTTAATTACTTGCGGATCAACTTCGACTTTTGTCGGTGAAACTTTACTCGATCTGCAGGACTGCTATTTTTGGCATTTTCAATTGTTCCTCTTCCTGAAAATGTTAGTGAAAGGAAACAAAATATTTTTGGATTTTAATTAATGGTTAGTAAACATAAACAAATAAAACAATTAAAAGGAAACAGTGATCTCCTGTGAGTCATAAACCTAACCCAAGAAGAACCGAGCAAACAGTGCGATCTTGTTTGTATGCAAGATGCAGATGAAATGCGAAGAAAACTTAGGGCAAAAATTAGGGCGTTACAACTGCCCCTATTTAAGTTTCTTCAATCTGAAGATATGAAGATTGACATCTTCGTCTCTGCAAGATGGGAGAGACTTAAATATAGAAAACCCAATTTTTTTCCTAAGGGAACATGATATGAATATGGTATGCAAACTCAAGATCTCTGTGGGGAAAATATGACCACCAGAGGAAAGAAAAAGCTTGGGAACACTGAAAATACCGTTGGGGAAAACCACAGACACCAAAAGAGTTACCAGGAAAATACATCGCTGGATAGCTGACTCAACTTGGGGAAAACATGATATAATCAGGGTAAAAAGTTCAACAAGGTAGAGTAAATACTCTTCCAGGGAAAATCAACCAATCAAAGTATTCGAGTCCAAAAATGGAGGAATACCGAGTTGGGAAAGAATCATCAACTATCATTTTACTGGGTAAGATCAAAAGCAATGAGCTTGCTTAACTTGGTAATATTACCCACTATCGAATAATTGATAGCTTAATTCCAAAGTAATATACTCAAGCTGGAGAAAATATTGCCAACTATCAAACAATAATAACTTAATTCCAAAGAAATAAAACTCAAAAGGGAAGATTACCCACTATCAAACAACGATAGCTTAATTCCAAAGTAATCGATCAAAAGGAGGATAGAAATATTATCCACTATCTCACAAGTGATAGCTTAATTCCAAAGTAATATACTCAAACTGGAGAAAATATTGCCCACTATCAAACAATGATAGCTTAATTCCAAAGCAATACTACTCACAAAAAAGACCAAAGTTCAATCCAAGAACAAGTTAGAGAGAAACGGTCAATCAAGACTCACCCCGAGGAGGAAATGTATCAACTGGAGAAAGTTCCATCCAGATAATAAACTAGGGAGGAAACCGAATAAAAAATCATCCATGAGGAACAAACTCAGTGGGGAATTTTAGAAAGGATAAACATTTTCTGCTTAAAGGTTGACACTCTATCTTGAGAGGAAGACATAACACATACTCTATGAGGAAAATCCACACTAAAGAGCAGAGAACAATGATAAATGCACGAATGCAAATAAATGATGCCATGCATATGCTTATGAATATGCTGACAGAACAAACATAAAGATAAACAACAGGTGACAGAAACACCACAACAACCGGATACTTGGCTAATCCCAAGACAACAAAGTTGGGGAATCCTGCTGGAAACTCAATTTGAAACCCTGCAAGGGAACATTAAAAGCCATCAAAGGAATAAAATCCTACTACGAGGCTACATTCCTGCTAAGGAAACATTTTCTAGGGGTCCAATCCACAAAGCAATCTTCAAGAATCTGTAAAAGGATAACATCAGAAATTCCACTATGAGAGGATAACATGTTGGAGAAACACCAACATCAAAAACAATTTCCAAACTCTTTGGGGAAAAGAGGGAAATGTTCCTGTTAAACTCTGGTATGGGTAATTATCTTCACAACTTTGTTTGGGGAAACAAGAGAAAGATCTACCAGTGATGCGAATAAAGCATAACTTACTGGAGTATCAAACATCAAACATCAACTCTACATAGAGATACCATCCTTCTTAGGAAAGGTAATAATCTTTCGAGGATGGGGAAAAGCTTCCACAATCCATGATAGGGACAAAAGTATTCAAACTCTGCGAGGAATAACCATCATACCATTCCTGCTCCGCTTGGGGAAAAAGTGTAATACTTGTTGAGGATCACATAGAAATGTGCTGGAAACCATCACACGTAGACCTATTGGGGATACGAGAGAAAGAGTGTTGGAGATCAATCATCAATGCAAATTTGGACTTTTCGACCCACACGGGGATACCGGAGGTTAACATCATAGCCAAAACACAATTACGAGGGATTTTAAATCAATACCCACCATCAAGTGAAAGAAAACCTTTAAACTAATTGCTATATCAATACTTCTGCTAAAGGATACAACCAACTCAAGATGAGGAACAAGAACTCGGCTAAGGATTCCCAATGCTTCTCAAGGATAAACTGCTGAGGAAGAGATCAAAAACTCAGCTGGGGATTCTCAAGAATATCCCTTCCAACAATTCTTCTGGGGAAGAAATTGGAACTCAAACTAGGAACATTTATACAATCCCCGTTCATTCCTGCCGTTTGGGGAGAAAAACATCAACATGTCAGGACTATTCAGGAATTCCATAACAACACAATCAGATCAAACCCTGCTTTGGGAGAGACAAGTTACACACATCCGGACTTTGCCATCCATGGAATCACTATTGATATCCTTTCTTTGTTCACATATCAAAAGAAAAATGTTTTTATAATCTTCAAAGATTAAATTTATTAAATTTGTTTAAAAAATTATCATCAACAATAAATTGAAATTTTGTAAACAGAAACAATATAAAGAATTGCAAACAATTGGACAAAATCTCAAATTCATTGATAGAATGGTAGTTAGCAAATGACATGACTCTATGGATCTTTACAAGTTTGAAAAATGGTAAATACATGGAAAAGGGCTACATTGAAATGCAATTATCACTATTCTCCCTACAACTTTGAACTCCATTGTGTCCGAAACTTTGGTCAAGGATAAGAATCTTTGATGGGCAATTCTACTGAGGGATAGAATCTGAAATCCTCGGTTGTTTCAAGTGATCTAGTATGTCGACACAGTTACTTTCCATGATCCCTAAGTTTTTCCTAGATTGCCCTTTCGGGTTTTCAATCTACCGGGATAATTATTTATGTTTATGTCTCTAATTTTTTCCTGGACCGCCCTTTCGGGTTTTCAATCCACCGAGACGCTCATTTTTGCCAAAGCCGACCTTTCGGGTTTTGGACTTAGCGAGTTGTTCTTTTATTTTTTTTAGGCGAAGTATTTCTTAACTGCATCCGCATTCACATGACGAGTGATCTCCTCACTATCCATAGTTTTAATAATTAATGAACCACCAGAGAAGGCTTTCTTAAAAACATATGGGCCGTCATAGTTCGGAGTCCACTTGCCCCGAGAATCTGTAATGAAAGACTGGATCTTTTTGAGCACGAGGTCGCCTTCTCTGAATACACGATGTTTAACCTTCTTGTCAAAAGTTTTCTTTATTCTTTGCTGGTACAACCGACTATGACACAAAGCTGTTATTCTGTTTTCCTCAATCAAATTCAACTGATCAAATCTACTCTGACACCATTCAGCCTCAGTCAACTTGGCTTCCATCAGAACTCTCATTGATGGGATCTCAACCTCGACGGGGAGCACTTCTTTTGTACCATAAACAAGTGAGAAAGGAGTTTCCCCTATTGAAGTGCAGACAAATGTACGATACCCATGCAAAGCAAAAGGGAGCATCTCATGCCAGTCCTTATATGTCACAACCATCTTCTGAATGATCTTCTTAATGTTCTTATTCGCAGCTTCAACAACCCCATTCATCTTCAGTCTATAAGGAGAAGAATTATGGTGTTGAATCTTGAATTCTTCACAAAGCTCTTTCATCATCTTATTATTCAAGTTCGAACCATTATCAGTAATGATTCTATTCGGAACACCATATATGCAGATACTGTTATTCTTGATAAACCGAACCACAACTTGCTTGGTCACATTAGCATATGATTCCGCTTCCACCCACTTGGTGAAGTAGTATATTTCCACAAGAATAAAACAATGTCCATTCAAAGCCTTGGGTTCAATCATACCAATCATATCAATTCCCCACATAGAGAAGGCCACGGGGAAGAAATTACATTGAGATGAGTTGGCGGCACATGAATCTTATCAGCATAAACTTGGCACTTATGGAACTTTTTCACATACTTGCAACAATCAGATTCCATTGTCAGCCAATAGTAACCTGCTCTCAACATTTTTTTAGCCATTGCATGCCCACTAGCATGAGTACCAAAAGATCCTTCATGAATTTCTTTCATTAACATGCCTGCTTTGTGTCTATCCACACATCTGAGCAAAACCATGTCAAAATTCCTCTTATAAAACACATTTCCATTTAGAAAGAAATTTCCTGCCAATATCCTCGTCCTCTTATCTTTATCGGATTCCCCAAGTGGGTATTCCTTACTCTGGAGAAAACATTTAATATCATGATACCAAGGCTTATCATCATGGACCTCTTCAACTGCAAACACATGAGCTGGTCTTTCAAGCCGCATTACCCCGATCATGGGAACATCATTCCACTAGTGCACCTTTATCATAGAAGTTATAGTTGCCAAAGCATCTACCATCTGATTTTCATCATGAGGCACATAATGAAATTCAACTTTAGTGAATAAAGTGGGGTTGATGAGTTATCCACTTACCCTTGATCTGATTGATTACCAAGGCGGAATCTCCATACACATCAAGATGCTTAATCCTCAGATCAACAACATCCTTAAGACCTATAATTTATACTCAGCTTCATTATTGGTACAAGGGAAAGTCAACCCTTCAGCAATAGGAATATATGAACCATGGGGAGTAATGATCATTGCCCCAATTCCTCTTCTGTGTGCATTTATAGCACCATCAAAAATTAAACCCCATCGAGATCCAGGCTTCGGCCCTTCCTCAATCAAAGGTTCATCACAATATTTCATTTTCAAATACATTACATCCTCATCTAGGAAATCAAACTTGATAGGCTGGTAACCATCAATCGGTTGATGTGCCAAATGGTCAGCCAAGATACTACCTTTTATAGCTTTTTGAGCTCGGTACTTGATTTCATATCTGACAACAACATTTGCCAACGAGTAATCCTCCCAATCAAAACAGGCTTTTCAAAGATATACTTGATCGGATCCATTTTAGAGATCAACCCAGTTGTATGATTCTGCATATACTGGCAAAGATGCTTTGTAGGCCAAGCTAAGGCGCATCAATTTTTTTCAAGCATGGAGTACTGAGATTCACAATTAGTGAATTTCTTACTCAAGTAGTAAATTACATATTCTTTTCTTCCAGATTTATCTTGCTGACCAAGCATACAACCCAGGGAATCTTCCAACATAGTCAAATACATAATCAATGGTCTACCTTCCACTGGAGGAGACAAGATATGAGGTTCAAGCAGATATTCTTTGATACTTTCAAATGCCTTCTGACAATCATCTGTCCATACACAACCTTGGTATTTCCGAAACAACTTGAAGATCGGAGCACATGCGGCAGTCATGTGAGAGATAAACCTCGAAATATAATTCAAACGGCCCAAGAATTCTCTTACTTGCTTTTCCCGAATAGCTTTCACTTTATCAGGATCAAATTCAATGCCTTTTTGGCTGACAATGAAACTTAACAAATTTCCAGAACGTACACCAAACATGCACTTGTTCGGGTTCAAACGAAGCTTAAACTTCCTTAACCTCTGGAACAACTTCAACAAATGTTCAACACGATCTTCTTCAGTCCTCGACTTAGCGATCATATCATCAACATATACCTCAATTTCTGTGTGCATCATATCATGGAAAAGCATGGTCATAGCTCTTTGGTATGTCGCACCAGGATTCTTCAATCCAAAGGGCATCACTCTGTAGCAGAATGTTCCCCATGGTGTAATAAATGTGGTCTTTTCCATGTCCTCGGGTGCCATCTTAATTTGATTATAACCGGAAAATCCGTCCATAAAAAAGAACACATCAAACTTAGTCGTATTATCTACCAACACATCAATGTGTGGCAATGGAAAATCATCTTTCGAACTGGCTTTATTCAAATCCATGTAATCCACACACATTCGTATTTTTCCATCTTTCTTTGGAACGGGCACAATATTGGCCACCCATTGAGGATAATTAGATGTCACAAGAAAACTTGCATCAATCTGCTTTTGAACCTCCTCTTTGATCTTTATTGCCATATCAGGATAAGTTCTTCTCAACTTTTGCTTCACAGGTGGGCATTCAAGCTTCAGCGGCAATCTATGCTCCACAATATTAATATCAAGACCCGACATGTTCTGATAAGACCAAAAAAATACATCAACACATTCTCTAAGAAGCTCTACCATCCTCTTCTTAACGTCAGAACCAAGCAATTCTCCAATCTTGACTTCTTTCTTATCATCTTTAGAACCCAAGTTGACCAATTTCGTAGACTCTCCATGGGGATGAATAACCTTCTCCTCGTGCTCAAGCAACCGAGAAATCTCATCAGGAATCTCTTCAAAATTCTCTTCCTCAGCTTCGAACATAGGAAATTCAAAGTTGGGAGTGGGCATATGATCATTGTTTTCAATGGGTTTATTAATCAATATGCACAATGATTTTATTTTTATTTTAGAGTATGAACAAAAATGCAAACATTATGCAGATAAACAATGATTATAATTTTGGGTTTTTTATGTTACCATTTTTTAGAATAAAGCAAAAAAGAAAAACACATATGGAAAAAACAAAATAAAATTTTATTGATGATGATAAAATTTGAAACAAAGCCCGACAAACATCACTTTCACCTTGGGCAGAGTGAAAGGATTTTTAAAAGAAAATAAAACAAGTTACTTTGAAGCATGAACAAAAGAAGGAACATCAACAACAATCCAGTTCTTGCAAATCTTTTCGTGTGTAAAAAAGTTAGGCATTTCTTTATCTTCATCATCTTCAATGATGGCAGCAGCAGAATGATCATTGATAAACCCAACACTTCGGAATCCTTCCTGAATAGTCTTCGGGTCATTGAGATCCATACCTGGTGCAAAACCTGTAGTTTCAGAGATTGCCTAAGAGGGGGGGGGTGAATTAGGCTTAATAAAATTTTCTCAATGGATATATTTTTCTCCTTTATGTGGTTAAGATAAGAATGCGGTAAAGCAGAAAGTAAAAAGACACGGCGATTTATCCTGGTTCCCTTCACAATCTGAAGGTACATCCAGTCCACTTTCCAAACCGAAAGAGATTTTTCACTATAGTTTTAGATTGTACAACCTATCACACCATCAACCGATGATGCCTACTTTCTAACAACTATAACATTCAAGTGTGCAAGAACAATCATCTTGCCACACAAACCCTTGTGTCCAACAATCCTGGATCACAAGTCAATACAAGAAATAATATTTTTGAATAAGATGTAGAAAAGTTGAAGTCTTGGTATATCAAGCAATGTTGATCTTCTCCTTTGATTTATATTTTTCACTTAACAATAATAACTAAGTGTTCACTAAAGTGTATGATAATTTTAGTGCACTTTTATGAATTTTGATAATTTGAAATTTTTTAGTGAAAAAATGTTTCATAAATATTTGAAGGAGATGTCTCAAAAAAATTATGCACATAAGGTTTATATAGAGTGCAAGATACCTTTTGGAAAAGGTACAAAATATGAAAGAGTGCATCATTTCAATTTAAAGAACAAGAGACATAATTCAAAATTTGAACAAAAATAATTTTTGAATTTTTAACAGTGGTAACCGGTTACTACTGTAAGCACCCCATATTTTCTCTCACTAATTTCACACCATGGCTTGTGATCTTTCATTTTTTTCATTTTTGCATAAGCATACCATCACACATTTGCATATTTGTTTCATCTGCATAGTTCAAGTCCATCTGCATCTAGGGTTTGTGATCTGAGCAATCCAAGATTCCATCTAAACCACTCCAAAGGTCTTAAAGTGTTCCAAGAGGGTCTATGTGTGTTCTATCATCATATTATATCCCTCAAAGTTCAAAGAAGTCAAGAGATCACAAGAACTGGCAAGGCATGGAAGCAGAGCTAGGGTTTTCACTACACAGATGACCAAAATTAGGGTTTTGGTTTCAGAGGCCTTAACTCCAAATTTTTTGGCAATTCTTGTTTCTAATGTTCTTAATATGTCATAAGGATCATGTGTACCAAGATTTATGAAGAAACTCATTGTGGAAGTCATCTGTTTACTGGGTAACTTCTTGAGCAAGTTAAGTCAAAATCAGGGCATCTGAGGCCCCCAACAATGGAACCAAAGGGGTATTTTCATCAAATTGAAGTTCTATGATCTTTTTTTGATCATTGGAGTGCTTGGAAGTTCACAAAATTGAAGAAATTTGAGCTAAACCAAAAGTTGCCAAAAATGGAAATGACTTGTAATGGAAACTTTTCATTTTGGGAAAGTTTTTCAACCTCCTCTCTCTCAACCAAAAATGCTTCAAATGAAAAATTCTTGGTCATGAAAGTTGTAGATTAGGTCTTTCCCTTTTCAAAAAGTACAAGAACATGTTCTAATTCATTATGGAACTCAAGTTATGATCCTTCAAAGTTGGCAAAAATCCTATAATTTTCAAGAATACACCAAAGAGGATTGTTCGCAAAACCACTTGCCAAGACATTCTAAGGGCTTCAAAAGTGCACAAACACTTCACCATATCCCTATGTGACCTCTAAAGATCAGAATTGTGCCAAGAATTATGCATTTTCATGCCTTGGATTTCATGAAATTCCAAAGGGGCCAAAACTTCTCAAAATTGCAAAATGGTGCAAATCTTTCCATCCACTTGTACCAGCTCACAAAATTTGTTTCCATGGTCCTCCTTGAACTCAGCTGAGGCCAGACACCCCTTGAAACCAGACCTGCCATGACCCATACCTCCAAGGACACAAATTTTTACTTTTTGTATTTCACACCATACCAATCAGCATAGCCCACAACAACTCTTCTGACCTATCACAGCTTCACATACATGCCCTAAAGATCACATTTCATAACATCTTGGAGCTGGAATCATCCTATACACTCAAATTCACAAAATCCTCAAGAAACTTTCCCTCTTCGAAATTCATAACACAACCACAAAAACTTCAAGCAAACTTCACCATTCAACTCAGCATCACTCATAGAACATTTCCCACCCTTCATTATAGCCTGAAACATCACAAAATAAAAACACGATTTCTCACCTTTCAAAACTGAGCTTCAAAAAGAGGCCACATACACTCTAGCAAAGCATCAAAGAAGCTCAAGGGTGATCAGAGGAGGGTGTTTGCATCAAGAAGAAGGCCCAAGCAGCTCCATTGGCAAAGCTTCATCTCAGGTACCTTCTTGAAACATTTTTCCAGAAATCATTTCTTTAGTTACAAAATGATAGAGTTTGCTCTCCTGATCACAATGAACTTTAAATGATGAAGAATGGTTGAGAATTGAGTGTGTATGCGTGTTCTGAAATTTTATCCATTTTTATATTTTTGCTCGAATCTTGATCATGATGCAAAATAAATGAAATTTGTTGTTGGATTCTTGTTCTATGATGCATAGTGATCATTTCTGGAGAGTTGGGGAGGTTTTTATGGCCTGGGGAGAGAGATGAGGTAGGGACCTTGCCGGAGAAGACGACCGAAACACTGTTCCGGCCATCTGAGGGTAATTAGGGCTAATCTCAGGTGATTAAGTGAATTTGAATTTGGACCCTTGGATGTGTGTTTGCCGCGCGTTTTGAAGGGTCAGGAGGGATCATTAAAACCCTAAACCTAATTAATTAATTAAATTAGGTCAGATTAAAGCTCAGCCATTAGATCTCATTTAAATGATAAGTTTAAGTCATGGCCTTAGGATCTGAATACCTCAAGTCACGTGGACTTTGTTTCCTGACCACTGGATCATTCAACGTGCAATCTCAGCCTCTCATTTAGCATACTTTTGTTTTTATTTTATTTTTCTTTGTATTTTATTTCACGAATTTATTTAAAATAGTTAAAAAACTTCAAAAAATAATTCCCTTTGCATTTTTGTTTTAAATATTTTTCTTAATCAAAAAATGATTTTTATTTTATTTTTTGCATTTAAAAAGCAGTTTTAAAATATTTAAATTTGCCTTCACCTCCCACCACTTCGCATCTCTTCATATTGCATCCTTGCTGCATTTTTATTTGTCTTTGAGTGAGCTTGCTCACTTGTGTTTTTCTTCCTTTAAGTTACTTATCTTCTTAGGAAGTAAGTAACTTATTCTTCTGCTTCCTTCTCTTTTCATCTTGCTTCTCCTTGGTGGCTTCCTTGAAGACTTCTCCTTTTAAGCCTCACAAAACCATAGGATGCCTAAGCATGATAACTTCTAGGATTGATAGTTTCCCTTAGACTTTTTCCTTTGAGTCTTCTTTGTGTCTCTCTTCTCATCTCATAACTAGAGACTAAACCTTTAAGGTTTTAGGACTTTGGAATTAGGGTTATGCCTGCATCCTTCTCTTAGGATGGAGTGTATAACTTTAATCCTAAGTGTTAAACCCTTAATTCGTTTAAACCTATTAATCAAATCATCTTAATAATCACTAAGACTTCATCTTGTAACTTGGGCCTTACTTTAGGGTTCTAATTCATCCTTTATTGGTTAAGAAGGACTAACCCTAGTGTTTAATGGACAAGTCCCCCTCAAGTTGTCTTACAAACCCTAAAATACACTTCTTAATCTCACCTTTAATTAAAATCCACTTAATAAAGGCTTGTTTTGTCATGAATTTAATCCCTAACCATAGTTTAAGTTGAGGTATCTTCCTCAGCTTAAGTGTTCTCATCTATTATCCTTCTATTAGGATTGTGTAATGAGTCCACTAATCTGTGATTAGAGATTAAACTCATTACTTAACACTAAACAAAAAAAACAAAAACATCTTAATAATCACAAGTAGGTTAATGATCTTAATCCTACATCATCATGGCAATTAAGTTGAGATGCTTATCTCATACTTAAGTATTCTCATTATCCCTAATCAGGGAGGATATAATGAGTCTACAAGCCCCTGATTTAGGCTTAAGCTCATTAACTTATGCGAAACACCAAAAACAATAAAAAACTGAAAACACCAAAAACAAACAATAATCGTCTCCTTCGGGGTTCATTTCTCATCACACTCATTCATAAACGAGAACTTGCTTCTTCCTTCTAATGCAAGAAAATTAGCACTCGAGCCAGACGAGTCATACACTTGAGCATAGGCAAGCAAGCATTTCACAGTCAACTTATTTTTTAGTCTCTTTGAGTGGAACTACGGCGTTCTAACTTCCTCATTGCACGCGAGGATACGTAGGCATAACTTAACAGTTATCGAACAAAAGTCTCTTTGTCATCCCCCCTCTTCCAGCATTCTTTTGAAAGCCTCAGTCCCTGAGCAATTCACTTTTTTGCACTGACACCTGTACATTCATTTCTAGCTTTTGCACACAGATAACACATACACCTACCCCTTTAAACATAATCTTTTAAGCATGGATCCCGTCGAGTACGATGGACAATATGGGTGCTAATACCTTCCCAGGTTGTAACCAACCCCCTTTCTTAGTTTCTCTGGTTCGCAACCGTCTTATCCATCTTCTTTCTAGGTTTATGCAGCATTACCTTTCCTTCGGGATAAACATGCCTAACTGGCGACTCTATTCACTTCATTTCATTTTCTCTCTTTGCCGACCGTTCGCGTCTGTACCCTATCTGACCAGGTGTCTTTTCGGGGGAGCGACAGCTTGGCGACTCTGCTGGGGACCCTTATATTGCAACCAGGGCTCCTGGTTCTTTTTGTGGGTTCCTCCTAGCGCTTGTTTGATTTGTGTGTATGGGGGTTTTATGTGCTACTTGTGCTTTTTGTTTATTGTTTTATTTATTGCTTTCTGCATAACTTTATTTATTGCTTTTCATTTACAGTTTTTTGTGCTTGTCATACTGTCATTATCAATTGTGCTGGATCTGCTGTTTCCTTGGTGGGAGGGATTTTGAGTGATTAAGGTTCCATACTAGGGACTTGAGTGACATATAGGCTAGAGTGGATTCATATTCTTTCCCATTCCATTTCGGTCTGGTGCGGGAATATGAAACACGGTTCAGACATGAGTTTCTTCTTGAGAACTCTGTGCTACTGATTTCCTATAGTACTAGGGCTATCTGGGAAGCCTGCTAAGTCTGGATGACCTTTTTATGACCTTCAGCATATGAGGTGAATTAGAGGAGGATCTTTTATGGTTATTTTAAACACTGTACCCCCGGGTTAGAAATGTTTACACTTCTCATAACTGATCCAAGTCTGAGGATCCTTGTTCTAGAACAATACATGTGAGGGGGTTGGGATGTTTACAGGTTTGCAGGAACCCTTGGCCTCATCATACCCTGTTACCAGTTTTGTTTTAAGAATGCACCACTTTGAACAGTTCTTGTGAAACCCTGGATTTATGACTCTTTATTTGAGTCCCCCACCTGGTTACTGGTTTTCTAAGTTTCCATCCGGACTTATGAACACATGGACCCTATCAGGGCAGATAACAGATCTAACACTTGATCACAAACCCTTTGCATATCATTCTGCATACATCATTTTGCATCATTTAACATTTGCCTATTTTTTTACAAGGTATCCACCTTCTTATCTTTGGTTTGGTTTTGACCTGTTCTGCTTCTCAGACTTCTTCAGTTATCTGCCCAACATCTTCATCAGAGTTCCTTTTTCAGCACCTTCATCAGTTTGTCTTCATCAGAGAATCTTCTCCAGTTTTCTTCATCAGAGACCCTTCTTCAGCACCTTCTCCAGTTATCTTCATCAGTTTTCAGCAGTTACCTTCATCAGGGCTTCTCCTCAGTTTCTTCACCAACATCCATTATCAGCATGGACACTTCCAGGAAGAGCAACATCACATACCATTTCTTTGAGCCTACTCTGACAGGCATCAGACAGATCCAGTCTCTCATCACCCCTGATCATGTCCCATTATTCAGGGAACATTATGGAGGCATATTGTACATGATCATGGAATTGGATGCATCCCAGAGGAGCATGATTCACACCTGCCTGTAGTTTTATGATCCTCCTCTCAGATGCTTCACGTTCCCTGACTTTTAGCTGGGACCTTTGCTAGAAGAATTTTCCATGTTGTTAGGTGTCCCCATCAGGAGGGGGATTCCCTTCAACCCTGAAATGGTTGCTCCCAAGAATGAAGATATAGCTAAGGCCTTGCACTTGGAGCCTGCCCTCATTGATCAGAGCATGACCACCAAGGCTAGGATTCCAGGCCTTCACTTTGACTTCTTGATTTCCCAGGCCACCCTGCATGCTGCAGCAGGGAAGTGGGATGTTGTTTGTGCACTTCTAGACCTCAACATATATGGAGTTATCTTGTTTGCAGACGAGCCAAAGTTTGTAAGAAAGAATGCTATTCACCTGTTCTTGCTAAGGAACCAAGTTCCTACCTTGCTTGGAGACTTCTACTATTCAGTGCACCAGAGGAATGAGAAGCAAAGAGGAAGATTGGTCAGATGTTGTGCTCCCCTCTATTACTGTTGGTTGTTAAGACACTTGCCAAAATCAGACACTTTCCTGAACCCTCATCAGCCAAGGAACTGGGCTAAGAGATTGATTTCCCTTACATCAGAAGACATCAGATGGTGCACTCAGAGCACCAAGGGCAAAGACACCATTTCTAGCTGTGGGCAATATCCTAATGTACCTTTGATTGGAGTAAAAGGTTGCATCAACTACAACCCATTGCTTTTCAAGAGGCAATTAGGGTATTCTTTGGTTCATCCCCCAAGAGGGCAAGATTTGATAGAAACCCTCTATTGTGACATCCAGCATAACTTTGCTATTGTCAGACAAGCTGCCTGGGCTTGGGACAACATTCAGACTAAGGGGACAGCTATCCTTGGAAAGTGCAACAATATAGCCTCAGCTTAGTATCTTGATTGGTCTCGTACCAAGGCACAAATCACCCGGATGCCATTCACTTTAGAGGATACACCTGGACCATCAGCAGTGCAACCTGCAGCCACTGTCAGTTTGGAGGATTTTGAGAAATTGAAGGAAAGGAATGCTCAGCTCTCTGAAGCTTTGAAGAAGACTCTCTGGGAGAGAAATGACAGCCGTCTAGATAATGAGAGGTTAGAGAAGCTCCGGATTGAGCACTTGACCAAAATTGAGAAGACGGACGACTACATCAGAAAAGCTAGAGCAGGGGAGTTAGTACTGAAGAATGCCTGCAAGGAAGCTAAGACTCAGAAGGCTAGAGCTGAGCATTATTTAGAGGAGAGTCAGGCTAGGTGGATCAGGATCACTGAAGCACGTGCACAGGAAGATCAGAGAACTCAATCTAAGATAGAGCAGTTGAAGGCTGGTGAGAAGAAGAATCAGGCAGTTTGATAGCAGCACAGAAGGAGATCTCTAAGTTGAAGCTCCGGGTGGGGCTAAAGAGGTCAAAGGATCAGGATAAGCACAAGAAGTTAACTAGTGCCATTGCCACCAGGAACCTCCTTATCAGGACTATCATAGAGCACCCAGTAGGTCCAGTGACTGAGGCTCTCCTGAAGGAAGTCAGAGAAAATGACTTTGGATTGGATGTTTGACTCTTTTTGTTTGTACTTCATTTTGATTGTATTTCTGTTGTTGTTGTATTTTGACCCACCATGGGGATTTTATTGTAATCAAAACTATGTATCTTCACTTTTTGTAATATATATGGTTTGTATTATTTTTGTGGGCTTAATCTCTCTGCAACATCAACATTTCCTCGAGGTCTGGAAAGGTCAAAACCAAATAACCAAACCGGATACCCTTGGAAGACAAATAGGCATCTTGCATTGCATACTAACATCTTTTCTTTGTTTTGTAGGTTTTTGTTTTGTTGTTGTTTCTCACTTTGTTGTGGTTTCAGGAAACATTGCTCGCAGAAGAGTGTTCCCTATCAACAGAGTGCACTGGTATCTGACAAGAAACAACCTTCCAGGACTACAAATGGATCAAGTTCAGCAAGACTTAACTGAAGTGAGGGCCCAGATGGACAATGAAAGAACAGAGATGAGGGCCCAAATGAATCAATTTATGACAGTGATGACTGGTTTGGCTCAGAGCCAGGAGAGACTGAGGGAGTTGGTTGAGTGACAAACTCCTGAGGAACACCATCCAGGTACAGGGGGTACCAGTAACAACGATCACGTGCAGCCTCGCACTGATCCCCCAGAGTTTGGACCTCACCTGAACCCAGACATTAATGCTATAAGAAACACCCAAGGTAACACTACTGGAGGAAGGGCCTTGCAGGAGGACCCTCAAGAAGAGCAGTTTACTGTGGTTGGGGCAGACGAAGTTTATGATCGTCGGTTGGATGAAATTGCAGAGAAGCTAAGGTCTCTTGAATCCCAAAACTCTCTAGGTTTTGATGTCATGGACATGGGATTGGTGGAAGGGGTGAGGATTCCTCACAAGTTCAAACCCCCGTGTTTTGAAAGATATAATGGCACATCCTGCCCACGTACCCACCTTCAGTATTTCCTGGGGAGATTGAAAGCCTACACCATGGACGAGAAGCTGTGGATGTTTTACTTCGAGGATAGCTTGACAGGGGCATCTCGGGAATGGTATTCTCACTTGACCAGAGCCACAGTAAGAAACTGGAAGGACTTGGCTGAAGCTTTCATCCGTCAGTATCAGTATAATCTGGATATGGCTCCAAACAAGACACTTCTGATGGGAATGTCACAATCTTCCCGTGAAAGCTTTAGAGAGTATGCCCAAAGGTGGAGGCAACTAGCTGGTGCCGTTCAACCCCCGATGTCAGAAAGGGAGATGGCAGACATGTTCATGAATACTCTCCAGGGTACCTATATTGATAGATTGGCTGAATTTTCTTCCACCAGCTTTGCAGATGTGGTGATAGCTGGGGAAAGAATTGAGAGCTTACTGAAGATGGGAAAGATCTCCGACAACAGTGCCAGTTCAAGCGGTATAAGGACACCATTTGCTGGGGCCCGTAGATCTGGTGAAACAAACTTTATGCATGTGGGAAGAGGAAGACCCCAATACCTGCCCAGATCAGTTGCTGCCGTCACTATTCCTACTCCACCTCCTCAGTATACTCAACAACCACAACATTTTCCACAACAACCACAGTTTCCACAACAGAGATCATACAACAACAATAATAACAATCAACAACAACGCCCTTTTCAACAGCGGCCATCTCAGATCAATAGGGTGATTGGCCCTATTCCAATGCCATATGCCACATTACTGCCACAACTCCTAAAGCTCAATCTTGTTGAGTTAAGGACATTGGCTCCACCTGATCCTCAGAACCTTCCGAGAAATTACGATGTCAACGCTAGGTGTGCTTTTCATTCTAATGCACCAAGTCACTCCACGGAAAAATGCAGAGCTCTGCATATGAAGGTCCAGGATCTGGTAGATTCAAAGGCCCCGAACTTTGCACCATCTCTCAATGTCATGAAAAATCCTATGCCAAGTCATAGTGGGCCAAGGATTAATGCTATATAGGAAGGCTCACCCATGATTCCCATTGAAGATGTTTCAAGTATTCAGACACCTCTGGCAGAGGTTAAAGCCCAGCTTTTGAAATGCCAAGTGTTTCCAGGTTATGAGGCCTGTTGTGAATATTGCAAGGTTTCCGAAAACGGGTGTGCAAGCTTGAGGAATGGCATCAATGGTTTGATTAAAGAAGGTATTCTGCAAATAACCACAACAGCTTCTACAATACCAACAACTCTTTTGTCAACAACAAGTGATTCTTCTACAACTGCAACAACAATTGTTCCTATTGATTCATCTACAACTTCAGCAACTATTCCTTCCATCACTTCAGCAAACAACAGTTCCATTTCATCTCCTTCTACAACTTCAGCAACCACTGGCAATGATGTTTCCACAGTTACTATTTATTATGACCCTACAATGGTCCCGAACTCCAGCAACTTTCAACCACAATCTCAGCAACGGTTTCAACAACAAACAAGCTTCAATTCATCACCTCCAACATCCACCAGAAGTCCTGTCACTATTTTCTATGATCCACAGACAATAACGGTCCCAACTTCTGCTATAGTGAGCCCAGTCACTATCACGGTGCCAGGGCCAATCCCATATGATAAAGACAATGTTGTACCATGGCATTATGATGCTGACCTTTACTGCAACAGAGAAAAAGTCCTTCTTGATTCTTCAGTTCCTACTCCCCAAGTGGACAATGTCGGGGGAGGTGGAGGCTTCACCCGAAGCAAATGCCTCTTCACGTCACAAGCTCCAAGAATTAATACTGAGGCAGAGGCTGTTGCCAAAGCCAAAGGGAAAAGTGTGGCACCTGAAGAACCTGCACCAAAAGAGACTCATAAATAATCCTTTGATCAGGATGTGGATGAATTTATGAGGATAATTAAAAGAAGTGACTACAAAGTTGTGGATCAGCTCCACCAGACTCCTTCTAAGATCTCTATATTATCCCTGCTGCTGTGTTCTGAAGCTCATCGGGATGCACTACTCAAAGTTCTGCATGCTGCCTACATGCCAGAAGAGATCACAGTGAATCAGCTTGAAACAGTGGTGTCTAATGTCAATACTAGCCATGGGCTAGGTTTCACTGATGCTGATTTAACAACAGAAGGACGTCACCACAACAAAGCTTTGCACATCACCTTGGAGTGCAAAGGGGTTGTACTATCTCATGTTCTTGTAGACACTGGGTCCTCACTCAATGTCTTGCTGAAGACAGCTCTTGTCAAGCTCGAATATGATGGAATAGCTCTCAGCCCAAGAAATCTTATGGTTAGGGCTTTTGATGGCTCCAAGAGGTCTATCCTTGGAGAGGTGGAGCTGCCAGTGATAATTGGTCCGCAGGTCTTCCAGACTACTTTCTATGTGATGGACATACAGCCGGCCTATAGCTGTTTGTTAGGTCGACCATGGATTCACGCCGCTGGCGCAGTAACGTCGACCCTTCACCAGAAATTGAAATATGAGTGGGAAGGACAGATTATCACCATCTGTGGTGAAGAGGACATCTTTGTTAGCCATCTGGCTACATACAAGTATATTGAGATGAATGGTGAAATCCATGAAACTATGAGCCAAGGCTTCGAGGCCCTGAATGTCAATGAGGCGACGAATGAAGTATTTGCTGCATCCCAGGAAGATAGGATGGGTACTTCAATTGTCTCCTATCAGCAAGCCCGGAAGGTTGTTGAGGATGGTAATGCCCAAGGCTGGGGCAAGCTGCTGCCAGTGGAGAAGAAGGAGGACAGATTCGGTTTGGGTTACAGACCATTCCGACAAGATCAATCAGAGGCTGCAAAAGAGTCCAAGTTCATCAGTGGGGGGATGCTCACCCCAGATCCTGTTAACAACCTGGAAGACGAGGCGGAAAGCGATCGCAACCTGGAGAGCTAGATACGTCCAAGGATCCAGGGGAACCAAGTCCTTAACTGGTCTTCCCAGAAAATTATAAGGGTTACTCCTGCAGAGTAATTATTATTTCCTGCCTTTTTAGCATGCATCAAGTCCTGCATCTTGCCCAAGGTGTAAGGACTCATTTTGTAATAGGGCCATATTGTAATTTTGTGCACATGAATTATCAATGAATATCTGACATCTTTTGCAAACAAGTCTCTTTTTTTTCGCTCACTGTCTTTTCATTTTTTACTTTTGTACAAAACAATAAAATGACAATGTTTTCAAAATAATAACTTCATTTTCACTTTTTCTAAACAAAGATTAAAATTGATCACTAAAACGAACAAATCTCAACCCTTGCAGAGATTATCCTCCAGATTGCACCGACAACAACACTCCTATGACCTTGTATGACTTCGACAATCCAATTAATCAAGTTGATGAAGGGGTTGAAGAAGACTATGAGTTACCTGAAGAGTTAGCCAGGTTGTTGAGACAAGAAGAGAAAGTGATCACTCCTCATCAGGAGGAAGTTGAGACAGTCAATCTTGGTACTGAAGAGGATTTGAAGGAAGTAAAGATTGGGGCCAGTCTGCAAGCTTCAGTAAAGGAACAACTCATTGACATGCTTCG
This sequence comes from Lathyrus aphaca, assembly GCA_963966055.1. Taxonomy (NCBI): domain Eukaryota; kingdom Viridiplantae; phylum Streptophyta; class Magnoliopsida; order Fabales; family Fabaceae; genus Lathyrus; species Lathyrus aphaca. The sequence continues at coordinate 70,011,262 of OZ014522.1, read as the reverse complement.
AGAATACGTCGACGTCCTTGCCTGGTCCTATCAAGACATGCCAGGTCTAGATACGGACATTGTTATGCACAAGCTGCCATTAAAGGAAGATTTCCCTCCAGTAAAACAGAAGCTACGCCGTACTCGTCCAGATATGGCCATGAAGATTAAAGAAGAAATACAAAAACAGTGGGACGCAGGTTTCCTTGCTATAACTAGTTACCCACCATGGGTCGCTAATATTGTACCAGTGCCTAAGAAGGATGGAAAATTACATATGTGTGTGGATTACCGGGACCTGGACAGAGCTAGCCCAAAGGATGATTTCCCATTACCTCACATTGATGTATTGGTCGACAACACAGCTCAGTTCTCGGTATTTTCTTTCATGGATGGATTTTTAGGGTATAATCAGATCAGAATGTCACCCGAAGACATGGAGAAAACAACATTCATCACACCTTGGGGCATATTTTGTTACAAAGTAATGCCATTTGGACTAAAGAATGCCGACGCAACTTATCAACGGGCTATGGTAACGTTATTCCACGACATGATCCACAAAGAAATTGAATGCTATGTGGATGACATGATCGCCAAGTCCCTTACTGAAGAAGATCATTTGGTAAATCTGCTGAAGTTGTTCAAACGTCTGAGGAAATATCAGTTGAAGCTAAACCCCAACAAATGCACATTCGGGGTATGGTCCGGTAAGCTGTTGGGATTTATCGTAAGTGAAAAGGGAATTGATGTTGATCTTGACAAAGTCAAAGCCATTCAGGAGATGCCTGCACCAAGGACCGAAAAAGAAGTTCGGGGGTTCTTAGGTAGATTGAACTACATTTCAAGGTTCATATCTCATCTTACTGCAACCTGTGAACCCCTGTTCAAATTGTCAAGAAAGGAACAAACGGTCAGGTGGAACGAAGATTGTCAGAAGGCTTTTGACAAAATCAAGGAGTACCTACAAGAACCTCCAATTCTTATGCCTCCAGTTGAAGGAAGACCTCTAATAATGTACCTGACAGTATTAGAAGGATCAATAGGGTGTGTGTTGGGCCAGCATGACGAGTCTGGTCGAAAAGAGTATGCAATATACTACCTAAGCAAAAAGTTTACCGACTGTGAACAACGTTATTCACTGCTCGAGAAAACGTATTGTGCTTTAGCGTGGGCTGCTCGCCGACTAAGGCAGTATATGTTGACCTACACTACCCTGTTGATTTCAAAGATGGACCCCGTCAAGTACATATTTGAGAAGCCAGCACTTACGGGAAGGGTTGCAAGATGGCAAATGATTCTGACAGAGTATGACATTCAGTACACATCTCAAAAGGCCATCAAAGGCAGTGTCCTGTCTGAATATCTAGCTGAGAAACCCATTGATGATTACCAGCCCATGAGATTTGACTTCCTTGATGAAGACATCATGTACCTAAAAGCAAAAGATCATGAAGAGCCTGTTCACACTGAAGGGCCTGACCCAGAAGAAGAGTGGACAATGATGTTTGATGGGGCTGTCAATATGAATGGTCATGGAGTTGGTGCAGTGCTCATTACACCTAAAGGAGTTCATATGCCTTTCTCGGAAAAACTCACCTTTGCCTGCACTAACAACGAAGCTGAATACGAAGACTGTATTATGGGTCTTGAGGAAGCCATTGACCTCAGGATCAAGACTTTAACTGTATTTAGAGATTCAACTTTGGTAATCAATCAGACCAACGACAAATGGTACACTCACCAAGAGCATCTGATCCCATACCGTGACTACACGAGGAAATTATTGACTTTCTTCACAACAGTCAAACTCGAGTACATCCCTCGAGACGAGAACCAGTTCGCGGATGCTCTAGCTACCATTTCTTCCATGATCAAGGTTCAAACTGCCAATTATGTGCCTCGGATTTCGGTATCCAGACTAGACCGACCAGCATACGTATTCTCCGTGGACATTGCCAAAGATGACAAGCCTTGGTTCCATGACATCAAATGCTTCTTAGAGGATTAGACATACCCACCTAGGGAATCAACTAATGATAAGAAGACATTAAGAAGGTTGGCTGGTAGTTTCTTCCTTAATGCCGATGGTTCACTATACAAGCGAAACTTTGACATGGTTCTGCTCAGATGTGTTGACAAGAAAGAAGTTGACTTGCTGATGCACGAGGTGCATGAAGGATCTTTCGGTACACATGCTGGAGGACATGCAATGGCTAAGAAATTGTTAAGATTAGGTTACTACTGGATCACAATGGATGCAGACTGTTGTGCCTATGCCAGAAAGTGTCATAAATGCCAAGTTACTACCCTTACAATGTGCCTCCAAATCCTTTGAACGTGATGTCTTCACCTTGGCCCTTCGCCATGTGGGGCATTGACATGATTGGAAAGATCGAACCGACTGCTTCAAATGGCCACAGATTCATCCTGGTAGCCATTGATTACTTCACCAAGTGGATCGAAGCAGCTTCGTATGCAAACGTCACCAGACAAGTGGTAGCCAGATTTCTAAAGAGAGACATCATCTATCGATATGGAGTGCCCGAGCGAATCATTACTGATGATGGTTCCAACTTGAATAAAAAAATGATGGCAGAACTGTGTCGGGACTTCAAAATCCAACATCACAACTCTTCTCCTTACAGGCTAAAGATGAATGGCGTTGTTGAGGCAGCTAACAAAAACATTAAGAAGATTGTGAAAAAGATGGTAGTTACTTACAAAGACTGGCATGAAATGTTACCGTTTTCCTTGCATGGGTATCGAACCTCAATCATAACGTCTACCGGGGCAATACCTTATCAGCTGGTATACAGTATGGAAGTTGTCCCGCCTGTTGAAGTTGAGCTACCCTCCTTATGGTTACTGATGGATGTAAAGCTGAATGAAGCAGAATGGATCCGGTCTCGGTACAATCAATTGAATCTAATCGAAGAAAAGAGATTAGCTGCAATCTGTCATGGGCAGCTATATCAGAAGAGGATGAAGAAAGCCTTCGATCAGAAAGTCAGGCTTCGGGAATACCAAGTAGGAGATCTTATGCTGAAAAGACTCCTTCCACATCATACAGACCACAGGGGCAAATGGACTCCAAACTACGATGGTCCATTCATAGTAAAGAAGGTCTTCTCTGGTGGAGAATTGATGATCTCTACTATGGATGGTGAAGATTTCTTGTCCCCTGTGAATTCAGATGCAGTTAAAAAATACTTCGCATAAAATGACCCGCTGGACATAAAAACAGAATGTAAGTCCAGGCAAAAATAGGGCATCCCGGCGAGTCAAAAACAGAATAAAAGACTCGGGCAAAAATAAGGGAAAATTAAAAAGAAAATGTACAACCACTGAGTTGAAAATACGCATTGGACAACTCAGGAAAAAATGGGTATCCCGGTGGATTGAAAACCCGAAAGGGCGATCCACGCAAAATCAGGGAATAAGCGAACAACTGCATTCTGAATTCGTCTGTATTCTTCATGACATGACAAGCTTCGAAAGAATAAAGCATCGGTCAGAATCAACCTTCTTCAGAAAGCAAGATAAGAAGAACGTCAAGTTCATACAGGTCATAACAAGGGAAACTCACTGGAGCATCGTCAACATTGCCAACACTTTTACTTCTCTCAATTTATAGCAATCTCTTCTTTCTAGGGGATTTGTTTCTTTGACTATATTTGCCAATTCAGGGCACCCAGATTAATAAAATCAGATTTCCAGTCACACCTCTTTTTGTACACTTTTATTTTGTTTGCAAAATGTCCAGTATTCATGATATAATACTTGCATAAAACCAATGAGCCATTTTTAATAAATGATTGCAGGAGATATATTTACTTTCATGAATACCTAACTCCTATGACGGAATCCGGTAAGGGATACCTCAGGATGCTTGTACGTTTATTTGTCTTAACATGATGCAGGTATTCGATACGCAGCATGGGACATGCCAAGAACACTTCCCCAACATACATCCTCGCCAAGCAATATCTGAAATGCTTTTCCCCAACGGAGTTATCAAAGCCTCCTCATCCCCAACATAAGTCTATGAAACAGGAGCTTCCCCAGCTATGATCCCCACCAGAGTGCCAGATTCCTCATCCTCAGCAAGGTTAAAAGAACTATCTCCCCACAGAATTTCCAGCCTCTCCCCAGGAGAGCAATACCTGAAACTCTTACACAACAAAGTGATGAAAGTTTCCATCTCCCCAGCGGAGTTCTCCTTACTGGGTAGATCAACCAATGATCTATTTTCCCAAGCAGAGCTATATCTCCTAACAGATCTACCAATGATCTCCCTCAGCTGGGATGTCCCTCCAAGCAGATCAGCCAGAGATCTTCAGCAGGATCCGAATCCCGGATCGGTTTCTCTTTGCATAATCATAGCATTCGCATCATATTCACAAAATAAGCGTAGCATTCCGTCTAATACGGAGAATTACGGCAAAAATCAAACATTTGCATGGTCACAAGCCAGGTTTGAGCCAGTCACCTGCAATTACCACCGGTACTTCATCAATAATATATACAATACTCACACCCCCTGCAAATAAAAGCCAAAGCGTCCCCTTTGCACTCTCCAACACAAATACATGTTCATATCACCTTTTTCGACACTCGCCTGTGTCGTATTATTCCCCATAGATATAAAGCCAAAGCATCCCCTTTGCATTCTCAAATACAGATACCTATACATACTCTTCTGACACTCGTCCGCGTCACCTTTCCCCATCATGGTTGCCAAATCACTTGTTGCAAACAAATTAATTATTTATAACACACTCCTTTCGACACTCGTCTGTGTCGTCCTACCCCCACAGGTCGCCAAAATACCTTGTACACTCTCATATACAAATGTTTGTTCATAACCTATACATTCTCTTTTTGACACTCGTTCGTGTCATACATTCCCCAGCAAGTTGAACACTCGTCCGTGTCTTGCTCATACTTCATCAATAAAACAGTACTCACTCAAACTTATACAGAAGTCTCTGATACTCGTCCGTATCTTGTATATATATATCACTCCTCAAACAGATTCGACACTCGTCCGTGTTCCTTGTTAACCAGTTGGTACTTGTCCGTATCATCATCTCTGAAAACGCGTCATCGTTTGTTTGTACCGATACTCGTCCGTATCATGGTCTTAAGGATGCTCGTCCGCATCTTTAATCTAAACACAACGTCAAACACTTATACCTTTTATTCTTGAGCGGGAGCACTCGTCCGTGTTTACCGTTTCCCAGTAAGACACCAACAAAACAACTTTTCTTCTATCCGACATTCGTCCTATGTCGTGATGCGTTCGACAGCCGTAACCTGCCAGGTGATCGTCCTTCACCTTTGGATTACCTTCCCTCATCCTTTCCCTAGTGGAATCTCCATAATTAGAACCCTTTTCTATCCGACATTCGTCCTATGTCGTGATAAGGAGCAGCCGTCCCCTGCTAGGTGATCGTACTTCACCTTTTGATGACCGTCCCTCATCATTTATCCGATGGTCGTCCCCATCGTTGATCTTATCCGACATTCGTCTTATGTCATGATAAACCCTGAGAGCAGCCATACCCTGCTAGGTGATCGTCCTTCACCTCTTGATGATCGTCCTTCATCATGCTTATCTGATGGCCGTCCCCATCATCGACCTTTTCTATCCGACATTCGTTCTATGTCGTGATAAAGAGCAGCCGTCCCCTGCTAGGTGATCGTCCTTCACCTTTGATGACCGTCCCTCATCAATATTTCATTTATTCTTTAGACCGATGGTCGTCCCCATCATCGACTACTTTACTTTGCAAACCTGATGGTCGTCCCCATCATTGACTTTATCTGCAGTCCCCAGAGAATTTTGTTTCTTTACCCGATGGCCATCCTCGTCGTGGTCCCTTTATTTCCCCAAGCTTGTCGGCCGTCCCCGTCATTGCTTTACTTACCGCTTTATCCCCAGCAGTCGTCCTCTGCTCGATGGTCGTCCTTCATCGCTTTCATTTGATAATCATACTATACTATCTTTTACAATTTAAATCCCTTTTCTTCTTCCCAGTGAGTGCAAATTTTGGACTGTCTTTTGTATTCAACCACAAGTTATCTTGTTTGTCTGTTAAGCCAGGCGCTTACATCCTGAACAGCTAAATCATGCTTGAATAGGGGCAGCTGTAAGCACCCCAAATTTTCCCTCAATAATTTCACACCATGGCTTATGATCTTTCATTTTTTGCATTTTTGCATAGGCATACCATCTCACATTTGCATATTTGTTTCATCTGCATAGTTCAAGTCCATCTGCATCTAGGGTTTGTGACCTGAGCAATCCAAGATTCCATCTAAACCACCCCAAAGGTCTTAAAGTTTTCCAAGAGGGTCTATGTGTGTTCTATAATCATATTATATCCCTCAAAGTTCAAAGAAGTCAAGATATCACAAGAACTGGCAAGGCATGGAAGCAGAGCTAGGGTTTTCACTACACAGATGACCAAAATTAGGGTTTTGGTTTCAGAGGCCTAAACTCCAAATTTTTGGGCCATTCTTGTTTCTAACGTTCTTAATATGTCATAAGGATCACGTGTACCAAGTTTTATGTAGAAACTCATTGTGGAAGTCATTTGTTTACTGGGTAACTTCTTGAGCAAGTTAAGTCAAAATTAGGGCATCTGAGGCCCCCAACAATGGAACCAAAGGGGTATTTTCATCAAATTGAAGTTCTATGATCTTTATTTGATCATTGGAGTGCTTGGAAGTTCACAAAATTGAAGAAATTTGAGCTAAACCAAAAGTTGCCAAAAATGGAAATGACTTGTAATGGAAACTTTCCATTTTGGGAAAGTTTTTCAACCTCCTCTTTCTCAACCAAAAATGCTTCAAATGAAAAATTCTTGGTCATGAAAGTTGTAGATTAGGTCTTTCCCTTTTCAAAAAGTACAAGAACATGTTCTAATTCATTATGGAACTCAAGTTATGATCCTTCAAAGTTGGCAAAAATCCTATAATTTTCAAGAATACACCAAAGAGGATTTTTTGCAAAACCACTTGCCAAGACATTCTAAGGGCTTCAAAAGTGCACAAACACTTCACCATATGCCTATGTGACCTCTAAAGATCAGAATTATGCCAAGAATTATGCATTTTCATGCCTTGGATTTCAAGAAACTCCAAAGGGGCCAAAACTTCTCAAAATTGCAAAATGGTGCAAATCTTTCCATCCACTTGTACCAGCTCACAAAATCTGTTTCCATGGACCTCCTTGAACTCAGATGAGGCCAGACACCCCTTGAAACCAGACCTGCCATGACCCATACCTCCAAGGACACAAATCTTGACCTTTTGCATTTCACACCATACCAATCAGCATAGCCCACAACAACTCTTCTGACCTATCATAGCTTCACATACATACCCTAAGGATCACATTTCATAACATCTTGGAGGTGGAATCATCCCATACACTCAGATTCACAAAATCCTCAAGAAACTTTCCCTCTTCGAAATTCATAACACAGCCACAAAAACTTCAAGCAAACTTCGCCATTCAACTCAGCATCACTCATAGAACATTTCCCACCCTTCATTATAGCCTGAAACATCACAAAACAAAAACACGATTTCTCACCTTTCAAAACTGAACTTCAAAAAGAGGCCACATACACTCTAGCAAAGCATCAAAGAAGCTCAAGGGTGATCAGAGGAGGGTGTTTGCATCAAGAAGAAGGCACAAGCAGCTCCATTGGTAAAGCTTCATCTCAGGTACCTTCTTGAAACATTTTTCCAGAAATCATTTCTTTAGTTACAAAGTGATAAAGTTTGCTCTCCTGATCACAATGAACTTTAAATGATGAAGAATGGTTGAGAATTGAGTGTGTATGCGTGTTCTGAAATTTTATCCATTTTTATGTTTTTGTTCGAATCTTGATCATGATGCAAAATAAATGAAATTTGTTGTTGGATTCTTGTTCTATGATGCCTAGTGATCATTTCTGGAGAGTTGGGGAGGTTTTTATGGCCTGGGGAGAGAGATGAGGTAGGGACCTTGCCGGAGAAGACGATCGGAACACTGTTCCGGCCGTCTGAGGGTAATTAGGGCTAATCTCAGGTGATTAAGTGAATTTGAATTTGGACCCTTGGATGTGTGTTTGCCGCGCGTTTTGAAGGGTCGGGATGGATCATTAAAACCCTAAACCTAATTAATTAATTAAATTAGGTCAAATTTAAGCTCAGCCATTGGATCTCATTTAAATGATAAGTTTAAGTCATGGCCTTAGGATCTGAATACCTCAAGGCACGTGGACTTTGTTTCCTGACCACTGGATCATTCAAATTGCAATCTCAGCCTCTCATTTAGCATACTTTTATTTTTATTTTATTTTTCTTTGTATTTCATTTCACGAATTTATTTAAAATAGTTAAACACTTCAAAAAATATTTCCTTTTGCATTTTTGTTTTAAATATTTTTCTTAATCAGAAAATGATTTTTATTTTATTTTTTGCATTTAAAAGTAGTTTTAAAATATTTAAATTTGTATTTTAATTAATTAATGGAAATTAATTAATTAAAATAACATTTAGGTTTCTAAAACTCACCAAAAAAATCATGTTGCATCTTAAAACATTTAGAAACATTTTCAAACCCTTAATACAAATTTCTTTTTGGTTTTGATCATAACTTGAGAATTTTCTTTGAATTTAGGGTTCATAAAATCACATTTTTAAACCCTAACCTTTGAAAAATCTTTTCTGCCTTACCATGAATGGTTTGAAGATGGTTCTTTTTGCATTGTTTTACACATATCATGTAGTATCTTGGATATTTTTGGCATGAATTTATATTGCATTTTCAATTTTTTTGGCATTTTACATTGAAGATCACCCAAAGAACCCTAGAAACTAAGGAAATTCACAACTTCTTCTAGGTTTAGTTTCTGACCTTCCCCTTTGGATGGTAACCTAGTGTAGGTTTAGGGTTCCTTTGAGTGCATTTTCAATTTTTTATCATGTCATTTGCTTTTGTATTTGTCATTTGCATCTCATCCTTCTATGTAACCCTAATTTTGCATCTTTATTTGCATATTACATTGCATTGCATGAACCTATGAACTTGCCATGTCATTCTAAGAATTTGTATGCAATCTTAGACATCTTAAGACATTGCTTGAATATTGCTTGATCATTTATCTATACATTTTCTATGCTTTGCATCCATTACATTTCATGAACATCCATGTATTTTCATGATTCCTACATGCTTCATTTGCATTCATTCTCTTGTATGAACACACATATGCATCTTGTATGTCTTTGCATCATATCATAGCATCATTTACATCATTTTTATGCTTCTGGTCTTGGTCTTTTCCCTTGCATATGCATCATTTCATTTCATTCTTTTCATATTGCATCTTGTACCAGTTTTTCAGGTTAATGGTAAGTTTGTTTAGGAGGTGGATTTGCCTTCACCTCCCACCACTTCTCATCTCTTCATATTGCATCCTTGCTGCATTTTTATTTGTCTTTGCGTGAGCTTGATCACTTGTTCTTTTCTTCCTTTAAGTTACTTATCTTCTTAGGAAGTAAGTAACTTATTCTTCTGCTTCCTTCTCTTTTCATCTTGCTTCTCCTTGGTGGCTTCCTTGAAGACTTCTCCTTTTAAGTCTCACAAAACCATAGGATGCCTAAGCATGATAACTTCTAGGATTGATAGTTTCCCTTATACTTTTTCCTTTGAGTCTTCTTTGTGTCTCTCTTCTCATCTCATAATTAGAGACTAAACCTTTAAGGTTTTAGGACTTTGGAATTAGGGTTATGCCTGCATCCTTCTCTTAGGATGGAGTGTATAACTTTAATCCTAAGTGTTAAACCCTTAATTTGTTTAAACCTATTAATCAAATCATCTTAATAATCACTAAGACTTCATCTTGTAACTTGGGCCTTACATTAGGGTTCTAATTCATCCTTTATTGGTTAAGAAGGACTAAGCCTAGTGTTTAATGGACAAGTCCCCCTCAAGTTGTCTTACAAACCCTAAAATCCACTTCTTAATCTCACCTTTAATTAAAATCCACTTAATAAAGGTTTGTTTTGTCATGAATTTAATCCCTAACCATAGATTAAGTTGAGGTATCTTCCTCAGCTTAAGTGTTCTCAGTTATTATCCTTCTATTAGGATGATGTTATGAGTCCACTAATCTGTGATTAGAGATTAAACTCATTACTTAACACTAAACAAAAAAAACAAAAACATCTTAATAATCACAAGTAGGTTAATGATCTTAATCCTACATCATCATGGTAATTAACTTGAGATGCTTATCTCATACTTAAGTATTCTCATTATCCCTAATCAGGGAGGATATAATGAGTCTATAAGCCCTTGATTTAGGCTTAAGCTCATTAACTTATGCGAAACACCAAAAACAATAAAAAACTGAAAACACAAAAAACAAACAATAATCGTCTCCTTCGGGATTCTTTTCTCATCACACTCATTCATAAACGAGAACTTGCTTCTTCCGTCTAATGCAAGACAATTAGCACTAGAGTCAGACGAGTCATACACTTGAGCATAGGCAAGAAGGAAGTTCACAGTCAACTTATTTTTCAGTCTCTTTGAGTCGAACTACGGCGTTCTGACTTCCTCATTGCATGCGAGCATACGTAGGCATAACGTAACAGTTATCGAACAAAATTCTCTTTGTTATCCCTCCTCTTCCAGCATTCTTTTGAAAGCCTCAGTCTCTGAGCAATTCACTTTTTTGCACTGACACCTGTACATTCATTTCTAGCTTTTTCACACAGATAGCACGTACACCTACCCCTTTAAACATAATCTCTTAAGCGTGGATCCCGTCGAGTACGACAGACAATCTGGGTGCTAATACCTTCCCAGGTTGTAACCAACCCCCTTTCTCAGTTTCTCTGGTTCGCAACCGTCTTATCCATCTTCTTTCTAGGTTTATGCAGCATTACCTTTCCTCCGGGATAAAAATGCCTAGCTGGCGACTCTATTCAGTTCATTTCATTTTCTCTCTTCGCCGACCGTTCGCGTCTGTACCTTATCTGACCAGGTGTCTTTTAGGGGGAGCGACAACTACCCAAAGGGTAACCGGTTACTTGATGTAACGTTAAAATTATTTTTCAATTCTGGGCTGAAGTAACCGGTTACTACCCTATGGGTAACCAGTTACTTGATCAGAAACCAGAAAAAATTCTTTTTCAATTTAATCAGTAACAAAGGCATGTACAAAATGATTTATTTAGAGAGTGTTAAATGTGTGTGCATCCTCTATTGAACACTTAATAATCATTATTGGATTATGAGAATTTTCATATACCTTTTAATGAGAAAGCTTGATCTTTATGGAGACTTTTTGAATGAAGCTTGAATAATCCTTTTTGCTTTCTTCCAAGACTTGATTCATTTGTTGTTATCATCAAAAACATACTTGAGAGGCTTGCATCTACGAAACCAATACCAAATCATTCTTTGTTGTCAACAACATCAATAACTCGTCCCCAATCGTCAGATTGACCTGATTCGAGTACGCGCAGAGCATCCTTGAGAGAAGACATAAGCATAACATTCTTCTTAGCAGCACTATTAACAACAAAAAGAGCCTGGAATGAAGTTCCCACCTCTTCTTCAGCATCAATATAAGAGAAAGATGAAAAATTTCTCACCAGGATAGCCTTCTCACCGCCAATAGTCATTAATTTCCCATCTTTCACAAACTTCAGCTTCTGATGGAGAGTAGATGTCACAACTCCTGCCTCGTGAATCCAGGGTCTTCCAAGGAGACAACTGTAGGCGGGACGTATATCCATTACTTGAAAAGTAATTTGAAATATAAACGATCCAATCAAAATAGGAAGATCAACTTCACCAATCACTATCTTCTTCTATTCTTCAAAAATTTTCACAATAATCCCACTATGCCTCATGGGAGCACCTTAGTACGCAAGCCTGGACAAAGTTGACTTCGGCATCACATTCAGAGAAGACCCAGTATCAACCATCACTTTAGACATAACATCTTCTTGACAATTCACTGAAATATGCAAAGCCAAGTTATGGTTCCTTCCTTCTTCAGGCAAGTCGTCGTCACACAAATTCAGATTATTACACGATGTGATATTAGCCATAATACTATCAAATTGATCAACAGTCACATCATGATCAACATAAGCTTGATCAAGAATCTTCTGTAAAGACTTCCTATGAGCCTCAGAGCACATCAAGAGTGATAAAACGAATATCTTCGACGAAGTATGCAACAACTGCTCAGTAACGTTATACTCACTCTTCTTTATCAATTTCAACACCTCATCTTCACTATCTTTCAAACTTGAATCACCAAATTGACCTGATCGGACAACAACATCCTTAATTTTTACTCGCACTTGTATCTTCAGCTCTCTTCGGAGGATCCGAAGCATAAATTCTACCACTTAGAGTAACCTTTGTCACATCAAGAATGCTAACCACAGACTTTGGAGAAGGAATAGGAACTTCCTTACCATTTTCTATCATCGTAGCATTATACCGGTACAGAATAACTTTATCAGACTCATATGACATTGGACCAGGATAATTGATCACCAATGGAGTAACAACATATTTGCAGCTATCAAAAGAAATAACCATATTCTCAAGAACAACCTTCTCAGGAATATTGAACTGAGGCATAATAACATTCACTTCATTATCATACTCGTCTCTTTTCGTTATCACCTCAATCAACTTATCATCCATCATCTTTTGAATGTCTCTCTTAACAATCACACAACCACGAGGGTTCACCGAGAAAATGCAACATCCAGCATAATCGTGATCAATATCGTGGTATTCACTTAAGAAAGCATGCATCTCAACTAAAGACCTTCGAATATGGAAGACCTCTTAAATCTTGAACAAACCAGGACAACCATCAACCATGTTCACAAACGTATTACCATGCTTCAGAAGTGGATTTGTCTTCACATTTGGATTAACATCATTGAAATACAGAACATTGCTACTTATCAATTTTTGCACTTCAGATTTCAATGGATAACAATTCTCAATATCGTGCCCCAGGCCACCTTGATGAAAAGCACAGTGTGCCTCTGGCTTATACCACCATGGGATAAGCTCTAGAACTGGAGGCAGAGAACGTGTTTGCACAAGAGTCTTCTCAATCAGATATGGAAGCAAATCCACATACAACATCGGAATGGGCTACTATCCAAACTCATGTACCATCTCATGGATGCACTAGTCAGACTATCCTGGAAACAATGAATCAGCAGCTGATCATTGTCTGTCATAGCAGACATATTTCTAGCATACATAGTCAAATGACTCAGAGGATAAGTATTTCCCTTATACTTCTCGAACTCAGGAATCCTGAACTTGTACGGAACCTTGACATTAGGAACCAAGCAGAGATCATAAGCATTTTTACCAAACAAATCCTTATGCCTCAAAGCCTTCATCTCTTTTTGTATCTCAGCAAAACAACCTTGAAAGTCATCAAGTCGTTCAATCACATCAGAGCCTTCACTGGGCTCATCATGGTAAATCATTTCATCATGGTGCGGAATAGTATACATCATAGGCGGTGTAGTAGTCATCATTGGCTGAAGAGTATTAAATGCAACAGTCTCAGGAGGAGGAGGATGATAACCAGTGGGAATGAAATCAATCAGCATACCCCATGGTGTGCTAGAAGGCATGCGGTAGTGAGGAGAAATGACAATTTCAGCAGGAATCGATGCAGTGACAATCTCAGAGATGACTGTATGCTGAATCAGAGAAATAGGAATAGGGGGTGGCTGATTTTGAGCAACCACCAAGCTTTCCATCATGGAAGTGATCCTTTACAAGCTATCCTTCAAATATGAAACTTCCTCGCGCAGCTCGCGATTCTCTTGTTGTAAGGCTTCCAACATCTTCCTTTGATTAGCTCGAGTATCAACCTTATGAGTCAGCTTGACAGGAGAACTGAATGAAGACCAAAAAAGAACATAAGATCCCTGGAGAACTTTCAAGAAGCAAGACCAATGCGAGAATGATGCATAGTATACGTATGCAAATGCAAAGATTTCAAAGGATTACAAGATAAATTGCAGTATTTATAAAGAAATGTTTTTTTTGAAGTACTAAAAACTCATTCTCATTAAAATCAAAGTAAGGATTACAAGTGAAGTACAAGTCTCAACAATTCTAATACATGAGAGAAAAGTAAACTAGGCCTAGGGGATCAAGTCTGAAGAATATCCAAATCCCGGCTGGTACTTCATGCGAATCCTCTTAATCTCTTTATTGTACTGATTCTCCATTTATTCCTTATCCTTCACCAACTGGTCAACAATGGACTTCCAAGCATCGGATGTTGGAGGAATGGTTAATGGAATACTAGAGGAAAATAAATCCTCTCTTGGCCTCTTCGTAACACGCCACTCAAGTAACTCAATGAGATCATCTTTCTCCTTCAGTTGCTCTTGCATCATCATCTTCTCAAGTTGCCATTTTTCTTTCTCTTTCTTCTTCTTGTCCAATTCTTCTTGAAGAGAAACCTTCTCATCAACTGGAGGAAGAAAAGCAGATAATGGTAATATAGGAAACAAAGGTCCCCAGGTGGATAAGGAATCTTGAGCTTAGAAGCCCTAGATCGAACCCAATGGATGTAACACTTGGGGGGAGCAAAGTGTTGTCTTCCCAATTGACCCTTCCCTTTCCGATGAACCGCATGCCAAGAATGAGCAATCTTTTTCTTCATTTATACATGATCTGCACCATTAAGAAAGAAGAACCTGGATAATGAAAGGTTTCTTGGTATGTCATTCAAGCAATATCCCAACTATCGCCTAACAAGAATAGGGTTGTAACTAATTCCTCCATGTGTACCAAGAAGAGGTACATTAGGAAACTCTCCACAACCATCAATAAGCACTCCAGTATCATAATAGGAACAATACCAAGTCATATCCTTATAAGAAAGAGACATATTCCTTTGAGACCATCTTCACTTCTCTCTATTATCCTTGAAGACATCAGACTTTGGTAGGTGCAAAATAAACCACCTATAGAGAAGAGGCGCACAACACACAATCTCTCCATCACCTTTGGATGTCCTATGATGAAAGGCATGATACATGTCTCCAAGCAAAGTAGGTACCAGATTTCTCTTCAAGAAAATCTGAATGGTAATCTCATCCACAATACCATCTAAGTTAGGAAACAAGACAATCCCATAAATGAGCAAAGCAAGAATAGCCTCAAATGCATCCTTATGACCCAAAGTAAGAGAACTATAAGCTTTCCTTATTAGAACTTGGAATTAATACCACGGATACTCCCTCTTAGAAGAAACTTCCTACTTAGATCAGACTCTTTGAGTAAAAGGGCTTTGGCGATGACTTTGGTTGTAAGCTCATTCTCTAAACCACTAAAAAGAAATCCTTTTTTCCAAAATAGGTAAACTCATCCAATGAGAGTACTCCTCCAAGGTCAGCACAAGCTGATAATCAGGAAAGGTAAAGCAATGATGCAAAGGATCATAAAACTGAGCAACGTAGGTAGAATCCCCTCTGGTACATCGGTATCCAAGATAAACAAGAGTTTTCCATAACATTTCCGGAACTCCTGGGTGTCAACCACTAAAGCTCATAGCTTTCTCAACTCTACTATATTAGGGTTCTTGAAACTTTACTTTCTTGTATTCCTCCTTTCAACATTCATAACCATAGACATCTAAAATTTTGCAAAAGTACCTATGAGTCCCTTGAAATCTCAAGAACAATGCACATGAATGCATGAGTGCATATATGCAACAACCACAAACAAGATCACACAAAGAACACGGGTTTAGGTTCCAAGTCACGAGCATGAAGTCAAGGAAACAGAACACCTCCCACACATGTAAGTACTAAGGTTTTGTCTTCATTGTACCTGCAGAAAACCAAAAGGGTGCTAACAGAGGTGCCCGGAGTTAACAACCATCTTTAGAAGATTATCGGTACATTGGATTACTCCCTAACCAATAACATTCTTAAAATAGACCTCGTCCGAGTGTAGTATCGCGTGACAACTATCGCAGGTTTACACATGGATAGTTTCTGCACTACGTTCCTAAATTGGCTTGGATGGGTTAAGGGTTATATGGTCCTGTAAACACCCCAAATTTGCCCTCACCCATTCACACCATGGCTTGTGATCATTTCATATGCATAAATACAATCATATCCCCTCATATCCCATTTTTGATTCACTGCATGGTTCCTAAGTCATCTGCACCTAGGGTTTGTGATCTGAGCAATCCAAGAGCCTTTTGAGCCACTCCAAAGGCTACCAATCACTTCAAAGGGATCCATGTGTGTTCAAGCATCATATTATGTCCCCACAAAGTCAAAAATGCAAAGGAATCACAAGAACTAGGGTTTGAATGGATGCAGAGCCAGGTTTGACTGCACAGTTGACTGAAAATTAGGGTTTTGGTTTCAGAGGCCATAACCCCAATTTTTTTGGTCATTCTTGCTTCCATTGGTCTCTATATGGTATAGGGAGTATGCATATCAATTTTCATGAAGAAATTCCATGGGGAAGTCATCTGATCAAGGGTTGACTTTCTGGACAAGTCAGTGTAAAATCAGGACATCTGAGGCCCCCAATGACCCAACCAATGGGTGATCTTCATCATTTTGAGTATATATGATCTTTATTTGATCATGGAAGAAGGTTGATGTTCATAAAAATCAAGAATTTAGGGTTTTTGCACATGTTGACTTTTGGGGTATAGTTGACTTTTCAAGAATGCTCCATTTTAGGTCATTTTTCAAGCTTTGATTATTGATCCAAAAATGCTTCAAATGGAAAAACCTTGGTCATGAAAGTTGTAGATCTCATTTTTCCCTTTTCAAAAAGTACAAGAACATGATCAAACTCTTCTTGGATCAAAAGTTATGGTGTGACAAAGTTGGCTAAAATCATTGATTTTCAAGGCATGCCTCAAATGAGAATTTTGCAAAATCATGGACCAAGGCCAATTGCAACCTCTAATTCATTTCAAACCAGTATGCAAACATCCTCTAAGTCATAAAAGTCAGAATTGGACCAAGGATTCTCATGTTTTGGTTCATGTAACAAGACTTTCTTTCATGTGAACCATGAAGCAACAAGTTGCAAAACCACTCATTTCACTTCCTACAACTTATGACATTGGATGCTGACTTTGGCTAGCCTCTCACCTCACCCTTTGCTGCGCAGCCCATGCCATGTACTTGCCTAGATCATGAGCCATGCTTGCCTTACACAAAACTTGACTTTTTGCAAAAGCAAACTTACCAATCACTATAGGCCAGGTCACATCATCTGACCTATAGGATTAAAATACATTATCATTTTGCAAGCCATTTCATGTACAAGGCAAGGCTGAAACCATTCATAACAACACATTCACAAAATACACCCCAGCTGCATAAGCCTTCGAATCTCTCTGCCCAGCCAAGAAACACTCAAACCATTTTCACCATTCAACTCACCATACATCATTGAGTAGAAACCAGCAAGAACACAAGCCTGAATCAACCAGAACACCCCATAGCCATTTCTCACCTCAAACTGCAGTTCCATTCGAATCTCCCTCCCTAGCTCACAAACATCCAAACAAACCTTGCAAAGCTTCTCCATTCACCCTCAGGATCACAAACAACCCTTCACAATGGCCTGAAGCTGCCTATTTCACCATAGCCATTTTCAACTGAGTTGAAGCAGGAGCTGTCGAAACTCATTATCCAGCCAACATAAACTCTTCTTGAGCATTCAAACTTCATCTGGGGATCAAGTGGAGTAGTTTGCACTGAAAGAAGTGGCCAGAAAGTCATCAGGTTGAAAGCTCCAAATCTCAGGTAGCTTGAAAATTATTTTTCCAGAAATTGTTTTTCATGTTATGAACTTGTTCCTTATGCTTCCCTGAATATCCTGGTGCTCTTAGTTTTTGAAATGGTTTTGAAATGAGAGTTTAATTGCTCTCTGAAGCTTGCGTGCCCTAGTTCTTATTTCCTTCGTTTCAGCTTAGTTAGGGAAAAGAAATTTGTTTTAGGAGAGGGGTTTGATTCGTGAGAGGTTGGAGAACATTTCCCAATTCTTAGATTTTGTTTTTGTTACGATTTGAGGGAGTTTGAAGTTTTTCAGGGGAGCTGCTGGCCGGAGAAGACGACCGGAAGTCTTCTCCGGCCACCTGAGAGTGATTATGCCCTAATTACGTGATTAATGACCATTTGAATCTGGACCGTGAGATGCCTCTGACCCGTTGACCTCCCGCGTGAGTGTATGGCCTGGATCTCTCTGATTATGCCCTAATCCACGTGTTAGCTTAATTAAACATAATTTAAATAATTTAATCAGAGTCAACCTGGACCCTTGGATGACGCGCGTAGTCAACAGATTCAAATCCAGAGTGAATCTCATCCCTCCATCCTGATTACCTTCCATTTTATTTATTTTTAATTCATTTTCTTTTCAATTAATTTGCATATTTATTTTAAAATAGTAAAAAATTCTTAAAAATTATGAAACTTTTTCCTAAAAGTTTTATTAATTTTTAAGACCCAAAAATATTTTTATTTTATTTTTTATCATTAAAAAAGTATTTTTAAATATTTAAAAGATTATTTTTAATTGATTAATGGAAATTAATTAATTAAAAATACTTTTAGGTATTTAAAAATTACAAAAAAATTCATGAAATGTTATAAGACATTTAGAAACATTGTCCAACCTTCAAACCAAATTTCTTTTTTGATCTTAATGCATTTTAAGAATTTTTCTTTGAATTAAATCATTTTTTATGCATTAATTTGATCCTAAGTTCAAAAATTCATTTCTGCCTATTTGAGAAGAGTTGGACATTGATTCTTTTTGCTTTGTTTTGTGTTTGGCATGTAGTTTCTAGGATAAAGTGGCCTTGATTTGATCCTTCAATTTCAAATTGTTTGGGTTTTCTTTTGTTAAGAACCCTAAAAAACCCTAGAATCTTAGAAAATTCATAACTTGAGATGGGTTAAGAGTTGAGACCTCCCCTTTGGACATTGGTTTAGTATGGGTTTTGGGTTTCTTTAAGTGGCATTTTCCATTTTTTATCTTAGGTTTTGCTTCTGTTTTGGGTTTTTGTTTGATGTTTGATCCTTGAACCCTAATTTGGGCTTTCATTTGCATCCCTCTTGCATTCTCTTGCATAACATGACTTGTCTTTGCATTTTACACATTCTTGTGTTTCATTTGACATCTTAAGACATATAGGAAGCATGTTTGATCATTGCATCACATATTTGCCATGTTGTATGTTTTGTATGTTCCCTAACTTTTCATGTGTATCCATGCTTCTAAGCTTGCTTCATATGCATCCATAAACTTGCATGAACATTTCCATGCCTTGCCATATGTTCATAGCACTCCATAGCATCATTATCATCATCAACATGCTTCTGGTTTTGTTTAACATCATACCATTTCATCCCATTTTGCATTGCATTGCATTTCTTTCTAACATTTCAGGTGGTGAGTAAACTTGAGAAGTGAATTTGCCTTCACTTCTCATAACTTTTCTTTTCATCTCCCTTGCATCCATTGCTGCATTTATATATGTGTTTGAGATTGAGCTTGCTCATTCTTGTTTCTCCCACTTTCTTTCTTCAAGTGACTTGACTTCTTGAATGAAGCAAGTCACTTTGCTTCTCTTGATCCTGTTCATCTGCTTCCTGGTGGTTCCATTGAAGATTGTTCTTGAAAACCTCACAAACCTTAGGAACAACCAAGCATGACAATGAATTAGGGTTTTGATTAGTCTCCCCTCATAGTTTTACCTTTGTGTTTCTCCTTGAGTCTTCTCTTCTCATCTCATAATCAGGGACTAAACCCTAAAGGCTTTAAGACTTTGTGATTAAGCTTATGCCTGCATCCTTCTCTTAGGATGGAGTGTATAACTTTAATCCTAAGTGTTAAACCCTTAATGTGTTTAACTCCTTTAATCAATTCACTTAATAATCATCAAGACATCACACTTGTAACTTGGGCCTTGCATTAGGGTTCTAATTCTTCCTTAAGTGGTTAAGAAGGACTAACCCTAGTGTTAATGGACAAGTCCCCCTCAAGTTGTCTTACAAACCCTAAAAAACACTTCATCATCTTATCATTAACTAAAATCCACTTAACAAGGGCTTGTTTTGTCATGATTTTAATCCCTAACCATGGATTAAGTTGAGGAGCATTCCTCAGCTTAAACACTCTCATCTATTATCCTTCTATTAGGATGGTGTAATGAGTCTGTTTAATCCCTGATTATGGCTTAACCTCATTACTTAACACTAAACAAAATCACAAAAACACCTAAATAATCACAAGTAGGTTAATGATCTTAATCCTACACCAAAGGTGATTAAGTGTGAGAATCTGACTTCACACTTAAGGTATTCTCATTACCCCTAATCAGAGGGATGATGTGATGAGTTTACCAAATCCACTGGTTTAGGCTTAAGCTCATTAACTTGTGACAAACTTCAAAAAGCAATAAAAGACTGAAAACACAAAAACAAACAATAATCGTCTCCTCCGGGATTCTTTTCTCATCTTATTCACTCACAAACGAGAACTCGCTTCTTCCGTCTAATGCAAGACAGTTTGCACCTGAGCCAGACAGGTCATACACTTGAGCATAGACAAGTAAGCAGTTCACAAGTCAATTTACCTTTTCAGTCTCTTTGGGTCGAACTACGGTGTTCTGACTTCCTCATTGCACGAGAGGATACGTAGGCATAACTTAACAGTTATCGAACAAAAGTCTCTGTATATTCCCCCTCCTTCCAGCTTCATTCTTTAGCCTCATGATCTTGAGCATTTCACTCCTTTCTCACACTGACACTTTCATACTTCATATCACTTATACACTTTACACTGACACCTGTACATTCTTTTCCAGCTATTTTATACACAGATTGCACTGACACTACCCCTTTAAAACACAAATCTTCTAAGCGTGGATCCCGTCGAGTACGACGGACAATCTGGGTGCTAATACCTTCCCAGGTTGTAACCAACCCCCTTTCTCAGTCTCTCTGGTTCGCAACCGTCTTATCCATCTTTTTCTAGGCCTATGCAGCATTGCCTTTCCTCCGGGATAAAAATGCCTAGCTGGCGACTCTATTCATCTCCAGTGAGTTCACGGCTGTGTGTTCTCATTGTTCCTCTCGCCGACCGTTCGCGCTTGTACCGGGATGCAAATCTTCGGGAGCGACAGGTCCTCAGTATGATCAGCTAACGGTCGGAAAATAATTCCATGTACGATTACTCATCATGACATTGATAATCCAAGAGAGCCTAACCGAGTGGAGATTATCGAATTGATATAGCTTTGGACTACTCCATCGCGTATCGCTTCGAAGATCGCCATCCTATCATAAGATCAACTCAGATCGTGGTTAGAATCTATCTCACTTACAGAGGATCACCAAAACCAAAACAGACCAAATAAATAACAAACAAATCAAACCAAAGCAGTAAATAAATTAAAGTAGGCCGAATCCACTTAGATATTACTCCCTAGCAGAGTCGCCACTTTTCGGTAGCGGTAAAAACATGAGTGTAAGCAATTAGTTGACTTAACTCAAAGTAAACAGAGTCGCCACCGCGCTTTTATTTTATTCCAAAAGGAAAAAGAAAAAAAACGCGAATAAATCCTAATGAAACTAAAAGCAAAAAGCTAAAGAAACACAACAAAGAACCGGGTAAGGGGATATGTTATACAATGGGAAGGTTTTACGCACCCAAAATGTTTGTGGTACTCCACAGGAGTACTTTGAAAATTTAATGCTTTTAGTCTGAAAAAGGTTTGTTAAATGAGAGTGGAGGGATGAGAAAAGAATTATTTTTTAATATTTTTGTGTTTGGATAGGTTTACCACCTCATGCCTACGTATCCACAAAGTACAATGCGAGATCAAAACCCCGTAGTTCATGGTACAAAGAGTAAAAAGTGTTGGTTGTGATTGATTTTAAGTCATCTTTAACGAGTATGCCACTAAACCCCCACGAATGACAAGAGACTCAATTAAATCAAACTACAACCATGGATATTGAGAGACTTGCAACTGACTAAATAATAATGACTCATAATCGACACCTTTTAAGGAAAACAAACAAAAGTGCACAAAGGCACAAAACAACTTGAATGAGTTTGGTTCTTTTTATTTTTTGAATTAAGGTCAAAATGATTAAATTCATTGGTTTTAAAAGAAAAGAAAATAGTAAAATCCACTTGACAAAAGTCAAGATTTTATTTATTAAAGAAGTGATGATTTTGGAAAACAATAATCCTTTGAAAAAGAGGGAAAGATGTTGAAAATTAAAGAAGGATAGAGATAAAGAGACTATCCTAGAAAAGAAAATAAGGAGATAAAGGAAGAAAGATTTAACCAAACTTGATGATACTTCCAATTATGAGCATAAGAGTTCCATCCTTATAAGCTAGTAAATGGCCAAATAAAGGCAAATGCCAACTTCATGAAGATCAAAACAAAGGAGAGGTGTCCTAAAATATAAGTCCAAAACTCCAGTCCAAAGATTAAGATCACAAGTTTTTTTAGAGATTTAATCCTTTATTAATATTTTTGGATAAAGCATAATAAAATAAAAGTTATAAAGGTGAAAGAAATTAAATGTTACTAGCAAAAACAATTAAAGTGCAAGAATCTAAAATATAAATAGTAGTAATAGTATAATAATATTTACATAATAGTTGTCTGGTGAACTTAATCAACCACAACCAAAAGAGTCACCAAAATCGAAAGGCAACCGGGTCCGCTTAGTATCTTACACTATAGCGATTAATCAAGGAAAACCGAACCAAATTCAAAGAAATTTGAAAGGCGATTGGGAGACCCAAAGCACCTACGCAACAAACATTCATAAGTCTTGATTCTTAATGCAATATGATCATACACTTTGGGATACGTGACCAACAAGAGGTCCGGTCCATGAAAGTGCAAGTATCCAATTGGATTTTTATTCCGAATTCGGGACACATTTAGGTCTATGTTAAGAAATCTATGAGTAATTTATGAAGTAATTACCCTACAAATGAGGCCGGCCACCATCAATTAAGGTGAACAGTGTTAGTGTTAATGCATGCGAGATAAATTATATGTAAATCGCTATCTGAATGCAATACCGCACAAAACTAAAGATGAATACCAAATTGAGTCACACTCATGGTATTATTCCATCTTTAAGTTCAATCACTCATCTTGGTGGATTCAAGCATTAAAATGTATCACTAATACAAAATATCTTAAATGAATTGAATAATTCACTTAAAGGTAGTTTTGAATTAATGAACATTAACTACTCTAATCTACACCCAAAGTCTATTGAAATTAAAGAGAAATCACTCCCAAAAGTGCTACCCAAGGTAAAAATGAAAAGGAGGAAGAAGAAGAAGAAAGAGGAACCAAAAAGGAGCTTAAAATAAGCCAAAAACAGCCTCTAACTTGTGTTAACCGGTTAACCAAAATGCACTGGAAATGGTTAACCGGTTAACGCAACCAGTTTTCAAAACCCGCGCCATTTTACACTGGTTAATCGATTAACCAAATTATACTGAAAATGGTTAACCGGTTAACACTGAACCAGTAGCCGAAATAATGCTGAAATTTAGCATGATCCATTTTCAAAACCTTTTTTCAAACACATGATAATCATGATCTGAATTTGCACGAATTTTAAAACAAAAATACAGTGGAATCCCTGCAATCAAACAACAATTTAAGATCCAAAGGATCTAGAATCAAAGGCACCAAATATCTACATCTTGAATGTTGATGATGAAGATGGGTTTATGGAAAGAGTGAATTACCAAAAGCACTTCTTTAAATTGGACCAAATCAAGCTAGATCTACTGAAATTGATGAACAAGAAAAGAATAAGATGAAGGTTTAGCTTAAGTTAATCAAGAATTCAATGTGAATTCTTGATAACTTCAAAAGAAGGAAGGAATAGCTTTAGTGAATTTTTGGTTTTGGGGGAGTATTTTGCAAGAGATTTTTCTGATCTCAAAAGCTTGTTGAATCAATGAAATTAGAGTGCTATTTAAAGACTTTAGGTATGGGAATTTTGTGGAATCGAGCTTGCTTTGGTAATTCAAATTAGTTTTGGTAATTGAAAATTTGGTGGGAAATAGAAAAGAGTGGTGATTAGTGAGGGTTTATGGTAGGAAATGATCAAAGTGATGTAGAGAATTCAGAGGGAAATGGATCTAGAATATTCCAAATGAGATAAATGATCAAAAGGTGCTGAATTTGAATGAAATATTCAAATTTCGCACTGGTTAACCAGTTAACCGATTTACACTGAAAATGGTTAATCGGTTAACCAAGCTAAAACTTGAATATTTTATTCAAATGTCATTTCCTTGAATGAATCAATTAACTTGGAAAATCCTTGATCAAATAAATTGGAATTACTTGCGGATCAACTTCGACTTTTGTCGGTGAAACTTTACTTGAGCTGCAGGACTGCTATTTTTGGCATTTTCAATTGTTCCTCTTCCTGAAAATGTTATTGAAAGGAAACAAAATATTTTTGGATTTTAATTAATGGTTAGTAAACATAAACAAATAAAACAATTAAAAGCAAACGGTGATCCCCTGTGAGTCATAAACCTAACCCAAGAAAAACCGAGCAACCAGTGTGATCTTGTTTGTATGCAAGATGCATATGAAATGCAAAGAAAACTTAGAGAAAAAATTAGGGTGTTACAGCTGCCCCTATTTAAGTTTCTTCAATATGAAGATATGAATATTGACATCTTCATCTCTGCAACATGGGAGAGACTTAAATACATAAAACCAAATTTTTGTCCTAAGGGAACATGATATGAATATGATATGCAAACTCAAGATCTCTGTGGGGAAAATATGACCACCAGAGGAGAGAAAAAGCTTGGGAACACAGAAGAAAATCCTGCTAGGGAAAACCACTAACACCAAAAGAGTTACCAAGAAAATAAATCGCTGGATAGCTGACTCAACTTGGGGAAAACATGATATAATTAGGGTAAAAATTTCAACAAGTAGTAGAGTTGGTGTTGTTATTATTTCACCGAAAGGAGTCCATATGCCCTTCACTACTCGGTTGACATTTTATTGCACCAATAACGAGGCAGAATATGAAGCCTGCATAATGGGGATATAGGAGGCGATTAATTTTCAAATTAAGATCCTCGGTTTCTTCGGCGATTCAGTGTTGGTTATCAATCAGGTTAACAGAAAATGGCTGGATCTGATCCCCTACAGAGACTATACCCGGAGGTTGTTGACATTCTTCACGAAGGTCAAGTTGCATTATGTACTTCGGGACGAGAACTAATTTGTTGATGCTCTAGCAACCTTTTCCTCCATGATCAAGGTACACCAAGAGAATTATTGTCCAAAATCAAGGTGTCTCATCTTGATAGACCAACATATGTGTTTGCAGTTTATGGTGTTGACAATAATAAGCCATGGTACCACGATATTAAAAGATTCCTGAAATCTCAAGAATACCCAACAGGGGCATCCAACAAAGATAAGAAGACCCTTAAGAGGTTGGCAGGTGGGTTCTTCTTAAATCAGGATGATGTGCTTTATAAAAGGAACTTCGACATGGTCTTGCTCAGATGCGTGGATAGACACGAAACAGACATGTTAATGCAAGAAGTTCATGAGGGATCCTTCAGTACCCATGCTGGAGGACATGATATGGCAAAGAAACTTCTGAGGTTGTGTAAACACCCCAAAATTTCCCTCACCTTTTCTCACACCATGGCTTGTGATCTTTCATTTTTGCATAAGCATAGGCATACCATCTCATATTGCATATTTGTTTCATCTGCATAGTCAATTTCATCTGCATCTAGGGTTTGTGATTTGAGCAATCCAAGAAGTGATCTGAGCCATCCCAAAGGTCTTGAAGCTTTCCAAGAGGGTCCATGTGTGTTCCATGATCATAATATTCTCCCCAAAGTTCATAAAAGTCAAGATACCACAAAGCATGGCAAAGGCATAGGGGCGGACTGGAGATTTCCTGCACAGATGACCTAAAATTAGGGTTTTGGTTTTAGAGGCCTTAATCCCAAATGTTTTGGTCATTCTTGTTTCTAATGGTCTTAATATGTTATAAGGATCATGTGTACCAAATTTGATGAAGAAATTCACTGTGGAAGTCATATGATCATTGGGTAACTTCTTGAGCAAGTAAAGTTAAAATCAGGGCATCTGAGGCCTCCATCAAGGGCACCAAAGGGTCATCATCATCATTTTGAGTCTCTATGATATTTATTTGATCTTAATAGTGTTTGGAAGTTCACAAAGTTGAAGAATTTTGAGCCAAATGCAAACTTGCTATTTTTGGAAATGACTTGTAATGGAAACTTTCCATTTTGGGAAATATATTCAACCTATTCTTTCATGACCAAAAATGCTTCAAATGAAAAATTTTTGGGCATGAAAGTTGTATATTATGTCTTACAATTTTCAAAAAGTACAAGAACATGTCTTGATTCATCCTAGAACTCAAGATATGGCCTTTCAAAGTTGGCAAAAATCCTATAATTTTCAAGTTCATGCCAAAGAGGAATTTTTGCAATTTCACTTGCCAAGCCATTTCATGACCTCTAATCAACTTCTATGTACCATAACATGTCAAAGCAACTTCAAAACATCAGAATTGGCCCAAGAATGCATGGATTTCATGGCTTGATTCACAAGAAATCTCAAAATGGCAATTATGCATAAACTTTGCAAAAACTATGACAACTCTTGATCCAAGTGTTCCAGCTGCATAAAAATGATCCTAGGGCCATCCATGAATCAAGTTGAGGCCAAGACACCCCAAAAGCTTGCTCTGACTTAGCCCATGCTTATGGTACCATAACTTTTGACTTTTTGCAAATCAAGCCATACCAATCAGCCTGTGCCACAACCAATCTCTGGCCAATCAGCATGACTTATGTGGACATCAAGGAGCCCATTTCACACAAGCTTGGAGCCTGAATTCTCAAACACTCAGAAATCCAAAAAATTTCCATAACACTTCCTCTCTTCGAATTTCATCACACAAGTATCAAAACTCAAAACTCTTTGCACCAATCATCTCCACACATCATAAGGATCAAAAACCATCCATTGACATGACCTAAGAGCTCCTGAATCACAGATACGATTTCTGCCACACCAGAATCAAACGTCACAAACCAGCCATTGTAAGCTTGTTCTAAGCTCTCCAAAAGCTTCAATAGATCAAGTGGAGTGGTTTTGCATAAAGGAAGGAGTCAGAAAGCTCAGAATCACAAAGCTTCAACTCAAGTAGCCATCTCAAACTTTTTTTCCAGAACCTTCATTTTAAGTTACAATATGATTCTATATGTTCCCCTGATCACACTGATATGATTTGTTTTGAAAATGAGTGAGAAATGGCCATGTATGGAGCTTCTGAAACTTTTTAACCTAAAGCTTGTTTGATTCGATTCGTGGGATTCATGGAGTATAAATGATTTTTGATGCTTGATTATTGCTTATTGTTGTTTGGGGGTGTATTCTGGAGATTTTGGGGGTCTGGGGTAGCTTATTGAGAGAGGTTGGATGAAGAACTTGCCAGAGAAGACGACCGAAACACTGTTCTGGTCGCCTGAAAAAGATTAGGGCTTAATTATGTTTAAATGCCAGTTTGAATGTAGGCCGTAGGATGAATGTTTCCCACGTGCGTTGGAGGGTCCAGATTAGCCCATTAGCCCTAATTATAATTAAGATAATTAGGTTAATTAATTCAAATTAACCCAGATTAGATCCAGGCCATCCAAACACGTGCCAATCAACCAACCTTTGAATCCTGACCCTTAGATCAGATTACTTTGCATTTTATTTGTTTTTATTTCATTTTCTTTTCATGTGTTTCCATAATTTATTTAAAATATCAAAACACTTTCAAAAAATCTCATTTTTTGCATTTCAGTTTCAAATATTTTTCTTAACTTAAAAACATTTTTTATTTTAATTTTTGCATTTAAAAAGTATTTTTAAAATATTTAAATGTTTTATTTAATTAATTAAATATGCATTTATGTTTCTAAATATCACCAAAAAAATCATGAAGCATTCCAATACATTTAGAAACATTTTCAAACTCACCATACAAATTTCGTTTTAGGTTTGATTACAATTTCACAATTTCCTTTGAATTAGGGTTCTTAAAAATCCCATTTTTTAACCCTAACTTGAAAAATTCATTTCTTCCTAACCATGATGAGTTTGAACTTGGCTCTTCTTGCATTGTTTCAAATATTGCATATAGTTTCTAGGTTATTTATCTCATGATTTTATCTTGCATTTTCAATTTGATTTGCATTTTCCCTTTAGAAGCACCCAAAAACCCTAGTTAACTTGGAAATTTCATAACTTCTACTAGGTTAAGCTTCCGACCTTCTCCTTTGGGGTGTGATCTTGTATAGGTTTAGGGTTTGTTTAAGCTTGATTTAAATTTTTTATCATGGTGATTGCTTCTGTTTTGGTCACATGCATTTCATGTTGTCTTAAAACCCTAATTTATGCATCTTCATTTGCATTCTCCTTTGCATATCATCATCATATGAACTTGCCATGACATTTCAAGCATTTGTATGACATCTTAGACATCTTAAGACATGCTTGAACATTGCTTGATCATTTCTTCATTCAATTGCTATGCTTTGCATCCATTACATTTCATGAACATCCATGTGTTTTCATGCTTCTAAACATGCTTCCATTGCATCACATTTTTGTATGATCATTCATATGCATCTTGTATGAATTTGCATCATCTCATATGCCATTTACATTGCATATTCATTTCTGACTTTGTCCTTTGCATCTCATTTCATCTCATTTCCTTTTGCTTTATGTCCTATGCATTCATACTAACATTTCAGGAACCTTTGGTAAGTTATCTGGGAGGTTGATTTTCCTTCACTTCCCACCTCTTCTCATCTTCTCATTTGCATATTTATTTGTTCTTGAAGTGAACTTGCTTCACTTATGCTCCCTCCTTCCCACTTTCTTTCTTTCTTTCAAGTTACTTATCTTCTTCAGGAAGTAAGTAACTTATTCTTCTTTCTCCTTCTCTTTTCATCTGCTTCTTCCATTGGTGGCCTTGAAGATCCTTTCTCTTAAGCCTCACAAACCATAGGATATCCAAGCATGATAACTTTTAGGTTTGTGTATAGTTCCCCCTAGTTTTTACCTTTGAGTCTCCTTGAGTCTCTTTTCTCATCTCTTAATCAGAGGCTAAACTCTTAAAGCTTTAGGACTTTGGAATTAGGGTTATGCCTGCATCCTTATCTTAGGATGGAGTGTATAACTTTAATCCTTAGTGTTAAACATTTAATTTGTTTACACCTCTTAATCAAAACACACTAATAATCACTAAGACTTTATCTTGTAACTTGGGCATTACATTAGGGTTATATCTCTTCCTTATGGTTAAGAGGGACAAACCCTAGTGTTTAATGGACAAGTCCCCCTCAAGTTGTCTTACAAATCATAAAATCCAATTCTTAATCTCATCTCTTTAATTAAAATCCATCTTTAATAAAGGCTTGTTATATAATGAATTTAGTCCCTAACCATGGATTAAGTTGAGGTATCTTCCTCAGCTTAAGTGTTCTCATCTATCATCCTTGTATTAGGATGGTGTAATGAGTTCACTAATCTGTGATTAGAGATTAAAATCATTACTTAACACTAAACAAAAACCCAAAAACATCTAAATAATCACAAATAGGTTAATGATCTTAATCCTACATCATCATGGTAATTAAGTTGAGATGCTTATCTCATACTTAGGTAGGCTCATTATCCCTAATCAGGGAAGATATAATGAGTTTACAAGCCCTTAATTTAGGCTTAAGCTCATAATCTTATGCAAAACACCAAAAACAATAAAAAACTGAAAACACAAAAACAAACAATAATCGTCCCCTTCGGGATTCTTTTCTCATCACATTCATTCACAAACGAGAACTTTCTTCTTCCGTCTAATGCAAGACAAATAACACTCGAGCCAGACGAGTCATACACTTGAGCATAGGCAAGCAAGCAGTTCACAGTCAATTTATTTTCAGTCTCTTTGAGTCGAACTACGGTGTTCTGACTTCCTCATTGCACGAGAGGATACATAGGCATAACTTAACAGTTATCGAACAAAAGTCTCTTTTTCTTCCCCCTCTTTCAGCATTCTTTCTAAAGCCTCAGTTCCTGAGCGATTCCAATATTTTGCACTGAAACCTATACTTTCTTTCCCTAGCTTTTGCACACAGATAGCACATACACCTACCCATTTTAAATACAATCTTGTAAGCATGGATCCCGTCGAGTATGACGGACGATCTGGGTGCTAATACCTTCCCAGGTCGTAACCAACCCCCTTTCTCAGTTTTTCTGGTTCGCAACCGTCTTATCCATCTCTTTCCAGGTTTACGCAGCATTACCTTTCCTTCAGGATAAAAATGCCTAGCTGGAGACTCTTTTCAATTCAACCTCTTTTCGCCGACAGTTTGCGTTTGCACCGGGATGAAAATCTTTGGGAGCGACAGGTTAGGGTATTATTGGATCACCAAGGAATCTGATTGCTACAAATACTCCCGCAAATGCCACAAATGTCAAATTTATGCTGATAAGGTGCACGTTACTCCTAATCCGTTGAATGTTATGTCTTCACCTTGGCCTTTCTCCATGTGGGGCATTGATATGATTGGCAAGATCGAGCCTACCACTTCTAATGGTCACCATTTCATTCTAGTTTCCATTGATTACTTCACCAAGTGGGTAGAAGCGGGATCCTATTCTAATGTCACTAAACAAGTGGTGGCTCGATTCATAAAGAAGGATACCATTTGTCGATATGTAATACCCGAAAGAATCATTACTGATAATGGTTCTAATCTCAACAACAAGATGATGGCAGAACTGTGTCGGGATTTCAAGATCGAACATCACAACTCTTCACCATACCGCCCGAAGATGAATGGCACCGTCGAGGCGGCCAACAAAAACATAAAAAAAGTACAAAAGATGGTTGTGACATACAAAGATTGGTATGAGATGTTGCCATTCGCATTTCATGGGTACCGAACATCTGTGCGCACCTCAACAGGGGCAAACCCATTCTTGCTTGTGTATGGTATGGAGGCAGTCCTACCAGTTGAAGTTGAGATCCCTTATCTGAAGATAATGATGGATGTTAATCTCGATGAAGCTGAATGGATCCAATACAGGTTCAATCAGTTAAGCCTCGTTGAAGATAAGTGTTTAGCAGCTGTATGCCAAGGACAGTTGTACCAACGGCGAATGAAACGGGCGTTCGACCAGTGCGATTTAGTGTTGAAAAGGATCCTTCCTTCTGTAAAATATCATAGGGGCAAGCGGAAACCCAATTATGAAGGTCCATTCGTAGTTAAAAAGGTCTTCTTGAGCGGAGCCTTAATGTTAACAACCATGGATGAAGAAGACTTCTCGTCCCCTGTCAACGCAGACACAGTTAGAAAATACTTCTTATAAAGAGACCCGTTGGACAAAAATAGAATAAAGTCCAAGCAAAAAAGGGCATCCCGGCGAGCCAAAAATAGAATAAAAAGGCTCGGGAAAAATTTAGGGAAATAAATTGAAAAAATGTACACCCGTTGAGCTGAAAAGCCACATAAGACAGCTCAGGCAAAAAAGGGTATCCCGGTGGATCGAAAACCCGAAAGGGCGATTCACGCAAAAGAGGGATTTAAACAAACAACTGTGATATGCGAGATCTATGATTCATCATCTACAATCAAGGATAATTTGAGGGTTAAGAATCAATCCAATCGTCTTCCTCAAAAGCGAAGCACGCGAAAAGTCTTGAAGACATATCGGTCATAGTCGGTTCGTAGCTTGATGAGATATGATTTTCACATTGCCATTAGGATAGTTTATTTTCCTTTTATGCAGTTTCCTTTTTTTAGGGATTTCTTCCCGGTGTAATGCCTATTCATGACCGCCTCTCAATCAATATAAGTGCAATTTCATTCAAATTTACTCTCATGTGTTTTTGTTTTTCATCTACCATTGATTGATTGCAAAAACGTCCAACAAATTGTGATAAATATTGCATTGTGAATATATGGATGCTTTGTAATATATGCATAAGAGAAAAAACATTGGCATGAATTTGATTTGTAGAGTAACATGGATGGTGCTTTAGACTATGAACATGGGGCACGCAGGCAAAAATAACTCTTTTTTTGCAGGTACTATTAGTTGTGTTAACTAACATGCAGGTACGGGTGTTGAACAAAGTCATTTTTGACATAGAAGAACATCAGGAAGTTATTCCTCAGCAGATCATTGAGCAAGATTCCTCAGCAGTTCTTATCAGACCACTTCTTCTTCAGCAGAGCAACAAGAAGAGTTTAGATACTTCCCAAGCAGAAAGGTGTATCCATCTCTCCTCCCTAGCATGAGACGCTTCTTACCTCTCATTCCCAACGAGAGACGACTAAAAATCTTATCTTCATCAGGAAGTATCCTCTTTGATGTTTGTCATCATCCCCAGAAGAGTCGGAAATGAAAATATTCCCAAGCAAAGCAACAAAAGGTTGATAATATTCTTCCCCAAGCAGAGATTTTTCCTTCAAGGAGGAGTATTCCCCACCAGGGTCTTCTTATCCCTAGAAATGCATGAAGATTCAATATTTCCTAGCAATGGTGAGAATAGGGAAGAGCCTAATGGTTTTCACTCCTTGCACATTATTGTTCACAGTTTCCCCCAGAGAAGTCGTTATACAAAATCCAATCCTCATTGGCATATCTTCCCAAACAGAGGATTTTTTGCCTGAGAATCTCCCCAACAGACTTTTCCTCAGCAGAGCATCAACAAATCCTTTTCCCTAGTTGAGTCAAAATATTGTTATTTCCTTGATGGAGTCCTTACGGGTGGCGTACCTCCAAGATCAAGATCTTCCCCAACAGGATCAACAGTCTCTAATTTCTCAAAGTCCAATTTATTTTTGGCAGTAATGGCAGTTCAGAGCCAATGTATCATTGACACTAATTTCCTGCATAGTTGCTTTTCCCCACAGGGATTCATTACATCAATGCAGTGATTGTTTCTCCACCAGTAAAGCTACCAGGGATACCTGTTATCTCCTCATCAGGAGATCCCCTTACATATGCATTTAGTAATCATCAAAAAGTGTAGCATTTCCATAATTATGGAGCGTTACGCCATGGAAAAATTCAAACATATGCATACGAAGCATAAGCTAGTTTTGGTATCGTGCACAAAGAGCCCGAAACATTACTTCTTTAATCAAATCAAAGTATCCCCACAGAGAATACCCAATATATATTCTTGGATAGAATTGAAAGTATAATCTAAGGATCATAGATTTTTTAATCTTGCCCTCAGATACTTATTATCCCCTGCAGAGTCATCTTTTATGATATTATTTGTAAGTCCACCCTCGGTTTGGTCTTACTTCTTCGAGTTCACCTTCGGCTTGTCCTCAAATCTTATTGTAAGTCTACCTTCGGCTTAGTCTTACGTTTACGATTCCAACCACGGCTTGGTATCATATCCTTGTTTGAGTCTATCTTCGGCTTCGTCTCATTCTTTGTAAGTCCACCCTCAGCTTGGTCTTACTTCTTCGAGTTCACCTTCAGCATATCCTCGAATCTTATCGTAAGTCTACCTTCAGCTTAGTCTTATGTTTATGATTCCACCTACGGCTTGGTCTCGTATCCTTGTTTGAGGTGGATTCTATAATTATATCAATGCTCCCTTTAAAAGGTAGGTTATTTAATTTTCCCACAAAGTACAAATGTTACGGTTTATTCAAGTATTCAATCCCTCCATACCTCGAACTTCTGAAGCCATTGCTATCATCCATTCAAGTATACAGTTGATTGAATAGGGGAAACTGTAACACCCCAAAATTTTCCCACTCATTTCATGGCATTTAGAATATCATATTACATACATGATTCTACATCCTTGCATAAAATTTGAAGCATAGAAATCATAGCTAGAGGCATAGGACATGTGATCAATGACTGATGGAATTGATGATCTTCCAAAGGAAATAGAAGGGTCACATGGCTTCCCAACAATGTTAAAAGGGTTCACAACATCCCACAAGATCTCAAATGATTCCACAAGTCTTAGAAAGAGGTGGATTGATGAAAGAATTCAAGCAGTGCAACACCTCCTAACAAAAAGGGCTAAAATTAGGGTTTCTGATTAATGGAGCTTCCCAAGGGAATTTTGGTTCAAAATTGATCTCTTTTTTTTTCCACATGATGTCAAGTGTCTAGGGTGGAAAAATCATCCATTGAATCATTTCAGAAGGTCTTCAATTGATCAGTTACTTGAAAATCAAGAAATTGGGGAAAAGTTAATTGTGTAGAGGAAAAAGTCAACTCCTGACTTTTTGAGATCAAAATCATGAAATTGATGTTACAAGGAGTCTATGGACAAAATTTGATCAATAAATGATGGAGGAATCATCAAGAAAATCAAAACATACCATTTTTGGAAAATTAGGGTTTCCAAATATGGCATTTTTTGGCCATTTTTCAGTCATGTTCAAGAGAGGCCTTCTCCCAAAATAAAAGTCAAAAAAAAATTCCACTTGGAATGTTTGAAAGAGGGCATCCTAAGCTTCAAATACATAGGCGGAACATGTTCATGGGATTAAAATTGAGGAAGTTATGATCAATCAAAGTATGATCAAACTAGGGCAAAAACCAAGTCATGGCAAGCCTCATGCGTGCGCCAGGCAAGGCATTTTGTCAAACATGTGAGGGGCAACATGTCAAGGTATTTAACTCCATCAAAAAGGCCTCAAATGATTTTTTTTTCAAACATCAAAGTTGTTCATTGTTACATTCTCTACAACTTTCATGTTGGCCATAAATTGATTTGATTAATGGTGTGAAAGTTATGGAGGCTCCAAGTAGTGCTCCAATCCTGATCAACCATATGCAATTTTTGTCCTAGGCATGACAAACTTGTGTAGGCCAATGATGCAGTTTTGTGACACAAGATTCAATGATCATTTTGAGTGACTTAGAAGCTTCATTTTCATTTAGTGTGAACATCAATCTTGTTATATGAAACTTCACCTTTAATTTAAGCCCAAGAACTTCTCCATTTGGTACCTTGATCATGAAGTTATTCCACATTGACGATCATAATTTGCAATCTGATTTCTTGCTTGCTAAGGAAATGATCAAGTGTGCAATCCTAACTGAGTTCAGCTTGTTCGCATTAGTCAACATGTTTTGATCATTTTTCATTGCACTATAAGTCTCAAATGATCACATGGTTGCATGATCACCATAGCTGCCATGCATCTCATGAAGATTCAAACAAAATGAGAATTTTCCATGGCATTTCATTCAAGCTACATTAATCAGCCCCACATTTCATCAACCTCGCCATAATTATCATGAATATCATCACATTGAATCATCTTCGAGCAAGACAAACTCAGCATTGCACCTTATTGCACCACACACCCTTCAATTGGTTCATTCACCTCAAGTTAGAACTAACTCTAGTTCTAAATGTTAACTAGATTTAGTTAGCACTAACCATGGATATAAAAGCTCCACTCTAACTGAATTTTACTACAGTCATCATTTTCTCAAAATTGCACCAATATATATATATATATATATATATATATATATATATATATATATATATATATATATATATATATATATATATATATATATACATACATACATATATATATATCTCAGATTTTGCTCTGAGATTGAAGATTTCATCACTGCATTTTGCTTCAACATTTCTTGATTCTCCATCTACACTCCTCAATCATCATCAATTCATCATCATCATCTTGTGACAAGTTTCGATGGCTGAATTATCTTGAATCCTCAAGAATACACTGCACTTCTGCATTTTTCTTAATTCAGCAAGATTTCACAAGTTTATAGTGTTTATTTCACACCATTGAAGATCAAGAGTGCATTGCCTCAAGATTTGGAACCTCACCTCTGTTTTCCTCAATGAATTGAAGCTCTGCAATTCAGGTTTCACTTCAATTCTTCTTGCTCGATTTCATGTTTTCTTGATGGTTTTGAGGTGTGTATGGCTTGATAGAAGCTTATGTGACTCTGGCTAGATGATAGGCATAATAGATGCTTAGATGCAGATTTTAAGTTGAAATTGGTTTGCTTCGATTTGCTTTGTTTGTGTATGATTAATGAAAAGTAAGCCTAGATTCTTGATGTACTCAGCATAAGGATTTTTTTGATGGCCATAGTTTTCATTTTGGTGAGGTTTCAAACTGTGCCCTAACTGCAGGTCACTGGAGAAGATGACCGGAGGTCTTCTCCGGTGACAGAATAGTGCCCTAGAATTTTTCCTCAGATTAAAACACAACCACTAGACTCTCTTGATCCAACATCCCTAAACCAAACAACGCATTAATGAAACATGTGAGGATCACATGGATTATAAGTGAGGTTGAGTGGTATGGTGTGCGTGTGTCCAACTTTTTGCCATGTGTATCTCAATCTGGTGCATTTGATTATCATACCATGACTTTTATTAGGTGTGTTAGATCAATCCTAAGTTCTAGGTGGAGTCAAGATGTTGAATGAATTCCATAATAAAACTTGTGATCTGCATATTTTGGAGTGGGCTCAGATGTGATATTCGCACCTCCGGTTTCAAAGGCCCAATCATTTTCAACTGTAAATCATTACTGAATACACCCTCCTCCTATTTTCTTTCTTTTTATTTTTCATTTTATTTTCATTCCAATTTCTAATTCCTAAAAATTCCAAATCACTCTAAAAAAATTCTCAAATAATTCAAGGATCATTTTCACAATATTCCAAAATTTTCCACAAGTTTTAATTTCATTTTATTTTATTTTTCAGTCCAAAAATTAATTTCCATTTTATTTCTTTTTGGATTTCCTTATTTTTGACCACTAGTGCTTCTCCATTTTATTTATCCTAAACCAAAAATGGTCTTGAGTTCATTCTTTTTTCCCTATCCGTAGGACCCATCAAGCTTCCCAAAAATATTTTTCTCATAATTTTTAGGTCACCTTTGGTCCATTTTTGAGTCATTTCTTTGAGCTTGTTTCTTCAAAACCCTAATTCTCTTAGCACAATTATTTGAGTGAGTTACCTTGCCATTTTTTGTGAGATGTTTTAGGGGTTTATTTGTCCCTGGTTTATGACTTTTAATCCTAATTCTCATAATTTTTTTCATGACCACGAGTATTTTTTTGGTACCTTGTTTTACAAGTCACATTTTGGTCCTTCTTTTCTCATCCTTCTAATCCCATTTTGGTAAGGCATTTATGCCATCCATTAGAGGTCCTTCATTTGAGCTCCTAATATCCCCTTTGATGTTTATAAGTCATTTTTGTGCAAATTATAGGTCCTTGGCTTATTTTTTGGGTTACTTGTTCCATAAGTTTCACTTGTATTCATATGTGTTCCATTTGACCTAATTCTTATTCTCCTTTCACTTTAACACTTCTAATTCCACTTTGTGAGTATTGTATCCATGTTATACACTTCTCATACACCTTATAAGATTATTCACTTCTGATTCCACTTCATTACTAAGTCATAGTACCATTTACTTTATTTGGTATCTTTTTGTACATAATGACTTCTCATTCACACTTCTTTGTCACATAACCCTAAAACACTTCATACTTGCTCATTTGTGGATAATTTTTTTATTCTAATCTTCATTTTATCTTACCATCTAACCTCTGGTTTTTGTATGCGAGATTCACAATTGTTTGTTCATGTTTGACTTTTATTCTAAATCATTTGATTTCTTATGACACCATGTGTTCATTTCTTATTCTTTCTTCATTCAATCTCTTATACTTGAATATCTTTGTATATACTTTCATTCACTTTTTAACCTACTTTTAATTGATGTTAGGTTATGACTTTAACATGCAACCTTGGTCTAATACATGTTTACCTTGTGTTCTCATTCAAACTTCTCTATCTCACTTCACCTTGAACTTCTTTAGGGTTTAGTACCTCATTATGGCATAGGTTGTTAGTGTTTGATCTTACAATCTTAGAACACTTTCTTAGGGTTTAGCTACTGACTTTTAAAGCTTTTTATCATTTAATATCCTTTACTTGTAGGTCTGAACCTTAGGGAAACCCTGGTACCTTTCCTTAGCTAGTTTGAGCCTTCTTGTGCTTTTGCTTTGTGTTTATGCTTTCAATATACATTGTGAAGCTAACCTTTGTCTTGTAGGGAGGTTGAGGTAAGCTTGATCATATAATTTCTTCCTTATCTTATTTATGCTTTCACATTGTGTTTTTCTTAGCCCTTTATGCTTTTTTTATAACTTCATTCTTCCCCTCTTTAGAAACAACTTAACTTCTTTAGAGAAGTAAGTTGCTTTCTAGTTTCCTTTTCTCTTCTTCATCATTAGGATTAGAAGACTTCACTAACCATAGGACATCCCTTGAATAAATAACTTAGGGTGAGTCTTAGTTCCCCTAGTGTTTGTCCTTTTTCAACTTGAGTCCCTCTTTCGCATCTCAAAACAAAAGAAAACATCTAATGAAGGTCGAGCTTTCTCGTGCGCCAGGAGACCTTGTCGTGGGGTACTTGCACATGTCCCATTTTGGGGTGAGGTGTAAGGCATCTATCATGATGAATAAGTCTTAGCATGAGAATGTTTCACAAACAACAAAAGTAAAACACTTCTTCTAAAAGACGGCAAACAAACAACACACATCCTTCTTGTAGGAATTCTTTTCTCATCACACTCACTCTCAACAAAAAAACTCACTTCGACATGTCTCTTTGCAAGACGGTAAACGCACTCATACCAGACGAGCCTGCAACACCTGAGCATAGGTATAAGCAGTTCAATCTCTAAAAAACACAAACAAAGTTCCCTCATTAGTTAGGCGAACTACGTCGACTCTGATTCTCATTTCCCATGAGATACATAGGCAGTGGGGTAGGGCCCATTCGAGCATATTCTTTATTTTCCCTAAGTTTTCCCCATTCCTTCCTTTCGTTCTCTCTTTCCAGTTCCCTCTCTCATTTCAGCTCTAGTTAGCAGTTCTTTTATTCAACAATAGCTTTATTCTTTTACCCTTTGAAACAGACTAACAAGTGTGGATCCCGCTGGGTACAACAGACGATCTTGGGTGCTAATACCTTCCTAGTTCGTAACCGACTTCTGAACCCAGTTCTTTGGTTTGCATGACCTTGTCCTTTCCTTTTCTCTTAGGTTTGTGCAGCATTACCTTTCCCATTCATTCGAGATAAAAATTCTTGGCTGGCGACTTTACCTTTTTCGCGCTACTTTCGCGTTTGTACTAGGATGAAAATCCCAGGAGCAACAAATACTG
Organism: Lathyrus aphaca; assembly: GCA_963966055.1. Taxonomy (NCBI): domain Eukaryota; kingdom Viridiplantae; phylum Streptophyta; class Magnoliopsida; order Fabales; family Fabaceae; genus Lathyrus; species Lathyrus aphaca. The sequence goes on along the minus strand of OZ014522.1, from coordinate 69,971,830 downwards.
ACAAGTATTTTGACTCTTCTATTTCTACTACCACGTGGTTGAACTTTGGAGCCAAGAATCTCAAAATATTTGAGACAACTGCTTTCTTCGACAACACTTCTCCACATACTTTAATTTGATTCACAAGTTTCGTAACTCTTGTAAAGAAATCTGTAATACTTTCATTGTCTTCCATTTGAAGCAATTCATAAGCCCTTTTGTGAGTTTGTAACCTCACTTATTTCACCTTCTTTGTACCTCCAAACAACTTCTCCAGAATTTCCTACACATCCTTTGCTGATTCTGCATCACTAACATTCTCAGAGTTATCTGGATCAACTTATTGATGGATTATAAAGACAACTTTATAACCTTTCATCTTCAATTATTTTTGCGCAACCTTTTCTTAATTCATTGCATTCTCTGTAAGCATTGTTACTTTTTCCTTCACAAGATCCCATAAATCTTGATAACAAAAAACAACTTTAATTTGTTTGCACCAATTCTCATAATTATCTTTCTTGAGAATTGGAAGGTTTGCTGGAAAGTTCTCATTCGGATGATTTATCGCCATCACTTTTTCTTCCCATGAATTGTTCAAACTGGAGCTCTAGGTACCAGATGTTAGAATAAACCCAAAAGTCTATGGGAATTCTGAACCTTTCTTTATGAACAAGAAGGATTCTTAGCGCAAAAATATCAAAGAAAGAAGAAAATAGAGAAAGAAAAGAAATTAGGGTTCTAATAGAATTTGGAGAAGAATGTTGTTACCAGCAAACTGTGGGATTTTTCTTTCTATTCACCTACAACTACAAACCGTGAATTACAATGTGTTGGAATGTATTGATTGATTACAAAATATAACGTTTTCTCCCTATTTAAAGAATTAAGTTTGCTTGCATCCCAAGAAAAAGCCCAAAACTATAAAATTTCAAAAATACCTATTTTGAAACTAAATCAAATCTAGATCTAAATCAAATATGTGTGAAACAACTATTTCGACACACCCTTCCTTCTGTCGAGCATCTTGTTTCGACACAAGGAATTACAGTTTCAACATCTAATCCATTTTCAATTAATCTTTACAAGAGTTTAGAAAACATCACAAAAAATTAATCTTAATTGATCAAGATTAACAATCCTTAATTTCTCTCTTTTTTCTCTCAACTCACAATGAAATCATTTTAGGATTTAATAGAGAAAAATAAAATCCTCTACCTAATAATTTCTATCTATCCAAAATGTTTATTTATTTATCAAATTTAAAATTGCTTTCAGTTTGTAATCTCACTCTAACATTGTCAAGTGTATTATTTCTACTTCCTTATTCATTGTATTGTCATGAACAATTTCATAATCATTCAGCATTGTAGGTATTTGTTTGTTTCTGATTGGTATTTCCTTTTGATTAGGATTCATAGTCTTAATCGGAGCTTGCATTGGAACCACTCTTTCTCTTTCTCCACCTTGGTTCCAATCCCAGGATTCTTCTTCTCTGATGATTCCAGCTCTACTAACCAACAATTTCTCCATAACTCGATTATATAACTTATATTCTCTTGATGGATGGTAACAAACTAAGATCATAGGTTTACTTTTATCTTACGTTTGGTTCTTCTTTCAGTTGGCACATGTCTATAGCATGATGATCCAAATAACTTTAGATGAGTGATGCATGGATTGCTTCCTGGCCAATATTCTTCTGGAACCTGATTCATTAAATTTTTAGTAGTACATCTATTCAGAACATAAGTAGCAGCAAACATTGTTTCACCCCAAAATTTATGAGGCAATGACTTTTGTTTCAGCATGCTCATAGTCGTTTAAACCTAGCTGTAATTCCTTCTTTCAGCTATACGGTTGTCTTGAGGTGTGTAGGGGGAGTTACTTCATGAAAAATTCCACTTTCATGATATAATTGCTTGAATTCATGGGAATCATATTCCCTTCCTCCTTTTGTCCTGAGTATCTTAATCAGTGTTCCACTCTGTTTTTCAGCCACAACCTTAAACATTTTGAACATTTTTAAAGTTTCTCTTTTGATCTTTATTAGGTACACCCATGATATTTTTCTAAATTCATCTATAAATGAGATGAAATATTTGTTTACTCCACAATAAAGAGTAACAAAAGGACCACAAATGTCAGATGAAACTACATTTAGTACATGTTTGGTTCTCATTGACAGATGTTTCATAAAAGGTAGTCTATTTTGCTTCCCAGGCATGCACATGTCACATGATTTATCAGGTGTCACTATCTTAGGAAACCCTTCTACTAAATTCGTAGTATTTGACTTACCTAGAATTCTAAAATTCAGATGCCCATACCTTTTGTACCAAAGCTAGCTTTCTTCATTAGGAATTGATGAATAAAGACAGTGTAATTTTGAGGCCTTCAAACTAGCCTTCCAGATTTTGTTTTTGGTCAGAGTTGATTTCAGAACTATTCTTTTCTTCTTGTCATACAACTTCAGTGAGCCTCATTCCATGATTATTGAGAATCCTTTCTCTACTAACTGACCAATGCTCAGTAAATTACATTGCATACTAGAGACAAATAAAACATATTTTATCAATGTTGTTTTAACTTCCTTTCTTTGTATGACAATCTTGCCCATGCCTTCTGCCATTAAGCTTTTGATATTTTCCAGCTTCACATTTGTCTTCTTGTTTGAGTTAAAGTCAGTCAACAACCCCTTATGTCCAGTCATGTGGTTTGAACAACCAAAGTCTAAGTACCACATATCAGACGTTGGAGCCTCTGAAGAGGTAGTTATCATCAACATGACAAGATTTGAATATGAATCATCTTGCACCATGTTAGCTTAATTCGCACCAGTCTTTTTCTTTCCATTTCCAAACCAACAATCTGAAGCAAAGTGACCATACTTCTCACAATTGAAGCATTGAATCTTTCTATTGTCTTGAAACTTTTTCTTATTTTGAAATTTTCTAGATCATCCTCCTTCTTTAGAGGATTCAGATCTTTCTTCAAACTTCTTCTTCCCTTTACCATCTAGCGTGGCTTCTCTCTGGTGCTTTCCTTTTCCCTAATTCCACCTTTTCTTCATGTCATAAGAATCTCATTTTCTTGAATGAGCAATCAGGGCCTGTTCCAAATCTTTATTCTTCTCTCTTTGATTTAGTCTCAGTTCTCTGTCTTTAAGGGATCCTTGCAGATCCTCCATCTTCATTGTTTCCAGATCTTTTGTTTTCTCTGTCTTTAAGAGATTTCGAAATACCTTTTCAACCTTCATTTGTTCTCTCAACGTCTCTCTAGAATTTTTCATTTGATTGGTTAATTATTGAATCCTTGTGAAGAAATATGATACCGATTCACCCTCTTTCATATGCAGCAATTCATACTGCTTTCTCAAAGACTGCAGACACACCTTCTTGACCTTCGTATCTCCACCATAGTTTTTTTTCCAGTATATCCCATGTTTTTTTCAAAGCTGCAACATGAGCTATTTTATCAAACACCTCCGCTTCAACGCATAGATGAATGTAAAATTGATCATTCTGATATTTCTTCTTTGGTTCCTTGTATACCGCTTTTTGAGCATCAATCGCATTTTCTGCTAGGATTGAATCCCCTCTGCTACATACTCGGACACATCTTGAACATTGAAGATGACTCTCGTTTGAATGCACAATTTTCTCAATTCATGCCATCAAGAACCGAAAGATTTGCGAGAAAGTTGTTACCACCTATTCCAACAATAGCTACAATCACTATCGATTCTGGATTTCAATCGGTCTCATGATACCATATATTAGTGTTATTACACCTCAATTTTAATGTTGGTTAGGAAAGCATTGTAATACCATGTTATTGTTGTTAGCAGACATATAAAAATATTAAACAAACAATTCTTCCGTGATGTACTAGAAATACAATCAAGCTGGAGAAAAGGACTCCTCACATATAGTATATATCAATGCATTATTAAACATAATTATTATTAAATAATAATTAGTGGTATTCTTTCAAGTAGTGGCAATCAGGGTTTAAATTAAATTAAAGTTGATATGACAACTTGCCAATATTAACAAATAGTTATGTTACTGTCATTGCTTAGTCGACATACAAGTCAATTATATTGATGTGTTTTAACTCTCCTTAATCAAACATGGTTTAAGCTAATTCTACCATGATCAACTTTTCAAACCAGATTCATAGTATAATGGATAAAAAACATATTAATTTTGTTTAAAGGGAGAGAAAGAAAAAACCTTAGCCAGACAGAAAAAAAACATAAGTATCTTTTTCCATGTCTTGCATAAAATTGGAGTTGTCATTGAAATATTCATTTGTTTCCTAATATGTTGGAACCTAATATTTAATGGACATGGATTTTTACCCATGACAAGTTTCTAAAGTTGGGCCCATTCAATTATCATAAACGTGCTAGCTAGATTTGATCAACTAGCCATATAGTTCTTATCGGTTCTCAACTAGTTAACAAAGTTGTTGATAGTGTTGTCCCCAATGTGTCAAATTGTTTAGTCTAAAATGCATGTTTCTTGTTATGGTTCAAATGTCTTTGAATTCCATTTCACATTCAAGAATAAGGGGTGATTTATTTAGATGGTTTTGAATTCCATTTCACATTCAAAGTTTAATAAATAATGAAGATACAAACAATTTACATGTACAAGGATTGTTCTGTGAATTGGACTTATCCATAGAAGGATATGTCATTTTGGTAAAGATTTTCCACTTCTCAATTCTCAAATGTATAAATATTAAGAATATTTCATGTACGTAGAACACTTTTATTATAAAAACTTATAAAATTTAGGGTTAATAGGCATTCACTCTCCTGCAATACGAACGTGTTTCGGTTTATCCCTTTATTGTTGTCTAATGCAGGTTTTGACAACGATTTTTTTGAAAAAACCGTTGCCAAAAGGTAGATAGAGGAGAAAAGCAAAATTCACTAATATTACAGGGGTATAAATACCTATTAATCCTAAAATCTATAATAAACAAATGCAAGTTTTTTATTAAAGGTTATTCGCAGGATTGACCAGGGAATCTCAGAATATAGTACTAAATCTTTTGTGAATTTGGTGTAGAAAGGTAAAGGATTTCGACTTGGTCGAAATCTTTAAGTAAAATAGAATAAAATTTGAATGTGTTTGGAAATGTAAAGAATTCCAATAATATTAAAATGAAGATAAGTTTGAAAATAAAAAGTTAAGTGACAACAAATTAACAATGAAAAAAAATAATTGAAAAAAGGTAAATTGGAATGAAAGATTCTTTATATTTAATTGAAATGGTGTTTCAGAATTCATATATTTTGCTCAATTAAACTTGTTTCTCTTAAGCTAGATACTTTGAGTTTTGTAGTGAATTCAACACAACACGTTGAATCCTAATACTAGAACTCCTATTTATACAAGTGTAAAATAATTGTTTTGTAACATTCTTCTCTTCAACTCTTGCTACATATATTTTTCCATGTTTTTCGCTTCTAAAGTGTCTTACACGTGTTGTTGGGATAAGATTGAGAAGTAGTTACTCGTTTTGAACAAACACTTCTTCGTGCCAAAACACTATTGGTCGACGTGTCTTGCTAACGTTCAAATCGTGAACAAACACTTCTTAGAGTCCATATTTTTTGGGATTTTTAGACAGATCCTAAAAAGTCCGTTACACATTAGGGCTAGCTCGTATGGGCTGTAGGTAGTCCGTTAGGCCTACATAGTTGTAAATTTTAAAAAAAAATTATATTAATACTTGTATTCTTTTATTCTAAAATAACACGTTGATTTTTCTCACATCACTAAATTTTTTATCTATTATATTCAGTCTTTCTCTTTTAAATCTTATACATTAATATAATCAATATTTTTTCCTCGTATTCTATTAGTTTCTCTTATGTTAAATATTCGAGTATTTTTTAATATAATTTAGGATGTGTTGTATTTGAACACACATTATAGTATCTATAAAAGATGATATAACACTTAAAAATGTATTATATTTATAATAATATAATTTTTTATTTTATTTATGATAAATATTATGGATTTTTTAATTTAATTTTTTATTAGAAAAATACACTTTAGAGTCGGGTATCCCGAAGCCTATTTTGGATTGGGTTCGAGCAGTAATTTTCGAGTCCAAATTACAATAGGACTTTTTTGGCTCAGTCTCAAAAAGTTGAGATCTACCAAGGCCGAATCATTTAAGGTCGGGTAGTTCATTTTATCAGCTATACTCATAACATTAAAAATACATTTTAATGGTGTGTTTAGATAAGATAATTGAGTTTTATTTTAAATAAAAAATTTAATTGAAATTCAGTAGTTTTAAACTTTTTCGTTAAATCAAAATTATTCATTGTTAAAAAAAATTAGATCATTAATGTAAACTTTAAAATTTTAAATTTGAAAATAGAATCAAATTTATAATTTATTAAAACTTAAAGTAAATATAACATTTGCAGTCAATCTAACTCTCTTGTATTCTAACAATTATACATATAAGTTATTTTGGATTTGAGCTCTCTTCCTATATTGAGAAAGATCCAAATATGATTAACTTATTTGTCTCACTTATTTAAATAAAGAGGATCAATTTATGGTTGATAGAGATAAAGAAAAAAAAATAAGAATTCAAAAGAGAGAAAAGAGGAGAGAAATAAGTTAGCTATTGGAACTTTCTCAAATTGGAGGGCAGGTTCGCAATACATCTATCTAACTTTTGATCGTTCAGAATTTCAAAACAACGTCTAAGGTAAGAGTTATCTGCTTCGTACTTCGTGTATCACCCCATTTTCCTTTTTATTATTATTTGTGAATAATTGTGTGTTTTTTGTGCATTCGTTGTGATCAGTGTAACGGTGACGAGGGGTAATGACCTTAAGTAGTGAATCTTGAGGGTAGTAGGGGTGTGTGACTAATAATGTAGAAATCGGTGGTGAAGGGAGAGGATTAATTCTACTATTTTAATTTAATATTTGTTGACCATGGTGTAAAATAAATATTTAAATTAAATTATGGAGGGAGTTGTTAATTTATTTCATTAGTTAGGTGATAATGATAATATAATGGAATAAATAAAATAATTAGAGGTGTAGTAAGTAGAAGGGCATGGTGGTAATTATGTGGACAGTAAGTGAGGGTAAACAAGGCAATTCTTTATTTGTGGTATAACTGAGAGAATCAGAGAGTAGGAGTCATTATTCTTATTCTACGTGAAAGAGAAGGCAAAAAGGGAGAAAAATGGGAAGAGCTAGAACAAGAGGAAGTAAGAGGAAGAACTCATTGGAGATGAGGAAAGCTCGTCACTAAAAGGTAAGGGTGAGATTTCTTTAATCACTCAAGGGTTAGATGATGTAGGTAAGTGGATAGAAATCATTAGGTTGATGCCATGAATCGTTAATTGTGGGTTAATTGGGGTTTTTAGGGAAAAATCTATAACTAAAGGTTTGGAATTGACGAAATTATGGTATTTGAATTTTTGTGATTGTTGTGGATAATTTACATGTGATAATTATGGGTTTTAATGACTTAAACTGGGGTTATTGGGGTTAAAAATGCAGTTTAAGGGTGTAGAATCATAGGGGGAAGTGTTGTCATTGTAGAAATTTTTGGCTAGTTCGCAGAGCTCGCTCAACACGGTTTTAGCCCGCTCAGCGTGGTCCCCTCGGCAGCTTGATTTTGAAAACTTCGAAAATTCATAACTTTTGACTCGTAAGTCAGTTTGGGTCGCTGTTCGAATTGTTGGAAAGCTAGATTCATGTATTTTATGTTAAAATTATTTTCAATGATAAATTTTCAACTTTTCGAAGCGCCATATACGTTTTTCATGTAGGTCCCTAAATGTTGAATTGTGAAATGTGGGAGTTGGTGGTAGGAATGCGTGTTGTAGTTGTTGCTTATGATGTTGTGTGATGTTGTTATTGAGTTGTTGTGGCATAACTTGTAAATGCATTAACTGTTGTTTATGTGATAGTGTGATGATGTCGTTGAGTTGGTATGGCATGTTATGTTAGAGGCATGTGTTGGTGAGTTATATGCATGTTTTGTTGACGTTTGATGTGATAAAGTGTAATTCATGATTAAATGATGCAAAGATGTGTAGATGTTGTAGTTGCATAGAGATGTATGTTTCGATAAATGCATCTTGAGTGTTAACTGGTATTGATGTGGTGATGAAATGCTATATGTGTGCATTTATTTGTTGTTTCATGATGTTATTGATGGTGCATTGGTATGTGCATAAGTTGTGGGATGGCGGACCTGGATGGGATATCATCGTTTATCTGAATTCCTTGATGGAGTCGTTGTTGGTGGCGTGATTGAATTCAATCACAATTGTTGGTGCAGTCATGAAATATGGATCGTACATGACCATGAGACATGGGTTGTGGGTGTGATCATGGAATAGGGATCATATTGGACCATGAAATAGGAGTCGAGAGTTCCAATGGGAACTAGGATCATGAAACAGGGATCATTAATTGGTACTGCATGCATTGAGTCTATTTGGGTCTCATTTGAATTCTCTTTTTGGTTGTGTTGTATGATGTCTTGTATGATTATCGGTGATTGTCTATGCATAAATTGAGGTGTGTGATTCTCGTTGGATGTTATGACATAGTGAATAACTCGATGATGAATGCTTTCTATTTATATCATCCTTCTCTTTTGTTTGATTTGAGAATCTCACCCCTTATGTTAGAATGTTGCCTCTATGTGGGCAACATGCAGGTGATCAGGAGTACTTAGAGTTCATGGTTGGTAAAGTCAAAGTACTTCACTTTAGTTTGGAGTCTGCTCTGAAATGTAACAATGGCAGTTGGGAACGTTTCATATTGTTTTATTTATCAAAGAATGATTAGTGGTTTTATGATGTGAAAATTTGTTTCTTTAAGTTAATCGAAACCGTTATATTTGTTGATCAAAATGAATAATTTTCCGCTGTGTAATAAAGATGATTTTCGAATTAAAGTTGCTTTGATATTTATTATATGTTACATGTCCATTAAGAGCAAGTATATTGTTAAAATTAATGCCTTAAATTATGTTTGGTTTTAAATTTTACTCTGATTTTATTGATTAAATATTACAGGGGAATTTAGGGTGCTACAAGTGGTATCATAGTAGGTCGGTTCGTCCGACCAGGTTGTGTATCATAATGGTGTTATCCTTGAGAGAAGACGGTCAGGTGTTCTCGTTGTTCGCTTCCTTGTGAGGAGGGAAGGTGATGTTGTGGCTAGAGTTTGGTCGGTGATGTGTGGAGTACCCTGACGTGTTTCCTTGGGAGGTATATAGTAATCTTTAGTTGAAACAAGGTGATGATATTCTAGGAACGAATGGTTGGAGTTAAACCATGTGTTTGCCAGTTGTTTGAATGATGGTGTAATGTGTCGTTGAACGTTATTATAGCTGTGTAAGGATGGTTTATGCCTCATCATGATTGTCGGTGTCTATAAACAAATTGAGGAACTGTTCACCCTTAATCTCTTGTTGATAGTGGACGGAATCATGTTGGATGGGATAAACGTGCCTTTCTAGCTGGAAAAATATGTACAGTGAATTGTTTGGTTTTGAGCCAAGTGCTCACGGAGTGTTTTGGTTAGTCGATGCAAATTCCTATATCTGAATATGAGGCGAATTTGAGGCTTAGGTGTGTCAATTGAATATTATTGATGGTTACTCCTTAGATAGTAGAGAGTGAACTTAAATTTGACGAAGGTGAAAAGTCGAGGTTTGTCTCTGCTAAGTGAGTAGAAGAACTCTATAGAGAAGAGGCTCTGATCTTTGCCATGATTGCGAAGATGGTGTTACGGAAATTGGAAGAAAGGTCACAATGATGAATTTTCAGTTGTGTGTGAGTTTCTAATGTGTTTCTAAAGGATATATCGGATGTGATGTTAGAGATATAGAGAGAGGTGGAACTCTCTATTGATCTTGTCCACAGTACTAGATTTTATGGCACCATACAGGATGTTGGCATCAGAATTAGTAAAACGGAAAGATCTGTCAGAAAATTTATTGGAAATGGGAATCGTGAGATCAAGGACATTGTCTTGGAGAACTTCAATATTATTGGTAAAGAAGAGGATGATGGCATGAGATTACATGTTGATCGATGAGTAGTATGGAAACTCATAGTTGTGTTCAGATAGCTTGGGTTTTGAATTATGATGAATCATAATGATTAGACATTCCCTGATGGTATTATTTTCTTTATGAGTTGAAATCCCATGTCAACGGAATCTTGAGTGAGTCGGGACCCCGTAAGAAGAATAGATATGGAAGGTGGTAACGAAAACCGGAGGTTGTTAAGCTATTTTTGGATAAATTTCTTGTGGTTTGTGGGAATAAGATGTTGAGATTCATGGTATCAATGTTGTTGTAACTGTGTTAGTATGTGTTAACACGATTGTATGTGTGTTTTCATCGATGTTTTAACATGTTGAACCGCGAGACGCGACATTGATTGTGCATTATCTGTTGTTGTCATGGAGTTGTGATGGTGAGGTAGAAGTATGGTTATATACCTTGGATTGATAAGATAAATATAGAATATGATGTAGGTAATTTTTGTTTCCTCCAAAATTCATGAATTGAGAATCCAATTGGTGTGGGACTTGATGCGTTGGAAAGCTGGTCCAATAAGGGAGTAAATGGAAAGTTGAGACCATGATTACTTGGTTGTGTTAATTCAGATTAGGGTATTATTGTGGATCCATCTCAAATAAAGGTAGTTCTACCATGAGGAAGCTCGGAAGTGGGTTAAAGGGAGTATAATATTCTTGGAATTTGTTGGTTATTATCACGGAGTTTTGTAGCAGGAATTGCAAAGGGCGCTTAGCACCATTGAGCGTGCTTAGCACGTTATGTAAGGTTTTATGCTCCTCGAGGCAGAAACGAGTGCTCTTAGCGCGAGGTGGCACTCGCTTAGCACGGTGTAGAAGTGAAAAAGACAATTTTCTTGTATGCCTCAAAATATGGGAATAATAAATTATTCTTGTTGAATAGCTTCATAAGTTTGGAGTATAAATAGGGGACTTTTATTTTTGATCATTTGAGTGAATTTCAAGGCCTCCTTTATCAGATGCCAGGAATGAGTATCAAATTTAATGATGAACTTTTGAGACTATTTCTATTGTTATCTTTACTAGATTCTTAGGAGACATGTCGGTTTCTATCACAAGTTCTTCTCCTAGAGGTGTTATTTTATTGGAAACAGTTAAGGATGATATTCTTAATAAGGAGATGAGAATGAAGGCACACGATTCTTCATCTCATTCCGAGTTACTTGTCACTGAAAATAAGGGAGAAGTCATAAAAAGGAACCGAAGGGTGGTATAGAGAATAACATAAGCAAGTCCAAGTTACGATACAAGAATCTAGAGTGTCATTATTGTCACAAAATAGGACATGTACATAAGTATTCATATTAGTGGAAAAGAGATAACAAATGCAAGAAAGGTAAGTATAAACAAAGAGACCATGAAGATCAGGATGATGATCATGTTACTATTGATACTAGTGAAGATCTTGTTATCTACCTTGATCATGAGTCTGTTAATCTTGTATCTGACGAGAGCATGTGAATAGTTAACAGTGGTGCTACATTGCATGTTACACCAAGGAAGCATTTCTTCACATCTTATACTTTTGGTGATTTTGGAGTGTTGAAGATGGGTAATGATGGTGTATCTAAGCTAATTGGTGTTGGGAATATTTGCTTGCAAACCAACATGGTAATGTAATTTTTGCTTATAGGTGTCAAACATGCTCCAGATGTCCGCTTTAATTTAATATCTCTGCATATGGTAGATGAATGTGGTTATGATAATCACTTTGGATATGGAAAGTGGAAACTCAACAAAGGTAACTTGGTTGTGGCTATAGGGGGAAAATTTATAAATTGAATTGGATAAAAGCTTTGGTTGTTAGGGACGGTGTGAATGTTATCTGTAACGCCCTGTTTATTTAATTATTTATTTAATTAAATATTATCGTATATTTGGTGTTGATTTGTGTTGATTGTCGGAATTGTGTTAAGTTGTTAAGTCACTTTTAGTTGATTAGGTCGATTAAATTGATTTATGTTGTGTCGTTGTTAGTTGGATTAGGTTAAGTTGATTAAGTTGTGGATTTAATAGTAGAATTATACTAATCTTGATAAGTGGATTTGTTTGTGAATAGAAGTAGTAAAGAGTGGGGGTGTATGATTTAGGCCTAATGGAACTTATTAAGATTAAGAAAAACCATAAGTTAAATTAGAATGTAGAAAATAGGTTATCAAAAAAAGAAAACAAGAAGTTCAGGAAGAGGTTACGTGAAGTTGCTTAAGAGAGGAAAATCTAGGTTTCCGATCAAAGTGTTAGAGCCGCCTTCAATCAAAGGTAAAGGTGGGGTCCTAACTCTATAATCGGGATATATGATGAATACATGTGAGATTGGGTGTATAAATTGTCTCTTTCAGTATGTTGTGTTGTTTTGGTTGAATAAGAGAATTGAATTGTGTTGTTGAATTAGTCATAAATTGATTATTCTGTGTTGTTTGTTTATGAGTATGTTGTGTGGCTGTTGAATTTGTGTACCGGGTCGATTGGATAATTAGTCTGAGATGAAACTATGAAGGAATTACAAAGACGAAAGAAGAATGAGAGAAACAGAGAAGAATGCAGGTTTTGGTTATGGGGCGGCCGTCACAATTGTCAGACGTCCGTCTAGGAAGTGTGACGCCCATCACTTCCCTGGGATGACCTTCAAAAGTTACCAAGGTGACAACGGTCAGGGGTGTGGGACGATGGTCACACGGGTTATGTTGAAATTTTGCCTTCTGCTTCGTGGTTTCTGTTGTGTAGCCTGGCATATTTATTTATACCTTAGTTTAGTTCAAAATCATAATTAATTTAAGTAACTAATTACCAGAGACTTAATTAATTGCATTAGGACTATTATAAGTAATTAAATCAATATTATGATGAATTAGTATGTGGATAATTAAGTAACAGTAAGGTAGTATCGATATTACTAACAGTGTTGTAGGTCTTTAACAGAGGCATGATAGTAGGCTACTAATAAGTAGAAATAACAAAGTGTAGTAGATAATTTCATTAATTGGTTTTAGTTGGGACATTGCGAATTAGAATGTAGTGTAATTGGTTGTTCTTATGTGGTATTCCTTTTTGTTGTAAGTTCTGAAGTTGTTGGTTGTGGAGTTATTGCAGTGCCTATTCATGGCAAGAATACAAGTTGCAGGCCTATGGCCAAAGTTGAAATGTTGTTGTGTTTCTATGTAGTTATAATTGTTGTTGTTTGACATTCATATTGAGTCGCATGCATAACATTATTTAAGTTGGAGTTGTTGCTTGGTAAGTTGGCCTGGATTGGCAAAATATAGTTGAAGGCTTAGGCCTTAGTTTTGACACCTCGATTCATTGGAAACAAATTATTAAGTTGGGAGTTCTGCTCCAATGGTACCACATTCATGCACATTTGTCTAAGTTGCATAATATGTTGTTGTGTTGTATCTTGTGTTGTTTGAAGTTGTCTGTGAGTTGTGAAGTGATGGTTTATATAATTCAATCCAATATGTAATTTATCATATATTTGTTATATTTTTCGATATCTCACCCCTTCTGTTTGAATGTTGCCCTCTGTTGGTAACGTGCAGATAATCCAGAGTAGAGAGGCTTACCTTACTAGATTCGAGTCGGTGTTGTCGCTCTGATACGTAGGACTCGGGGGGGGGGGGATAACGCATGTTTTCTGTTGATGTTAGATTTTATTATGTTACTGAATTTTAAGATGTTTTCATTAAAGAATTTTTGGTTTTGAGTTGTTTTGATGTCGAATACAGGTTATGTTGTATTAAGTTGAATTTTATGAATTTGTTGCGTAGTAATGATAGTATTCTATTTTTAAGACTAATCAGGTGTCTGAATCTTGTTCTTTAAGTTGAAAATGTAGCATCTCATTTGTTTGTTGAAGTTTTTATAACTCGGATTTTATTATTGATTTCCAGGTAGAAATGGGGTGTTACATTAGTGTATCAAAGCAGGTCGGTCCGTCCGGCCAAGTAGTTGAGTCGTAGCTGTTTAACAATCAAGTATTGTTAGATAGTTATAAGATTTGTTTGTGTTGTAGTGTTAATTTGAGATGGTTAGAAATAATGATATTGTGATGGATGCTGCTATGCAAACAATGGCTCGGGCTGTGCAGAATTTGTCGAATGCTGGCGTGGATGCTGGATCTCGTGGTTTGGTGACTTTTCAGAAGGAGAATCTGCCTACCTTCAAGGATAAGTATGATCCTAATACGGCGTTGGCTTGGTTTAAAGAGATTGATAGAATCTTCCATGTGATGGATTGCACTCCAACTCAGAAGGTTTGGTATGGGACTCATATGCTGGTAGTCGAAGCTGATGACTAGTGGCTATAGACTCGTCAGAGATTGGATGCTGCAAGTGATGAGATCACTTGGGTTGTGTTCCATAGGGAATTTCTGAGGAAATATTATCCAGAGGATGGTCGTGGAAAGAAGGATATTGAGTTTCTCTTCCTGAAGCAAGATAACATATCCGTTACTAATTATGCTTCGAAGTTTGTTGAGTTGGCTAAGTTTTACCCGCACTATAATAAGGGAATGCTGAATTTTCAAAGTGCATCAAGTTTGAGAATGGGTTGCGTCCTGAGATTAAGAAGGAAATTGGATATCATAAGATTTGTGTCTTTGTTGATTTGGTTGATATCTATAGAATTTATGAAGAGGATAACAATGCTCATTACAAGAATATTAATGAGAGGAAGGGCAAGCACAAACAGAGTCGTGGAAAGCCTTATGATGCTCTTGTTGGGAAAGGTAAACAAAAAGTGGGTGATGGTAAGAGTACTAGTGGGGGAGATGCTCCTGCTGGCGTTGTTTGTTTCAAATGTGGGAAACCTGGTCATAAGAGTAATGTGTGCATTGTTGAAGTAAAGAGGTGTTTATGTTGTAGTAAGACTGGGCATGTAATATCTGAATGCAAGCATAAAGAGATGATTGGATTCAACTGTGGTGAAGAGTAACACAATAGTAGTCAGTGTGAGAAACCAAAAAATGTGCAGACTGGAAAGGTATTCGCATTGGCTGGGACTCAGACAACTAGTGAGGATAGACTCATCAGAGGTACATGTTTCATTAATAGTACTCCTTTAATTATTATTATTGATATTGGTGATACTCATTTATTTATTGTTGTTGATTATGTTAAAAAGATTGGGTCTTAAGTTGTCTGCTATGAATGGGGAACTGGTCGTCGAGATTCCAGCTAAGGGATTGGTAACTACTTCTCTTGTGTTTCTAAAGTGTCCTTTATATATCTTCGATAGAGACTTTGTTGTTGATTTGGTGTATCTTCTGTTAACCAGAATGGATGTAATTTAAGGAATGAACTGGTTAGATTATAATTATGTTCATATCAATTGTTATAGCATGTCAGTGAGGTTTTCTACTCTAAGGAGGAGGGAGTTGGTTTGTTGTCTTTTAGAGAGTTGCAGTAGTTGATGAAAGAAGAAGCTCAGATGTTTTTTTTGATGGTAATGTTATCTATTGAGAGAAAAGCTAACATTGAGGAGTTGCAAGTGGTGTGTGAATTCCTAAAGTTTTCCTTGATGAAATTACTGATGTACCGCTAGAGAGAGAAGTTGAATTTGCGATTGCTCTTGTACGTGGTACTAGACTTGTGTTTATGGCACCGTACATAATATATGCATCTGAATTGTCAGAGTTAAAGAAACAATTGGAGGAGCTACTTGAGAATTCTTTTTGAGACCAAGTGTATTGTCGTGGGTAGCTCCAATGTTTTTAGTAAAGAAGAAAGATGGAAGTATGGGATTTTGTGTTGATTTTAGATAATTAAATAAAGTCAAGCTTAAGAACAAGTGTCTGCTTCTGAGAATAGATGATTTGATGCATCAGTTGGTAGGTGTTCGTGTGTTTAGCAAGATCGATTTGAGATCGGGTTATCATCAGATTAAAGTGAAAGATGAGGATATTCAGATGACGACATTCAGAACATGTTATGGACATTACGAGTATTCGGTGATACCTTTCGATGTTACTAATGTTTCGGTAGTATTCATGGAGTACATGAACCATATTTTCCATACCTATTTGGATCGTTTTATGGTGGTATTCGTTGATGATATATTAATTTACTCTAAGACAGAAGAAGAGCATGCAGAACACTTGAAACTAGTATTGCAAGTTTTGAAAGAGAAGAAGTTGTATGTGAAGTTGTCTAAGTGTGTGTTTTGGTTGAAGGAAGTTAGTTCCTTTGACATGTCATTTCAGGAAGTGGCATTATTGTGGATCCATCTAAGGTAGATATTGTGTTGCAGTGGGAAACTCCAAAGTCGGTTACTGAGATTAGAAGCTTTTTGGGTCTAGTTGGTTATTATAGAAGGTTTATAGAAGGTTTTTCTAAGTTGGAACTTCCATTTGACTTGTAAAAGTAAAGATTTTATATAGGACGTTAAAGGCGAAGAAATGTTTACAGAATTAAAGAAGAAGTTGGCGTCGGCTCCGGTTTTGACACTACCGAAATCAGGAGAACTGTTTGTGGTATATTGTGATGCTTCTATGATGGGTTTAAGAGGTATGCTTATGCAGAATAATAAGGTAGTTACTTATGCACCAAGACAGTTGAGAACTCATGAAAATAACTATCCTACGCATGACTTAGAACTTGCTGCAATTGTTTTTATGATGAAGTTTTAGAGACATTATCTTTATGGTTCTAAATTTGAAGTGTTTAGTGACCATAAGAGTTTAAAGTATTTGTTTGATCAGAAGAAGTTGAATATGAGGCAACGACGGTTGTTGGAGTTATTAAAGGATTATGATTTCGGTTTGAGCTATCATCCGGGTAAAGCTAATGTTGTAGCTGATGCTTTAAGTCAGAAAATGTTGCATATGTTAACGATGAAGGTTAAAGAGTTGGAAATAATTGAATAGTTCAGGGATATGAATTTAGTTTGTGAAGTGACACCGAAGAATGTTATATTGGGAATGTTGAAGATTAACAATGATTTTCTAGACAGTATCAGATAGGCTCAAAAGTTAGATGTGAAATTCGTAGATTCGATGGTAGGAATCGATTAGTCTGAAAATAGTGATTTGAAGTTACACGTGCATGGTGTGTTGAGATTCTGTGATCGAATTTTTATTCCTGATGATGCAGAGATGAAGAAAGCAATCCTTGAAGAAAGTCGTAGGAGTAAGTTGAGTATTCATCCAAGAGCTACAAAGATGTATCAAGATTTAAAGAATTTGTTTTGGTGGCCTGGAATGAAGAATGATGTAGCATGTTTTATGTATGCATGTTTAACTTGTCAAAACTCAAAAGTTGAACATCAGAATCTTACACGATTAATGCAAATATTAGAAAATCCAGAATGCAAATGGGATAGAATTTCGATGGACTTTGTGACAGGATTTCCTAATACTTCATGAGGGCATGATTAGATTTGGGTGATCGTTGATAGGCTTACAAAGTCGGCTCACTTTATTCCTATTAACATTAGTTTTCCAGTATCTAAGTTGGCAAAGATTTGTATGAGAGTAATTGTAAAGTTGCATGGTTTTCCTTTGTGTATTGTGTGGGATAGAGATATGAGGTTTACTTATGATTTTTGGAAGAGTTTTCAAGAGGCTTTAGGTTCTAAGTTGAGGTTGAGTTCAGTGTATCATCCTCAGTCAGATGGTCAGACAGAGAGAACTATTCAGTCCCTAGAGGATTTGTTGAAAGTGTGTGTTCTTGAGCAGAGAGGTTCGTGGGATACTTATCTTCTGTCGATAGAATTAACTTATAATAACAATTACCATTCTTGTATTTGAATTACACCTTTTGAGGCGTTGTATGGTCGGAGATGTAAGACTCCTTTGTGTTTGCATGAATTTGGAAAAAGTGTAGTGCTTGGACCTGAGATTGTTAGAGAAATTACTGAGAAGGTGAAGAAAATTCGAGTTATCATGATAAGCGAAGGAATGATTTAGAATCTCAAGCTAGTGATCATGTATTTTTTATAGTTACACATGTAACCGGTGTTGGATGTGCATTGAAGTCAAAGAAGTTCACTCCTCATTTCATTGGTCCATATCATATTTCAGACAGAGTTGGAAATGTTGCTTATAGAGTGGCTTTACCGCCTAATGTTTCAAATTTGCATGAGGTGTTTCACGTGTCGCGACTTCGGAAGTACATTTTAGAACCATCTCGTGTGATTAGTGTCGCTCCCGAAAGATGAGGCTGGCTCAAATAAGGTACAGACGTGAACGGTCGGCGAAAGGATGGAATGAAAAGAGTCGCCAGCTAGGCATTTTTATCCCGAAGGAAAGGTAATGTTGCATAGACCTAGAAAGATATGGATAAGACGGTTGCGAACCAGAGAGACTGAGAAAGGGGGTTGGTTACAACCTGGGAAGGTATTAGCACCCAGATTGTCCGCCGTACTCGACGGGATCCACGCTTAAAAGATTTGTGTTTTAAAGGGGTAGTGTCAGTGCAATCTGTGTATAAAAGAAACTGGAAAGAATGCAAGTGTCAGTGTAGGAATGAGATTCCCAAGATCATGAGGCTAAAAGAATAATGCTGGAAGGAGGGGGGATATACAGAGACTTTTGTTCGATAACTGTTAAGTTATGCCTACGTATCCTCTCGTGCAATGAGGAAGTCAGAACATCGTAGTTCGACCCAAAGAGACTGAAAGATGAATTGACTTGTGAACTGCTTGCTTGTCTATGCTCAAGTGTATGACCTGTCTGGCTCAGGTGCAAACTGTCTTGCATTAGACGGAAAAAGCAAGTTCCCGTTTATGAGTGAGTGTGATGAGAAAAGAATCCCGGAGGAGACGATTATTGTTTGTTTTTGAGTTTTCAGTCTTTTATTTCTTTTGAAAGTTTTTCATAAGTTAATGGGCTTAAGTCTAAACCAATGGGTTAGTAAACTCATCACATCTTCCCTCTGATTAGGGGTAATGAGAATACCTTAAGTGTGAAGTCAGCATCTCACACTTAATCACCATGGTGGAGGATTAAGATCATTAACCTACTTGTGATTATTTAGATGTTTTTGGTGGTTTTTGTTTGGTGTTAAGTAATGAGATTAAGCCATAATCAGGGATTAAACAGACTCATTACACCATCCTAATAGAAGGATAATAGATGAGAATGTTTAAGCTGAGGAAAACTCCTCAACTTAATCCATGATTAAGGATTAACCTCATGTCAAAACAAAGCCTTTATTAGATGGATTTTAGTTAATGATATGATGAAGAAGTGATTTTTATGCTTTGTAAGACAACTTGAGGGGGACTTGTCCATTAACACTAGGGTTAGTCCTTCTTAACCAATTAAGGAAGAATTAGAACCCTAATGTAAGGCCCAAGTTACAAGTTTGATGTCTTGGTGATTATTAGATGGATTGATTAAAAGAGTTAAACACATTAAGGGTTCAACACTTAGGATCAAAGTTATACACTCCATCCTAATAGAAGGATACATGTATAAGCTTAATCACAAAGCCTTAAAACCTTTAGGGTTTAGTCCTTGATTGTGAGATGAGAAGATAAGACTCAATGAGACACAAAGGTAAAACTAAGTGGGGGGAACTAAGCAAAAACCTAATCATTGTCATGCTTGGTTGTTCCTAAGGTTTGTGAGGTTTACAAGAAAGATCTTCAGAGAAACCACCAGGAAACAGATGAAAGGATCAAAGAAAAGCAAAGTAACTTGCTTCATTTAAGAAGACAAGTCACTTAAAGAAAGAAAGTAAGAAGAGCAAGAATGAGCAAGCTCAATCTGAAGCACAAGAAAAAATGCAGCAATGATGCATAAGAGGAGATGAAAAGAAATTGTGATAAGTGAAGGCAAATTCACTTCTCAAAGTAACTTACCACCTGAAAAGTTAGTGAAAGAAATGCAATGCAATACAAAATGAGATGAAATGACATGATGCAAACAAAAACCAAAAGCATGTGTGTGATGATAATGATGCTATGAGATGATGCAAACATGAAACAAGACATGAGGATGATCATACAAACATGAGGATGCAAGAGAAGCATGCTTAGAATCATGGACATACATGAAAAGTTATCAAATGCAAATGACATACAACATGGCAAATGAAAAATTCAATGATCAAACATGATTCTAACATGTCATAAGATGTATTATGAATCAAATGGATGCACAAAATGTCATGGCAAGTCATGGTATGCAAGCAAATGGAAGATGGATGCAAATGAAAGCCCAAATTAGAGTTTATGATCAATGCTCAAAACAAAAATCAAAACCAGAAGCAAACATCATGATAAAAAATTGAAAATGCATTCAAAGGAACCCTAAACCTATACAAACTCACTGCCCAAAGGAGGGGTTCTAACTCTTAACCTAATGAGGGTTATGAATTTCTCAAGATTGTTAGGGTTTTAAGGTACCTTGTCAAGAAAAATGCCAAACAAATAGGAAATGCAAGATCAATTCATGCCAATTTAATCCTATAAACTACATGCTATACAAGATGCAATGCAAAAAGAATCAAAGTCCAACTGTTAAAGGCTAGGTAGAAATGAATTTTTGAAGATTGAATCAAAATAATACCTTGAAATGAAATTAATTCCATGGAAAATTGTCAAAAGACATCAAGATCAAAAAATAAATTTGGTTTGAGAGTTGGACAATGTTTCTAAATGATTTTAAATGTTTCATGAATTTTTTTTGTGATTTTTAAATACCTAAAAGTATTTTTAATTAATTAATTCTCATTAATCAATTAAAAATAAACTTTTAAATGATTTAAAAATAATTTTTAATGCAAAAAATAAAAATAAAAATGTTTTTGGTTTCTGAAAATTAATAAAAGCTTGAATAAAAATTTTCAGAATTTTTCCAATGATTTTTACTATTTTTAATAAAATGTAGAAAACAAATGAAATAAAAAGAAAATAAAATGAATTTAAACTGAAAAATATGAAAGTCAACAGAATCAATGGCTGAGGTTCAAACTCACACGCGCGCGAATTGACTTGGCGCTCATCTGGACGGCCAGCATTCAAAATCTCCTAATTATGATTAAACCCTAATTAAATGCCCTAATGACTTTCAGATGACCGGAACAGTGTTCCGGTCATCTTCTCCGGCGAGACCAAATCACTATCTCTCTCTACACGCAATGAAAATGAAATCTAATTGCCCATAATCCATCCCCATTCAACACTGAATCAAAAACCCCAAACAAACATCATTTTTCATCCATTAATCAAGCAAATCGAAGCAAAACACATTTAGGGCAAAAAGTTTCAGACAGCTCATACATGCTCAATATTCCACCATTTTCATTTTTAAACACATCATGATGATCAGGATAACATATAGAATCAATTTATAACAAGCAAAATGAGTTCTGGAAAATTTGTTCTTGATGGATACCTGAACTGAAGTCCTTCGAACAGGAGCTTTCTGACCCTTTCTCCTATGCAAACTCACTCCTTTGATCCCCCTGAGCTCAATGGAATGCTTCACAACTCTTGTTGATGGCTGGTTTGAGAGATGGCAGAAGTTCTGTTCAAGGGAGGGTGGTGATCATGTTTTTGTTTCAGTGGCTTTCAGGCTATGGTGATGAGTGGTTTTTGATCAGTGAAGCATGTTGAGTTTGTTTGTGAAGTTTGTTTGTGTGTTTGAGGCTTGTGCTGAATGTTTCGAATGCTTTTGCAAATGGGGTGGAAAATGAGAGTGCTACGTTCTTGGTGCTTTCAGGCCTGTGTCTTGAGTGAAATGGCTTGCTTTTGGTTTGTATAAACAAGTGTGATAGGTCAGATGAGTTGATGTGTACAGCTGTGATTGGTATGGCTCAAGTTGCCAAAATGTCAAATTTGTGTAAGAGAGGTATGGGCTCCTAGCTAGCCAAGGACAAATGGGATGTCCTGTGCAGCAAGAAGTGTGGAGAGCCCTAGGATTGATTATGAAGTCAGCAAGCAAGTGGATTCATCCTTGAGTGAGGTTTTGCAACTTGCTCCATTCTTGGCTCTTTTGAAATTTCTTGTTCCACAAGTCACAAAATGATCAAACTCTTGGTGAATTCTGATCTTTAGGCATTGGCTTATGTTTGTATGATGACTAGAAGTCCATTTGGTAGCACAATTTGCTTTGGCAAGTGATTTTGCAACTTTGCCTCTTTGGTAGAAAACTTCAAATTTTGTGATTTTAGCCAACTTTGACAAGCCATAACTTTTGATCCAAAATGAATTAGGTCATGTTCTTGTAATTTTTGAAAAGGGAATGATCCATTCTACAACTTTCATGACCAAAGTTTTTTCATTTGAAGCATTTTTGAATCAAAAAGCAAGGGTTGAAAAAGTTTCCCAAAATAGCAATTTTCAATATAAGTCAACTTTCCCAAAAAGTCAACTTTGCAAATGGCTTGAAATTCTTCAATTTTGTGAACTTCCAACATCTTATATGATCAAATAAAGATCATACACAATCAAAATGATGAAGAACACCCTTTGGTTGGGTCATTGGGGGCCTCAGATGCCCTGATTTTACACTAACTTGCTCAAAAAGTCAACTCTTGATCAGATGACTTCCCCATTGAATTTCTTTATGAAAATTGATATGCATGCTCCCTATACCATATAGAGACCAATAGAAACAAGAATGACCAAAAAATTTGGAGTTATGGCCTCTGAAACCAAAACCCTAATTCTAGGTCATCTGTGCAGTTAAACCTGGCTCTGCTTCCATGCCATTCTCAGTTCTTGTGATTCTTTGACATTCTTGACTTTGAGGGGATATAATATGATGCTTGAACATACATGGATCCCTTTGAAGTGATTGATGACCTTTGGAGTGGCTCAAGAAGCTCTTGGATTGCTCAGATCACAAACCCTAGATGTAGATGACTTTGAACTAATGCAATGAATAAAAAATGTGGTATGAGATGCTATGATTGAGTTTATGCATATGAGGAGATCACAAGCCATGGTGTGAATGGGTGAGGGCAAATTTGGGGTGTTTACAGCTGCCCCTATTCAAACATGAGTTGGCTGTGCAGGATGTAAGCGACGGCTTATCAGGCGAACAAGATAACTTGTGGTTGAATACCAAAGACAATCCAAAATTTGCACTCACAGAATGAAGAAGAAAAGGGATATAGATTGTAAAAGAAAAATAAAGTATATTATAAAGTGCGGGCAACGGAGGATGACCGTCGAGCAGAGGACGACTGCTGGGGAAAGAGCAATGACGGGGACGGCCGACACGCTGGGAAAAGTGCGGGAAATAAAGCAATGACGGGGACGGCCGACAAGTTGGGGATAAAAGGGATTATGATGGGGACGGCCATCAAGTAAAGCTATACGACTTTCTGGGGATTAATGAAAAATGATGGGGACGGCCATCAGGTTCATAAAGTAATGTAAGCAACAATGGGGACGACCATCGGGCTAAACTGATGAAGGACGATCATCAGGAAAAGGAAAAGGGACCACGACGGGGACGGCCATCGGGTTAAAGAATAAATGAAATAATGATGAGGAACGGTCATCAAAGGTGAAGGACGATCACCTAGCAGGGGACGGCTGCTCTAAAAGGGGTAAGATGAGGGACGATCATCTAAGGTGAAGGACGATCACCTGGCAGGGTACGGCTGCCGAAAATATCACGACATAGGACGTATGTCGGGTAAAAGGTCAACGATGGGGACGGCCATTGGATGAGCATGATGAAGGACGATCATCAAGAGGTGAAGGACGATCACCTAGCAGGGGACGGCTGCTCTCAAGGTTTATCATGACATAGGACATATGTTAGATAACAAAATCAACGATGGGGACGGCCATCGGATAAAATGATGAAGGACGATCATCAAGAGGTGAAGGACGATCACCTAGCAGGGGACGGCTGCTAAAAAAAATCACGACATAGGACGAATGCCGGATAGAAAAGATCAACGATGGGGACGGCCATCGGATGAGCATGATGAAGGACGATCATCAAGAGGTGAAGGACGATCACCTAGCAGGGGACGGCTGCTCTCAGGGTTTATCATGACATAGGACGAATGTTAGATAGAAAAGAAATTCTGCTTTGCTGGCGACCTACTGGGGAATAGTAAACACGGAAGAGTGTTTATATCCAAGAAATAAAAGGTATAAGTGTTTTGAGGTTGTGTATAGATTAAAGATGTGTACGAGCATCCTTAAGACTACGATACGGACGAGTATCGGGTAGAAACAAATACTGACACGTGTTCAGAGATGATGATACGGACGAGTATCAACTGGTTAACAAGGAACACGGACGAGTGTCGATTCTGAGGGGACTCTACTGGGGAAAATTAGACACGGACGAGTGTCTAATATTCGAGAAGACATAAGCGTTTGACACGGTGTATGGATTAAAGATGCGGACAAGCATCCTTAAGACTATGATACGGACGAGTATCAGGTAGAAACAAACGCTTGACGCATGTCCTGAGATGATGATACGGACGAGTACCAACTGGTTAACAAAGAACATGGACTAGTGTCGAATCTGAGATGATATAAGTGATGTATACAAGATACGGACGAGTATCTGTATAAGTGAAATAAGAGTAATAAGTATGAGTGGTGTAAGGACAAGTGTTAACTTGCTGGAGAGAGTGACACAGACGAGTGTCAAGAGAGTTATATACAAGTATATGCTTTACAAAGTGTTTTAGGTTACTGTGCTGGGGAAGGTGACACGGACGAGTGTCAAGGAATTGTATATATATGTATTTGTGAGTGCAAAGAGGATGCTTTGGCTTTCTGCTGGGGATATGACACAGACGGGTGCCACAAGGAGGTACTTGTTTTGTGAGAGGAATGTATGGGCTCTCTGCTGGGGAATATGGTGAGCATTCTGTATATTGTTGATGGATTGTCAGTATTCACAAGTGTTTGATTCAGAACATGGCTTATGATTATGCAATATGTTTGATTTTTGCCGTAATGCTCCGTTTTAGATGGAATGCTACGCTTTGTCGGGGCGAATATGATGCGAATGCTATGATTATGCAAAGATAACGATCCGGGATTCGGATCCCGATACCACGAAGATTCCTGGTCGATCTGTTTGAAGTGGACATCCCAGATGGGGGTGAGATCATTGGTAGATCTGATGAGATGTATCTGCTTAGGGGAGTAGGCCACTGATAGACCCATCCTTGGTAATGAGGAACCCAACTGGGGTTTGTGGAAGCCTTCGTCACTCTGTTGTGATTCCTTCGTGTATTGTTCTTTTCAGGTAGAGGTTGACACTCTGTGGGGTGATGGTTCCCTGGCTTATATACCTGGCTGCGGAGGAATAGTAGATGGCAATTCGGCTGGGGAGAAATAACAAGTGGCAACTCAGCTGGGGAGAACACTTCGGGTGCTAAGACTGATTTAGTGTTGATTTTCCAGCTTGCTGGGATGAAGCTTACATGCCCCATGTTGCGCTTTTGAATACCTGCAATCTTGCAAAGACAGAGGGACGCCCAAGTAATCCCGAGGTATCCTTTACTGGATCCCATCATGAGAGTTCAGACATTCCCGGGAATAAGTATATTTCCTGCAAGCACATAGTTTTAGAAAGACGCATCTGTATTTATGCAATCGATATATTAATGACATCAGACATTTTCGCAAATAAAAGAGTACGAGACAACGCGTGACTAAAAGTCTGATTTTATTAATTCATGTGCCCTGAATTGGCAAGATACAGTCAAAGAAACATATCCCCTAAAATGAGGAGATTGTTACAAATTGAGAAACAAAATGCTGGCAATGTTGACGACGCTTCAAGGAGCTTCCCTTTTGCTATGACTCGTATGACATTTGACGTTCTTCTCGTCTTACTTTCTGAAGAAGGCTGATTCTGAGAGAAGCTTGATCTTTTCGAGGTTTACCAAGTTGTAGGTGATACAGACGAATTCAGAATGCAGTTGTTCGCTTGTTCCCTTATTTTGCATGGATCGCCCTTTCGGGTTTTCAATCCATCGGGATACCCATTTTTGCCTGAGTTGTCCAATGCGGCTTTTCAACTCAGCGGGTGTACATTTTTTGTTTATTTTCCCTTATTTTTGCCCGAGTCTTTTATTCTGTTTTTGACTCACCGGGATGCCCTATTTTTTCCTGGATTTACATTCTGTTTTTATGTCCAGCGGGTCATTTTTATGCGAAGTATTTTTTAACTGCATCTGAATTCACAGGGGACGGGAAGTCTTCACCATCCATAGTGCTGAGCATCAGTGCTTCGCCAGAGAAAACTTTCCTTACTACGAATGGTTCTTCATAGTTTGGTGTCCACTTGCCCCTATGGTCTGTATGAGGAGGGAGGATTCTTTTCAGCACAAGATCTCCTACTTGGTACTCTCGGTGCCTGACTTTCTGATCGAAGGCTTTCTTCATTCTTCTCTGATACAACTGCCCATGACAGATTGCATCCAATCTCTTTTCTTCGATTAGACTCAGTTGTTCGTATCGGGATCAGACCCATTCTGCTTCGTTCAGCTTAACATCCATCAGTATCCGTAGGGAGGGTAATTCAACTTCAACAGGTAGGACTGCCTCCATACCATACACAAGCTGATACGGTGTTGCCCCCGTGGATGTTCTGATTGACGTGCGGTACCCATGCAAGGCAAATGGTAACATTTCATGCCAGTCTTTGTAGGTAACTACCATCTTCTGCACGATCTTCTTGATATTTTTATTAGCTGCCTCAACAGCGCCGTTCATCTTTGGCCTGTAAGGAGAAGAATTGTGGTGTTGGATCTTGAAGTCCCGGCACAGTTCTGCCATCATTTTGTTGTTCAAGTTAGAACCATTATCAGTAATGATTCGCTCGGGGACTCCGTACCGACAGATGATATCTCTCTTTGGAAATCTGGCTACCACTTGCCTTGTAACGTTTGCATAAGAAACTGCTTCAACCCACTTGGTAAAATAGTCAATGGCAACCAAGATGAATCTGTGGCCATTCGAAGCAGTTGGCTCAATCTTGCCAATCATGTCAATGCCCCACATGGCAAAAGGCCAGGGTGAAGACATTACATTCAAAGGATTGGGAGGCACATGCACCTTATCCGCATAAATCTGGCATTTATGACATTTTCTGGCATAGGCACAACAGTCGGCATCCATTGTGATCCAGTAATAGCCTGATCTTAGCAACTTCTTAGCCATGGCATGCCCACCTGCATGGGTACCAAAGGATCCTTCGTGCACTTCGTGCATCAACAAGTCTGCTTCTGTTCTATCAACGCATCTGAGGAGTACCATATCAAAGTTTCTCTTGTAGAGGGAACCATCGGTATTCAGGAAAAAACTACCAGCAAGCCTTCTTAACGTCTTCTTATCATTGGAAGATGCCCCAGGTGGGTATGTTTGATCCTCCAAGAAGCACTTAATGTCATGGAACCAAGGCTTATCATCTTTGACAATGTCTGCCGCAAATACATATGCTGGTCTGTCGAGTCTGGATACTGAAATCCGAGGCACAAATTTGGCAGCTTGAACTTTGATCATGGATGAAATGGTGGCAAGAGCATCTGCAAATTGATTCTCGTCTCGAGGGATATACTCAAGCTTGACCGTTGTGAAGAAAGTCAATAATCTCCTTGTATAATCCCTGTAAGGTATTAGATGATCCTGGTGCGTGTACCATTTGCCGTTGGTTTTGTTGATTACCAGAGCTAAATCTCCGAATAAAGTCAAAGTCTTGATCCTGAGGTCAATGGCTTCCTCAAGACCCATGATGCAAGCTTCGTATTCAGCTTCGTTGTTAGTGCAGTTAAAGGTGTGTTTCGCCGAGAAAGGCATGTGAACTCCCTTAGGTGTAATTAGTACTGCACCGACACCACGACCATTCATATTAACAGCCCCGTCAAACATCATAGTCCATTCTTCTTCTGGGTCAGGCCCTTCAGTGTGAATAGGCTCTTCGTGATCTTTTGCTTTAATGAACATGATGTCTTCATCAGGGAAGTCAAATCTCATAGGCTGGTAGTCGTCAATAGGTTGCTCAGCAAGATAATCAGACAATACACTGCCCTTGATGGCTTTCTGAGATGTGTACTGGATGTCATATTCTGTGAGGATCATCTGCCATCTTGCAACCCGTCCGGTAAGTGCTGGCTTCTCAAAAATGTACTTAACTGGGTCCATCTTTGATATCAATAAAGTAGTGTGGGTCAAAATATACTGTCTCAGTCGGCGAGCAGCCCACGCTAAAGCACAACAAGTTTTCTCGAGCAGTGAATAACGTTGTTCACAGTCGGTAAACTTTTTGCTCAGGTAGTAAATTGCATACTCTTTTCGACCAGACTCGTCATGCTGGCCCAGCACACACCCCATTGACTCTTCTAATACTGTTAAGTACATTATTAGAGGTCTTCCTTCGACTGGAGGCATAAGGATTGGAGGTTCCTGTAAGTACTCTTTAATCTTGTCAAAAGCCCTCTGGCAGTCTTCGTTCCACCTGACCGTCTGTTCTTTTCTCAATAGCTTGAACAAAGGTTCACAGGTTGTTGTAAGATGAGATATGAACCGTGAAATGTAGTTCAATCTCCCTAGGAAACCTCGAACTTCTTTTTCTGTCTTCGGTGCAGGCATTTCTTGAATGGCTTTGACTTTATCAGGGTCAACTTCAATCCCTTTCTCGCTTACAATAAATCCCAGCAGCTTACCGGATCGCACCCCGAATGTGCACTTGTTGGGGTTCAATTTCAGTTGGTACCTCCTCAGACGCTTGAATAACTTCAACAGATTTACCAGGTGGTCTTATTCCGAGAGGGACTTGGCAATCATATCATCCATATAACACTCGATTTCTTTATGGATCATGTCATGGAATAGTGTTACCATAGCCCGTTGATAAGTTGCACCAGCATTCTTCAGCCCGAATAGCATCACCTTATATCAGAACGTGCCCCAGGGTGTGATGAAAGTTGTCTTCTCCATGTCTTCAGGTGACATTTTGATCTGATTGTATCCTGAAAATCCGTCCATGAAGGAGAACACCGAGAACTGAGCCGTATTATCCACCAATACATCAATGTGAGGTAAAGGGAAATCATCTTTCGGACTGGCTCTGTTCAGATCCCGGTAGTCAACACACATTCTCACTTTGTCGTCTTTCTTCGGCACAGGTACTATATTAGCAACCCACGGCGGATAGCTAGTCACAGCAAGGAACCCGGCGTCCCACTACTTTTGTACCTCTTCTTTAATCTTCATTGCCATGTCTTTGCGAGTACGGCGTAGCTTCTGTTTTACTGGCGGGCAGTCCTCTCTTAATGGCAGCTTGTGCATGACGATATCGGTGTCCAACCCAGGCATGTCCTGGTAAGACCAAGCAAACACATCCACATACTCCCGAAGCAAGTCAATCAGTTGCTCTTTCACTGAGTCTTGTAAGCAAGCCCCGATCTTAACTTCTTTCACATCTTCATCTGTACCAAGATTAATCGCTTCGACCTCCTCCTGATGAGGAGTGATAACCTTCTCCTCTTGCCTTAACAACCTGGCTAGCTCTTCAGGAAGCTCATAATCTTCTTCAACCCCTTCATCAGCTTGATTGATTGGATTGTCAAAGTCATACGAAGTCATAGCTGTGCTGTTGTCGGTGCAGTCTGAAAGGCACTCTCTGCAAGGGTTTAGATTGTTCATTTTAGTGATTGATTTTAATCTTGTTTAGAAAAGTGAAATAAAGTTGTCATTTTGAAAACATTGCCATTTTTATTTTTGTACAAAAAGAAAAATGAAAAACAGTGAGCGGAAAAGAAAAAGACTCATTTGCAAAAGATGTCCGATATTCATTGATTGATCTGTTTGCACAAAATTACAGATGGCCCGATTACAAAATGAGTCTTGTCATCTTGGGCAAGATGCAAGACTTGATGCATGCTTAAAATATACAGGAAATAATAATTACTCTGCAGGAGTAACCCTTATAATTTCCTGGGAAGACCAGTTTGAGATATGGCTCCCCGGGGTCCTTGGACGTATCCAGCTCTCCAGGTTGCGTTCATCTTCCGACTCATCTTCCAAGTTGTTTACTGCATCAGGGGTGAGCATCCCTCCACTGACAAAACTGGGCTTCTTAGCGGCCTCTGATTGATCTTGTTGAGTTGGTTTGTAACCCAACCCAAATCTGTCCTCTTTCTTCTCCACAGGCAACAGCTTGCCCCAGCCTTGGGAATTTCCCTCTTCAACAACTTTCCTGGCTTGCTGATAAGATGTCATGGAAGTTCCAAGTACAGCGGATGCTTCATTAATGTTCAGGGCTTCAAATCCCTGGCTCATGGTTTCATGGATCTCTCCATCCATCTCAATATATTTGTATGTAGCCAGGTGGCTAACAAAAATATCTTCTTCACCACAGATGGTGATAATCTGGCCCTCCCACTCGAATTTCAACTTCTGGTGAAGGGTAGACGTAACTGCACCAGCGGCATGGATCCAAGGTCTACCCAACAAACAGCTGTAGGCCGGCTGAATGTCCATCACGTAGAAGGTAATTTTAAAAGTCTGTGGGCCAATCATCACGGGCAGATCAATCTCTCCCAGCACTGATCTCTTAGAGCCATCAAATGCTCTTACCACCAAATTACTTGGACGTAATGCCAAGCCATCATATTCCAGCTTCACCAGGGCTTTCTTTGGTAAAACATTGAGTGAAGACCCAGTGTCTACCAGTACATGTGATAGGACAGCACCCTTGCATTCCAGGGTGATGTGCAAAGCCTTGTTGTGGTTGCACCCCTCAGTTGTTAAATCAGCATTGGTAAAGCCCAACCCATGGCTGGTATTGACATTTGCTACCACGGTCTCCAGCTGATTAACGGTGATTTCCTCTGGCACATATGCTGCGTGCAAAACCTTTAGTAATGCATTCCGGTGAGCTTCGGAATACATCAGCAGGGATAAAATGGAGATTTTTGAGGGAGTTTAGTGAAGCTGATCCACCACCTTGTAATCACTCCTCTTGATAATTCTCATAAACTCGTCTACATCTTGTTCAAAATATGTCTTCTGTGTTTCCTTTAGAATGGGTTCTTCAGATATTACACTCTTTCCCTTTGCTTTGGCAGCAGCTTCTGCTTCGGCATTAGGTCTCTGTGATTGCGAGGCAAAGAGGCGTCCGCTTCTGGTGAAGCCTCCGCCTCCCCCAACATTGTCAATCTGTGGAGAAGAGGTTGAAGAGTCAAGAGTGATTTTCTCCCCATTGCAGTAAAGGTCAGAGCCATAATGCCAAGGAATGGCATTACTGCTTTCATATGGAACTGGTCCAGGTACCGTGATGGTAACCGGACTGACTGCAGCAGAGGAGGGTGTTGAAATAGTGTGTGGATCATAGTAGATGGTGATTGGTGGCCTGGCAGGAGATGCCACTACTTGTTGTTGAAAATTGTTGTTAGGAGGAACATAAGATGGATCATAATAAATAGTGACTGCTGAGATATCTGTTGGTGTCGTAGAAGATCTTGCTGGATAAATGGATGTTGATGTTGTAGGAGATTATGAATGAAGGGGTGCTGATGTTGTAGAAGAGATGTTTGTTGATATTGGGTTTGCTGAAGTGATAGGTAAAGCATTTGTTGATGAGAATGAAGAATTGTTTGGAATAATTGTTGTTGCATTTGTAGGAGACTCGTGAATTGTTGCCAAAGAGATTGCTGGATTCGTAGGTGTTGATGTTGTGATTTGAAGTAGACCACTCTGGATAAGACCATCTATGCCGCTTATCAAGTTATCACACCCATTTACCGAAATGTTGCAATAACCGCACCCGAGCTCACACCCCGGGAACATCTGGCATTCAAGGAGTTGAGCTTTAATCTCTACCAGGGGTGTCCGAATCTGCCCCACACTGGTTATTAAGAAAGACGGCTTATCTTCCTCAATAGCATTAATTCTGGGTCCTCCGTGGTTGGGCATGGGGTTCTTGTTGACATTTGGCGGGGGTGCAAAATTGAGGGCTTTGGAATCCACTAGGTCTTGTACCTTCATTGGTAAGGCTCTGCACTTCTCTGTACTGTGGCCAGGTGCATTGGAGTGAAAAGCACATCTGGCGTTGGCGTCATAATTTCTTGGCAGGCTGGAAGGATCTGGTGGTGCCAACGTCCTTAACTCAACCAAGTTGAGCTTCAGGAGCTGTGGCAATAAAGCGGCATAAGGCATAGGGATTGGATCAATCACCCTATTGGCCTGAGATGGTCTCTGCTGAAAAGGTCTTTGTTGATTGTTGTTGTTGTTGTTGTTGTAGTTTCTCTGAGGTGGATATTGAACTTGTTGTTGGTAGTGGGGTTGTTGCTGTGGCTGATATGCTGGTTGCTGAGGAATTGGAGCGGGAATAGTGACAGCTGCCACTGACCTATGAACATACTGTGGTCTGCCCCTGTTGGCCTGAATAGCATTAGTCTCACCGGTTCTTCTCGGGCCCATAAAAGGCTTTCTTGGGTTGCTGGACGAGCTCGCACCGTTGTCAGAAATTTTGCCCATCTTCAATAGGCTTTCAATTCTTTCCCCAGCTATGACTACGTCAGCGAAGCTGGTGGAAGAAAAGGCAGCTAGCCTGTCAATGTATGTCCCTTGAAGGGTGTTCATAAACATGTCGGCCATCTCCCTTTCCGACATGGGTGGCTGGACAGCAGCAGCAAGCTGTCTCCACCTCTGGGCGTATTCCCGGAAGCTTTCCCTGGATGATTGAGACATTCCCATCAGGAGGGTCCTGTTAGGAGCCATGTCCAAGTTATACTGGTACTGTCTGATGAAGGCCTCAGCTAGGTCCTTCCAGCACCTGATGGTTGCTCTGGTCAAATGAGAGTACCATTCCCTTGAAGCCCCAGTTAAACTGTCTTCGAAATAAAACATCCACAGTTTTTCATCCATGGTGTATGCCTTCAGCCTCCCCAGAAAGGATTGCAAATGGGTTCGTGGACAGGAGGTTCCGTTGTACTTCTCAAAGCACGGAGGTTTAAACTTGTAGGGAATCCTTACCCCGTCCACTAATCCCATGTCCATGACATCAAAGCCCAGGGAATTTTGAGACTCCAGAGATCTCAATTTTTCAGCAATTTCATCTAGCCTTCTGTCATAGGCTTCATCCTCAGCTCCCATCACGATGAATTGATCCTCTTGGGGGTCTTCTTGTAATACTCTGCCTGCAGTGGCATTCCCTTGTACATTAGCGGGGATGTTGATCTCTGGATGAAGATGAGGCCCATACACAGGTGGATTAACATGAGGCTGAACCCTCTCATTGTTGCTCATTCCTCCAGTCCCTAGATGGGGTTCTTCCTGGGTCTGCCTTTCTACCAATGCCCATAATCTTTCTTGGCTTTGAGCCAAACCATTCATCACCTCCATGAACTGGGTCATCTGGTTTCTCATTTCCAACCTCTCATTGGCCATTTGAGCCCTGACTTCTGTAAGGTCCTGCTGTACTTGGTCCATTTGTATACCCGGAAGGTTGTTGCGGGTAGGATATCTGTGCGGATGGTTGAGTGGGAACACCCGACGTCGAGCAATAGTTCCTGAACCACAACAGAGTTAGTAACAAAAACAAAACAAAACCTACAAAACAAGACAAAAGTTAGTATGCAATGCAGTATGCTTATTTGTTTCCAAGGTATCCGGCTTGGCATTTGGTTTTGACCTTTCCAGACCCTTGAGGAAGGTGCTTTGATGTTGCTTTGAAAGAACTCAGATGAAACAAACTAATGAATATATTACAAATGATGAATCATACATAGTTTTTTTTTTTACAATACATGCCCCTGAGGGGTCAAAATACAACATAAAAAGAAGAAAAGTACATGAAATGAAAGCAACAACAAACAAAAGTCAGACACCAAGACCAAACTCATCCTCCCTAACTTCCTTCAGAAGTGATTCAGTCACGGGGTCAGCTGGATGCTCTGTAAGGTTCCTGATAAGAAGATTCCTGGTGGTGATGGCAGTGGTCAACCTCTTGTGCCTGTCCTGGTCCTTTGACCTCTTCACGCCAGCCCTAAGCTTCAATTCTGAGATCTCTTTCTGGGCTGCTAGCAGGGCCTCCTGTTGCTCCTTTGCATTAGCCTCCAACTGCTCAATCTTGTCCTGAGTTCTCTTATCTTCCTGAGTGCGAGCTTCAGTGATTCTGACCCACCTAGCTTGACTTTCTATCAAATAGAGATCAGTCCTAGCCTTCTGGAACTGGGCCTCTTTACAGGCATTCTTCAGAATCTGCTCCCCAGCCCTTGACTTCTTGATGTAGTCCTCTGACTTCTCAATCTTGGCTAGATGCTCCACCTTAAGATTTTCCAACCTTTCAATGTCCAGACGACCATCACTCCTCTCCCAGAGGGTCTTCTGCAGAGTTTGAGTCAGATTCTCATTCCTCTCTTTTAGTTTCTCAAACTCTTCCAAGCTGACAGTGGCTGGAGGAGGTGCTGTGGATGGTCCAGGTGCATCCTCAATGGTGAAGGGCATCCCAGAAATTTGAGCCCTGGCATGAGACCACTCATAGTACTGAGCTGAGGCCACATTGTTGCATCTCCCAAGAATGGCCATCCCTTTGGTCTGGACACTGTCCCAAGCCCAGGATGCTTGCCTGACAACAGCTAGATTAGGCTTAATCTCACAATAAAGGGTTTCAGCCAAGTCTTGTGCTCTAGGAGGGTGGACCAATGCATAGCCCAATTGTCTTTTGAACAGCAGAGGGTTGTAGTTGATGCAACCCTTCACTCCTATCAGAGGTACATTGGGGAACTGCCCACAACTAGCAATGATGTCCCTGCCCTTGGTGCTCTGAGTGCACCACCTGATGTCATCTGAGGTCAAAGCAATAAGTCTTCTAGCCCAATTTTTCTGTTGGTGAGGATTCAAGAATGCATCAGTCTTGGGCAAGTGTTTGAGCAGCCAGGTATGGAACAGGGGAGCACAGCATCTCACCAATCTTCCTCTTTGATTTTCATTCCTTTGATGAATAGAGTAGTAGAAATCTCCCAGTAAGGTGGGCACTGGGTTCCTCAGGATGAAAAGGTGAATGGCATTCTTGCTAATAAACTTAGGCTCATCTGAAAAAAGTATAACCCCATATATACTGAGGGCTAACAATGCACAGACTTCCTTTCATTATCCCAAGGAGGCCTTCAGGACGGCCTGAGAAGTCAAGAAATCCAAGTGCAGACCAGGGATTCCAGCTTTTGTAGTCATGTTCTGCTCAATCAGAATAGGTTCCAGGCACAGTGCTCTTGCCACTTCTTCATTACTGGGAAAAGCCATCTCAGGGTTGAAGGGGACACCACCCCTGACAGGTACACCAATCAGTAATGAATACTCTTCCAACAAGGGTCCCAACTGAAAATTCTGGAAGGTGAAGCATCTCAAAGGAGGATCATAGAACTGTAGGCAAGTGTGAATCAAGCTCCTCTGAGAAGGGTCCAAATCCATAACCACATCAAGAATGCCTCCAAAATGTTCTCTGAATAGTGGTATATGGTCTGGAGTAATAAGGGCCTGGACCTTCCTGATGCCAGTCAGCTCAGGCTCAAAGAAATGGTATGAGATGTTGCTCTTCTTGGGTGCCATGTCTGCTGATGAAGAGCTGAGACAGATGCTGATGATGATGAATGATACTAGAAGATGGGCCACTGACAGGCTGATGCTGGTGATGCAGGTGACTGAAGCAGGTAGCTGATGAATGTAGCTGAAGAAAGTAGCTGAAGCAGATAGCTGGTGAACAAGGGCATATGCAGATGAAGGGGTCAAAACCAAGCCAAAATATAATATGGATACCCTGAAAAACAAATAAGCAAATGTTAAATGATGCAATGATGATGTATGCAAATGATATGCAAGGGTTTGTGATCAAGCTGGATCTGATTAACTGTCTTGATATAAGTCCATGTATGTTCAAGAAATCCAGATGGAGGTTCATAAGTCCAGTAACCAAGGTGGGGGACTCAAATAATGAGTCACATGTCCAGGATTAAAATCACAAGAACTGTCCCAAAATGGAGTACTCTTAATCAAAACACAGTAACAGGGTATGCTGAGGTCAAGGGTACCTGCAAACCTGTAAACAGCCCAACCCCCTCACAGGTGGTGTTCTAAAACAAGGATCCTCAGACTTGGATCAGTTATGAGAAGTGTAAACACTTCTAACCCGGAGGTACAGTGTTTACAATAACCATAAAAGATCCTCCTCTAATTCACCTCAGTTTCTGAAGGTCAATACTAAAGGTCATCCAGACTTAGCAGGCTTCCCAGATAGCCCTAGCACTACAGGAAATCTGTAGCACAGAGTTCTCAAGAAGAAACCCATATCTGAACCGTGTTTCATATTCTCGCACCAGACCGAAATGGAATGGGAAAGAACATGAACCACTCTAGCCTAGGTGTCACTCAGGTCCCAGGTATAGGACCTTAAACTCTCAATAGAACCCCACCCACCAAGACAAAACCAGATCCAGCCAAACACAGTATGACAGTATGATGTATATAAAGCTATATAAGAAAGCAATAAAACAATTGTACATAAAGCAATAAACAAAATAAATATACAAACACAAATAGCACATAACACCCCAGTAAACACAAATCAAACAAGCGCTAGGAGGAACCCACAAAAAGAACCAGAAGCCCTGGTTACAGTATAAGGGTCCCCAGCAGAGTCGCCAAGCTGTCGCTCCCGAAAGATGAGGCTGGCTCAAATAAGGTACAAACGTGAACGGTCGACGAAAGGATAGAATGAAAAGAGTCGCCAGCTAGGCATTTTTATCCTGAAGGAAAGGCAATGCTGCGACCTAGAAAGATATGGATAAGACGGTTGCGAACCAGAGAGACTGAGAAAGGGGGTTGGTTACAACCTGGGAAGGTATTAGCACCCAGATTGTCTGCCATACTCGACGGGATCCACGCTTAAAAGATTTGTGTTTTAAAGGGGTAGTGTCAGTGCAATCTGTGTATAAAAGAAACTGGAAAGAATGCAAGTGTCAGTGTAGGAATGAGATGCCCAAGATCATGAGGCTAAAAGAATAATGCTGGAAGGAGGGGGGATATACAGAGACTTTTGTTCGATAACTGTTAAGTTATGCCTACATATCCTCTCGTGCAATGAGGAAGTCAGAACACCGTAGTTCGACCCAAAGAGAATGAAAGATGAATTGACTTGTGAACTGCTTGCTTGTCTATGCTCAAGTGTATGACCTGTCTGGCTCAGGTGCAAATTGTCTTGCATTAGACGGAAAAAGCAAGTTCCCGTTTATGAGTGAGTGTGATGAGAAAAGAATCCCGGAGGAGACGATTATTGTTTGTTTTTGAGTTTTCAGTCTTTTATTGCTTTTGAAAGTTTGTCATAAGTTAATGGGCTTAAGTCTAAACCAATGGGTTAGTAAACTCATCACATCTTCCCTCTGATTAGGGGTAATGAGAATACCTTAAGTGTGAAGTCAGCATCTCACACTTAATCACCATGGTGGAGGATTAAGATCATTAACCTACTTGTGATTATTTAGATGTTTTTGGTGGTTTTTGTTTGGTGTTAAGTAATGAGATTAAGCCATAATCAGGGATTAAACAGACTCATTACACCATCCTAATAGAAGGATAATAGATGAGAATGTTTAAGCTGAGGAAAACTCCTCAACTTAATCCATGATTAAGGATTAACCTCATGACAAAACAAAGCCTTTATTAGATGGATTTTAGTTAATGATATGATGAAGAAGTGATTTTTATGGTTTGTAAGACAACTTGAGGGGGACTAGTCCATTAACACTAGGGTTAGTCCTTCTTAACCAATTAAGGAAGAATTAGAACCCTAATGTAAGGCCCAAGTTACAAGCTTGATGTCTTGGTGATTATTAGATGGATTGATTAAAGGATTTAAACACATTAAGGGTTCAACACTTAGGATCAAAGTTATACACTCCATCCCAATAGAAGGATACAAGTATAAGCTTAATCACAAAGCCTTAAAACCTTTAGGGTTTAGTCCTTGATTGTGAGATGAGAAGAGAAGACTCAATGAGACACAAAGGTAAAACTAAGTGGGGGGAACTAAGCAAAACCCTAATCATTGTCATGCTTGATTGTTCCTAATGTTTGTGAGGTTTACAAGAAAGATCTTCAGAGAAACTACCAGGAAACAGATGAAAGGAGCAAAGAAAAGCAAAGTAACTTGCTTCATTTAAGAAGACAAGTCACTTAAAGAAAGAAAGTAAGAAGAGCAAGAATGAGGAAGCTCAATCTCAAGCACAAGACAAAATGCAGCAATGATGCATAAGAGGAGATGAAAAGAAATTGTGAGAAGTGAAGGCAAATTCACTTCTCAAAGTAACTTACCACCTGAAAAGTTAGTGAAAGAAATGCAATGCAATACAAAATGAGATGAAATGACATGATGCAAACCAAAACCAAAAGCATGTGTGTGATGATAATGATGCTATGAGATGATGCAAACATGAAACAAGGCATGAGGATGATCATACAAACATGAGGATGCAAGAGAAGCATGCTTAGAATCATGGACATACATGAAAAGTTATCAAATGCAAATGACATACAACATGGCAAATGAAAAATGCAATGATCAAACATGATTCTAACATGTCCTAAGATGTATTATGAATCAAATGGATGCACAAAATGTCATGGCAAGTCATGGTATGCAAGCAAATGGAAGATGGATGCAAATGAAAGCCCAAATTAGGGTTTATGATCAATGCTCAAAACAAAAATCAAAACCAGAAGCAAACATCATGATAAAAAATTGAAAATGCATTCAAAGGAACCCTAAACCCATACAAACTCACTGCCCAAAGGAGGGGTTCTAACTCTTAACCTAATGAGGGTTATGAATTTCTCAAGATTGTTAGGGTTTTAAGGTACCTTGTCAAGAAAAATGCCAAACAAATAGGAAATGCAAGATCAATTCATGCCAATTTAATCCTATAAACTACATGTTATACAAGATGCAATGCAAAAAGAATCAAAGTCCAACTCTTAAAGGCTAGGCAGAAATGAATTTTTGAAGATTGGATCAAAATAATACCTTGAAATGAAATTAATTCCATGGAAAATTGTCAAAAGACATCAAGATCAAAAAAGAAATTTGGTTTGAGAGTTGGATAATGTTTCTAAATGATTTTAAATGTTTCATGAATTTTTTTTGTGATTTTTAAATACCTAAAAGTATTTTTAATTAATTAATTCTCATTAATCAATTAAAAATAAACTTTTAAATGATTTAAAAATAATTTTTAATGCAAAAACTAAAAATAAAAATGTTTTTGGTTTCTGAAAATTAATAAAAGCTTGAATAAAAATTTTCAGAATTTTTCAATGATTTTTACTATTTTTAATAAAATGTAGAAAACAAATGAAATAAAAAGAAAATAAAATGAATTTAAACTGAAAAATATGAAAGTCAACAGAATCAATGGCTGAGGTTCAAACTCACACGCGCGCGAATTGACTTGGCGCTCATCTGGACGGCCAGCATTCAAAATCTCCTAATTATGATTAAACCCTAATTAAATGCCCTAATGACTTTCAGATGACCGGAACAGTGTTCCGGTCATCTTCTCCGACGAGACCAAATCACTATCTCTCTCTACACGCAATGAAAATGAAATCTAATTGCACAGAATCCATCCCCATTCAACACTGAAATAAAACCCCCAAACAAACATCATTTTTCATCCATTAATCAAGCAAATCGAAGCAAAACACATTTAGGGCAAAAAGTTTCAGACAGCTCATACATGCTCAATATTCCACCATTTTCATTTTTAAACACATCATGATGATCAGGATAACATATAGAATCAATTTATAACAAGCAAAATGAGTTCTGGAAAATTTGTTCTTGATGGATACCTGAACTGAAGTCCTTCGAACAGGAGCTTTCTGACCCTTTCTCCTATGCAAACTCACTCCTTTGATCCCCCTGAGATCAATGGAATGCTTCACAACTCTTGTTGATGTCTGGTTTGAGAGATGGAAGAAGTTCTGTTCAAGGGAGGGTGGTGATCGTGTTTTTGTTTCAGTGGCTTTCAGGCTATGGTGGTGAGTGGTTTTTGATCAGTGAAGCATGCTGAGTTTGTTTGTGAAGTTTGTTTGTGTGTTTGAGGCTTGTGCTGAATGTTTCGAATGCTTTTGCAAATGGGGTGGAAAATGAGAGTGCTATGTTCTTGGTGCTTTCAGGCCTGTGTCTTGAGTGAAATGGCTTGCTTTTGGTTTGTATAAACAAGTGTGATAGGTCAGATGAGTTGATGTGTACAGCTGTGATTGGTATGGCTCAAGTTGCCAAAATGTCAAATTTATGTAAGAGAGGTATGGGCTCCTAGCTAGCCAAGGAAAAATGGGGTGTCCTGCGCAGCAAGAAGTGTGGAGAGCCCTAGGATTGATTATGAAGTCAGCAAGCAAGTGGATTCATCCTTGAGTGAGGTTTTGCAACTTGCTCCATTCTTGGCTCTTTTGAAATTTCTTGTTCCACAAGTCACAAAATGATCAAACTCTTGGTGAATTCTGATCTTTAGGCATTGGCTTATGTTTTTATGATGACTAGAAGTCCATTTGGTAGCACAATTTGCTTTGGCAAGTGATTTTGCAACTTTGCCTCTTTGGTAGAAAACTTCAAATTTTGTGATTTTAGCCAACTTTGACAAGCCATAACTTTTGATCCAAAATGAATTAGGTCATGTTCTTGTACTTTTTGAAAAGGGAATGATCCATTATACAACTTTCATGACCAAAGTTTTTTCATTTGAAGCATTTTTTAATCAAAAAGCAAGGGTTGAAAAAGTTTCCCAAAATAGCAATTTTCAATATAAGTCAACTTTCCCAAAAAGTCAACTTTGCAAATGGCTTGAAATTATTCAATTTTGTGAACTTCCAACATCTTCTATGATCAAATAAAGATCATACACAATCAAAATGATGAAGAACACCCTTTGGTTGGGTCATTGGGGGCCTCAGATGCCCTGATTTTACACTGACTTGCTCAAAAAGTCAACTCTTGATCAGATGACTTCCCCATTGAATTTCTTTATGAAAATTGATATGAATGCTCCCTATACCATATAGAGACCAATAGAAACAAGAATGACCAAAAAATTTGGAGTTATGGCCTCTGAAACCAAAACCCTAATTCTAGGTCATCTGTGCAGTTAAACCTGGCTCTACTTCCATGCCATTCTCAGTTCTTGTGATTCTTTGACATTCTTGACTTTGAGGGGATATAATATGATGCTTGAACATACATGGACCCCTTTTAAGTGATTGATGACCTTTGGAGTGGCTCAAGAAGCTCTTGGATTGCTCAGATCACAAACCCTAGATGTAGATGACTTTGAACTAATGCAATGAATCAAAAATGTGGTATGAGATGCTATGATTGAGTTTATGCATATGAGGAGATCACAAGCCATGGTGTGAATGGGTGAGGGCAAATTTGGGGTGTTTACAATTAGTATGGATGATGTGCAAGTACATGATAATCTTACTTTTGAGACAACGCATGTATGAATTGCGGATCATGAAATGAAGACTCTAATAGGAAAAGAGATTGTACTCGTGAAGGTGGTCTGGTTGGGAGCTGCTGGAGAGAGTATGACGTGGGAGTTGGAAAGCAAGATGCAGGAATCTTATCCTGAGTTGTTTGAACAAGGTATGATTTTTTAGGACGAAAATATCCTAAGTGGAGGAGAGTTGTAACACCCTGTTTATTTAATTATTTATTTAATTAAATATTGTCGTATATTTGGTGTTGATTTGTTTGTGTTGTTTTCTAAGTCGGTTTTAGTTGATTAAGTCGATTAAGTTGATTTAAGTTGTGTCATTGTTATTTGAATTAGGTTAAGTTGATTAAGTTGTGGATTTAATAGTAGAATTATACTATTCTTAATAAGTGGACTTGTTTGTGAATAGAAGTAGTAAAGAGTTGGGGTGTATGGTTTAGGCCCAATGGAACTTATTAAGATTAAGAAAAACCATAAGTTAAATTAGAATGTAGAAAATAGGTTATCATAAAAAGAAAACAAGAAGTTGAGGAAGAGGTTACATGAAGTTTCTTAGGAGAGGAAAAGCTAGGTTTCCAGTCTTAGTTCCCCTAATTTTGTCCTTTATCAACTTGAGTCATTCTTTCGCATCACAATGATAAACAACAAAACACCTAATAAAGGTCGAGCTTTCTCGTGCGCCAGGAGACTTTTCCATGGGTTACTTGCACGCGTCCCATTTCGGGACTAGGTGTAAGGCATCTTTCATGATGAAAAAGGCTTAGCAAGAGGATATCTCACAAACAACAAAAGCAAAACACTTCTTTAAAAGATAGTAAACAAACAACATACGTCTTTTCATGCGGGAATTCTCTTCTCATCTCATTCACTCATAAACGAGAACTTGTTACGACTTGTCTCTTTGCAAGACGGTAACGCACTCGTACTATACGAGCCTGCAACACCTTAGCATAGGCATAAGCAGTTCATTTTATAAAAAACATAAACAAATTTCCCGCCTTAGTTAGGCGAACTACGTCGACTCTGATCCTCATTTTCCTGATGAGGAACGTAGGCAGCGGGGTAGAGCTCCTTCGAGCACATTCTTTATTTTCCCTACATTTTCCCCATTATTTCTTTTCGTTCTCTCATTCTAGTTCCAGTAGCAGTTTTCAGTTCAACAACAGTTTTATTCCTTACCCTTTGAAACAGACTAACAAGTGTGGATCCCGTCGGGTACGACTGAGGATCTGTGGTGCTAATACCTTCCCAGGTGTCGTACCCCGAAAAATACGACCTTACGTGATCCAAAAGGACGGAGTCACACGCCGGACAGACTGAAGAGTCACCACCTAATTCTATTTATTCCCGAAGAGGGAAAGGGGGATATAGATACAACCCGGGAAGAGAGAGATAAGGACAAAGGTCAACGGAACCATTGCATGGGTTCGGAAGTCGGTTATGCAGGGGGAAGGTATTAGCACCCCCTACATCCATCGTACTCGATGGGAACCATCTAAGTTATCACGCGCGAAAGGATGTCTATGCTAAAACGAATTACTTGCTAGAGGGAAATGAGTTTAAATTATAAGTTAGATTGATCCTAGGTGCTCGGCAAGGATTGAGATCCTTGTGCCTGCGTACTCCCGCGTGCGATGGGAAAGTCAGAGCCTCGTAGTTCAGCCTACTAAGGGTAATGGTTTTTGATTTTATTACCTTTCTTCAACGAAAGGGTTTAGGAGTTGAAATGCACTAAAGACTATGGATAGTTTATCTCGTCCAACAAGACGAGCATCTTGCGTCGAAATAATTGGAGCGACTAACGAGAGCTCGTTATCCTCCTTTCTACCGCTTAAGGCTCGTGGCGTACCAATCTTCTCGTATTATTAGAATGTTTTATTTCCTAAGACCGCTTGACGTTGGATCAAGGGTTTGGATCTAAAAAGAAACGTTTTTTTTTTTTTTTAGTTTAAAGGGTAAATGCAAATGGAGGTTTATTTTGTGGTTTGTTTAGCGAGGCTCAATGCGCTCGGCTCGTAAGGTAAGGTGGATCCTAATAAACGAAACGGTAACTGGAAAAATAAAGTGCAAGTGTGCAAGTGAAATCGTTTGGCGTTGGACCAAGGATTCGCGAACTAAACTAAATCGGAAAATAAAATGAGTACAAAATAATGGGAGAGGGATACATGATAAATACAGGGGATTGCGAGAAATAAAGGGGTCTCGTTGTAATTTGCCCAAGAGAAAGCGTGTGTGCAGTGTTTTTGAACTATTCGAAGGCGTTCGGCCTTTTTATCCGGGTGCAACTGTTCGAAGGCGTTGGACCTTTTTGGGACGCGTCGAAATTTGGTTCGTTCACTTCCTTAGAGTCGATTTAATGAAATCGTTCTATGAGGAGTCGAATCGTTATTTTCGAAATGCGGAAATAAATAAATTAAATTAAATTGAATTGCAAAAATTAAATTAAGATAAAATAATAAATACAAATAATTAAATAAATTAAATAATATTAAGAATAATGAATAAAATAAATTAATTTAAATGTTTATTTGTCAAAATAATAAAATAAATAAAAAAATTAATTACAAGGAGGGCCT
Organism: Lathyrus aphaca; assembly: GCA_963966055.1. Lineage (NCBI taxonomy): Eukaryota > Viridiplantae > Streptophyta > Magnoliopsida > Fabales > Fabaceae > Lathyrus > Lathyrus aphaca. The sequence continues at coordinate 69,927,725 of OZ014522.1, read as the reverse complement.
CATATTGATTAAACATTTCGACTTAATAAAATCGGAACAAATTTAATTTTTTTGGTATATCATTGGCCCTAAAGTCAATATATATATATATATATATATATATATATATATATATATATATATATATATATATATATATATATATATATATATATATATATATATATTCTAAACATGTACATATCAATATGTAATAATAATACTATAAAACTTACTTAAAAATAAAACATAAAATAAGAACAATTTATAAATAAATAAATAAAAAAAAAAACCAGGGGAGAGGTGAATTGTGGATTCGAGTGTGTGTTTAATGGAAATAAACGGGTTTAGCCCAAGATTTAAGACATAAACAAATAAGTTTAATAATTAATAAAAGAAAAAGTAATTGTGTGCTGGATTATATACGTGGTGGTGATTAGCAAGGGTCAACGGTTCATGGGTTAGGCCCGAATCCACAATCAACAGCAGGAAATAAAAAATTAACAACACTAATAGGTTTCCAAATCAGAATCAAGTTCCTTTTTTAAAAAAACGCAGAACCCCCACCCCCATTAGGGTAGCGGCGGATTTTGGAGTTCAACGGTTCGATTTCGCACCTTTCCGATTCGGTTTCGCGATGAGGTCTCTTTGCGTTTGGCTTGGCTCTCCGGTCTCTCAAGGTTGTCGTGCGACCTCACTCACGGTTATGGGTTTCGACGGAGTTTTTCGGTATGGTTCCCGGTGAGGAATGGTGATTGGAGATGGTTCGTTCGATGTGGTGTGAGGGTTGTCCGTGGCTGGTTTCGGTTGTAACGGTTTTGTGCGATTTCGGAAATGGGGATGACGATGGTGGTGGTTAAGTGGTTACGGATTCGCGTCGGGTTTGGAACGAATCGCTTCGCTCACCCTCTCACTCAGTTTTGTTTCATGGCTTGATCTCAAATTCGTTTTAATGAAGATTTTTTTGTGTGGGTCTGGTTTTTTGTGAGTTTTCAAAGGAAGGTGATTTGAAAGTTTTCGGATTGATTTATGTGGTATGGAGAAAAAGGTTTTGTTATTCTGTAAATATGTAAGAAAAAGTTTATGGCCTTCACTTGGGTGAAGAAAATGGAGGTATTTGTGTTGTTTCGGGTCCTCGTTGCGTTCTGTTTCGATGTCTTTGCTCTGGATGGTTTTTTTTTTGTTTTTCAATATCGTTAAGGTTTTGAGCAGACAAGGCTTTTTATGAGCAGATTGAATTGTATTGGTTTTATGTGCAGCGTATTTTTGTTGTTTTCAGCCTCTTTTGAGAGTGAATAGTGGGCTTATTATATAGAGGAAACTATTGAGGGTATTGAAGGATAGATAAGAAAAAATGAGCTGTATTTGGTGAGCTGTGAAATTGGTTGTGAAATTGTGTTATGGAAATGCTGCTGAGACGGGGTGAGTGATGCGTTTGCCTTTTGTTGTAGGTGGAGGTGAGATACCACTAACAAATCAATGTGTGGGCCCCGGTTTCTTGGAAAGAAAAGAAAAAGAATGTATAAGCTGGACAAGCAACAAGAATAATACTAATATTAACAATAAGATAATAATAATAATAATAATGACAGTAATAATAATAATAATAATAATAAGTAAAATAAAAATAAAAATAAAAATAAAAAAAAGGAATTAGAAAATAATGATAATAATCTTAATAAGAATAATAATATTAATAATAAAGATGATATTTGTGATTTTTGTGAATAGATTTTAAAGATTGGATTTATGCAAAAAGGTTTTGATAGAACTAACAATAATAATAATAAAAATAGACTTTTTGGATTTTTTTGGATAATGAACTAAAAGAAAAACTTAATATGATGTAGAAAGTGAATTTGAACTTTTAATTTAAAAGAAATAAATACGATTTTTTTGGATTTTTGGTAAATACTTTTTTTGATGAACTATAAAATAAAAGGGATATGGATATGGATGAAATTAGATGATGGACAAATTCGGGTATATAAAACATAAAAACAAGTGACATGTTTCATATTTTTAATATATGTTAGAAAAAATAAAATGGCACATGTTTTTTTTTTTTTTTTAACAATAATGATTAGACAGTAAAATGAAGTGATGCAGATAGGACAAATTTGGGGTACGACAGTTGCCCCTATCGAATTGGCTTAGACCGAGTAAGATGAACTGGCTCGCGTTCAATCTTTCAAGGTATAAGATAATTAGATACTAACAGACTCCAAATTTGTCCGATAAAAGGAAATGTGCAAAGATAAAAGCTAAATGACTGAAAACTAGAAAAACGGGTGACATAACGAAGAAATAAATCGACAAAAATAAATCACTCATCACTGGCGGATGATAAAGCGAACGATCGAAAACAAAATCACTTATCCCCGAAGGATGATAAAGCAAACGACTAAAAATAAAATCCCTCATCACCAGAGGATGATAAGGCAAATGACTGAAAATACAATTACTTATCACCAGAGAATGATAAGGCAAATAACTGAAAAATAAAGTCACTTATCACCCAGGAATGATAAGGCGAATAACTGAAGATAAAATCACTTATCCCCAAAGGATGATAAGGCGAAAGACAGAAAAATAAAGAATCACTATCAACAGAGGATGATAGGCGAAAGACAGAAAAATAAAGAATCACTATCAACAGAGGATAGGCGAAAGACAGAAAAATAAAGAATCACTATCAACAGAGGATGATAGGCGAAAGACAGAAAAATAAAGGATCACTATCAACAGAGGATGATAGGCGAAAGACAGAAAAATAAAGAATCACTATCAACAGAGGATGATAGGCGAAAGACAGAAAAAAAAGGATCACTTATCACCAGAGGATAATAAGGCGACATGATTGAAAGTAAAATCACTTATCAACAGAGGATGATAAGGCGAACGAAATTTAAATACGGCCATTGAATCCGCTGAGGAGATTCCTAGAATCTTTGACTGATATAATCCTGACTTCCGCTGGGGAAAGGACTGGAAACTTTGGTTGATCCTGGATCCTGAACTATGCAACTATGCTTGTTTGCTTTTGAAATGGTATTCCATAACGATGGAGATATGATGCAAATGTTTATGCACTGAGAAGTAAGTTAAGAATGTTGGGGATATGAAAAGTTGATTTATTTAGGTATGCATATGATGCACATGTTGTAAATGATTGATGCAAATGGTGCGTATGACGTTGACGATGCATAATGATGCATATGAGCGATTGAAAGGTGCCAGCTTGGTGGACTTTTGGTTTGGTGGTTGCCAATAATGATTGGACTTTGGGTGGGTGGAGGGTTTGATTCCCCGACAATCGATCTTCGACAATGTATGGCCAGAAGATAGATCTGTGCTCCAAGTTTGGTTATTTGCTGATGAGCGAAGCGACTTAATCGACACATGAAGACTGATTTTGCTTTGAATGATTGCCAATGTCTAGCAAGGACTGCCTGTTCAACTGGGGAAATGAGATAGGAAGATTTTCTCCTTGTTTGTTTGCCCCTGCCTGCAGGGTATTTGAAATAAATCTGGTAGGGAGGTCTGACAATGGCCATGGCATCACCGGCCCCTGGATCTGGACTTGGTAGGCGTCTGTCCCTGATTGAACTTGTTTGAAGATGATTTGCCCCTGATTGGGCTATTGAAGATGATTTTCCCCTGATTGGACAGTTGAGGTAGTCTTGATTCATGTTGGCGTTAGTGAAGTTCAAATTTTCCTTTTGATTGCCCTTTGTTGGGATTGTACTGATGTCAAGCACTAATTTGCAATTAAATTGTTCATACACAAATGGTAGCGTTAATGTAACGTTCATGTAAGTTTTGAAAAAGTCAATTTATTTGAATGCTGTGAAAGTGTGACGAATGGACCGTTAGTCCAAACGAAGTGCTGATTTAGAAAGTGCGTGAAAGATGCAGTGAGAATAATGTGCGATCAAGATTGAAGATTAGCAAATATATGGGAGTCAATTTACGCAACCTTGTTGGTAGCATGCTTTCAGAATAAACCACACCTCAATTAGGACTTTCGAGGGTTGTAACGTGGTTTGGTTCATGGTTCGAGAAACAAAGGACATAAGGCTCAAAGTTTGATTTGTACCCACCCCTTCTTCGTGATGTTCTCCAGTCCTATATTCAGTTAACTCTACGCATGCATTTGTTTTGACTTTGCAAGAGTGAAGAGGAAACTTTAAAGTTCGCTTGAAAGTGGCATTCATCTTATTTTGCTGGTGACCCTTTGATTCTTGATTTTGTGGTCACTGACATTTGTTTTGCTTTTGCTGAGGATTTGAGCTCCTCTTTTGATGTGTTCTATTTTTTGTCAACTAAGTTTCTCTTCGGGTGCTCAACTTAGCGGTTTTCTTTTCTGTTTTTTTTTGTATTTTGTTGAATATTGTGACTGCCAAGTCGTTTGTGGATGGTCCTCTAACGGGATGTCTCATCTTGCAATTTGAAGGTGTAGTCATGTTAACTGAACAACTACCCTGCCCCGGGTTAGATGTAAGGGTTGTATCCGAAAGAAATCCCTACTTCTAGGCTCGAAGTGGTTGACTAGGGATTAACTCCTTATATCTCCAGTGTTTGTGGATTTGAAAGAATGCCTGTACATCGTTGACAAGGTTTTATCCGAAAGCATACCGCAACAGTTATGGGTATTTCGTTTTCATCATCCTCCCTCAAATATTTGCTAAAGTGAAGTGAGGAAATATTTTTTGATTTTTGCAATAAATGATAAATAATGAGCGAATGCGAATAAATTGATTCAAAACATGCATAAACATAACATTAACATGACCAAGTACAGATAACAATGTTCAGAGCAAATAGTACTTAAACAAACATTACAAAATAACAGAAATACGGAAATCATAAACGGCACTGGTTGCCTTGATTTGAGGAATGAACTTCTCTTGATTGAATGCTTCAAAGTTGGAGACTACTAAGTTTGGTCTTCAACAACCCTTCAAATGTCTTTACTTGTTGGCACCGTGCGGAGGCATTGTATCATTCTGGACATTTGCATTTCTTGGAGTGAGAGTGAGGTCCTTAGAGTTGATCATATCCTGAACCATGTGTTTGAAGGCATGGAAATTCTCGATGGTGTGACCTGGAGCGCCTTTGTGATACTCACAGCGAGCATTGGCATCATAGTTCCGGGCATTACCAGTCTGAGGTGGCATATCTCTCAAAGTAAGGGATCCTTTTGCCATCAGCTGATTAAAGATTTCAGAATATGTCATAGGCAGGGGATCAATGTGTCTATCATATCCTCTTTGTTGATATGGTGGACGATGTTGAGGAGCGCGTTGTTGTTGTTGACCAGGCCGTTGTGGATATGTCGGCTGCTGATATGGATTGGGCGCATACTGCGCAGCTGCAACCATAGGACGTGGACGTGGTTGATAAGCCATCTGAGGCGGAAATAGAGCTTGAATGGCCTGCTGATAAGGCATTGGAGGAACTGGCTGATATGGCATAGGAGCATATTGCGCAGCAGCAACATAGGGATACTGATAATAGGGAATTGGAGTAGGTGCACCCTGTTGAGGATTCCCACTTGCAGCAGAAAAGGCATTTGCCTTGCCCTTTTAGTACCCGTTGAAAGGTTTCTTGATATTGGCTTGGTTTCTAGAACCTCCTTGGATCTTTCCACTTTTCAGACCCTCTTCAATTCTTTCTCCTACCATCATCATGTCTGAAAATCCAGAAGATACGCTGCTGATCAGCTTCTCGTAGTATTGCCCCTGTAGGGTACCCATGAAGATATCGATCAATTCACGGTCAACTAATGGCGGATACACCCTAGAAACTAACTCCCTCCAGCGTTGGGCGTACTCCTTAAAGGATTCGTTCTCCTTTTGAGACATACTCTGAAGTTGAGTACGATTAGGAGCAAGGTCAGTGTTGTACTTGTACTGCTTTTTGAATGCATCCGATAGATCCAGCCAGGTACGAACATTGTTGCGTTCGAGCTGCATGTACCATTCTAGAGATGCTCCAGACAGGCTTTCTTGGAAGCAATGGATCATGAGTTTATCATCTTTGGCATGAGCGGCCATTTTTCTATAGTACATCCTCAAATGAAGCTCCGGACAGCTGAGGCCTTTGTATTTCTCAAATTCTGGCAGTTTGAACTTAGCAGGGATCACAACATTTGGAACTAAGCACATGTCTGAGGCACTCAGAGAGGTTGAGTTGTGTCCTTCCATGATTCGGAGTTTTTCAGCTAACTCACGACACATCTTCATAGCTTCGGATTCTTGGACAGCATGAGGATTAGTGATTGGAACAGCAATATGCATCTCATACTCAACTTGATGATCCTCTTCAGCATGAGGAAAATGGACTTGAGTTGGAAAAGGTTTAAGCTTGAGGGATAACACCAACAGTAACACCAGAAGCAGGTATCGGTTGGGAAGCGACCTCTTCAACAGCAGGAGTAAAACCTGGAGGCAAACCGTAGACCAGAGGGTTGGGAACTGGAACTGAAGGCATTGCTCGCGAGGCAGATCCTTGCACTAGAGCATTGTTCATTGCAGTAGCAGCTTCGCGGCGTTCTTCCATTCTAGCCAAAGCTTGTATGGTCTCGTAAATCTGGTCAATCTTGTTCTTGACCGAGTTAATCTCTTCCCTCATGGCAGCTTGTTCTTCCTGAATCACGTTCATCAGTCTTCTAGTGTTGGCTCGAGTTAGGTACAGGCGTCTAGCACGATACGGGCGTCGGGAAACCAGCTTGATTAACTGAAGATGGAGGAACATGAAATGAGTTTCCGGTTTTTGAATGAAATGCAAGAATGAACAAATAATGAAAATGAGACGATGTGCAATGTTAGAATCCAGGATCACAAGATCAGGGTCTCATGAGCCCAAGGTACAGATGGATGATACTCTGATCAGGAACTCACTTGGTAGACTCTAAAGTTTTAGGGATCCCAAAGTTATCAATTCATATGGCTGTTCATCACACGCGCCATAAGCATGACGGTTGACTGATTCCCCCATATGAATCTATTTTGGGTGAGATCTTCGTAACGACAACCCACAAGAGCAAATTTTCTCGGGAGCCCATACTACACGATCATCGACACAAGGTTTAAACAAAGCCTCAGAGTTATGGACTTTGCTCAAATGTTTGATGCACATGTCAGCTCTTGACAGTCAATCAACTCCATTGAGAAAGTCTATTCTGAGTGAGGTCTTCGTATCGACAACCCACGAGAGCGAATTTCTCGGGAGTCAATACTATGCGACCATCAATCGATGTTTTAACAAAAAGGTTCTAAAGGTCCTTAGAGTTGATGACTCTAATGAAAACAACTGAGCATACATGTCAAGAACTTGACGGTCGTCAGTATTCTCATTAAAATCTACTCCAAGTGAGGTTTTCGTATCGACAACCCACAAGAGCGGTTCCCTCGGGAGCCCATACTACACAACCTCACTAACTTATGTTTGTACTCGTAACCCCGGGTAAAGAGCTTTTTGTTGGATTTATTAATTCAGCGTCACCCTTAGGGATTCGATGGGCTTAACATCCCAACCCATGGCGCTTAATAGGCGCAGCCCCTTGAAAGACTCTATACTATAAGGAAATAAAGTTGCGCCTTCACTAACAGCAATTGCTTTTAGTGCAGTGGTAAGCGCTTGATCCTACAAGTGGTATCAGAGCCAGGTCATGGGTTCGAATCCCCCCGGCTGACACTGGGGGGGAGATTGTTGGATTTATTAATTCAGCGTCACCCTTAGGGATTCGATGGGCTTAACATCCCAACCCATGGCGCTTAATAGGCGCAGCCCCTTGAAAGACTCTATACTATAAGGAAATAAAGTTGCGCCTTCACTAACAGCAATTGCTTTTAGTGCAGTGGTAAGCGCTTGATCCTACACTTTTCCCTCAAGTTTCTTTTGCAAAGTATCGATCCAAATTATAGTACCGAGGAGCCACAAGATATGTAAGATGGAATGCGATAAAGAAAGCGATAGAAATAAATAATCAAGGCATAAAAGAAAACATCCAAACAAGCGCGGGAACTTAGACTAGACTTGACTCGCATATGGGTGAACCATTCCCCAGCAGAGTCGCCAGCTGTCGTACCCCGAAAAATACGACCTTACGTGATCCAAAAGGACGAAGTCACGCGCCGGACAGACTGAAGAGTCGCCACCTAATTCTATTTATTCCCGAAGAGGGAAAGGAGAGATATAGATACAACCAGGGAAGAGAGAGAGATAAGGACAAAGGTCAACGGAACCATTGCCTGGGTTCGGAAGTCGGTTATGCAGGGGGAAGGTATTAGCACCCCCTACATCCATCGTACTCGATGAGAACCATCTAAGTTATCATGCGCGAAAGGATGTCTATGCTTAAACGAATTACTTGCTAAAGGGAAATGAGTTTAAATTATAAGTTAGATTGATCCTAAGTGCTCGACAAGGATTGAGATCCTTGTGCCAACGTACTCCCGCGTGCGATGGGAAAGTCAGAGCCTCGTAGTTCGGCCTACTAAGGGTAATGGTTATTGGTTTTATTACCTTTCTTCAACGAAAGGGTTTAGGAGTTGAAATGCACTAAAGACTATGGATAGTTTATCTCGTCCAACAAGACGAGCGTCTTGCGTCGAAATAATCGGAGCGAGTAATGAGAGCTCGTTATCCTCCTTTCTACTGCTTAAGGCTCGTGGCGTACCAATCTTCTCGTATTATTAGAATGTTTTATTTCCTAAGACCGCTTGACGTTGGATCAAGGGTTTGGATCTAAAAAGAAACGTTTTGGTTTTTTTTAGTTTAAAGGGTAAATGCAAATGGAGGTTTATTTTGTGGTTTGTTTAGCGAGGCTCAATGCGCTCGGCTCGTAAGGTAAGGTGGATCCTAATAAACGAAAAGGTAACTGGAAAAATAAAGTGCAAGTGTGCAAGTGAAATCGTTTGGCGTTGGACCATGGATTCGCAAACTAAACTAAATCGGGAAATAAAATGCGTACAAAATAATGGGAGAGGGATACATGATAAATACAGGGGATTGCGAGAAATAAAGGGGTCTCGTTGTAATTCGCCCAAGAGAAAGCGTGTGTGCAGTGTTTTTGAACTATTCGAAGGCGTTCGGCCTTTTTATCCGGGTGCAACTGTTCGAAGGCGTTGGACCTTAAAAATAAAACATAAAATAAGAACAATTTATAAATAAATAATTTAAAAAAACAAAACCAGGGGAGAGGTGAATTGTGGATTCGAGTGTGTGTTTAGTGGAAATAAACGGGTTTAGCCCAAGATTTAAGACATAAATAAATAAGTTTAATAATTAATAAAAGAAAAAGTAATTGTGTGCTGGATTATATACGTGGTGGTGATTAGCAAGGGTCAACGGTTCATGGGTTAGGCCCGAATCCACAATCAACAGCAGGAAATAAAAAATTAACAACACTAAAAGGTTTCCAAATCAGAATCAAGTTCCTTTTTTAAAAAAACGCAGAACCCCCACCCCCATTAGGGTAGCGGCGGATTTTTGAGTTCAACGGTTCGATTTCGCACCTTTCCGATTCGGTTTCGCAATGAGGTCTCTCTGCGTTTGGTTTGGCTCTCCGGTCTCTCAAGGTTGTCGCACGACCTCACTCACGGTTATGGGTTTCGACGGAGTTTTTCGGTATGGTTCCCGGTTAGGAATGGTGATTGGAGATGGTTCGTTCGATGTGGTGTGAGGGTTGTCCGCGGCTGGTTTCGGTTGCAACAGTTTTGTGCGATTTCGGAAATGGGGATGACGATGGTGGTGGTTAAGTGGTTACGGATTCGCATCTGGTTTGGAACGAATCACTTCGCTCACCCTCTCACTCAGTTCTGTTTCATGGCTTTGATCTCAAATTCGTTTTAATGAAGATTTTTTTGTGTGGGTCTGGTTTTTTGTGAGTTTTCAAAGGAAGGTGATTTGAAAGTTTTGGGATTGATTTATGTGGTATGGAGAAAAGGTTTTCTTATTCTGTAAATATGTAAGGAAAAGTTTATGGCCTTCACTTGGATGAAGAAAATGGAGGTATTTGTGTTGTTTCGGGTCCTCGTTGCGTTCTGTTTCGATGCGTTTGCTCTGGATGTTTTTTTTTTTGGTTTCTCAATATCGTTGAGGTTTTGAGCAGACAAGGCTTTTTATGAGCAGATTGAATTGTATTGGTTTTATGTGCAGCGTATTTTTGTTGTTTTCAGCCTCTTTTGAGAGTGAATAGTGGGCTTATTATATAGAGGAAATTATTGAGGGTATTGAAGGATAGATAAAAAAAATGAGCTGTATTTGGTGAGTTGTGAAATTGGTTGTGAAATTGTGTTATAGAAATGCTGCTGAGACGGGGTGAGTGATGTGTTTGCCTTTTGTTGTAGGTGGAGGTGAGATACCACTAACAAATCAATGTGTGGGCCCCGGTTTCTTGGAAAGAAAAGAAAAAGAATGCTTAAGCTGGACAAGCAACAAAAATAATATTAATATTAACAATAAGATAATAATAATAATAATGACAGTAGTAATAATAATAATAATAATAATAATAATAATAATAATAATAAAAAGTAAAATAATAATAAAAATAATAATAATAATAATAATAATAAAAGGAAATAGAAAATAATGATAATAATCTTAATAAGAATAATAATATTAATAATAAAGATGATATTTGTGATTTTTGTGAATAGATTTTAAAGATTGGATTTATGCAAAAAGGTTTTGATAGAACTAACAATAATAATAATAAAAATAGACTTTTTGGATTTTTTTGGATAATGAACTAAAAGAAAAACTTAATATGATGTAGAAAGTGAATTTGAACTTTTAATTTAAAAGAAATAAATACGATTTTTTTGGATTTTTGGTAAATACTTTTTTTGATGAACTATAAAATAAAAGGGATATGGATATGGATGAAATTAGATGATGGATAAATTCGGGTATATAAAACATAAAAACAAGTGACATGTTTCAGATTTTTAATATATGTTAGAAAAAATAAAATGACACATGCTTTTTTTTTAAATATGATTAGACAGTAAAATGAAGTGATGCAGATAGGACAAATTTGGGGTATGACACCAGGTTGTAACCGACTCCCGAACCCAGTTCTTTGGTTTACAAGACCTCGTTCTTTCCTTTTCTCTTCGGTTTATGGAGTATTACCTTTCCCATTCATTAGGGATAAAAATTCCTGGCTGGCAACTCTACCTTTTCTGCGCCACTTTCGCGTTTGTACTAGGATGAAAATCCCGTGAGCGACAACTAGCGACCCTACTGGGGACCGAACCCAGAATCTATGGTTTCCCCTATGAGAGTCAATCCTAGCGCTTGTCTGTTTTTGTTTCTTTGAGTGTTTAGTTGTTTGTTGTTGTGTGCTTTAGTTTATCTTTACTGCTTTTACTTACAACTTTACTTTACAGCTTTATTTACTGCTTTCAGTATTTATTTTACATGCATCATATATACTGGACTGTGCTGGTTTGGTTTTTTCTGTGGGATGAGATTATTATGAGATGAGCTCGTAACCGGAGCTCGATTACACCCTAGGACTTAGCATGGACACATATTGTACTTGCATGATGAGTGGCGATGTGTTCCACACCCAGACTGTGACCGTCTTGGAAATATCTTATGTGGGGATCTCCTCCACTTCGGGATAGGACCTTGATAATTATGTGCATCTGGGGACCGATCATTGAGGACCTTAGTGGAAACAACCCTCTCCAGTGATGACAGTGGAATACCACATTTGTTGGCAAATCCACTCGTATCTGAGGGCCCACTGGGAACTCGCATAGGATGGCCTGGTTCTCTCTTAGGAACCCAGTTAAAGCCAACTGCTCGTATGACGATAGAACTGTATCCTAAGGGTTGGATGTACTATTGTTTCTCGATTCAGTGCTTGAAGCTGGGGACTTATGAGAGATGCTTGTTTTTCCTTGACTCAATTGAGACCTCCCTGAGTAGTACATAATGCTAAACTGATTCCCTGATTTGGTCATGAGCCATTTCACGGAAATGGTGAACATATTATTGCTATTCGGCTTTGAGAGTATGTGATGTTTGACCCGGAGCACATCCGTGAGATGGGAGGGATGTTTACAGGTTTGCAGGAACCCTAAACTTTTAACGTACCCGCTTTACCAATGTTGTTTTGTGATATGGTATGATTCTATATGGTCCTTTGGTCCTGAGTTATGGGATTTCTACACAGAGATACTGATGACTCATTTAGTCGTTGTATATAAAGTGTTTAAATCTAGAACAAAAGTTGTAATGGAGTCTATAAATATAGTCATTGATGACTCTTTTATAGAAATGGATGTCACAGAGAATGTTGGAACATATTTCCCAATGAGTATTATTCATGAAGAAGATGAAGATACAAGTGAAAATTATGAACCTGAGAATGATCCTGAAGATGTTCCAGAACCTGAACCATTAAAGATTGAATTAATAGACAAACGACCTTCCATCAGAATACAAAAAGATGACCCTAAGGAACTTATAATAGGTTATCTAAATGAAAGAGTAAAGACCAGTTCTCGAGATGTTGTTTCAAATGCTTATTTTGTCTCCAAACTTTAGCCTAAGAATGTCAAGGAAGCCTTGACTGATGAATTATGGATCAATGTAATGCAATAAGAACTGGAGAAATTCAAGAGGAATGAGGTATGAGATCCGGTGCCAAGACCAAATGCAGTAAATATTATTGGAACTATATGGGTGTATAAAAACAAGTCTGATGAACAAGGAGTCATCACCAAAAATAAAGTCAGACTTGTAGCACAAGGATATACTTAGATAGAAGGGGTAACTTTTGATGAAACTTTTGCTCCAGTTGCTAGACTAGAGTCTGTAAGATTGTTGTTAGGAGTGGTGTGCATATTGAAGCTTAAACTAAATTTAATAGATGTCAAGAGTTCATTTCTCAATGGGTAATTGAATGAAGAAGTTTATGTTGAAAAACCTAACAGATTTGTTGATACTGATTTTCCTAATCATGTGTTCAAATTGAAGAAAGATCTATATGGGCTGAAGCAAGTTCCAAGAGCATGGTACGAAAGACTGACTAAGTTTCTTGTTAATAATGGATACTGGAAAAGAGGCATATACAAGACTCTCTTTGTCAAGGAAAAGGAAGGAAAATTAATCATAGCTCAAATCTATGGGGGTGATATTGTCTTCAGAGTAATGTCTGAAGAGATGGTTCAACATTTTGTGAAACAAATGCAATCGGGGTTTGAAATGAGCTTAGTAGGTGAATTAAAATACTTCATTGGTCTTCAAGTAAAGAAAATGAAAGATTCTATTTTTCTCATTCAAGGGAAATATGCAAATAGTATCATGAACAAATTTGGTCTAGAAAATATTTCCCATAAGAGAACTCCCGCTCAAGATGACAAATTAAGTGCTTGGAATCTGTCTGGTACCTATATTGCAATTTAAAGCTAAGAAGATTGAATTATTTCTGAGATGTGAAGTTGTATCCAATTCTGGAATGATTTTGTTCAGAAAAATAAAGTTGATAATGGTACAAAGGTTGTACCAATAAAAGTGCATAGTAACTCTCATGAAGGGTAACACTGTAGTCCATGCGGGATGTGTTATGGAGGGGGAGATATATGCTTACAAGAACTTCAGAATGTGGTTGAATAATTTCATACATCATGTCTGGACATTATTCAGTAAGTAGTTTTTTTTATTTGGACCAGAGGGCTCTAGTCTTGAAGGTGCCTCCATTTGACAATTTTGGTTAAAAATGGGGAGATAAGTTTCATAATGTGTTTCGCTACTAACCTATGAAGGAGTGTTGTGTAGTTTTTGTTATGGTTATGTTAGCCAAAGTTTTCCAAAGGGGGAGATTGTTAGGTCTTCCCGGTTGAGGTTGGCAGTATTTTGGTAAAATAACTTGTATTGGACATGTTGGATAAGGTGTCGTAACATGCTGAAGAACATGTTTTGTTTAGAAGAAAAACAAATTTTTGGAAAATGTCGGAGGAGATGTCCCAGTAGAAGTTACTCGACATCTTTGTTAGTTACAGTTTTAGTAACTGTTATCTTTGAAGAAAATCACAAGTGAGTCACAATTGAAGTTTTCAAGAGGTAAAAGATGAATTTGTGCATGGAAGACTTGGAACACTTGAATTATATCTCAATTTAAACCTTCCTTCACTAACAAGTTCCTTGAAGTAGTGAAACCTCATCTTAATGTGCATGATCCTCCCATGGACAATTGGTTGCTTAGTGTCGCTCCCCGGATTTCCATCCTGGTACAAACGCGAAAGTGGCGCGGAAAAAGAATAGAGTCGCCAGCCAGGCATTTTTATCCCGAAGAAAGGGAATGGTAATGCTGCACAAACCAGAAGAAAGAAGAGGAAGGACACAGGTCCTACGAACCAAAGAGACTGAGTTCGGGAGTCGGTTACGACCTGGGAAGGTATTAGCACCCAGATCGTCCGTCGTACCCGACGGGATCCACGCTTGCAAAAGAAACTGTTTCAAAGGGTGAGGGTATGAAAGCTGCAGCAAAGAAATGAAAATGAACTGGAAAAGAAAATGAGAAAAGAACTGAAAAGAAAGTAAAGAGAAAAATGTAGGGAAAATAAAAGAGTGTGCTCGAACGGGCCCTACCCCGCTGCCTACGTACCTCATCGGGAAAATGAGGATCATTAACGCCGTAGTTCCCCTAACTAGGGGTAACAAGGAAATTGCTTGTGAATTAAGGCTTGAACTGCCTATGCCATTGCTCAGGTGTTGCAGACTCGGACGACGAGTGCGTAACCGTCTTGCAAAGTGACAAGTAGGAGCAAGTTCGCGTACGGAGCGAAGGTGGTGAGAAAAGAATTCCCGAAGGAAAGACGCTTATTGTTTGTTTGTGTTTTTTATGAAGCTTTTATGAGTGTGTCACAAGGAAGTGAACTCAAGCTCTTTTCCATGGAATGTGCACTTGTCACTACATTCCAAGATGGAATAATAGAACAAGCACACTCAAGTAAGGAGAAGATCCCCAAAACTTGAAACCAAAGATTAGGGCCTAGGCTCACTAACTTGTTAAATTATTAAGTGTTTTTGGTATTTACAGATGAAGAAGTGTTTTTTATGCTTTTCTTGGCGAAGAAGATACCTTGATCAGACTTGTGTATCACAAGGTAAACTTGTACTATCCCAAGATGGGAAGACTACAAGCACACCTCATGGGATAAGGCTATTGCTCAAGGCATCACTTCAAAACTTTATTAAGGTGTTTTTTTATGGTTATGAGATGAGAAGAGAAAAAGAACCAAAAGGATCACAAAGGTAAACTCTAACGGGAAAGGTCTAATCCTAATATTCACATGCTCGGATGCTCCTAGGTTAGTGAGGCTCACTATCCTAATGAAGGAGAAGAACAGAAGAAGATGAAAGATGAAAGAAGAAGCTTCATGGTGGCCTAGGCACACCTCAAGTCGAGAAAGAATAAGAGAATATGAGGAATAAGATGAAGAAGAAGAAAAGGAGGAAATAGAAATAATATAAGGAGATAAGAATGCAACATGAAGAAATAAGATAAAGAGATGAGAATGCGATATGGAGATAAGATGACAATGCACAAATAGAGCCTACACCAGTAGGACTTCCAGATGCAACAGCATGCAATAAGCAAAATCAGGCCTCAGTGGTACCTAACGGAGAAGGTCCGTTGCCTCTTCAATACACGCAAGAGAAATCAAGAGTAAGAAATTTCAGGTCTAAAGTGGATTCGAAGTCAAGCGCAAGTGTCAATTATCAAGGCATCATTCAAAGGTCGGATGTAGGCTTTCAGCACCCAGAATTAACACCAAGAACTAGTCTGCGCAAAGTCTAAATTCAATTGGTATCCAGAGGTTTCCTCAGTCCAGACAAAATTATGGAACGATTAGCCACAAAGTCCTTGCCACGCTTTATCTTTCATCAAGAAACCTACAAAAAATTCAATAGAAAAACTAAAACCAAAATTGGACAAAATACTATTTAATTAAACCAAAATTAATTGGGACTAAAATCTAGAATACTATAATCGAGATTAGGAAAATTAAAATAGATTAAAAGTAAAAATTTCTAATCTAAAACAAGTATTAATTAAATCTAAATAAAATAATCAAAGTTAAAACCTAAACTATGTTAAGCAAGAAGAAAACTACAAAATTAACAAAGTTCTAAACTGATTCTTAAAAATAATAAAAAAAAACAAAATGCAACAAGGTAACTAGGTAACAATTAAATAAGTATCAAAAACTCTAAAAAAAACAATATAAAGAAGGGTATATGGTCGCTGGGATGGTGGTGTGGAGAGAAATTCGTGGACTCATGGGTCCATGATGTTTGGGCCCAAAACAACAAAAACTCAATTCAATAACAAGCATCAGAAAAGTAAACAAATTAAAAAACAATAAAGGTTTATTTATTTAAAAGAAAATGAGGTAAAATTGCAATGTAAAAAAGTCAGTAGGTCACAGGGGAAAGAGTACAAAAGAAGCAAGCACGAGCTTCTTCTTCTTCCGAGGGTGCCGTCGGCACTGTTCACGCGAGTATGAGGAAAGGGGAATTTCCGCCGCTTTTCAATGTCACTCCCCGTCTCAGCTTCTGTCTCAAAAGAAAAGAAAGAAAACCGCCGATCTCCTCTCTCTATCAACGACGATGAATCTCACCACGTCGTACACTCCTTCAACGACGAACAACCCGCGACGGCTCCGTCTTTCTTCCATCGATCCAACGGCGAGATGGACAGAGGCTTCCTCACCGTCGAGTTCTCTCTGAGTCTGTGATTTCACTGTTTGACGTCAAACCTCCACCGCCATCCGGATCATTATGATCATCGATTCGCTACGATTTTCATTCTTCTGCTTCTTCTACTTTCTTATTCTGTGTTTTTTGTGTTTGGTTGCGAAAATGGCTTGTTGGTTGAGGTTGAGTGTTACGGTTTAATGGTGGAGGCAGTGAAGGCGTGAAGGTTGTCGCGGTTTGGGGTAAATGGTTTTGAGAATGGAGGAGTATTTGCGTGATGCAGAGAAGTGATTTGGATTTGGTTCTGTGTTGTTGTTGAGGAGTTTCTCCAGGTTTGAGGTGAAGGACGCGCCGAGGGTTGAGGTTTTACTGTTTTGTGATGAGGTGAAGAATCCGTGATTGGTTTTTGTGTGTTGAAGGAGAGGATTTGCAGGAGAAAATTGGCGTGTACTCCTGGCTTGGTTTTTATCGTTTACCAAAATTGAAAGAGGTTGTTGGTGTGAATATTGGTGAAGGGAGGTTGTTGTGTGCAGGCGGTATGATGTGTGTCTTGCAATAGCTGAGAATGAAATATGTGTGCTACGTTGAGAAACAACTTTGGCTGTAAGTTTTTTTCTGTTTTTTTTTTGTTCGCAGGTGGAGAGTGTGTGATGAGGTAATGTAATGCGTGAATCAATTTTTTGTGGAAAGAAAGGTGTGAGTGGAGAACGTGAATGAAGCGTGTGGGGTATGCGTGTGTGAGTGGGCCAGTTTAGTACCGAAAACAAAGTGTTGGAATTGTGTATTAAGTGTTGTATGCTGGTATGAATTTACATCAGCTAGTCTATTTTCATCTTGGCTTGTGGCTAATTGAGAAAAAATTAATGGTAGGGCTTGGATGAAAAAAAAGTTGAAAATGAAATAAAAACAAATATGGAGATCAAATGAATAGAATGAACTAAAAGGTAATTTGGATTGTAAGTTAATTATACATATAAAAAAAATATGGTTTTAATTTGGTAATAAAATAGATGATGGTAGAGATGGTAATTAATTAAATGGATTAAAAATAAAAGGTTATGGATAGTAAAGTATATGGTGAAATGGATTTGGGAAATAATCTAAGATATGGTCTAAAAAATGAATTTTTGAACAAAGGTAATGGAATTAGGAAATAAAATAGAATATGGCTTGACTTCGGAAATGAATTAAGAAAAATATTAATGAATAAAAAATGTAATTGGTGAAATTTGGATAAGAAAAAGAAATGGGCAATGGATAGAATAAATTGGTGTGATTAAAAAAAGAATTTGATGTGGAAAATGGATATTGGATAGTCGAAACAAATTGGGTAATGAAAATGGTTTAAGAAAGTGGATATTCAGATAATCGAAAATATGGGCGTGGCTCTCACCCATACACACACGACCATAACCCACGATTTCAATTCAAAATCAACTTGTCCATTTCTCCACACACCTCTGATAAAAGCAATGAAGCACACTAACAACCGAACAATTCGTAACTGAAGCAAAAAAACCATCTGAGTCAATCATCTTCTGAATCCGTGGCCAAATATGTCTTGAATCACCTTAAATCTGTCAAAATCAACCTCTTGGAAAATAAATCAATAGATGGACCACTAACAGACAAATTGGCCCAAAACTTCTCGTAAACTACAACTTGATGACCTGACGAACTCATCACACCACAACTTAACTTTGAGCACTCACTGCCTGAGAAATAGCCCTAAACTTGGAACCAAAGCTTCTGAGATATCGAGAAAGAAAAAACAGGCTAAGATGCTGAAAGTACGAAAGTAGCCTTATGGCCTGATGAAGCAGAAATCCATGGTGACGAGCCAAATGAATCAATGAATAGTTCTTGCAAACGTGAGATCCCTGAAGACCACTATATCGGAGAAATAAACCCTAGTTCTGACAAGAGCAATAAGAGAATGATGCCATTGATGACTGCATAGCCAAAACCTTGAATTCTTCTGATAATCCGCAAATAAAGCGCGAGACCCTAATTCTTTAGAAAATATTGATCCCATGTCTCAGGAGCCTATGCAAATGGTATGCAAAATGCGTATGAATGCAAAACGAAAAGCTGACGAAGATAGAAAAACCAGAGGGCAAATTTAGGGTGTCTACAGCTGCCCCTATTCAATCAACTATTAATCTGAAAAGGATGAGAACAACGGCTATTAGACTTTCGAGATAAATAGTGATTCAATACCAAAAAGACCCCGAAATTTGCACTCTGACGAAGAATGTAGAAACTGGGAAATCAACCCGACCAAACGACGATCTGGGTAAAAGAAGAGAAGACAAAGCAGACGAGCTTCTTCCAAGTTGAAACTGGTATCTGGATTAAGAACACATTGACAGACGAGTCTTCAAACAATCCTGTGACGCCAGGAACTGGACAGACGAGTCCTCAAACACTACAAGACATATGACTTGAGACAGACGAATCTCCTTCGGATTTACCTGTTACGCCAGGACCGGGATGCACTTAAGTCTGTGGGATAGACATGCCTAAACAAGGTAGACGAACCTTCTTCATATACTATCCGTGGATATATGGTATAAGACAGACAAGTCTTCTGAGCAAACCTGTTACGCCAGGTGCAACAACAATAATTGGTGCTTGAGACAGATGAGCCTCCTGTCGCTCCCACCAAATGACACCTGGTCAGAAGGGGTACAGACGCGAACGGTCGGTGAAAAGAGAGGGAATGAATAGAGTCGCCAGCTAGGCATTTTTATCCCGAAGGAAAGGTAATGCTGCATAAACCTGGAAAGATATGGATAAGACGGTTGTGAACCAGAGAAACTGAGAAAGGGGGTTGGTTACAACCTGGGAAGGTATTAGCACCCAGATTGTCCGCCGTACTCGACGGGATCCACGCTTAGAAGATTTGTGTTTTAAAGGGGTAGTGTCAGTGTTATTCGTGTATCAAAGCTGGAAAAGAATGCAAGTGTCAGTGTAAAAGAAGTGTGAAGTGTATAGGAGAAGTGTCAGTGTAAGGACAGGAGTGAAATGCTCAAGACTATGAGGCTTAAAGGATAATGCTAGAAGGAGGGGGAATATACAGAGACTTTTGTTCGATAACAGTTAAGTTATGCCTACGTATCCTCTCGTGCAATGAGGAAGTCAGAACAACGTAGTTCGACCCAAAGATACTGAAAGGTAGATTGACCTATGAGCTGCTTACTTGTCTATGCTCAAGTATATGACCTGTCTGGCTCAGGTGCAAATTGTCTTGCATTAGACGGAAGAAGCAAGTTCTCGTTTATGAGTGAATGAGGTGAGAAAAGAATCCCGGAGGAGACGATTATTGTTTGTTTTTGTGTTTTCAATCTTTTATTGCTTTTTGAGGTTTGTCATAAGAAAACGAGCTTAAGCCTAAACCAAGGGTTAGTAAACTCATCACATCCTCCCTCTGATTAGGGGTAATGAGACTACCTTAAGTATGAAGTAAGCACCTCACACTTAATCACCATGATGTAGGATTAAGATCATTAACCTACTTGCATTTATTTAGATGTTTTTGTTGTTTTTGTTTGGTGTTGAGTAATGAGTTTAAGCCATAATCAGGGATTTAATGGACTCATTACACCATCCTAATAGAAGGATAATAGATGAGAACATTTAAGCTGAGGAAAACTCCTCAACTTAATCCATGATTAGGGATTAACCTCACGACAAAACAAAGCCTTTATTAAGTGGATTTTAGTTAATGATAAGATGTAGAAGTGATTTTTATGGTTTGTAAGACAACTTGAGGGGGACTTGTCCATTAACACTAGGGTTAGTCCTTCTTAACCAATTAAGGAAGAATTGGAACCCTAATGCAAGGCCCAAGTTACAAGCTTTATGTCTTGATGATTATTAAGTGGATTGATTAAAGGATTTAAACACATTAAGGGTTTAACACTTAGGATTAAAGTTATACACTCCATCCTAATAGAAGGATGCAGGCATAAACTTAATCACAAAGCCTTAAAGCCTTTAGGGTTTAGTCCTGGGTTATGAGATGAGAAGAGAAGACTCAAAGAGACACAAAGGTAAAAGCTAATTGGGGGACTAATCAAACCCTAATTATTATCATGCTTGGTTATTCCTAGGGTTAATGAGGTTTGCAAGAAGATCTTCAGAGAAACCACCAGGAAGGAAGCAGATGAAAGGAGCAAGAAGCAAAGAGAAGCAAAACAACTTGCTTCACTTAAGAAGACAAGTTGCTTGAAGAAAGAAAGTAAGGGATGAACATGAATGAGCAAGCTCACTCAAATACACAAGATAAAATGCAGCAATGATTCAAGAGAGATGAGAAGAGATTTGTGAGAAGTGAAGGCAAATTCACTTCTCAAAACAACTTACCACCTGAAAAGTTAGCCAAAAGAAATGAAATGTAATGCAAATGGGATGAGATGTCATGGTGCAAACCAAAATCAGAAGCAATTACATGATGTTAATGATGCTAAGAGAAGATGCAAACATGAGGCAAAACATGAGAATGATCATACAAGGCAAAAGGATGCAAATGGAGCATGCATGAACCATGAATGTACATGAAAAGTTATGGAATGCAAAGGACATATAACATGGAAAATGAAAGATGCAATGATCAAACATGATTCTAATATGTCCTAATATGTATTATGAATCATGTGGATGCACAAAATATCATGGCAAGTCATTGGATGCAAGCAAATGAAAGAAGGATGCAAAGGAAGGCACAAATTAGGGTTACATGCATCATGCAAAGCAAAAATCCAAAACCAGAAGCAAATGACATGATAAAAATTTGAAAATGCAATCAGAGATACCCTAAACCTATACAAGCTCATTGCCCAAAGGAGGGGATTCAACTCTTAACCTAGTGAAAGTTATGAATTTCCTAAGATGGCTAGGGTTTTGGGGTACCTCATCAAGAAAAAATCTAAACAAAATGAAAATGCAAGATCAAATCAAACCAAATTTATCCTATAAACTACATGCTATGAAGAGTGCAATGCAAGAAGAATCATCATCCAACTCTCAATGGTTAGGCAGAATGAAATTTTTAAAGATTGAACCAAAATATTGCCTTAAAATGAAATTAATTCCAAAGAAAATGATCAAAAGGCATCAAGAACAAAAACTAAATTTGGTTTGAGAGTTGGATAATGTTTCTAAATGTTTCTAAATGCAATGTGAATTTTTTTGTGATTTTTAAATACCTAAATGTATTTTTAATTAATTAATTTTCATTAACTAATTAAAAATAAACATTTAAATAATTTAAAAATAATTTTTAATGCAAAAAATAAAAATAAAAATATTTTTGTGTTCTAAAAATTAATGAAATCTTTAAAAAAAAAATTCATAATTTTTAAATGATTTTAACTATTTTTAATAATTTGTGCAAATAAAAGGAAAAGAAAATGAATTTAAAATGAAAATAATGAAAAGTAATCCAGAAGAAGGGCCAGGATTTGATCTGGGTTTGGACTGGTTGACTGCGCGCCAGATCCAAAGGCCCAGATTCAAATCTGGCTAATTTTGTTTTATAATTTAATTAAACAGGATTTAATTAATTAATTGGAGATTAGGGCTTAAATGACAAATCCAGGCCACTCATTCACGCGCGGGAAAGCACATCTAAGGGTCCATATTCAAAACTCCTAATTAATCACACTTAACCCTAATTAATCTCAGGCGACCGGAGATAAGCTCAGGTCGTCTTCTCCGGCTGTCTCCCTCACCAGAATCACCCCAAACGCATCCCCAAGACCCCCAAAACTCCATAATCAATCCCTCAACAATGGGTAACAAGAATCCAGGGCCAAAAACCATTTACATCAACTACACAGTGAGAATCGAAGAAAACAAATCTTAGGGCAAAAATTTCAGAACATCACAACATGCTTGTTTCTGGCTCATTTTCAAAAATAAATAGATCCCCCATGATCAGGGCAACACATAGAACAATATTCTAACAAGAAATCAAGGTTCTAGAAAATTTGATCATCATGTTACCTGAGTTTGAGCTTTCAATCCAGGAACTTTCTGCTTGCCTCTTTGCTTCAAAATGGCCCCAATGATCCTCTTGATGATGCTTTGAAGCTTGGTTGGTGTTTAGAGTGACTGGTTTGTGAGTTTGAAGAGGTTCTGTTCAGAGAGGGGGAGAAATCGTATTTTGATTTCAGGGGGTTTCAGGGCCAGGTGAAGGGTTAGGGATGATCAGTGGAACATGCTGAGAGATTCTATGAAGTTTGTTTTGGTGTTTATGTCTTGTGTAGTGAGTTTCGAAGGAAAGTGCATAAGAGGTGAAAACTTGGAGCTATGGCTTGGGGGATGTTTCAGGCTTGTGTGTCTGTTGTGTTGAGTCCCTTTTGGTCCACTTATCACCTTTGGATGGGTCAGAGAAGTTGGTGTGGCACTGTGGGATTGGTATGGGTGTTTTTGCATAAAGTCCAAGTTAGGTGTACTTGAGGTATGGGCAAGTGTGAGGCTGTGATAGGGGAATGGTTTGGCTCAGCTGAGATCAGGGAGAGCCATGGAAATGGATTAGAAGCAATGCAGCAAGTGGATTAGGGTTTGTGATAGGTTTTGCAACTTTGTGACTTTTTGGTCCTTTTGTGATTTCTTAAAGCACAAGTCATGAAAATGGACAAACTCTTGATGAATTCTGAATTTTAGGCATTGGTTTATGTTTGTGCAGAGGTTATAAGTCACTTTGAGGTCACAATTTGCCTTGGCAAAAGGTTTTGCAACTTTGCCTCTTTGGTGCAAAACTTGAAATTATGTGATTTTCCCAACTTTGACAAGCCATAACTTTTCGATACAAAATGAATTAGAACAAGTTCTTGTACTTTTTGAAAATGGAATGATCCATTCTACAACTTTCATGACCAAAGTTTTCTCATTTGAGGCATTTTTGAATCAAAAAGAAAGGTTTGAAAAACTTTCCCAAAATGGTAAGTTTCCATTACAAGTCATTTTCCCAAAAAGGCAACTTTGCAAATGGCTTGAAATTCTTCAATTTTGTGAACTTCTAACATCTTCTATGACCAAATAAAGATCATACATAATCAAAATGATGATGAACACCCTTTGGTTGGGTCATTGGGGGCCTCAGATGCCCTGATTTTACACTGACTTGCTCAAGAAGTCAACTCTTGATTAGATGCCTTCCCCATGGAATTTCTTCATAAAAATTGATATGCATGATCCTTATACCATATAGAGACCAATAGAAACAAGAATGACCAAAAAATTTGGAGTTATGGCCTCTGAAACCAAAACCCTAATTTTAGGTCATCTGTGTAGTTAAACCTGGCTCTGCTTCCATGCCTTTCTCAGTTCTTGTGATTCTTTGAATTCCTTGACTTTGTGAGGATGTGATATGATGCTTGAACATACATGGACCCCTTTGAAGTGATTGATGACCTTTGGAGCAGCTCAACTGGCTCTTGGATTGCTCAAATCACAAACCCTGGATGCAGATGACTTAGAAGCAATGCAGTGAATCAAAAATGTGGTGTGAGATGCTATGATTGAACTTATGCATATGAAAATATCACAAGCCATGGTGTGAATGGGTGAGGGCAAATTTGGGGTGTTTACAGCTGCCCCTATTCAAACATGAGTTAGCTGTGTAGGATGTAAGCGACGGCTTATCAGGCAAACAAGATAACTTGTGGTTGAATACCAAAGACAGTCCAAAATTTGCACTCACAGAATGAAGAAGAAAAGGGATATAGATTGTAAAGGAAAATAAAGTATGTTTATAAAGTGCGGGCAGCGGAGGGCGACCGCCGAGCAGAGGACGACTGTTGGAGATGAAGCAATGACGGGGACGACCGACAAACTGGGGATATGAGAGATTGTGATGGGGACGGCCATCAAGTAAAGTTATAAGACTCTCTGGGGATTATAGGTAAACGAAATAAAATGATGAGATACGATCATCAAAGGTGAAGGACAATCACCTAGCAGGGGACGGCTCCTCTGTTGGGGATATGATGAGGGACGGTCATCTAAGGTGAAGGACGATCACCGGGCAGGGTACGGCTGCCGAAAAGGTATCATGACATAGGACGAATGTCGGGTAACAAGGTCGACGATGGGGACGGCCATCGGATAAGCATGATGAAGGACGATCATCAAGAGGTGAAGGACGATCACCTAGCAGGGTATGGCTGCTCTCAGGGTTTATCATGACATAAGACGAATGTCAGATAACAAGATCAACGATGGGGACGACCATCGGATAGAATGATGAAGGACGCTCATCAAAAGGTGAAGGACGATCACCTGGCAGGGTACGGCTGCCGAAAAGGTATCATGACATAGGACGAATGTCAGATAGAACGGAAGTTTTGCTGAGGACTTCGCTGGGGGAAAAGTAAACACGGACGAGTGTCTACATCCAAGAAATGAGAGGTATAAGTGTTTGGGTACTGTGTATAAACTAAAGATGCGGACGAGCATCTTTAAGACTATGATACGGACGGGTATCAGGTAGAAACAAATGCTGACACATGTTCGGAGATGATGATACGGATGAGTATCAACTAGTTAACAAATAACACGGACGAGTATTGATTCTGCGGGGACTCTTTTGGGGAATAATAGACACAGACGAGTGTCTAAACTCTAAAAAAGAGGTAAAAGTATCTGACATTGTGTATGGATTAAAGATGCGAACGAGCCTCCTTAAGACCATGATACGGACGAATATCAGTAGAACAAACGCTGACGCATGTTCAGAGATAATGATACGGACGAGTACCAACTGGTTAACAAAGAACACGGACGAGTGTAGAATCTGAGGGGAAATAAGTGGTGTATACAAGATACGGACGAGTATCTGTA
The DNA here is from genome assembly GCA_963966055.1 of Lathyrus aphaca. Classification (NCBI taxonomy): domain Eukaryota; kingdom Viridiplantae; phylum Streptophyta; class Magnoliopsida; order Fabales; family Fabaceae; genus Lathyrus; species Lathyrus aphaca. Next base: position 69,902,165 of record OZ014522.1, on the reverse strand, counting down.
TGAGTAAAACAGGAGTAACAAGCATGAGTGATGTACAGACGAGTGTTTAACTTGCCGGGGAGAGCACGACACGGTCGGGTGTCGGAAAAAGTGCATTATTAAACAAGTGTATGGTTTACAAAGTGTTTAGGTAACTATGCTGGAGAAGGTGACACGGACGGGCGCCAAGGAATTGTGTATATATGTATCTGTGAGTGCAAAGGGGACGCTTTGGCTTTCTACTGGGGATATGACACGGACGAGTGTCAGGAAGTATCTGTATCTTTAGGGAAAGTGCCTTGGCTCTCTGCCGGGGAATCTGGGGAGTTTTCTATATATCGTTGATGGATTGTCAGTATTTACAAGTGTTTGATTTAGAACATGGCTTATGATTATGCAATATGTTTGATTTTTGCCGTAATGCTCCATTTTAGACGGAATGCTACGCTTTGTAGGGAAAATAATGATGCGAAATGTTATGATTATGCAATATATACCGATCCGGGATTCGGATCCCGTTGTTGTGGACATCTCTGGCTTATCTGCTTGAAGTGGATATCCCAGTTGGGGATGAGATCATCGGTAGATCTGACATATGACTCTGCTTGGGGAAAAAGATCTCTGATAGACTCATCTCAGCAATGAGGAACCCAGCTGGGGTTTGTAGAAGCTTTCGTCACTCTGTTGTGAGATCTTCAGGTATTGCTTTGCTGGATAGAGGTTGAAACTCTGTGGGGATCCTGCTGAGGATGATACTGGACAACTCAGCTGGGGAGAAGAGAGATCACTGAGTAGATAGTGATTTGTCAGCTTGCTGGGGTGAAGCTTTCATGCCCCATATTGTGCTTTGAATACCTGCAATCCTGAAAAGACAGAGAAATGCACAAGTAATCCCGAGGTATCCCTTACCGGATTCCATCATAGGAGTTTAGACACTCCTGAGAGTAAACATATTTCCTGCAAGCACGTATTTTTAAGAGAAGCATCTGTATTTAAAAATGTATAAGACGAAGCATGACTGAAAATCCGATTTTATTAATTGGTGTGCCCTGAATTAGCAAGATACAGTCGAAGAAACAAATCCCCTGAAATGAGGAGATTGTTACAAATTGAGAAACAAAAGATGTTGGCAATGTTGACGATGCTTCAAGGAGCTTCCCTTTTGCTATGACTCGTATGACATTTGACGTTCTTCTCGTCTTGCTTTCTGAAGAAGGCTGGTTCTGACTGACGTTCGAACCCTTCGGAGCTTACCATGTTGTAAGTGATACAGACGAATTCAGAATGCAGTTGTTCGCTTGTTCCCTGATTTTGCGTGGATCGCCCTTTCGGGTTTTCAATCCACCGGGATACCCATTTTTGCCTGAGTTGTCCAATGCGGCTTTTCAACTCAGCGGGTGTACATTTTTTGTTTATTTTCCCTTATTTTTGCCCGAGTCTTTTATTCTGTTTTTGACTCGCCGGGATGCCCTATTTTTGCCTGGACTTACATTCTGTTTTTGTGTCCAGCGGGTCATTTTATGCGAAGTATATTTTAACTGCATCTGAATTCACAGGGGACGGGAAATCTTCACCATCCATAGTACTGAGCATCAGTGCTCCACCAGAGAAAACTTTCTTTACTACGAATGGCCCTTCATAGTTCAGAGTCCACTTGCCCCTGTGGTCTGTATGAGGAGGGAGGAGTCTTTTCAACACCAGATCTCCTACTTGGTACTCTCGGAATCTGACTTTCTGATTGAAGGCCTTCTTCATTCTTTTCTGATACAGCTGCCCATGACAGATTGCAACCAATCTCTTCTCTTCAATCAGACTCAGTTGTTCGTATCGGGACCTGACCCATTCTGCTTCATTCAGCTTAACATCCATCAATACCCGTAGAAAGGGTAGCTCAACTTCAACAGGTAGGACTGCCTCCATGCCATACACAAGCTGATACGGTGTTGCCCCAGTGGACGTTCTGATTGACGTACGGTACCCATGCAAGGCAAATGGTAGCATTTCATGCCAGTCTTTGTACATAACTACCATCTTCTGCACAATCTTCTTGATATTCTTATTAGTTGCCTCTACAGCGCCATTCATCTTTGGCCTGTAAGGAGAAGAGTTGTGGTGTTGGATCTTGAAGTCCCGACACAGCTCTGCCATCATTTTGTTGTTCAAGTTGGAACCATTGTCAGTAATGATTCGCTCGGGCACTCCATACCGACAGATGATGTCTCTCTTCGAGAATCGGGCTACCACTTGCCTTGTAACATTTGCATAGGAGGCTGCTTCAACCCACTCAGTAAAATAGTCAATAGCAACCAGGATGAATCTGTGGCCGTTTGAAGCAGTCGGTTCAATCTTGCCAATCATATTAATGCCCCACATGGGAAAGGGCCAGGGTGAAGACATCACATTCAATGGATTCGGAGGTACATGCACTTTATCCGCATAAATCTGGCATTTATGGCATTTTCTGGCATAAGCACAACAGTCCGCATCCATTGTGATCCAGTAATAGCCTGATCTTAACAACTTTTTAGCCATGGCATGCCCTCCTGCATGGGTACCAAAGGATCCTTCATGCACCTCGTGCATCAACAAGTCTGCTTCTGCCCTATCAACACATCTGAGGAGTACCATATCAAAGTTTCTCTTGTACAGGGAACCGTCACATCTTTGACAACATCCGCTGAGAACACGTATGCTGGTCTGTCAAGTCTGGATACTGAGATCCGAGGCACAAAGTAGGCAGTCTGAACTTTGATCATGGATGAAATGGTAGCAAGAGCATCCGCAAACTGATTTTCATCTCGAGGGATATACTCAAGCTTGACTGTTGTGAAGAAAGTCAATAACCTTCTTGTATAGTCCCTATAAGGTATCAGATGATCCTGGTGGGTGTACCATTTGCCGTTGGTTTGATTAATTACAAGAGCTGAATCTCCGAATATAGTCAAAGTCTTGATCCTGAGGTCAATGGCTTCCTCAAGACCCATAATACAAGCTTCGTATTCAGCTTCGTTGTTAGTGCAGCTAAAAGTGAGCTTTGCCGAGAAAGGCATGTGAACTCCTTTAGGTGTAATGAGTACTGCACCAACACCACGACCATTCATATTAACAGCCCCATCAAACATCATAGTCCATTCTTCCTCTGGGTCAGGCCCTTCAGTGTGAACAGGCTTTTCATGATCTTTTGCTTTTATGAACATGATGTCTTCATCAGGGAAGTCAAATCTCATAGGCTGGTAATCATCAATAGGTTGCTCAGCAAGATAATCAGACAATACACTGCCCTTGATGGCTTTTTGAGATGTGTACTGAATGTCATATTCTGTGAGGATCATTTGCCATATTGCAACCCGTCCGGTAAGTGCTGGCTTCTCAAAAATGTACTTAACTGGATCCATTTTTGAAATCAACAAGGTAGTGTGGGTCAACATATACTGCCTTAGTCGGCGAGCAGCCCACGCTAAAGCACAACAAGTTTTCTCGAGCAGTGAATAACGTTGTTCACAGTCGGTAAACTTTTTGCTTAGGTAGTATATTGCATACTCTGTTCGACCAGACTCGTCATGCTGGCCCATCACACACCCCATTGACTCTTCTAATACTGTCAAGTACATTATTAGAGGTCTTCCTTCAACTGGAGGCATAAGGATTGGAGGCTCTTGTAAGTATTCCTTGATTTTGTCAAAAGCCCTCTGGTAGTCTTCGTTCCACCTGACCGTTTGTTCTTTTCTTAATAGCTTGAACAAGGGTTCGCAGGTTGCCGTAAGGTGAGATATGAACCGTGAAATGTAATTCAATCTACCTAGGAACCCTCGAACTTCTTTTTCAGTCTTCGGTGCAGGCATTTCTTGAATGGCTTTAACTTTGTCAGGGTCAACTTCAATCCCTTTCTCACTTACAATAAATCCCAGCAGCTTACCAGATCGTACCCCGAATGTGCACTTGTTGGGGTTTAACTTCAGTTGGTATTTCCTCAGACGCTTGAACAACTTAAGCAGATTTACCAGGTGGTCTTCTTCTGTGAGGGACTTGGCAATCATGTCATCCACATAACATTCAATTTCTTTATGGATCATGTCATGGAATAATGTTACCATAGCCCGTTGATAAGTTGCACCAGCATTCTTCAGTCCGAATGGCATTACCTTATAACAGAACATGCCCCAGGGTGTGATGAAGGTTGTCTTCTCCATGTCTTCAGGTGACATTTTGATCTGATTGTACCCTGAAAATCCGTCCATGAAGGAGAATACCGAGAACTGAGTCGTATTATCAACCAATACATCAATGTGAGGTAAAGGGAAATCATCTTTTGGGCTGGCTCTGTTCAGATCCCGGTAATCCACACACATCCTCACCTTTCCATCTTTCTTAGGAACGGGTACAATATTAGCAACCCACGGTGGATAGCTAGTTACAGCAAGGAAACCGGCGTCCCACTACAATATTAGCAACCCACGGCGCAGCTTCTGTTTTACTGGCGGGCAGTCTTCTTTCAAAGGCAGCTTGTGCATGACAATATCGGTGTCCAACCCTGGCATATCCTGATAAGACCAAGCAAACACATCTACATACTCCCGAAGCATATCAATCAGTTGCTCCTTCACGGAGTCTTGTAGACTGGCCCCGATCTTAACCTCTTTCACGTCCTCTTCCGTACTAAGATTAACTGTTTCAATTTCCTCCTGATGAGGAGTGATAACCTTCTCCTCTTGCCTTAACAACCTGGCTAGCTCTTCAGGCAGCTCATAGTCTTCTTCAAACCCTTCATCGGCTTGATTGATTGGATTGTCAAAGTCATACGAAGTCATAGTTGTGTTGTTGTCGGTGCAATCTGAAAGGCACTCTCTGCAAGGGTTTAGATTGTTCATTTTAGTGATCAATTTTAATCTTGTTTAGAAAAAAGTGAAATGAAGTTATCATTTTGGAAAACATTGCCATTTTATTTTTTGTACAAAAAGAAAAATGAAAAACAGTGAGCGGAAAAGGAAAAGACTCATTTGCAAAAGATGTCCGATATTCATTGATTGATTTGTTTGCACAAAATTACAAGATGGCCCGATTACAAAATGAGTCTTGTCATCTTGGGCAAGATGCAAGACTTGATGCATGCTTAAAAATACAGGAAATAATAATTACTCTGCAGGAGTAACCCTTATAATTTCCTGGGAAGACCAGTTAAGGACTTGGCTCCCCGGGATCCTTGGACGTATCCAGCTCTCCAGGTTGCGGTCGCTTTCTTCCTCGTCTTCCAAGTTGTTCACTGCATCCGGGGTGAGCATTCCCCCGCTGAAAAAATTGGGCTTCTTGGCAGCCTCTGATTGATCTTGTTGAGTTGGTTTGTAACCCAACCCAAATCTGTCTTCCTTCTTTTCCACGGGCAGCAGCTTGCCCCAGCCTTGGGCAGTACCTTCTTCAACAACCTTCCTGGTTTGCTGATAAGATGTCATGGAGGTTCCCAGTACAACAGATGCTTCATTAATGTTCAAGGCCTCAAACCCCTGGCTCATGGTTTCATGGATTTCTCCATCCATTTCTATGTACTTATACGTAGCCAGATGGCTAAAACAAATGTCCTCTTCCCCACAGATGGTGATGATCTGGCCTTCCCACTCGAATTTCAGCTTCTGGTGAAGGGTAGACGTAACAGCGCCAGCGGCATGGATCCAAGGTCTACCCAACAAACAGTTGTAGGCCGGATGAATGTCCATCACATAGAAGGTAATTTTGAAGGTCTGCGGGCCAATCATCACAGGCAGATTAATCTCCCCTAGCACTGATGTTTTAGAGCCATCAAATGCTTTCACCACCAAATTACTTGGACGCAGTGCCAAGCCATCATACTCCAGCTTCACTAAGGCTTTCTTTGGTAGAACATTGAGTGAGGACCCAGTGTCCACCAGCACATGAGATAGAACAACACCTTTGCATTCCAAGGTGATATGTAAAGCCTTGTTGTGGTTACGTCCCTCAGTTGTTAAGTCAGCATTGGTAAAGCCCAGTCCGTGACTGGTGTTGACATTTGCCACCATAGTTTCTAGCTGATTAACAGTGATCTCCTCGGGCACGTATGCTGCGTGCAGGACTTTTAGTAATGCATTCCTGTGAGCTTTAGAACACATCAACAGGGATAATATGGAGATCTTTGAGGGAGTTTGGTGAAGCTGATCCACCACCTTGTAATCACTTTTCTTTATGATTCTCATAAACTCGTCTACATCTTGTTCGAAAGATGTCTTCTGAGTTTCCTTGATAGATGGCTCTTCAAATACCACACTCTTTCCTTTCGCTTTGGCAGCAGCTTCTGCTTCGGCATTAGGTCTTTGCAATTGTGAGGCAAAAAGGCGTCCGCTTCTGGTGAAGCCTCCGCCTCCCCCAACATTATCAATTTGTGGAGAAGAGGTTGAAGAATCCAAAGTGATTTTCTCCCCGTTGCAGTAGAGGTCAGAGCCATAATGCCAAGGTATGGCATTACTGCTTTCATATGGAACTGGTCCAGGCACCGTAATGGTAACTGGACTGACTGCTGCAGAGGAGGGTACTGAAATGGTGTGCGGATCGTAGTAAATGGTGACTGGTGACCTGGCAGGAGGTGTCACTGCTTGTTGTTGAAAGTTGTTGTTTGGAGGAACATTTGACGGATCATAGTAGATGGTGACTGCTGAGATATCTTCATTAATTTCTGCTGGCGTTGTAGAAGATTCTGCTGGATAAATGGATGCTGATGTTGTAGAAGAAAGGGTTGTTGTCATTTGATTTGTTGAAGTGATGGACGGAGCCATTGTTGATGATATTGATGAATCGGTCGGAATGATTGTTGCTGCTGTTGTAGGAGACTCAGGAATTGTTGTCAAAGGAATTGCTGGATTTGTATGCGTCGTTGTTGAGATTTGAAGTATACCACTTTTGATAAGACCATCTATGCCGCTTCTCAAGTTATCACACCCGTTGACCGAAATGTTGCAATACCCACAACCGAGCTCACACCCGGGGAAAATCTGGCACTCTAGAAGTTGAGCTTTAATTTCGACCAGAGGTGTTCGAATCTGTCCAACACTGGTGATTAAGAAAGATGGCTTGTCTTCCTCAATGGCATTAATTCTTGGCCCTCCATGATTGGGCATGGGATTCTTGGTGACACTTGGAGGGGGTGAAAAGTTGAGGGCTTTAGAATCCACCAGATCTTGAACTTTCATTTGTAAAGCCCTGCATTTCTCAGTATTGTGGCCATGTGCATTGGAGTGGAAAGCACATCTGGCGTTGACATCATAATTCCTTGGCAGATTGGAGGGGTCTGGTGGTGCTAATGTCCTTAACTCAACCAGGTTGAGCTTCAGGAGTTGTGGCAATAAGGCAGCATAAGGCATAGGGATAGGGTCAATCACCCTATTTGCCTGTGATGGTCTTTGCTGAAAAGGTCTTTGTTGTTGATTGTTATTGTTGTTGTTGTTGTAGGTTCTTTGTGGCGGATACTGAACTTGCTGTTGATAATGTGGTTGTTTTTGTGGTTGATATGTTGGTTGCTGAGGAATCGGAGCTGGAATAGTGACAGCTGCCCCTGATCTGTGGACATACTGAGGTCTTCCCCTGTTGGCATGAATGGCATTTGTCTCGCCGGTTCTTCTAGGTCCCACAAAAGGCTTCCTGGGATTACTGGATGAACTTGCACCATTATCAGAAATCTTACCCATCTTCAAAAGGCTTTCAATCCTTTCCCCAGCTATGACTACGTCAGCGAAACTGGTGGAAGAAAAGGCAGCTAACCTATCAATATATGTTCCTTGCAGAGTATTCATGAACATGTCGGCCATCTCTCTTTCCGACATGGGTGGCTGGACAGCAGCAGCAAGCTGTCTCCACCTTTGGGCATATTCCCTGAAGCTTTCTCTGGAGGACTGAGACATTCCCATCAGAAGGGTTCTGTTAGGAGCCATGTCTAGATTATATTGGTATTATCTGATGAAGGCTTCAACTAAGTCCTTCCAGCATCTGATAGTAGCTCTGGTTAAGTGAGAGTACCACTCCCTTGAAGCCCTAGTCAAACTGTCTTCAAAGTAAAACATCCACAGTTTTTCATCCATGGTATATGCCTTAAGTCTCCCCAAAAAGGACTGTAAGTGAGTTCGTGGACAGGAAGTTCCATTGTATTTCTCGAAGCACGGGGGTTTAAACTTGTGGGGAATCCTTACCCCATGCACTAACCCCATATCCATAACATCGAAGCCTAAGGAATTTTGAGACTCCAGAGATCTCAACTTCTCAGCAATTTCATCAAACCTCCTATCATAAACTTCATCCCCTGCTCCCATTACAGTAAACTGCTCCTCTTGAGGATCTTCTTGCAAGATCCTGCCTGCAGCAGTGTTGCCCTGTACATTCCTTGGGATGTTGGCCTCTGGATCTAGATGAGGTTCAAATACTGGTGGGTTAACATGAGGCTGACCTCCCTCATTGTTGTTGGTTCCTCCAGTGCCAGGATGATGTTCTTCGAGGGTCTGTCTTTCTACCAATGCCCTTAACCTCTCTTGACTTTGAGCCAGGTTAGTCATTGTCGCTCCCGACAAATGAAACAGGGTCATATGAAGGTACAGACGCGAACGGTCGGCGAAAGGGACAATGAGAACACACAGCCGTGAACTCACTGGAGATGAAAAGAGTCGCCAGCTAGGCATTTTTATCCCGGAGGAAAGGTAATGCTGCATAGACCTAGAAAAAGATGGATAAGACGGTTTGCGAACCAGAGAGACTGAGAAAGGGGGTTGGTTACAACCTGGGAAGGTATTAGCACCCAGATTGTCCGTCGTACTCGACGGGATCCACGCTTAAAAGATTTGTGTTTTAAAAGGGTAGTGTCAGTGCAATCTGTGTGTAAAATAGCTGGAAAAGAATGTACCGGTGTCAGTGCAAAAGAAGTGTGAAGTGTAATATGTATAGTGTCAGTGTAAGAAAGAGTATGCTCATGATTATGAGGCTTAAAGAATAATGCTGGAAGGAGGGGGAATGTACAGAGACTTTTGTTCGATAACTGTTAAGTTATGCCTACGTATCCTCTCGTGCAATGAGGAAGTCAGAACACCGTAGTTCGACCCAAAGAGACTGAAAGATGAATTGACTTGTGAACTGCTTGCTTGCCTATGCTCAAGTGTATGACCTGTCTGGCTCAGGTGCTTACTGTCTTGCATTAGACGGAAGAAGCAAGTTCTCGATTGTGAGTGAAGATGATGAGAAAAGAATCCCGGAGGAGACGATTATTGTTTGTTTTTGAGTTTTCAGTCTTTTATTGCTTTTGAAAGTTTGTCATAAGCTAATGAGTTTAAGCCTAAACCAATGGATTTAGTAAACTCATCACATCTTCCCTCTGATTAGGGGTAATGAGAATACCTTAAGTGTGAAGTCAGATTCTCACACTTAATCACCTTTGGTGTAGGATTAAGATCATTAACCTACTTGTGATTATTTAGATGTTTTTGTGGTTTTTGTTGAGTGTTGTGTAATGAGGTTAAGCCATAATCAAGGATTAAACAGACTCATTACACCATCCTAAAAGAAGGATGATAGATGAGAATGTTTAAGCTGAGGAAAGCTCCTCAACTTAATCCATGATTAGGGATTAAACTCATGACAAAACAAGCCTTTGATTAAGTGGATTTTATTTAATGGTATGATGATGAAGTGAGTTTTATTGTTTGTAAGACAACTTGAGGGGGACTTGTCCATTAACACTAGGGTTAGTCCTTCTTAACCACTTAAGGAAGAATTAGAACCCTAATGCAAGGCCCAAGTTACAAGTGTGATGTCTTGATGATTATTAGGTGGATTAATTGAAGGAGTTAAACACATTAAGGGTTTAACACTTAGGATTAAAGTTATACACTCCATCCTAATAGAAGGATGCAGGCATAAGCTTAATCTCAAAGTCTTAGAGCCTTTAGGGTTTAGTCCCTGATTGTGAGATGAGAAGAGAAGACTCAAAGAGAGACACAAAGGTAAAGACTATGGGGGAGACTAATCAAAACCCTAATTCATTGTCATGCTTGGTTGTCCCTAAAGTTTGTGAGGTTTTCAAGAACAATCTTCAGAGGAGCCACCAGGAAGCAGATGAATAAGATCAAGAGAAGCAAAGTGACTTGCTTCATTCAAGAAGTCAAGTCACTTGAAGAAGAAAGAAAGTGGGAAGAGGAAGAATGAGCAAGCTCAAACTCAAACACATATAGGAATGCAGCAATGGATGCAAGAGAGACGAAAAGAAAAGTTATGAGAAGTGAAGGCAAATTCACCTCTCAAGTTACTTACCACCTGAAATGTTAGAAAGAAATGCAATGCAATGCAAGATGAGATGAAATGGCATGATGCTAAGCAAAACCAGAAGCATGTTGATGATGATTATGATGCTATGAGATGCTGCAAACATGAGGCAAGGCATGGGGATGTTCATACAAGATTATGAATGCAAATGATGCAAGCTAAGGAGCATGAATGAACATGAAAAGTTATGAATCATACAAGACAAATGACATGGCAAATATGTAATGCAATGGTCAAACATGCTTTCCATATGTCTTAAGATGTCAAATGGATCACAAGAATGCACAAAATGCAAAGACAAGTCATGTTATGCAAGGAAATGCAAGAAGGATGCAAGAGAAAGCCCAAATTAGGGTTCATGGATCAAACATCAAACAAAAATCCAAAACAGAAGCAAACCCTAAGATAAAAACTGGAAAATGCTACCCAAAGAAACCCTAAACCTATAATGAACCACTGCCCAAAGGGGAGCTCTCAACTCTCAACCAAACTCAAGATATGAATTTTCTAAGTTATTAGGGTTTTTTAGGGTTCTTAACAAAAGAAATGCCAAACAATTAGAAAATGCAAGATCAAATCATGGCCATTTTATCCTAGAAACTACATGCCAAACATAACACAATGCAAGAAGAATCAATGTCTCAACCTTCTCCAATAGGCAGAAATGGATTTTTGAACTTATGATCAAAATAATGCATAAAATATGATTTAATTCAATGAAAAATTCTTAAAATGCATCAAGATCAAAAAAGAAATTTGGTTTGAAGGTTGGACAATGTTTCTAAATGTCTTAGAACATTTCATGAATTTTTTTGTAATTTTTAAATACCTAAAAGTATTTTTAATTAATTAATTCCCATTAATCAATTAAAAATAATCTTTTAAATATTTAAAAATACTTTTTTAATGATAAAAAATAAAATAAAAATGTTTTTGGGTCTTAAAAATTAATAAAACTTTAAAGAAAAAAGTTTCATAATTTTTAAGATATTTTTGCTATTTTAAAATAATTGTGCAAATAAAAGGAAAGAAAATGAAATAAAAAAAGAAATAAACTGAAGTAATCAGGAAGGACGGCTGAGATTCATTCTGGATTCAAAGGGGTTGACCGCGCGCGTTTTTGAATGGCCAAGATTGCTTCTGATCAAATTAACTTAAATATGGATTAATTAAATAAAACACGTGGATTAGGGCATAATGAGCACATCTGGGCCGTCCACGCGCGCGCGAAGTCAAGGGAGTCAACGGATCCTATGGCCTAAATTCAAACTGGAATTAATTACGTGATTAGGGCTTAAGCACTCTCAGGTGGCCGGAGAAGACCTCCGGTCGTCTTCTCCGGCCAGCACCTCACCTGAAAACTCCCCAAATCCCTCAAATCGTATCAAAAATGAAAAACAAGAACTGGGAAATGATCTCCAAGCTATCACGAACCAAACCCCTCTCCCAAAACAAATTTCTTCTTCCTAAACAAGCTGAATCGAAGGAAATGAAAGCTAGGGCACGCAAGTTTCAGATACAAATTAAATGCTCAAAACAAAGCCATTTTCAAAACCAATGATACCAGGATGATCAGTGAATCACATAGAACAAGTTTGTAACAAGAAAAATGATTTCTGGAAAAATAATTTTCGAGCTACCTGAGATTTGGAGCTTTCAGTTTGAGGACTTTCTGGCCACTTCTCCTTGTGCAATCCACTCCACTTGATCCCCAGAAGATGTTTGAATGCTCAAAAGGAGTTTAAGTTGGCTGGATAATGAGATTCGAAAGCTCCTGCTCAAGCTTGCTCAGAAATGGCAATGGTGAAATAGAGAGCTTCAAGTCATGGTGAATGGTTGTTTGTGATCCTGAGGATGAATGGAGAAGGTCTGTGGTGTTTGTTTATGTGTTTGCAAGCTGTGGTGAGAGTTTCGAAGAGAAATGCAGGCTGAGGTGAGAAATGGTTATGGAGTATTCTGGTTGTTTCAGGCTTGGTTCTTAGTTGCTGGGTGGTCTATGGAGCAAGGTGAGATGAATGGTGAAGATAGTTTGTGTGTTTGCAAGCTGTGGAATCAGATTCGAAACAAGTTGCAATGTGGTGTGTTTTTTGTGAATGTGTTGAATGTGTGTGTTTCAGGCTTGCTTTGTACATGAAATGGCTTGCAAATTGTCCACATAACTCTCTCTCATTGGTCAGTTGATTGGACATGTGCTTTATTGATTGGTAAGTTGCCTTTTGCAAAAAGTCAAAAATTGTGTAAGAGAGGTATGGTGAAGTGTTAGCTTGGTACAAAGCCTAGGGGCTGCGCAGCATGGTGTGTGTATGAAGCTAGCTTGGTTCAGCAGCCAATGCCTCAAGTTGGTGAGATGTGATCATGAGTTTTGCAACTTGTGGCTTTTTTTGATTCACATGAGAAAAGTCTTGTTACATGAACCATAACCATGGGCATTCTTGGTTCATTTCTGATTTTTTAGGCTTAGAGAATGTTTATGTGCTGGTTTGATACCAATTAGAAGTTGCAATTTGACTTAGCACATGATTTTGCAATTTTCACACTTAGGGCATGCCTTGAAAATCAATGATTTTTGCCAACTTTGCATTGCCATAACTTTTGATCCAAGAAGAGTTTGATCATGTTCTTGTACTTTTTGAAAAGGGAAAGATGAGATCTACAACTTTCATGACCAAAGTTTTTCCATTTGAAGCATTTTTGGATCATGAATCATGGCTTGAAAAATGACCTAAAATGATGCATTCTTGAAAAGTCAACTATGCCCCAAAAGTCAACATTTGCAAAAACCCTAAATTCTTGATTTTTATGAACTTCATCCTTCTTCCATGATCAAATAAAGATCATATACACTCAAAATGATGAAGATCACCCATTGGTTGGGTCATTGGGGGCCTCAGATGCCCTGATTTTGCACTGACTTGTCTGAAAAGTCAACCCTTGATCAGATGACTTCCCCATGGAATTTCTTCATGAAGATTGATATGCATACTCCCTATACCATATAAAGAGCAATGGAAACAAGAATGACCAAAAAAAATTGGAGTTATGGCCTCTGAAACCAAAACCCTAATTTTAGGTCAACTGTGCAGTTCATCCTGGCTCTGCATCCACTCAAACCCTAGTTCTTGTGATTCTTTTGAAATATTGACTTTGAAAGGATGGAATATGACATAAGAACACACATGGACCCCTTTGAGATGATTGGTGGCCTTTGGAGTGGCTCAAGAAGCTTTGGGATTGCTCAGATCACAAACCCTAGGTGCAGATGCCTTAGAAACTATGCAGTGAATCAAAAATGAGATGTGAGATGATATGTTTGAGTTTATGCATATGAAATGATCACAAGCCATGGCGTGAATGGGTGAGGGCAAATTTGGGGTGTTTACAGCTGCCCCTATTCAAACATGAGTTAGCTGTGCAGGTTGTAAGCGACGGCTTAACAGGCAAACAAGATAACTTGTGGTTGAATACCAAAGACAGTCCAAAATTTGCACTCACAGAAGTGAAGAAGAAAAGGGATATAGATTGTAAAAGCAAATAAAGTATATTGTAAAGTGTGGGCGACGGAGGACGACCGTCGAGCAGAGAACGACTGCTGGGTAAGTAGCAATGACGGGGACGGCCGACATGCTGGGAAAAATGTGAAGTAAAGCGATGACGGGGACGGCCGGCATGCTGGGGATAAAAGGTAGAGCTAAGACGGGGACGGCCGACTAGCTGGAAAAATAAAATATCATGATGGGGACGGCCATCAAGATAAAGCTGTAAAATTTTCTGGGGATCGAATGAAACATGACGGGGACGGCCATCAAGTTCATAAAGGTAAGGTAACCAACGATGGGGACGGCCATCGGGCTAAAAGGAAAAGGGACCACGACGGGGACGGCCATCGGGTTAAAGAATAAATGAAATAAACAGATGATGGGGTACGGCCATCAAAGGTGAAGGACGATCACCTAGCAGGGGACGGCTGCTCTGTTGGGGATAAAAGAAATATGATGGGGACGGCCATCAAAGGTGGAGGACGACCACCTGGCAGGGTACGGCTGCCGAAATTAACAACGATGGGGACGACCATCGGATAGAAAAGGTCAACGATGGGGACGACCATCGGACGAGCATGATGGAGGACGACCATCAAGAAGTGGAGGACGACCACTCAGCAGGGGACGGCTGCTCTCAGGGTTTCTCATGACATAGGACGAATGCCAGATAACCAAAATCAACAATGGGGACGGCCATTGGATAAAATGATGAAGGACGATCATCAGGAGGTGGAGGACGACCACCTAGCAGGGGACGGCTGCTAAAAACAACGATGGGGACGACCATCGGATGAGCATGATGGAGGACGACCATCAAGAAGTGGAGGACGACCACTCAGCAGGGTACGGCTGCTCTCAGGGTTATCATGACACAGGACGAGTGTCAGATAAAAGAAGATGCTTTGTTGGTGATCTACTGGGGATAATGTAAACATGGACGAGCGTTTACATCCAAGAAACAAAAAAAGGTATAAGTGTTTGGTATTGTGTATAGATTAAAGATGCGGACGAGCATCCTTAAGACTATGATACGGACGAGTATCACGTAGAAACAAACTGACACATGTTCAGAGATGATGATACGGACGAGTATCAACTGGTTAACAAAGAACACGGACGAGTGTTGCATCTGAAAGGACTCTTCTGGGGAAAAGTAGATACGGACGAGTATCTATATCCAAGAAGACATAAGTGTTTGACACGGTGTACGGATTAAAGATGCAGACGAGCACCCTTAAGACTATGATACGGACGAGTATCGCGTAGAAACAAACATTAGACGCAATGTTCTGAGATGATGGTACGGACGAGTACCAACTGGTTAACAAAGAACAAAGACTACTGTCGAATCTGTGGGGATATGAGTGATGGTGTATGCAAGATACGGACGAGTATCTGTATAAGTGTACCATGAGTAGGGAGTATTGTATTGTACAGATGAGTATTTTAACTGCTGGGGAAAGTGACACGGACGGGTGTCAAAGGAGAAAAGTATAATATTAACAAGTGTATGGGTGATGAAGGTGTAAGCGACTGCGCTGGGGATATGACACGGACGGGTGTCAAGAAAAGTGTATATAAGTATATGTGAGTGCAAAGAGGATGTCTTTGGCTTTCTGCTGGTGATTTGACACGGACGGGTGTCAGGAAGTACCTGTAGTACGGGTGATTTTGTTTGTAAAGTGTATTCAGGCGACTTTACTGGGGAAGGATGACACGGACGGGTGCCAAAAGGAGTATATACTGGTGTTTGTGATTGTGAGGCAACTGCTTTTGCTGGGACCCTGGTGGGGATTTTTTTGTGTATAATGATGATGAACAGTTTATTATTCACAAGTGTTCAATTCACAACATGACTCATGATTATGCCATGTTTTTGATTTTTGCCGTAATGCTCCGTATTAGACGGAATGCTACGCTCTGAGGGGATAGTATGATGCGAATGCTATGATTATGCAAAGGGGCATAGATCCGGGATTCGGATCCCATTGCTGCGAAGATCTCTGGATGATCTGCTTGAAGTGAACATCCCAGCTGGGGATGAGATCATTGGTAGATCTAATGATGTATCTGCTTGGGGATATAGGTCACTGATTGACATATCCTTATAATATGGGACCCAGCTGGGGTTTGTAGAAGCTTTCGTACTCTGTTGTGACTTCTCCGTGCGTTGCTCTTCTGAATAGAGGTTGGGGATTCTGTGGGGGAGATGATTCCCTGACTTCTGCATTCTGCTGAGGAAGAATGGTTGGCACTACAGCTGGGGAATGCTGTTGATAACTCAGCTGGGGAGAGTAATGAGAGGCAACTCGGCTGGGGAGAAAACATCCTGAGTGTTAAGCCTGTTTGTTGATTTGGCAACTTTGCTGGGGAGGTGGACACTCTCCAGTGCCACATGGAAGATAGACCGAGTTGATAATGATTCGCCAACTTGCTGAGATGTAACCTGCATGCCCCAGGTTGCGTTCTGGATACCTGCAATCCTGCAAAGATAAGGAAACGCGCAAAAGGTCCCGAGGTATCCCTTACTGGATTCCGTCATAGGAGTTAAGTACTTTCGAGAATAAGTATATTCCCTGTAAGCATGTGTTTTTATTTTTAGAGAAAGGCATCTGTACTTATGCAATTGTATTTTTAGAGATATCAGACAACTCTTTGCAAAACATAAATGTAAAAACGAAACATGACCGAAAATCTGATTTTATTAATTCATGTGCCCTGAATTGGCAAGATACAGTCAAGGAAACATATCTCCTGAAATGAAGAGATTGTTACAAATTGAGAAACAAAATGCTGGCGATGCTGACGACGCTTTCAAGGAGCTTCCTCTTCTGCTATGACTCGTATGACAATGACGTTCTTCTCGTCTTGCTTTCTGGAGAGAGTTGATTCTGATTGAAGTCTGATCCTTCGTAGCTTACCAAGTTGTAAGTGATACAGACGAATTCAGAGTGCAGTTGTTCGCTTATTCCCTTATTTTGCATGGATCGCCCTTTCGGGTTTTCAATCCATCGGGATACCCATTTTTGCCTGAGCTGTCCAATGCGGCTTTTCAACTCAGCGGGTGTACATCTTTCATTTATTTCCCTTATTTTTGCCCGAGTCTTTTATTCTGTTTTTGACTCGCCGGGATGCCCTATTTTTGCCTGGACTTACATTCTGTTTTTATGTCCAGCGGGTCATTTTATGCGAAGTATTTTTTAACTGCATCTGAATTCACAGGGGACGGGAAACCTTCACCATCCATGGTGCTGAGCATCAGTGCTCCACCGGAGAAAACTTTCTTTACAACAAATGGTCCTTCATAATTTGGAGTCCATTTGCCCCTGTGGTCTGTATGAGGAGGGAGGATTCTTTTCAACACAAGATCTCCTACTTGGTACTCTCGGTGCCTGACTTTCTGATCGAAGGCTTTCTTCATTCTTTTCTGATATAACTGCCCATGACAGATCGCAGCCAATCTTTTCTCTTCGATCAAACTCAGTTGTTCGTATCGGGCCCGAACCCATTCTGCTTCACTCAGTTTAACATCCATTAGTACCCGTAGAGAAGGTAATTCGACTTCAACAGGTAGGACTGCTTCCATACCATACACAAGCTGATACGGTGTTGCCCCAGTGGATGTTCTGATTGACGTGCGGTACCCATGCAAGGCAAACGGTAGCATTTCATGCCAGTCTTTGTAGGTGATTACCATCTTCTGCACAATCTTCTTAATATTTTTATTTGCCGCCTCAACAGCACCATTCATCTTTGGCCTGTAAGGAGAAGAATTGTGATGTTGGATCTTGAAATCCCGGCACAGTTCTGCCATCATTTTGTTGTTTAAATTGGAACCATTATCAGTAATGATTCGCTCGGGCATTCCATACCGACAGATGATATCTCTCTTCAGAAATCGGGCTACCACTTGTCTTGTAACATTTGCATATGAGGCTGCTTCAACCCACTTGGTGAAATAGTCAATGGCGACCAGGATGAATCTGTGGCCGTTCGAAGCAGTTGGCTCAATCTTGCCAATCATATCAATGCCCCACATGGCAAAGGGCCATGGTGAAGACATGATGTTCAAAGGGTTGGGAGGCACATGCACCTTATCTGCGTAGATCTGGCATTTATGGCACTTTCTGGCATAAGCACAACAGTCTGCATCCATTGTGATCCAGTTATAGCCTGACCTCAACAATTTCTTAGCCATCGCATGCCCTCCTGCATGGGTGCCAAAGGATCCTTCGTGCACTTCGTGCATCAACAAATCTGCTTCCGTCTTGTCAACACATTTGAGGAGTACCATGTCAAAGTTCCTTTTGTATAAAGACCCATCAGTGTTTAGGAAGAAACTACCAGCAAGCCTTCTTAAAGTCTTCTTATCATTGGAAGATGCCCCAGGTGGGTATGTTTGGTCCTCCAAGAAGCTCTTAATGTCATGAAACCAAGGCTTATCATCTTTGACAACATCCGCTGCAAATACATATGCTGGTCTATCAAGTCTTGATACTGAAATCTGAGGTACAAAGTTGGCGGCTTGAACTTTGATCATGGACGAAATGGTAGCAAGAGCATCTGCAAACTGGTTCTCGTCCCGAGGGATATACTCAAGCTTGACTTTGGTGAAGAAGGTCAATAACCTTCTTGTATAATCCCTGTAAGGTATCAGATGATCTTGGTGGGTGTACCATTTTCCGTTGGTTCTATTTACTACCAAAGCTGAATCTCCGAATACGATCAATGTCTTGATCCTGAGGTCAATGGCTTCCTCAAGACCCATAATGCAAGCTTCGTATTCAGCTTCGTTGTTAGTGCAGTTGAAAGTGAGTTTTGCCGAGAAAGGCATGTGAACTCCTTTAGGTGTAATGAGTACTGCACCAACACCACGGCCATTCATGTTGACAGCCCCATCAAACATCATAGTCCATTCTTCCTCCAGGTTAGGCCCTTCAGTGTGAATAGGCTCTTCGTGATCTTTTGCTTTAATGAACATGATGTCTTCATCAGGGAAGTCAAACCTCATAGGCTGGTAGTCATCAATGGGTTGCTCAGCAAGATATTCAGATAGTACACTGCCCTTGATGGCTTTCTGAGATGTGTACTGTATGTCGTATTCCGTGAGAATCATCTGCCATCTTGCAACCCTTCCGGTAAGAGCTGGCTTCTCGAAAATGTACTTAACTGGATCCATTTTTGAGATTAATAAGGTAGTGTGGGTCAACATATACTGCCTTAGTCGGCGAGCAGCCCACGCTAAAGCACAGCAAGTTTTCTCGAGCAGTGAATAGCGCTGTTCACAGTCGGTAAACTTTTTGCTTAGGTAGTATATTGCATACTCTTTTCGACCAGACTCGTCATGCTGGCCCAACACACACCCCATCGACTCTTCTAACACTGTCAAGTACATTATCAGAGGTCTTCCTTCAACTGGAGGCATGAGGATTGGAGGTTCTTGCAGATACTCCTTGATCTTGTCAAAAGCTTTCTGGCAATCTTCGTTCCACCTGACCGTTTGTTCTTTCCTTAACAACTTAAACAAGGGTTCGCAGGTTGCTGTGAGGTGAGATATGAACCGTGAGATGTAGTTCAATCGACCTAAGAACCCTCGAACTTCTTTCTCAGTTTTCGGTGCAGGCATTTCTTGAATAGCCTTGACTTTATCAGGGTCAACTTCAATCCCTTTCTCACTTACAATAAAGCCCAGCAGCTTACCGGATCGCACCCCGAATGTGCATTTGTTGGGGTTCAGCTTTAGTTGGTACTTCCTCAGACGCTTGAATAACTTGAGCAGATTTACCAGGTGATCTTCCTCTGTAAGGGACTTGGCGATCATATCATCCACATAACACTCGATTTCCTTATGGATCATATCGTGGAATAATGTCACCATAGCCCGTTGATATGTGGCACCAGCATTCTTCAGTCCGAATGGCATCACTTTGTAACAGAACGTGCCCCAAGGTGTAATGAATGTTGTCTTCTCCATGTCTTCAGGTGACATCTTGATCTGGTTATATCCTGAAAATCCATCCATGAAGGAGAAAACCGAGAACTGAGCCGTGTTATCAACCAATACGTCAATGTGAGGTAATGGGAAATCATCCTTCGGGCTGGCTCTGTTCAGATCCCGGTAATCAACACACATTCTTACTTTGCCGTCTTTCTTAGGCACAGGTACGATGTTAGCAACCCACGGTGGATAGCTAGTCACAGCAAGGAACCCGGCGTCCCATTGCTTTTGTACCTCTTCTTTGATTTTCATAGCCATGTCTGGGCGAGTTCGGCGCAGTTTCTGTTTAACTGGTGGGCAATCTTCCCTCAAAGGCAGCTTGTGCACAACTATATCGGTATCCAACCCTGGCATATCTTGATACGACCAAGCAAACACATCAACATACTCTTGAAGCAGATCTATCAGTTGTCTCTTCACTGAGTCTTGCAGGCAGGCCCCGATTTTAACTTCCTTCACGTCTTCCTCCGTACCAAGATTAATCACTTCAATCTCCTCCTGGTGAGGAGTAATAACCTTTTCCTCCTGTCTCAACAACCTGGCTAGCTCTTCAGGAAGCTCATATTCTTCATCAACCCCTTCATCAGCTTGATTGATTGGATTGTCAAAGTCATACGATGTCATAGCCGTGCTGTTGTCGGTGCTGTCTGGAAGGCACTCTCTGCAAGGGTTAAGTTTGTTTATTTTAGTGATTGATTTTAATCTTGCTTTAGAAAAAAGTGAAATGAAGTTATCATTTTGAAAACACCGCCATTTATTTTTGTACAAAAAGAAAAATGGAAAAACAGTGAGCAGAAAAGAAAAAGACTTGTTTGCAAAAAGATGTCTGATATTTCATTAATTTAATCTTGTTTGCACAAAAGTACAGATGGCCCTGATTACAAAATGAGTCTTGTCATCTTGGGCAAGATGCAAGACTTTGATGCATGCTATAAAAATACAGGAAATAATAATTACTCTGCATGAGTAACTCTTATAATTTCCTGGGAAGACCAGTTCGAGACACTGCTCCCCGGGATCTTTGGACGAATCCAATTCTCCAGATTGCGCTCCTCTTCCAGCTCGTCTTCCAGACAGTTGATAGCATCGGGGGTAAGCATCCCCCCACTGACAAAACCTGGCTCTGCAGCAGCCTTTGCTTGATGTTGAGTTGGTTTGTAACCCAACCCAAACTTGTCCTTCTTCTCCTCCACAGCTAAGACCTTGCCCCAGCCTAGGGCAGTTCCTTCCTCAACAACCTTCCGGGCTTGTTGGTAAGATGACATTGGAGTACCAGATACAGCAGATGCTTCATTGACATTCAAGGCTTCAAAACCTTGGCTCATTGTTTCATGGATCTCCCCATCCATCTCAATGTATTTATAAGTAGCCAGATGGCTAACGAAAATATCCTCTTCCCCACAGATTGTGACAACTTGACCCTCCCACTCAAATTTTAACTTTTGGTGAAGGGTAGACGTTATTGCGCCGGCGGCGTGAATCCAGGGTCTACCCAACAAACAGCTGTAGGCGGGCTGAATGTCCATCACATAAAAGATAGTTTTAAAAGTCTGTGGGCCAATTGTCACAGGCAGCTCAATCTCTCCCAGAACCGATCTCTTCGAACCATCAAAGGCTCTTACCACCAGGTTGCTGGGTCTCAAAGTCAATCCATCATATTCTAACTTCACCAGAGCCTTCTTTGGTAAGACATTCAGGGAAGAACCTGTGTCCACCAGCACATGAGAAAGGACAGCTCCTTTGCATTCCATGGTTATGTGCAAGGCTTTGTTGTGGTTGCGGCCATCCACTGTCAGGTCAGCATTGGTAAACCCTAGCCCATTGCTAGCAGTAACATTTCCAACCACGGTTTCCAATTGGTTGACAGTAATCTCCTCAGGCACGTAAGCTGCGTGCAAGACTTTAAGTAGTGCATTCCGATGGGCTTCGGAGCACATAAGCAGTGAGAGGATAGAGATTTTGGATGGCGTCTGGTGAAGCTGATCCACAATTTTATAATCACTCTTTTTGATGATTCGCATAAACTCATCAACTTCCTGATCAAATGATGTCTTCAGGGTTTCTTTGGCAGCTGGATCTTCCTGCACCGGGCCTTTACCCTTTGCCTTGGCAGCAGCTTCTGCTTCGGCAATAGGTCTTTGAACTTGTGAAGCAAAGAGACGTCCGCTTCGAGTGAAGCCTCCGCCTCCCCCCACATTATCTACTTGTGGTGCAGGTGCTGATGTTTCAAGAGTGATTCTTTTTCCTTCGCTGTACACGTAAGAGCCATAGTGCCAAGGGATGGCCCTATTGCTCTCGTATGGTACTGGTCCAGGCACCGTGACAGTGACCGGACTGATTGCTGCTGCTGAAGGGACTGTAATTGTTTGTGGATCATAAAAGATTGTAACTGGTGCTCTAACGGGAGCGGCACCTTCTGAATGGTAGGCGGAATTATTTTCAGGATCGTAGAATATAGTAACAGTGGAGACATCTTCATGATTGTTTGCTGGTGTTGTAGGAGGTACTGTTGGAAGAACTCTTGTTGTTGTTGATGGAGATTCGAAATGGAGTGAAGCTGAAGTTGTAGCAGGAGAAACTGTTGAAAACTGATCATTTGGGAGGACAGATGAAATACTGGTTGATGTTGCTGATGAATTGTCGGGAACGATAGTTGCTGTAGTTGTAGGAGGGTCTGAAACCGTTGTTGATGAAGTTGCCGGATTTGTTGGGAATGATGTAGTGATCTGTAGAAGGCCACTCTGAATAAGGCTGTCAATGCCATTCCTCAGGTCCTCACACCCATTCCATGAAATATTGCAATAGGGGCACCCTAGTTCACACCCCGGAAATATTTGGTTTTCACGGAGTTGAGCTTTGATTTCCACCAATGGCGTCCTGATCTGATCCACACTGGTTATTAAATAAGACGGTTGGTCTTCTTCAATAGCGTTAATTCGGGGACCACCATGGTTTGGCATTGGGTTTTTATTGACATTGGGCGGCGGTGCAAAATTCAGAGCCTTGGAGTCTACCAAGTCTTGTACCTTCATATGCAGAGCCCTGCATTTTTCTGTACTGTGACCAGGTGCGTTTGAATGAAAAGCACACCTAGCATTGGAGTCATAGTTTCTTGGTAGACTGTTGGGATCCGGAGGTGCCAACGTTCTTAGCTCAACTAGGTTGAGTTTCAGAAGTTGTGGCAACAAGGCAGCATACGGCATTGGGATCGGGTCGATCACTCGGTTAGCTTGGGATGGCCTTTGTTGGAATGGCCTCTCCTGATTGTTGTTGTTGTTGTTACTGTTGAAGTTTCTTGGAGGGTACTGATTCTGATGATACTGAGGTTGTTGTTGGAAATTTTGTTGAGGAGGTTGATAGACTGGCTGTGGATGAGCTGGAGCAGGGATAGTGACTGCTGCTATTGACCTCTGAACATATTGGGGCCTACCCCTGTTGGTGTGAATGGCATTGGTCTCGCCAGTTCTTCTCGGGCCTGCAAAAGGCTTTCTTGTACCACTGGACGAGCTTGCACCGTTGTCTGAGATCTTTCCCATCTTCAATAAGCTTTCAATTCTCTCCCCGGCTATGACAACATCTGCAAAGCTAGTGGAAGAGAAAGCCGCCAACCTGTCAATATAGGTGCCCTGAAGGGTATTCATAAACATGTCTGCCATTTCTCTCTCAGACATTGGTGGTTGAACGGCAGCAGCCAATTGCCTCCATCTCTGGGCATATTCTCTGAAGCTCTCCCTTGAGGACTGTGACATTCCCATTAGGAGGGTCCTGTTGGGTGCCATGTCTAAGTTGTATTGATACTGTCGGATGAAGGCCTCTGCCAGGTCCTTCCAGCATCTCACAGTTGCCCTTGTCAAATGGGAATACCACTCCCTCGAAGCTCCAGTCAAGCTATCTTCAAAATAGAACATCCACAATTTCTCATCCATTGTATAGGCCTTCAGCCTTCCCAGAAATGATTGTAGATGAGTCCGGGGGCATGAAGTCCCATTATACTTTTCGAAACAAGGAGGCTTGAACTTATGGGGGATCCTGACCCCGTCTACCAAACCCATGTCCATAACGTCGAAACCCAAAGAATTTTGAGATTCTAAGGACCTCAACTTCTCAGCTATTTCTTCCAACCGTCTATCATAAGTTTCCTCTCCAGCACCCATTACTGTATACTGGTCCTCCTGAGGATCTTCTTGAAGTACTCTGGCTGCTGTGGCTGTCCCTTGAATGTTGACTGGGATGTTGGCCTCTGGATGGAGATGGGGTCCAAAAACTGGGGGGTTGACATGAGGTTGGACCCTCTCGTTGTTACTTGTGCCAGCAGTTCCCACATGGGGTTCTTCTTGATTCCTCCCCTCCACCAAAGCTCTGAGCCTCTCCTGGCTTTGAGCTAAGTTGTTCATTACTTCCATGAATTGTGTTATCTGAGTTCTCATCTCCAACCTTTCGTTGGCCATCTGGTTTCTGACCTCTGTAAGGTCTTGTTGCATTTGATCCATCTGAATTCCCGGAAGGTTGTTTCTAGTTGGGTACCTGTGAGGCCTGTTGAGAGGAAATACCCGGCGGCGAGCAATAATTCCTGAGATTCACAACAGAGGTTAGCAACAACAAAACAAAAACCTACAAAACAAACAAAAGGGTTAGCATGCAATGCAGTTATGCTTATTTGTTCTCAAGGTATCCGGTTTGGCCTTCAGTTTTGACCCTTCCAGACCCTCGAAGATGCTGCTGCTGAAGTTGCCTTTGAAGTAACCCAGATGGAAACTAACACAAACATATTACAAAGGTGAAATAATACAATTTGTTCATTTTACAACACAAGCCCTCAAAGGGGTCAAAATACATCACAAAAACAAAAGTACATGGAATAGAAACAACAACAAGCAAATGATCAAACTCCAAGGCCGAACTCATCCTCACGAACTTCCTTGAGAAGTGCTTCGGTCACAGGATCAGCCGGATGCTCCGTGAGACTTCTGATGAGAAGGTTTCTTGCTGCAACAGCTGCAGTCAACTTCTTGTTCTGGCTTTGATTTTTGGACTTCTTCACTCCTGCTTTGATTTTCAGCTCTGATATTTCCTCCTGGGCTGCTGCCAGGGCTTTTTCCATCTGCTCCATCTTGTCCTGAACTCTCTTGTCTTCTAGAGTACGAGCCTCGGTGATCCTGACCCACCGGGCTTGACTCTCCTTCAAATACAAGTTTGTCCTCGCTCTCTGGAACTGGGCTTCTTTACAAGCATTCTTCAGAATCTGCTCACCAGCCTTAGACTTGTTGATATAATCTCCAGACTTCTCAATTTTAGTCAAGTGTTCCACTCTTAACTTCTCCAATCTCTCAATCTCCCTCACACCTTCACTCCTCTCCCGGAGGGTCTTCTGCAAGGCCTGGGTTAGCTTCTCATTTCTTTCCTTCAAGCTCTCAAACTCCTCCAAACTGATAGTGGCAGGGGGTGGTGCTGAAGATGACTCAGGCATGTCTTCTATGGTAAAGGGCATTCCAGAGAATTGGGCCCTAGCATGGGACCACTCATAATATTGGACTGATGCCACATTATTGCACTTCCCCAGAATGGTGATTCCCTTGGTTTGAACATGATCCCAGGCCCAGGCAGCCTGCCTAACAACAGCCAAACTAATCTTGTTCTCACAGTAGAGGGTCTCAACTAGGTCCTGCTCCCTAGGAGTATGAACTAGTGCATAGCCCAATTGCCTCTTGAACAGCAGAGGGTTGTAGTTGATACTTCCCTTGACCCCTATTAAAGGCACATTGGGAAAGTGCCCACAGCTTGTAATGATATCTCTGCCCTTGGTGCTTTGAGTACACCATCTGATGTCTACTGAAGTTAGGACAGTGAGTCTCTTAGCCCAGTTGCTTTGCTGATGAGGATTTAGGAATGCATCTGTCCTGGGTAGATGCTTAAGAAGCCAAGCATGGAATAATGGAGCACAACACCTCACTAGCCTTCCCCTCTGCTTCTCATTCTTCTGGTGCACTGAGTAATAAAGATCTCCCAATAAAGTTGGCACTGGGTTCTTCAGGATGAACAAATGGATTGCATTTTTGCTAATGAATCGAGGCTCATCTACAAACAACACAATTCCATATACACTTAAGGCCAACAGAGCACAAACAGCTTTCCACTCCCCCAAGGAGGCTTTCAGACTAGCTTGAGAAATCAGGAAGTCCAGATGAAATCCAGGGATCCCAGCTTTAGAGGTCATATGCTGCTCAATCAAAGCAGGTTCCAGGTGCAGAGCTTTTGCCACCTCTCCATTGCTGGGAAAAACCATTTCAGGGTTGAAAGGAATTTCTCTCTTGATAGGCAAACCAATCAAAGATGAGTATTCTTCCAAGAGAGGACCCAACTGAAAGTCTTGAAAGGTGAAACATCTCAATGGGGGGTCATAAAACTGAATGCAGGTGTGGATCAAACTCCTCTGAGATGGGTCCAGATCCATGACCAAGTCAAGTATATCCCCATAATGCTCCCTGAACAAAGGCATGTGATCTGGAGTGAACATGGTTTGGATCCTTCTGATGTCTGATAAGTCTGGTTGGAAGAAATGATAAGTGATGTTGCTTTTCTTTGGAGCCATGATGCTGAAAACTGAGTAGAGTGCTGATGAAGATGCTGAAGAGTGGGCCACTGGCTGGCTAGTGCAAGTAACTGAAGTATATGGCTGACAAACTGAAGCAAGTGCTGGTGGAGATAGGTCAATATAGCAGATGGGGTCAAAACCAAAACCAGATGAAAATGGATACCCTGTAACACAAATAAGCAAATGTCAATATGATGCCATGATTATGTATGCAAATGATATGCAAGGGTTTGTGACTGAGCTGGATCTGATTAACTGCCTTGGTATAGATCCATGTGTGTTCAGGAATTCCAGATGGAGGTCTAAAAATCCAGTAACCAGGGTGGGGGACTCAAATAAAGAGCCACAAGTCCAGGGTTTTAGAATCACAAGAACTGTCCAACATGGAGCATTCTTAACAAAGTCAAAGTAACAGGGTATTCTGAGGTCAAGGTACCTGCAAACCTGTAAACAGCCCAACCCCCTCACAGGTGGTGATCTAGAACAAGGATCCTCAGACTTGGATCAGTTATGAGAAGTGTAAACACTTCTATCCCGGAGGTACAGTGTTTACAATAACCATAACAATTCCTCCTCTAATTCACCTCAGTTTCTGAAGGTCAATACTAAAAGGTCATCCAGACTTAGCAGGCTTCCCAGATAGCCCTAGCATTGCAGGAAATCTGCAACACAGAGTTCTCAAGAAGAAACCCATATCTGAACCGTGTTTCATATTCCCGCACCAGACCGAAATGGAATGGGAAAGAATATGATTCACTCTAGCCTAGGTGTCACTCAGGTCCCAGGTATAGGACCTTAACTCTCAATGAATCACCCACCCACCAAGGCAAACAACAGATCCAGCCAGCAGCAATGACAGTATGATATAAGTAAATACAATAAAGAAAGCAGTAAAGAAACTGTACATAAAGCAGTAAAAATAAAACAAATATACAAACACAAATAAGCACATAACACCCCAGTAAACACAAATCAATCAAGCGCTAGGAGGAACCCACAAAAAGAACCAGAAGCCCTGGTTGCAGTATAAGGGTCCCCAGCAGAGTCGCCAAGCTGTCGCTCCCGACAAATGAAACAGGGTCATATGAAGGTACAGACGCGAACGGTCGGCGAAAGGGACAATGAGAACACACAGCCGTGAACTCACTGGAGATGAAAAGAGTCGCCAGCTAGGCATTTTTATCCCGGAGGAAAGGTAATGTTGCATAGACCTAGAAAAAGATGGATAAGACGGTTTGCGAACCAGAGAGACTGAGAAAGGGGGTTGGTTACAACCTGGGAAGGTATTAGCACCCAGATTGTCCGTCGTACTCGACGGGATCCACGCTTAAAAGATTTGTGTTTTAAAAGGGTAGTGTCAGTGCAATCTGTGTGTAAAATAGCTGGAAAAGAATGTACCGGTGTCAGTGCAAAAGAAGTGTGAAGTGTAATATGTATAGTGTCAGTGTAAGAAAGAGTATGCTCATGATTATGAGGCTTAAAGAATAATGCTGGAAGGAGGGGGAATGTACAGAGACTTTTGTTCGATAACTGTTAAGTTATGCCTACGTATCCTCTCGTGCAATGAGGAAGTCAGAACACCGTAGTTCGACCCAAAGAGACTGAAAGATGAATTGACTTGTGAACTGCTTGCTTGCCTATGCTCAAGTGTATGACCTGTCTGGCTCAGGTGCTTACTGTCTTGCATTAGACGGAAGAAGCAAGTTCTCGATTGTGAGTGAAGATGATGAGAAAAGAATCCCGGAGGAGACGATTATTGTTTGTTTTTGAGTTTTCAGTCTTTTATTGCTTTTGAAAGTTTGTCATAAGCTAATGAGTTTAAGCCTAAACCAATGGATTTAGTAAACTCATCACATCTTCCCTCTGATTAGGGGTAATGAGAATACCTTAAGTGTGAAGTCAGATTCTCACACTTAATCACCTTTGGTGTAGGATTAAGATCATTAACCTACTTGTGATTATTTAGATGTTTTTGTGGTTTTTGTTGAGTGTTGTGTAATGAGGTTAAGCCATAATCAAGGATTAAACAGACTCATTACACCATCCTAAAAGAAGGATGATAGATGAGAATGTTTAAGCTGAGGAAAGCTCCTCAACTTAATCCATGATTAGGGATTAAACTCATGACAAAACAAGCCTTTGATTAAGTGGATTTTATTTAATGGTATGATGATGAAGTGAGTTTTATTGTTTGTA
The DNA here is from genome assembly GCA_963966055.1 of Lathyrus aphaca. NCBI lineage: Eukaryota > Viridiplantae > Streptophyta > Magnoliopsida > Fabales > Fabaceae > Lathyrus > Lathyrus aphaca. The sequence goes on along the minus strand of OZ014522.1, from coordinate 69,873,559 downwards.
AGACAACTTGAGGGGGACTTGTCCATTAACACTAGGGTTAGTCCTTCTTAACCACTTAAGGAAGAATTAGAACCCTAATGCAAGGCCCAAGTTACAAGTGTGATGTCTTGATGATTATTAGGTGGATTAATTGAAGGAGTTAAACACATTAAGGGTTTAACACTTAGGATTAAAGTTATACACTCCATCCTAATAGAAGGATGCAGGCATAAGCTTAATCTCAAAGTCTTAGAGCCTTTAGGGTTTAGTCCCTGATTGTGAGATGAGAAGAGAAGACTCAAAGAGAGACACAAAGGTAAAGACTATGGGGGAGACTAATCAAAACCCTAATTCATTGTCATGCTTGGTTGTCCCTAAAGTTTGTGAGGTTTTCAAGAACAATCTTCAGAGGAGCCACCAGGAAGCAGATGAATAAGATCAAGAGAAGCAAAGTGACTTGCTTCATTCAAGAAGTCAAGTCACTTGAAGAAGAAAGAAAGTGGGAAGAGGAAGAATGAGCAAGCTCAAACTCAAACACATATAGGAATGCAGCAATGGATGCAAGAGAGACGAAAAGAAAAGTTATGAGAAGTGAAGGCAAATTCACCTCTCAAGTTACTTACCACCTGAAATGTTAGAAAGAAATGCAATGCAATGCAAGATGAGATGAAATGGCATGATGCTAAGCAAAACCAGAAGCATGTTGATGATGATTATGATGCTATGAGATGCTGCAAACATGAGGCAAGGCATGGGGATGTTCATACAAGATTATGAATGCAAATGATGCAAGCTAAGGAGCATGAATGAACATGAAAAGTTATGAATCATACAAGACAAATGACATGGCAAATATGTAATGCAATGGTCAAACATGCTTTCCATATGTCTTAAGATGTCAAATGGATCACAAGAATGCACAAAATGCAAAGACAAGTCATGTTATGCAAGGAAATGCAAGAAGGATGCAAGAGAAAGCCCAAATTAGGGTTCATGGATCAAACATCAAACAAAAATCCAAAACAGAAGCAAACCCTAAGATAAAAACTGGAAAATGCTACCCAAAGAAACCCTAAACCTATAATGAACCACTGCCCAAAGGGGAGCTCTCAACTCTCAACCAAACTCAAGATATGAATTTTCTAAGTTATTAGGGTTTTTTAGGGTTCTTAACAAAAGAAATGCCAAACAATTAGAAAATGCAAGATCAAATCATGGCCATTTTATCCTAGAAACTACATGCCAAACATAACACAATGCAAGAAGAATCAATGTCTCAACCTTCTCCAATAGGCAGAAATGGATTTTTGAACTTATGATCAAAATAATGCATAAAATATGATTTAATTCAATGAAAAATTCTTAAAATGCATCAAGATCAAAAAAGAAATTTGGTTTGAAGGTTGGACAATGTTTCTAAATGTCTTAGAACATTTCATGAATTTTTTTGTAATTTTTAAATACCTAAAAGTATTTTTAATTAATTAATTCCCATTAATCAATTAAAAATAATCTTTTAAATATTTAAAAATACTTTTTTAATGATAAAAAATAAAATAAAAATGTTTTTGGGTCTTAAAAATTAATAAAACTTTAAAGAAAAAAGTTTCATAATTTTTAAGATATTTTTGCTATTTTAAAATAATTGTGCAAATAAAAGGAAAGAAAATGAAATAAAAAAAGAAATAAACTGAAGTAATCAGGAAGGACGGCTGAGATTCATTCTGGATTCAAAGGGGTTGACCGCGCGCGTTTTTGAATGGCCAAGATTGCTTCTGATCAAATTAACTTAAATATGGATTAATTAAATAAAACACGTGGATTAGGGCATAATGAGCACATCTGGGCCGTCCACGCGCGCGCGAAGTCAAGGGAGTCAACGGATCCTATGGCCTAAATTCAAACTGGAATTAATTACGTGATTAGGGCTTAAGCACTCTCAGGTGGCCGGAGAAGACCTCCGGTCGTCTTCTCCGGCCAGCACCTCACCTGAAAACTCCCCAAATCCCTCAAATCGTATCAAAAATGAAAAACAAGAACTGGGAAATGATCTCCAAGCTATCACGAACCAAACCCCTCTCCCAAAACAAATTTCTTCTTCCTAAACAAGCTGAATCGAAGGAAATGAAAGCTAGGGCACGCAAGTTTCAGATACAAATTAAATGCTCAAAACAAAGCCATTTTCAAAACCAATGATACCAGGATGATCAGTGAATCACATAGAACAAGTTTGTAACAAGAAAAATGATTTCTGGAAAAATAATTTTCGAGCTACCTGAGATTTGGAGCTTTCAGTTTGAGGACTTTCTGGCCACTTCTCCTTGTGCAATCCACTCCACTTGATCCCCAGAAGATGTTTGAATGCTCAAAAGGAGTTTAAGTTGGCTGGATAATGAGATTCGAAAGCTCCTGCTCAAGCTTGCTCAGAAATGGCAATGGTGAAATAGAGAGCTTCAAGTCATGGTGAATGGTTGTTTGTGATCCTGAGGATGAATGGAGAAGGTCTGTGGTGTTTGTTTATGTGTTTGCAAGCTGTGGTGAGAGTTTCGAAGAGAAATGCAGGCTGAGGTGAGAAATGGTTATGGAGTATTCTGGTTGTTTCAGGCTTGGTTCTTAGTTGCTGGGTGGTCTATGGAGCAAGGTGAGATGAATGGTGAAGATAGTTTGTGTGTTTGCAAGCTGTGGAATCAGATTCGAAACAAGTTGCAATGTGGTGTGTTTTTTGTGAATGTGTTGAATGTGTGTGTTTCAGGCTTGCTTTGTACATGAAATGGCTTGCAAATTGTCCACATAACTCTCTCTCATTGGTCAGTTGATTGGACATGTGCTTTATTGATTGGTAAGTTGCCTTTTGCAAAAAGTCAAAAATTGTGTAAGAGAGGTATGGTGAAGTGTTAGCTTGGTACAAAGCCTAGGGGCTGCGCAGCATGGTGTGTGTATGAAGCTAGCTTGGTTCAGCAGCCAATGCCTCAAGTTGGTGAGATGTGATCATGAGTTTTGCAACTTGTGGCTTTTTTTGATTCACATGAGAAAAGTCTTGTTACATGAACCATAACCATGGGCATTCTTGGTTCATTTCTGATTTTTTAGGCTTAGAGAATGTTTATGTGCTGGTTTGATACCAATTAGAAGTTGCAATTTGACTTAGCACATGATTTTGCAATTTTCACACTTAGGGCATGCCTTGAAAATCAATGATTTTTGCCAACTTTGCATTGCCATAACTTTTGATCCAAGAAGAGTTTGATCATGTTCTTGTACTTTTTGAAAAGGGAAAGATGAGATCTACAACTTTCATGACCAAAGTTTTTCCATTTGAAGCATTTTTGGATCATGAATCATGGCTTGAAAAATGACCTAAAATGATGCATTCTTGAAAAGTCAACTATGCCCCAAAAGTCAACATTTGCAAAAACCCTAAATTCTTGATTTTTATGAACTTCATCCTTCTTCCATGATCAAATAAAGATCATATACACTCAAAATGATGAAGATCACCCATTGGTTGGGTCATTGGGGGCCTCAGATGCCCTGATTTTGCACTGACTTGTCTGAAAAGTCAACCCTTGATCAGATGACTTCCCCATGGAATTTCTTCATGAAGATTGATATGCATACTCCCTATACCATATAAAGAGCAATGGAAACAAGAATGACCAAAAAAAATTGGAGTTATGGCCTCTGAAACCAAAACCCTAATTTTAGGTCAATTGTGCAGTTCATCCTGGCTCTGCATCCACTCAAACCCTAGTTCTTGTGATTCTTTTGAAATCTTGACTTTGAAAGGATGGAATATGACATAAGAACACACATGGACCCCTTTGAGATGATTGGTGGCCTTTGGAGTGGCTCAAGAAGCTTTGGGATTGCTCAGATCACAAACCCTAGGTGCAGATGCCTTAGAAACTATGCAGTGAATCAAAAATGAGATGTGAGATGATATGTTTGAGTTTATGCATATGAAATGATCACAAGCCATGGCGTGAATGGGTGAGGGCAAATTTGGGGTGTTTACAGTCATCACAGTCATGAACTAGGCCATTTGGTTCCTCATCTCCACTCTTTCGTTAGCCATCTGAGTTCTGACCTCTGTCAGGTCCTGCTGTACTTGATCCATTTGGATACCAGGAAGATTGTTGCGAGTAGGATACCGGTGCGAACGGTTGAGAGGGAACACCCGGTAGCGAGCAATAATTCCTGAACCACAACAGAGTTAGTAACAAACAAACCAACAACAAAACCTACAAAACAAAACAAAAGTTAGTATGCAATGCAGTATGCTTATTTGCTTTCCACGGTATCCGGCTTGGTTCTTGGTTTTGACCTTTCCAGACCCCGAGGAATAGGCTTTGATGTTGCTTGAGAAAAGAAACTCATTTAAACAAACTAACAAATACATTACAAACGGTGGATCATACATAGTTTGTTTTTACAACACATGCCCCTGAGGGGTCAAAATACAACACAAAAAGAAAAGTACATGAAATAGAAATGAACAACAAGCAAAGAAGTCAAACATCTAATCCAAACCCATCCTCCTTAACCTCCTTCAAAAGTGATTCAGTTACAGGACCAGCCGGATGCTCTGTAATAGTCCTGATAAGAAGGTTTCTAGTAGCAATGGCAGTGGTAAGCTTCTTGTGCCTGTCTTGGTCCTTTGACCTCTTCAAACCAGCCCTAAGCTTCAATTCTGAAATCTCCTTCTGGGCTGCCAGCAAAGCTTCCTGTTGCTTCTTCTCATTGGCCTCTAACTGCTCAATCATGGCCTGAGTTTTCTTATCTTCTTGAGTACGAGCTTCAGTGATCCTGACCCACCTAGCTTGACTTTCTTGCAGATAAAGGTCAGTCCTAGCCTTCTGAAGCTTGGCCTCCTTACAGGCATTCTTCAATATTTGCTCCCCAACTCTTGATTTCTTGATGTAGTCCTCTGCTTTCTCAATCTTGGCCAGATGCTCCACCCTAAGCTTCTCCAACCTCTCAATGTCTAGACGACCATCACTCCTCTCCCAGAGGGTCTTCTTCAGAGCTTGAGACAGATTCTCATTCCTTTCCTTTTACTTCTCAAATTCTTCCAGGCTGACAGTGGCTGGTGGCTGTACTGTGGATGGTCCAGGTATATCCTCAATGGTGAAAGGCATCCCAGAAATCTGAGCTCTAGCATGGGACCATTCATAGTACTAAGCTGAAGCCACATTATTGCACCTCCCAAGAATGGCCATCCCTTTGGTCTGGATGTTGTCCCAAGCCCAGGATGCTTGTCTGACAACAGCTAGATTAGGTTTTATCTCACAATACAGGGTTTCAGCCAAGTCTTGCACTCTAGGAGGGTGAACCAAAGCATAGCCCAATTGTCTCTTAAACAGCAAAGGATTGTAGTTGATGCAACCCTTCACTCCTACTAGAGGTACATTGGGGTACTGTCCACATCTAGTTATTATGTCCCTGCCTTTGGTGCTCTGGGTACACCATCTGATGTCATCTGAAGTCAGAGCAATAAGTCTCTTAGCCCAATTCTTCTATTGGTGAGGATTCAAGAAGGCATCAGTCTTGGGTAGGTGTTTGAGCAGCCAGGTGTGAAATAGAGGAGCACAACATCTCACCAACTTTCCTCTTTGCTTCTCATTCCTCTGATGAATGGAATAATAGAAATCTCCCAGCAAGGTGGGTACTGGGTTCCTCATAAGGAAAAGATGAATGGCATTCTTGCTGATAAACTTGGGCTCATCTGCAAATAGTATAACCCCATAAATACTGGGGGCTAACAATGCACAAACTGCCCTCCATTCTCCCAAGGAGGCCTTCAGGGTGGCCTGAGAAGTCAGAAAGTCTAAGTGCAAACCAGGGATTCCAGCCTTTGTTGTCATGTTCTGCTCAATCAATATAGGCTCTAGGTACAGTGCCTTTGCCACTTCTCCATTGCTGGGAGAAGTCATCTCTGGGTTGAAGGGGATCCCACCCCTGACAGGTACTCCAATCAATGATGAGAACTCCTCCAGCAGAGGTCCTAACTGAAAGTTCTGGAAAGTGAAGCATCTCAAAGGAGGGTCATAAAACTGTAGGCAGGTGTGGATCATACTCCTCTGAGAAGGGTCCAGGTCCATAACCATATCAAGGATGCCTCCATAATGCTCTCTGAATAATGGGATGTGGTCTGGAGTGATAAGTGCATGGACCTGCCCGATGCCAGTCAGCACAGGCTCAAAGAAATGATATGAAATGTTGCTCTTCCTGGGTGCCATGACTGCTGATGAAGAACTGAAGACAAGTGCTGATGAAGATCAAAACTGGTACTGGAGATGAGCCACTGATAAGCTGATGATGAAGGTAACTGAAGCAAACAACTGATAAAGATAGTTGAAGTAGATAACTGATGAAACAGAGGTCTATGCAGATGAAGGGGTCAAAGCCAAGCCAGATGTAATGTGGATACCCTGAAAAACAAATAAGCAAATGTTAAATGATGCAAATGATGAGTATGCAAATGATATGCAAAGGTTTGTGATCAAGCTGGATCTGATTAATTGTCCTGATATATAAGGCCCATGTATGTTCAAGAAGTCCAGATGGAGGTTCAGAAATCCAGTAACCAAGGTGGGGGACTCAAATAAAGAGTCACATGTCCATGGTTTAAATCACAAGAACTGTCCCAAAATGGAGAATTCTTAAATAAAACAAGTATCAGGGTATGATGTGGCCAAGGGTACCTGCAAACCTGTAAACAGCCCAACCCCCTCACAGGTGGTGTTCTAAAACAAGGATCCTCATACATGGATCAGTTATGAGAAGTGTAAACACTTCTAACCCGGAGGTACAATGTTTACAATAACCATAAACGATCCTCCTCTAATTCACCTCAGTTTCTGAAGGTCGTAATAAAGGTCATCCAGACTTAGCAGGCTTCCCAGATAGCCCTAGCACTACAGGAAATCTGTAGCACAGAGTTCTCAAGAAGAAACCCACATCTGAACCGTGTTTCATATTCCCGCACCAGACCGAAATGGAATGGGAAAGAATATGAACCACTCTAGCCTAGGTGTCACTCAGGTCCCAGGTATAGGACCTTAAACTCTCAGTAGAACCCCACCCACCAAAACAAAAACCAGATCCAGCACAATGACAGTATGACAGTATGATGTATAAAGCTGCAAAGAAAGCAATAAATAATTGTACATAAAGCAGTAAATAAAGAAAATATATAAACACAATTAGCACATAACACCCCAGTAAACACAAATCAAACAAACGCTAGGAGGAACCCACAAAAAGAACCAGAAGCCCTGGTTACAGTATAAGGATCCCCAGCAGAGTCGCCAAGTTGTCGCTCCCACCAAATGACACCTGGTCAGAAGGGGTACAGACGCGAACGGTCGGCGAAAAGAGAGGGAATGAATAGAGTCGCCAGCTAGGCATTTTTATCCCGAAGGAAAGTTAATGCTGCATAAACCTGGAAAGATATGGATAAGACGGTTGCGAACCAGAGAAACTGAGAAAGGGGGTTGGTTACAACCTGGGAAGGTATTAGCACCTAGATTGTCCGCCGTACTCGACGGGATCCACGCTTAGAATATTTGTGTTTTAAAGGGGTAGTGTCAGTGCTATTCGTGTATCAAAGCTGGAAAAGAATGCAAGTGTCAGTGTAAAAGAAGTGTGAAGTGTATAGGAGAAGTGTCAGTGTAAGGACAGGAGTGAAATGCTCAAGACTATGAGGCTTAAAGGATAATGCTAGAAGGAGGGGGAATATACAGAGACTTTTGTTTGATAACAGTTTAGTTATGCCTACGTATCCTCTCGTGCAATGAGGAAGTCAGAACACCGTAGTTCGACCCAAAGATACTGAAAGGTAGATTGACCTATGAGCTGCTTACTTGTCTATGCTCAAGTATATGACCTGTCTGGCTCAGGTGCAAACTGTCTTGCATTAGACGGAAGAAGCAAGTTCTCGTTTATAAGTGAATGAGGTGAGAAAAGAATCCCGGAGGAGACGATTATTGTTTGTTTTTGTGTTTTCAATCTTTTATTGCTTTTTGAGGTTTTTCATAAGAAAATGAGCTGAAGCCTAAACCAAGGGTTAGTAAACTCATCACATCCTCCCTCTGATTAGGGGTAATGAGACTACCTTAAGTATGAAGTAAGCACCTCACACTTAATCACCATGATGTAGGATTAAGATCATTAACCTACTTGCATTTATTTAGATGTTTTGTTGTTTTTGTTTGGTGTTGAGTAATGAGTTTAAGCCATAATCAGGGATTTAATGGACTCATTACACCATCCTAATAGAAGGATAATAGATGAAAACATTTAAGCTGAGGAAAGCTCCTCAACTTAATCCATGATTAGGGATTAACCTCACGACAAAACAAAGCCTTTATTAAGTGGATTTTAGTTAATGATAAGATGAAGAAGTGATTTTTATGGTTTGTAAGACAACTTGAGGGGGACTTGTCCATTAACACTAGGGTTAGTCCTTCTTAACTAATTAAGGAAGAATTGGAACCCTAATGCAAGGCCCAAGTTACAAGCTTGATGTCTTGATGATTATTAAGTGGATTGATTAAAGGATTTAAACACATTAAGGGTTTAACACTTAGGATTAAAGTTATACACTCCATCCTAATAGAAGGATGCAGGCATAAACTTAATCACAAAGCCTTAAAGCCTTTAGGGTTTAGTCCTGGGTTATGAGATAAGAAGAGAAGACTCAAAGAGACACAAAGGTAAAAGCTAATCGGGGGACTAATCAAACCCTAATTATTATCATGCTTGGTTATTCCTAGGGTTAATGAGGTTTGCAAGAAGATCTTCAGAGAAACCACCAGGAAGGAAGCAGATGAAAGGAGCAAGAAGAAAAGAGAAGCAAAACAACTTGCTTCACTTAAGAAGACAAGTTGCTTGAAGAAAGAAACTAAGGGATGAACATGAATGAGCAAGATCACTCAAATACACAAGATAAAATGCAGCAATGATGCTAGAGAGATGAGAAGAGATTTGTGAGAAGTGAAGGCAAATTCACTTCTCAAAACAACTTACCACCTGAAAAGTTAGCCAAAAGAAATGAAATGTAATGCAAATGGGATGAGATGTCATGGTGCAAACCAAAGTCAGAAGCAATTACATGATGTTAATGATGCTAAGAGAAGATGCAAACATGAGGCAAAACATGAGAATGATCATACAAGGCAAAAGGATGCAAATGGAGCATGCATGAACCATGAATGTACATGAAAAGTTATGGAATGAAAAGGACATATAACATGGAAAATGAAAGATGCAATGATCAAACATGATTCTAATATGTCCTAAGATGTATTATGAATCATGTGGACGCATAAAATATCATGGCAAATCATTGGATGCAAGCAAATGAAAGAAGGATGCAAAGGAAGGCACAAATTAGGGTTACATGCATCATGCAAAGCAAAAACCCAAAACCAGAAGCAAATGACATGATAAAAATTTGAAAATGCAATCAAAGATACCCTAAACCTATACAAGATCATTGCCCAAAGGAGGGGATCCAACTCTTAACCTAGTGAAAGTTATGAATTTCCTAAGATGGCTAGGGTTTTAGGGTACCTCATCAAGAAAAAATCTAAACAAAATGAAAATGCAAGATCAAATCAAACCAAATTTATCCTATAAACTACATGCTATGAAGAGTGCAATGCAAGAAGAATCATCATCCAACTCTCAATGGTTAGGCAGAATGAAATTTTTAAAGATTGAACCAAAATATTGCCTTAAAATGAAATTAATTTCAAAGAAAATGATCAAAAGGCATCAAGAACAAAAAAGAAATTTGGTTTGAGAGTTGGATAATGTTTCTAAATGTTTCTAAATGCAATGTGAATTTTTTTGTGATTTTTAAATACCTAAATGTATTTTTAATTAATTAATTTTCATTAACTAATTAAAAATAAACATTTAAATAATTTAAAAATAATTTTTAATGCAAAAAATAAAAATAAAAATATTTTTGTGTTCTAAAAATTAATGAAATCTTTGACAAAATATTTCATAATTTTTAAATGATTTTAACTATTTTTAATAATTCGTGCAAATAAAAGGAAAAGAAAATGAATTTAAAATGAAAATAATGAAAAGTAATCCAGAAGAAGGGCCAGGATTTGATCTGGGTTTGGAATGGTTGACTGCGCGCCAGATCCAAAGGCCCAGATTCAAATCTGGCTTATTTTGTTTTATAATTTAATTAAACAGGATTTAATTAATTAATTGGAGATTAGGGCTTAAATGACAAATCCAGGCCACTCATTCACGCGCGGGAAAGCACATCTAAGGGTCCATATTCAAAACTCCTAATTAATCACACTTAACCCTAATTAATCTCAGGAGACCGGAGATAAGCTCCGGTCGTCTTCTCCGGCTGTCTCCCTCACCAGAATCACCCCAAACGCATCCCAAGACCCCCAAAACTCCATAATCAATCCCTCAACAATGGGTAACAAGAATCCAGGGCCAAAAACCATTTACATCAACTACACAGTGAGAATCGAAGAAAACAAATCTTAGGGCAAAAATTTCAGAACATCACAACATGCTTGTTTCTGGCTCATTTTCAAAAATAAATAGATCCCCATGATCAGGGCAACACATAGAACAATATTCTAACAAGAAATCAAGGTTCTGGAAAATTTGTTCATCATGTTACCTGAGTTTGAGCTTTCAATCCAGGAACTTTCTTCTTGCCTTTTTGCTTCAAAATGGCCCCAATGATCCTCTTGATGATGCTTTGAAGCTTGGTTGGTGTTTAGAGTGACTGGTTTGTGAGTTTGAAGAGGTTCTGTTCAGAGAGGGGGAGAAATCGTATTTTGATTTCAGGGGGTTTCAGGGCCAGGTGAAGGGTTAGGGATGATCAGTGGAACATGCTGAGAGATTCTATGAAGTTTGTTTTGGTGTTTATGTCTTGTGTAGTGAGTTTCGAAGGAAAGTGCATAAGAGGTGAAAACTTGGAGCTATGGCTTGGGGGATGTTTCAGGCTTGTGTGTCTGTTGTGTTGAGTCCCTTTTGGTCCACTTATCACATTTGGATGGGTCAGAGAAGTTGGTGTGGCACTGTGGGATTGGTATGGGTGTTTTTGCATAAAGTCCAAGTTAGGTGTACTTGAGGTATGGGCAAGTGTGAGGCTGTGATAGGGGCATGGTTTGGCTCAGCTGAGATCAGGGAGAGCCATGGAAATGGATTTGAAGCAATGCAGCAAGTGGATTAGGGTTTGTGATAGGTTTTGCAACTTTGTGACTTTTTGGCCCTTTTGTGATTTCTTAAAGCACAAGTCATGAAAATGGACAAACTCTTGATGCATTCTGAATTTTAGGCATTGGTTTATGTTTGTGAAAAGGTTATAAGTCACTTTGAGGTCACAATTTGCCTTGGCAAAAGGTTTTGCAACTTTGCCTCTTTGGTGCAAAACTTGAAATTATGTGATTTTTCCCAACTTTGACAAGCCATAACTTTTCGATACAAAATGAATTAGAACAAGTTCTTGTACTTTTTGAAAAGGGAATGATCCATTCTACAACTTTCATGACCAAATTTTTCTCATTTGAGGCATTTTTGAATCAAAAAGAAAGGTTTGAAAAACTTTCCCAAAATGGTAAGTTTCCATTACAAGTCATTTTCCCAAAAAGGCAACTTTGCAAATGGCTTGAAATTCTTCAATTTTGTGAACTTCTAACATCTTCTATGACCAAATAAAGATCATACATAATCAAAATGATGATGAACACCCTTTGGTTGGGTCATTGGGGGCCTCAGATGCCCTGATTTTACACAGACTTGCTCAAGAAGTCAACTCTTGATTAGATGCCTTCCCCATGGAATTTCTTCATGAAAATTGATATGCATGATCCTTATACCATATAGAGACCAATAGAAACAAGAATGACCAAAAAATTTGGAGTTATGGCCTCTGAAACCAAAACCCTAATTTTAGGTCATCTGTGTAGTTAAACCTGGCTCTGCTTCCATGCCTTTCTCAGTTCTTGTGATTCTTTGAATTCCTTGACTTTGTGAGGATGTGATATGATGCTTGAACATACATGGACCCCTTTTAAGTGATTGATGACCTTTGGAGCGGCTCAACTGGCTCTTGGATTGCTCAGATCACAAACCCTGGATGCAGATGACTTAGAAGCAATGCAGTGAATCAAATATGTGGTGTGAGATGCTATGATTGAACTTATGCATATGAAAAAATCACAAGCCATGGTGTGAATGGGTGAGGGAAAATTTGGGGTGTTTACACCTCCTTCAGATTTACCTGTTATGCCAGGACCGGTAACCATTTTGCAATAATTCCCACAGTCAGGATTTTAAACCTCTTCAATACGGACGAGTATTGGATGACCATCAAGATAACACAGACGAGTGCCATAAGTCAATGATACAGACGAGTATCAGACGATGATCTAAGAAACACAGACGAGCGCTTCAGGCAATGATACAGACGAGTATCAGCCACTGGTATAGACGAATACCAGAAATTCAAACACAGACGAGCATTTGGAAGTAGCAATAGAAGAATAACAGGATAATCAACAAATCCTCTCATACAGATGTAAGCCAAACACAGACGAGTGTTGAGGATGATACAAACGAGTATCCAAACAAAGCAGACGAGCTTCAAACAGATAATAAACACAGACGAGTGCTGGAAATTGCAGCCGAGCAACTACAAAGATCATAGATATCAGAACACAGACGAGTGTTGGAGTAATGCAGACGAGCAAACAGTAGAGATTACATATCAAACACAGACGAGTGTTGAAAAATTGCAGATGAGCAACAACAAATGAATATCAGGACCTCAAAACACAGACGAGTGTTTGAAATTGAAGACGAGCAATATCAAGGTAATCATGGACCACTGTTGGGGAAGGCAGACGAGCAATACTGAAGTGACAACACAGACGAGTATGGAGAGATGCAGACAAGTAGCAATAAAGCAATGATATGTCACTGCTGGGAAAAAACTCTGCTTAGGGATAACACAGACGAGTGTTGAGGATTACAGACGAGCAACAAACAAATTCCTGATTGGCAATAAGAGGAACAACTCTGCAGGGGAAAACAAGTCAAGAGGTCTGGACACATAACTCTGACTGAGGTGATGAATGCCTGCTTGTATCATCAAATTGACCAACAGAATGGCAACTTAGCTGGGGAATATTTCACTGACGGAGGTGAAAATCAAATATGAACTCTATGGGGACAGAATCATCTTCATACTTGGCTGGGAAGATGCTTCGTCAAATAACCCTTGTTGGGACCCTTGTTGGGGAGAGAGCTCTGACAATTCTAACTCTGTGGGGAAGTAAGGGCTTCAGCTGCCTGCTAGGAACACTTCACTGTGAAAAGATAACTCCGCTTGGGGATGAGAACAATTCAAATAGCCTTGGAGTTCTGCTGGGGATACCATCTGCTCTAAACCAGCTGGGGAAATGTCAACCTTCTGGCTTAGCTGAGAAACAGATTTGGCAATGCTCTACTAAGGAGAGACTTTGCTGGAGAATTAGATCACAATGAACAAAATTGTGCCCCAGGTATAGTACAATGACTATGTTGGAAAGATATGCCAATGAGAATTGGACTTTGACTGTGGAGAATAATCAACTCCTCATGAGGAAACCTTGTTGGCTGAAGAAAAATTCTCTGCTCGGGGAAGAAATAAACTTCCCATTCCCTGCTGGTAAAATAAATACCAGATATTCCCTGAGAATTAACACAGTGCTTCAAGCTTTTGGGCTCAACAATTGCATACTGATTATCAAGAGTGCACAAGCATCCCTTTACTCTTCAAATTTATTCATATTGCATCGTCTATGAAAAAGATTGTCTTCAGAGGATTTTACAGAAGACCTGGCATTCAGAATTGCCCCAGTGTCTTCAAACTCTCGCAGAAATTCATCAGATTTCGAGATAACTACCCCAGACTGCGCCTTATAATGGCTCTGCCCCACACGAAGAAACGGAAACCATGCAGTATGAAGATGCGATGCAAATAATGAAAGACGTAAACGTATGCTCATGATGCTAAGGATATAATGATATAAGTCACGGGAGATGAAACAAGGATGGTTAGGCGTAAGGCCAGGGTTAAGAGATATTTTTATCTTTTTGGTTTTTTTGGTTGCCCAGCAATTGGACTTTGAAGGTGAATCACCAGACGAGAACCGGTTTATTAATGGTAAGCCAACAGACGAGAACTGATGGGCAAAGAATAAGTCGTCAGACGGGAACTGACTCCTTGGGTGTTCATTGTCAAACGAGAGTTGACTCTAATAAAGAATGACCACCAGACGGAAGCTGGCGTTTAACAGGTTGAATGAAAAGGTGACCAGACGAGAACTGGTTAAAGATTCGCCTACCATACGAGAACTGGTATTTGAAGTTGGTTCGCCAGACGAGAACTGGACTTTGAAACAGTTTGCCAGACGAGAACTGGACTTTGAAAGGTCAAGAAGTTGGGTTACGAGGCCCTCTGAATTGAGATTGATGATTGTGGGGGAAGGATGCCCAATGCACTTATGATGCGTATGCTCTATGGGTGCGACATGAATAACGTATGCAAATGATTTATGCAATGATTATGAAAAGCTAGAAATGCTCCCAAGGATGGGAAGAAGGTCTCAGTGACAAGGCTTCTGGTTGAGAAGGGAGACAAAGGCGAGGTTGGGTAGCACGATTTCCCGATACTCGTCTTGAGCTCTAAGATTACTGATATAACTTGCTCTGTGAAGCTAAATTTTCCCCTGGTTGAGTGAGTCTTTGAACAGACTGTTATTCTAATTATTCGATTCTTGGAATGGCAGACTTAAATGTCCTCGAGGAGAATTGCACCTAGTGAACTCTGGAAGTTTCCTACCCCTGTATGAGCGTGGAAGCGACTTGACTCATTCTGACTGAGCATTGGAAGAATTCATCCTTGGTCCACAGAAAATCCGGGTGTCCTGCCCCTGTTTGGTAGATTCAGCTCTGTACAACTGACTTTGAAAGATGTTCCTCAATCAACTGAAGCTATGGAGCTTGCTTTACACTGACAAATTCTTTGGCCGACAAAACCACTGGATAACATGCCCCTGATTCATAGGCCTACAAGATGCTCTTGATTTTGGTCATCATTGTTGACTGATCAAGTTCCCTCTGATTGTTCTTTGTAGGAACTTCCCTGGTGACACAGGCTGACTTGCAATTAAAACTGCTCATTTACAAATGGTAATTTTAATGCAGCGCACATGCAAGTTTGAAAATTTATTTATTTGAATGTTGTGACAGTGTGTGACGAATGGACGATTAGTCCAAACGTAGTGATGAATTGGCAAATCTTAGGAGTCAGTTTACGCAACCTTGTCGTAGTATGCTTTCAGAATTGAACCTGATTCAATTAGGACTTTCAAGGGTTATAACGTGGTCTGGTTCACGGTTTTAGAAATAAAGATTCATGGCTCAAAGTTTATTTGTGCCCACCCGTTCTCCTTGATGTTCTCCAGTCCTATACTCAGCTAATTTGGCCTGAGTGCTCGCCTCTCGGAAGGGCTTTGTAATGGTTGAGGAACAAATGACGTTGACGGTTTACGCACCCGTGAAGTTTCTTGGAGTATCAGTCACCCCTTATGACTTTGTGTCTGGTCACACGACTTTGTTCTTATGGAACTTTTTCTTTTTGATATTTTTTTTTTAATTTTTGCCTGGACTGAATCCTTTTTTTGAATTTTCCGATTTTGAAGTCCAGTGGGATGCCCTAACTTTTGCCTAAGTCATCTGTTTTCACTTTTCTTTTTTTTCCGACTTAGCGGGCTTTATTTCTCTTTTTTCTGATGATTTTTTTGAACAAATCGTATGACACTGGCTTGTCATGACTTGCTGAAAGGGTTGACTGCCTCATTCCTTTGTTGGTGAGGGATAACCATTGTGGTTTCACATCTCTTGACCTCTTGAGGTGTACTGAAGAAAAGGTAATGGATCCTCGGATGCTCACTCCTTTGGAAATTTGAACGCTCGGTCAAATTAACTGATGACTACCCTGCCCCGGGTTGGATGTGAGGGTTTTTTCGTTTAGAAAAGAAACTCCTACTTCAAGGCTCAAAGGGGTTGACGAGGGTCTATCTCCCTTATATCTCCGGTGTTTGGGAATTGAAACAATGCTTGTACATTGTCATCAGGTTCTAAACCGAAAGCATACCTTCAACAATTATGGGTATTTAGTTATCATCATCCTCCCTCAAACCTGCTAAATAACAGTGAAATAAATGGGAGGTAAATGGATGCATTTTTTTGTTTTTGTTTTTTCAATGCAAGTAAAATGAGCGAATGCGACATAATTGATTCAAAAAGTGCATGATCACTACATTAACATTGCCATTCAAAATAACAATGCTTAAAAGACAAGTAGCTGCTAACAGGAAAGAAACTACAATGCAAATGACGAAAAGGATACGATGATCACCAACCCTGATGATGTCTTCTTGTCTGGACCACTGAAACCAAGAAACGTTCCTCCGAAGTCCTTGAACTCAATCAGGTGAGAGGCTGACGTGCACAACCAAGCTTCCTTCAGGAAAGGATATGTAGCCCTTATCGATCAACTGTTGTACTTTGGCTTGAAAAGCTTTGCAATCTTCAGTTGAATGTCTGATCGATCCATCGTGATACCCACACTGCTCATTAGGATTGTACCCTGGAGGGTACGGCTCTGGCAACGGCTTGAGAGGCTTAGGAACCACCAATGAGCTCTGAATTAGATGTGGCAAAAGTTCGCTGTATGCCATGGGAACTGGATGAAGAGGAGCGTTCCTTCTTTCCAGATTGTTGCGAGGCCTATGCTGGCTCTGAAGTTGATTCTGAGATCTTCGACCATGAGCTTGCAGATTTGGACGAGGAGGAGTCCACGGTTTCTGATACGGTGCTCTGAGCATTGTCGAATGCCCATAAGAGTAACCAGACACAGGAAAAGATGATCTCTGAGAAGATGTTGGTCCAGAATAATCAATATTGGCCATGACTGCACTGATGTCATACCATTCTTCCTCTTGGGAGCTAACAACAGACTCATCTTCACTAGCTGGGATGTTCAAACAGTCTTGGATCTTTCCACTCTTGAGCAGGCTCTCGATGCGTACTCCGACTTTTATCAAATCAGAGAAGCTTAATGTCCCAATGCTACTCATTCTTTCCAAGTACGGACCTTGCAACATGCCCACGAACAGGTCAACTAACTCTCTGTCTGAAAGTGGTGGTTGCACTTGGGCTGCCGATTCTCTCCACCGTTGTGCATATTCTCTGAAAGTTTCACCAGTTCTCTGAGATAGGCTTTGCAGATGCGTGCGACAGGGCACCATGTCGACATTGTACTGGTATTGCTTTACAAAATCTCTGGATAAATCATTCCAAGATCAGATACAACTTCTTTCCAAATCCATATACCAACTTAAGGATGCCCCACTTAGACTGTCCTGAAAACAGTGAATCATCAACCTATCGTTGCGGGCATAAGAAGTCATTTTTCTGCAGAACATCACCAAATGACGCTTTGGGCAACTGACACCAGTGTATTTCTCAAACTTCGGAGTTTTGAAATCTGGAGGTATGACAAGACCAGGCACTAAACACAGGCTTAGAGCATCAAAACCGAAGGCATCAGGATCTGCTAAGGCTTTGAGTTGCTCGTTCAACACACAAAACCTTTCAGTAGGATCAAAAGTTGGTGGATCCTTGGTTTTCACAAGAGGGATTTCCCCTTGGAAATCTGGCATAGGGAAAGCAAAACTATGATAATCTGTAGTATCAGAAGAAGATGAAGGTCCACCTCGGACAACAGATGGTTCGGGTACACTCTGATTCACGATCGGGATCTGTGCAGGCTGAGCTTGAGTAAGGTAGTTCACTTGTGGGAGATCCTCATCAGGAGAAAGACCAAACAAAGGATTGGTCATCAAAGTGAAACCAGGTGGAAACTCAACATTCTGACAGTTGCTTTCTGACATAGCTACTGACGGCTTCCAATCTGACCCTTTCTTAGTTCTTGACACTGCTCAGTCTTGCTTCAAACAACCTTTTTTCGTCTTACAACAGTTACCACTTGGTCAAACTAAGTACCGGGAAATCCGCTGGCTAACATGGACAAAAGAGGAGGGATGAGCTCTCTGGAAAAAGGATATGCAATGCTGATGCAAATGCAAAATGCAATATGATGATGCAAAAGATGCAAAGACATGGGATCAATGCTGGAAACTGCCTGGAATCTGGAATACTGAGCCAAGAATCGAGTGTCTGTAACCACAAGATCTCTGTATAATAACCCAAAATAGTAACCGAGAACCAAAGGTCCAAGAACTTCAGAATCATAGTGACCGGATCAAAACAAAAAGACTGCACTGGTAATGAGGGTATATTGAGGTCATGGGTTCCTGCAAACCTGTAAACCCCTCCCAATTCTCACGGGTGTGCTCCGGATCAAACATCACGGACTCTCAAAGCCGAATAGCAATAATACGTTCACCATTTCCGAGAAATGGCTCATGACCAGATCAGGGAATCGGTTTGGCATTATGTATTACGCAGGGAGGCCTCAGCTGAGTCCAGGACACAAGGTCATCCTATGTGATCCCCAGGCAGGCCCTCGGATGCGAATGGGTTTGCCACAAAATGTGGGCTGCCACTGTCATCACTAAATAGGGATGTTTCCACAAGGTTCTCAATGATCGGTCCCCAGCTGCACATAACTGTCAAGGTTATGTAATGAGAGAGGAAGATCCCCAAATCAAGACATTTCCAAGAAAATCGCATCCTAGGTGTGGAACTCACTACTACCCCCATGACAAGATCTCATTAGGCCAAAGTGGAACCACTCTAAGTCCTAAGGTGCACTCGAGCTGGGTACTTGGCTCATCTCTCAGAAACAGTAACACCCAACCCACCAAACAGAAAACCAGTCCAGACAGTCCAGTATATATACATGATGCATAAAATAAAGACTGAAAACTGTAAATAAAGCTGTAAATAAACAACAATAAAATACAACAAGCCACAGCAAACAAACATCACCCAAAGAAACAGCAACAAACAAGCGCTATGAGAGACTCACATGGGAACCAGAGATCCTCTGGTGTGACCTTCCCCAGTGAAGTCGCCAGCTGTCGCTCCCCGGATTTCCATCCTGGTACAAACGCGAAAGTGGCGCGGAAAAAGAATAGAATCGCCAGCCAGGCATTTTTATCCCGAAGAAAGGGAATGGTAATGTTGCACAAACCAGAAGAAAGAAGAGGAAGGACACAGGTCCTACGAACCAAAGAGACTGAGTTTGGGAGTCGGTTACGACCTGGGAAGGTATTAGCACCCAGATCGTCCGCCGTACCCGACGGGATCCACGCTTGCAAAAGAAACTGTTTCAAAGGGTGAGGGTATGAAAGCTGCAGCAAAGAAATGAAAATGAATTGGAAAAGAAAATGAGAAAAGAACTGAAAAGAAAGTAAAGAGAAAAATGTATGGAAAATAAAAGAGTGTGCTCAAACGGGCCCTACCCCGCTGCCTACGTACCTCATCGGGAAAATGAGGATCATAGACGTCGTAGTTCCCCTAACTAGGGGTAACAAGGAAATTGCTTGTGAATTAAGGCTTGAACTGCCTATGCCATTGCTCAGGTGTTGCAGACTCGGACGACTAGCGCGTAACCGTCTTGCAAAGTGACAAGTAGGAGCAAGTTCGCGTACGGAGCGAAGGAGTGAGAAAAGAATTCCCGAAGGAAAGACGCTTATTGTTTGTTTGTGTTTTTTATGAAGCTTTTATGAGTGTGTCACAAGGAAGTGAACTCAAGCTCTTTTCCATGGAATGTGCACTTGTCACTACATTCCAAGATGGAATAATAGAACAAGCACACTCAAGTAAGGAGAAGATCCCAAAAACTTGAAACCAAAGATTAGGGCCTAGGCTCACTAACTTGTTAAATTATTAAGTGTTTTTGGTATTTACAGATGAAGAAGTGTTTTTTATGCTTTTCTTGGCGAAGAAGATACCTTGATCAGACTTGTGCATCACAAGGTAAACTTGTACTATCCCAAGATGGGAAGACTACAAGCACACCTCATGGGATAAGGCTATTGCTCAAGGCATCACTTCAAAACTTTATTAAGGTGTTTTTTATGGTTATGAGATGAGAAGAGAAAAAGAACCAAAAGGATCACAAAGGTAAACTCTAACGGGAAAAGTCTAATCCTAATATTCACATGCTCGGATGGTCCTAGGTTAGTGAGGCTCACTATCCTAATGAAGGAGAAGAACATAAGAAGATGAAAGATGAAAGAAGAAAATTCATGGTGGCCTAGGCACACCTCAAGTCGAGAAAGAATAAGAGAAGATGAGGAATAAGATGAAGAAGAAGAAAAGGATGAAATAGAAATAATATAAGGAGATAAGAATGCAACATGAAGAAATAAGATAAAGAGATGAGAATGCGATATGGAGATAAGATGACAATGCACAAACAGAGCCTACACCAGTAGGACTTCCAGATGCAACGGCATGCAATAAGCAAAATCAGGCCTCAGTGGTACCTAACGGAGAAGGTTCGTTGCCTCTTCAATACACGCAAGAGAAATCAAGAGTAAGAAATTTCAGGTCTAAAGTAGATTCGAAGTCAAACGCAAGTGTCAATTATCAAGGAATCATTCAAAGGTCGGATGTAGGCTTTCAGCATCCAAAATTAACACCAAGAACTAGTCTGCGCAAAGTCTAAATTCAATTGGTATCCAGAGGTTTCCTCAGTCCAGACAAAATTATGGAACGATTAGCCACAAAGTCCTTGCCACGCTTTATCTTTCATCAAGAAACCTACAAAAAATTCAATAGAAAAAGTAAAACCAAAATTGGACAAAATACTATTTAATTAAACCAAAATTAATTGGGACTAAAATCTAGAATACTATAATCGAGATTAGGCAAATTAAAATAGATTAAAAGTAAAAAAATTCTAATCTAAAACAAGTATTAATTAAATCTAAACAAAATAATCAAAGTTAAAACCTAAACTATGTTAAGCAAGAAGAAAACTACAAAATTAACAAAGTTCTAAACTGATTCTTAAAAATAATTAAAAAAAACAAAATGCAACAAGGTAACAATTAAATAAGTATCAAAAACTCTAAAAAAAAACAATAAAAAGAAGGGTATATGGTCGCTGGGATGGTGGTGTGGAGAGAAATTTGTGTACTCATGGAGGAGTATTTGCGTGATGCAGAGAAGTGATTTGGATTTGGTTCTGTGTTGTTGTTGAGGGGTTATTCCAGGTTTGAGGTGAAGGACGTGTCGAGGGTTGAGGTTTTACTGTTTTGTGATGAGGTGAAGAATCTGTGATTGGTTTTTGTGTGTTGAAGGAGAGGATTTGCAGGAGAAAATTGGCGTGTACTCCTGGTTTGGTTTTTATCGTTTACCAAAATTGAAAGAGGTTGTTCGTGTGAATATTGGTGAAGGGAGGTTGTTGTGTGCAGGCGTTATGATGTGTGTTTTGCAATAGCTGAGAATGAAATATGTGTGCTACGTTGAGAAACAACTTTGGCTGTAAGATTTTTTCTATTTTTTTTTGTTCGCAGGTGGAGAGTGTGTGATGAGGTAATGTAATGCGTGAATCAATTTTTTGTGGAAAGAAAGGTGTGAGTGGAGAACGTGAATGAAGCGTGTGGGGTATGCGTGTGTGAGTGGGCCAGTTTAGTACCGAAAACAAAGTGCTGGAATTGTGTATTAAGTGTTGTATGCTGGTATGAATTTACATCAGCTAGTCTATTTTCATCTTGGCTTGTGGCTAATTGAGAAAAAATTAATGGTAGGGCTTGGATGAAAAAAAATTTGAAAATGAAATAAAAACAAATATGGAGATCAAATGAATAGAATGAACTAAAAGGTAATTTGGATTGTAAGTTAATTATACATATAAAAAAAAATATGGTTTTAATTTGGTAATAAAATAGATGATGGTAGAGATGGTAATTAATTAAATGGATTAAAAATAAAAGGTTATGGATAGTAAAGTATATGGTGAAATGGATTTGGGAAATAATCTAAGATATGGTCTAAAAAATGAATTTTTGAACAAAGGTAATGGAATTAGGAAATAAAATAGAATATGGCTTGACTTCGGAAATGAATTAAGAAAAATATTAATGAATAAAAAATGTAATTGGTGAAATTTGGATAAGAAAAAGAAATGGGCAATGGATAGAATAAAATGGGTGTGATTAAAAAAAGAATTTGATGTGGATAACGATTATTGGATAGTCGAAACAAATTGGGTAATGAAAATGGTTTAAGAAAGTGGATATTCAGATAATCGAAAATATGAGCGTGGCTCTCACCCATACACACACGACCATAACCCACGATTTCAATTCAAAATCAACTTGTCCATTTCTCCACACACCTCTGATAAAAGCAATGAAGCACACTAACAACCGAACAATTCGTAACCGAAGCAAGAAAACCATCTGAGTCAATCATATTCTGAATCTGTGGCCAAATAAGTCTTGAATAACCTTAAATCTGTCAAAATCAACCTCTTGGAAAATAAATCAATAGATGGACTACTAACAGACAAATTGGCCCAAAACTTCTCATAAACCACAACTTGATGACCTGACGAACTCATCACACCACAACTTAACTTTGAGCACTCACTGCCTGAGAAAT
The DNA here is from genome assembly GCA_963966055.1 of Lathyrus aphaca. Classification (NCBI taxonomy): domain Eukaryota; kingdom Viridiplantae; phylum Streptophyta; class Magnoliopsida; order Fabales; family Fabaceae; genus Lathyrus; species Lathyrus aphaca. The sequence goes on along the minus strand of OZ014522.1, from coordinate 69,850,891 downwards.
AGCCCTAAACTTGGAACCAAAGCTTTTGAGATATCGAGAAAGAAAAAACAGGCTGAGATGTTGAAAGTACGAGAGTAGCCTTATGGCCTAATGAAGCAGAAATCCATGGTGACGAGCCAAATGAATCAGTGAATAGTTCTTGCAAACGTGAGATCCCTGAAGACCACTATATCGGAGAAATAAACCCTAATTCTGACAAGAGTAATAAGAGAATGATGCCATTGATGACTGCATAGCCAAAACCTTGAATTCTTCTGATAATCTGCAAATAAAGCGCGAGACCCTAATTCCTTAGAAAATATCGATCCCATGTCTCAGGAGCCTATGCAAATGGTATGCAAAATGTGTATGAATGCAAAACGAAAAGCTGACGAAGATAGAAAAACCAGAGGGAAAATTTAGGGTGTCTACACTTAGTAAGATTTATCATGGAAATGTTATCAACCAAGAGTTTTATAGTGCCACCTCATCACTACTCAACTCCCTCAATAGATTCAATAGCCACGTGGCTTGGCACACGCACAACAAAGGAACAATGTAGTCAGCCTCACAAGACGAGAGTGCTACTACAAGTTCCTTCTTCGAACACCATGAGATTGGTGTTTCTCCGAACATAAACATGTATCCAACTTTAGACTTTCAATCATATTTATCTCCTCATGAATTGGAATCTGTAAAGTCGAGTCAATTGCATTTTTTTGCTTTTGTTTGCTGCAAGAAAGGAAATTTTATTGCCAATTGATCCTTTGACATATCTTAGAATTATCTTGACTTCTTCTAAGTGGGAAAACTTTGGTCTCTCTTTGAGTCTTTTCATAATACCACACTAAACCAAAGTTTGGTCGCATATTTCTTAATTAATTCAAGGATCTAATCAGCCTTCTATACCGAGTTAGATTCACATCTCGCTTGTCCTCATTTTTAAATAATTGTAGCCTTGGTACAACTAGAGTAATTGCAGCATTACAATGCTCAATTTTAAACATCTTCAATATCGCAAGCGCATACCTTCTTTGGTGCATGAGCAAACCCCTTTTGAACTTGTGGAAATGAATGCCAAGGAAGTATGTCATGATGCCAAAGTCGGTCATCTCAAACTCTTTCATAAGTTCACTTTTGAACTCTGAAATGCATTTTTTCATCGCTACCTGTTATCAACAAGTCATCTATGTATACAAAATGGATAAACACCCTTTCACTTGCATCCATCTTCACATACACTCCATGTCTGGTAACATACTTCTTGAAGCTAATCTCCTTCAAAAAAAATTATCTATCTTGTTGTTCCAGGCTCTTGGAGTTTATATTGAACCATAAAATGCTTTCTTCAACTTGTATAACTTTAACTCTTGGTTTTCGCAACAATACTAGAGGTTGTTCTACATACACCTATTCTTCAAGCGGTACCTTCAAAAATACATATTTGACGTCCATTTGATAGTTAAACCAATTGTTGTTATTTGCAATATTGTAACACCCCAAATTTGGACTCTCCTTTTTATCATCATTCACATATCATGAGCATAACATAATCATACCATATTCTAACATTTATCATAGAAAAATGAAGCATGGCACCCCACATGTTCTAGCATAGGGCATATGATCAATCCTTTGGAAAATTTGAGGTTCTACAAGTCAAGACAAAGGCCAAGTGATAATTCAAGAGGCTCCCAAGGTTTCCTCATGTTTTATGCAAGCTCAAAGTCATCTACAAAAGTTAAGAAGGGTGAGGGATCATCAAAAGATCAAGAAAGCTACTTTCTCCTACTCACAGTTAGAACCCTAATTAGGGTTTTGCATTTGAGCAACTAATTCTCATATCTTTGACCAATTCTTATGGTAAAAGGCTTTTATATGATATTTGAAGCCTATGTGTGAAATTGTGTGAGAAAATTCATTGAGGAAGTTAGTCAATCCTTCAGTCACTTGTAAGTGAAGAAATTGGTCAAACTGGACATCTGAAAAGTCAACTGTGAGATTTCAAGGGCTCCAATCCCATTTTTCAGGTCAAGGGGCCTTTTTAAGGTCAAATAAGGGATTTGGTGATCTCAAAGATCAAGAATCAAGAGGTTTTGAAGAAGTTTCCATTTTTGGCAAATAACTTGTAATGAAAGTTTCCACTTTTGGCAAGTTTTGCCCTAGTTTTCAAAGGCTTATTTCATGACCAAGATGATCTCAAATGATTTTTCCTCAAACATGAACCTTGTAGGGTATTCCTTCCCCTTTCCAAAAAGTACAAGATCATCTCCATAGCATGTTTGGTTTGAAAGATGTGATTATTTAAAGTTAAGCTCTTTTTAGGGTTTTACTTGAAATTCAATTTTCCACCAAGTTGCAAAATGATACGTATCTTGTTTTCAAGCTGATTTATGGAACAAGTGAGGTCATGGTATCCTAATGCATTGCACAAAATAGACTTTGCTCCAAAGAAACCACAAAAATCGTGCATGGATGAAGGAGTATTTCATAAAGTGCAAAAATGAAAATTCACATCAAAAGCATGACACAAGTGTATCTGATGGCCATGATTCATTCAGTTGTGATTATTAAGTGATGTGTGATCAGCATGTGCAAATGAAAAGGATAGAAAAAGGGCAAAGAGTGCAATCACATATCTCATACCAATTTGTAAAATCACCTCCATCACACTATTCTCACATGTATTCTCTCTCAAACCCTAGGCAATGTAAATTCACATCATATATAAGAGAAATGAGCCTTTGAATCACCGAATTTCACCACCATTTCTTCATTCTCAAGTTTTTTCTCTCTAAGCTTTTTGCTTCGATTCTCTTCATACACTCACACATTGCTCCATCTAAGCTCAGATTCTTCATCCTTGAGCTTCATAGATCACAAATCCATACCTTTCTTAAGCTAAATCTCCAGATTTCTCAAGGTGCAAGTAAGGTGCAGTTGAAGTGGAAACTTCATATCCAGACCAATTCAAGCACTCTCTTGCATTTATTTTGCAAGGAGGAGTTAAAAGAGGAAGATCTGCAACATTATATGGCTTTTCTCAAGCTATTTCGAGCACTGCAAATTCCAGGTGAGTGTTCAAATCATAGATCTAGATCTTGGAATTTTTGTGTGATAATTGATCTGCGTGTTGCACTGAATTCAATGATATGATTTGTTTTGAATTTGAGTGAGAATTGAGACTATATGGTTGAATTAAAGTTTGATCCATGAAAATGTTCTTGTTCGATTTGCCTTATGTGTTGATCTATTTGGAAATCCAATGTCATATTTGAGATCTACGTGTTTTAATTAGTTGATTTGGAGTGTTTTATTCATTTTAGTGGTGTTTTGTTCTTGATGATGAGTTTTCCGACGCCGGAGCTAGGGCTCCAGTCTCCAGTTTTTGGAAATGTGTTTTTGGATTTGAATTGAAGAAGATGAAGTCTCAGGCGTTGGATCTTTGATCTAGATGGTTTTCATGATGCCAGCGCATTAAAATTGTGCCCTCCCTTGCACGTGCCTTTGTTTATGTTTTAATTCTGAATAATGTAATGTATTTGGCTCCACACCATAACTATGATGCACACACGCGCACTTCTCTTGGATGTTTGACCTGGATTTAGTGTTGACTTGATTGTGTGCTTCAGATTGATCATCTGGCTGTGTTTTTTCCTGAATAATTGAATTTCCACAATAATATGGTGTTGTGCGCTGAGAAATACTTGGGCCTAAGCTGCTATTCGCGCCCCTAATTTTAGAAGCCCAACTGTTTGAACTGATTCTAATTACTGATTGCACCTCCTTGCCAAATATTTTATTTTTATTTATTTTTATTAATTGTTTGATTTTTAATTTTTAGAAATAGTTGTGAGCATCTAAAAATTACCAAAAATATCATGTAGGTTAATTTGAGTTTACTTTAATTTTGTGCAATTTTATTTTTCATTTATTTTATTTTTTCATGCTTGAGTAAATTGTAGAGATTAATTTCCTTATTTTAATTTTTTTAATCCACATGCTGATTTGTAGAATTTATATCTTGAACATGAAATTGAATTTGGATCTGATTCTTTTTGTACTTGGTTTCTAATATGTTGAAGTTTGTTGGAGATTTATTTCATATTTTTAGGGATTGTATGCTTAGATTTTTCTTATTTACTTTGAGTGTAAGATTCAAAACCCTAATTGATTTGTATGCCTTCCATTACCATAGTTTGCTTCTGTTTGTGGGCCTTTTCCTTGTGGCATGATGATCTTATATGTTTAAAGAGCTTCTAGATTTATTTGTGGAATTTTTGAGTGTGAAGTCCATTTGATATGAGTTTTTGTGTTTGCTTGCCCTAGTTTGATACTATTCTTGATGATTGTTTGCTTATTAGTTTAGGAGGGCACTTGTGCCAACTCCTATAGGTTGTTTTGGGTTCATTTGACATGTGCATGTGTCCCTGGTCCTTGTGTGAGGATCTCTTTGAATTTTGTTATGCTTTTAATTTGTTTCTCCTATGTCTGATACTTTCTTGATTTCCTTCCCACTTGTGTTTATTTGTTCTAACATTTCAAGGACAATGGTAAGCAGGAGGTGTGGATGAGATTTCCACATTTCCAAAACTTTTCTTTTCTCTTTTATTGCTTTCAACCTTTTGGTTTAGATGTGCCTTAGGCCATCATTTGAACAACTCGGCTTCTTTCCCCTTTTAAGAACAATTTATCTTCTGAAGAGAAGTAAGTTGGTTCTTCTTCCTTCTTCATTTTCTTTTCTCCTTCTTCCTTTTCTTTAGGATAGACAAACCTCACTAACCCAGGTTCGTCCATGCATGATAACATTAGGGTTTGTTAGTCCTCGCCTTTTAGTTTTTACCTTTGAGATCCTTTTGGTGCTCTCTCTTTCTCATCTTCAAACAAAAACCTAAAAACCATTTAATAATAATTGAGGTGACCTTCTCCCATTGTCATACTCTCAAAGAAAAATCATAAAATACATTTCTCCATTTAATTCACAAAAACACTTAATAATATCATACAAGTTAGTGAATTTAAATCCTAATCTTAGGAAACAAGTTTGAGGATCTTCTTCATTCTTGGTGGACTTGTTACTCATTCTATTTTAGGATGTGGTAATAAGGACACATTCCTTAGAAAAGGATTTGCTTTCAATTCCTTGTGCCACACTTATAAAAGACTTCTAAAAGACACCGGACAAAGAATAAACGTCTCTCCTTCGGGACTTCTTTTCTCATCCCACTCACTCCTTACATACGAACTTGCTACTACTTGTCACTTTGTAAGACGATAACGCACTCGTGCCAGACGAGCCTGCAACACCTGAGCATTGGCATGAGCAGTTCAAGCCTTAAGACACAAGCAATCTTTTCCACCCCTAGTTAGGGGAACTACAGTGTCTCTGATCCTCGTTTCCAGATGAGGTACGTAGGCAGCGGGGTAGGGCCCGTTCGAGCACTCTTTTATTTTCCCTACATTTTTTCCTTCTTTTCTTTTCTTATCCAGTTCAGTTCCTTTTCTTTGCAGCAGCTTTCATTCTTACACCATTTGAAATAGTTTCTTTTCAAGCGTGGATCCCATTGGGTACAGAGGACGATCTGGGGTGCTAATATCTTCTCAGGTCGTAACCGACTTCCGAACCTAGTTTCTTTGGTTTGCAGGACCTTTGTCCTTCCTTTTCTTCTTCCGGTTTATGCATCATTACCTTTCTCGTTCCTTCGGGATAAAAATGCCTGCCTGGCAACTCTACCTCTTTTCCGCGCCACTTTTGCGTTTGTACCAGGATGGAAATCCAGGGAGCAACAAATACCAACAACTAGTCTAATGGTTTCAATACTAGCAACCAGTGCAAATACAAAGTTTATGCCTTCTTTTTGCAACTACTCGAGCTTTATGCTTGATTATATCACCCTTGGAATTTTCCTTCACTTTGAACACCCATTTCACACTAATTGGCTTCTTCTTATCTGGTAGATCAACTAACTCCTAAGTTTTGTTCTTCTCAATGGATTCCAGCTCATCCTTCATATCACAAAGTCATTTTGGATCACGTAAATCCTCTTTTGTTTTAAAGGGTTCAGATTCTGCCATAAGTACAAAATGAACGAAATTACCATCATCATTGACTTTGTTGTCTCACAACAGCTTACAATCTTTGAGTCTTTGAGGCAAACCTTTTTGCCTTGTTGATCTTCTAACATTCTCTTTAAATCATGTAAGTATACGAGTGTGCCTTAGGTTTTTAGATATTTTTCCATAATTTTATCGATGGTTGAATTTTTCTTGATTATGGTTCTAAGATAAGAAAGCGGTAAAGCGGAAAAGTAAAATGGACATGGCGATATATAGTGGTTACCCTCACAATCTGAGAGTACTCTACTCCCCTTTCAACAAGAAAGAGAATTTATTATAGTTTTGGACAATACAAGACTCTTCCTAGTCTTTCTATACAAGTCACTAAACTATACTCACCAAGATCAATCCTCTTGGATTTTTCCACTAAGTCCTATTGAGAACAATCCTCTCAATAAAGGACCTCTTGTATCCACAATCCAGATAACAAGAATTACAATAACTCTGAATTTTTATAAGAGTAGAAAGTTGAAGCTTTTATTCTTTATCAATATAACAATTGATCTTCTCTTTCACCAACAACAATTCACAAAGACATAAAGTATTAGATAGCTCAAGAATTTTTGATTATATGATATGAAGGAATGCAGAAAAATTCTTGTATGAAAGTTCAAGAGTTTTGTATGTGAATTTTTGAATATGAATATTTTATTGAAAGAGGTGAAAAAATTGATTTGAAAAAGTTCAAAATTTATATGCACATAACACCCTTATGAAACAAGGCAAAAACTGTAGACAAATCATTAACAAATGCCAATGCATCATGAAAAGGTTCTATGAAGAGATGCTTGAAGAGGTGTTATGAAAAATAGAGATTTTTTAATTCTGTACATGTTGCAATCGATTGCACTCAAATGTAAATCGATTGCACATGCCAACGTTAAATAAATTTTTCAAAATTTAGCAGCATGCAATCGATTGCATCATTATGTAAATTGATTGCACTTAAAGAAAAAGTGAAAAATTCTTTAAAAAGCATATGTAAATCGATTGCATATATATGTAAATCGATTTACATATTCTTGAAATTGAAAAATACAAATTTTAATCATGCCAAGGTTTACATCATGTTGAAAGTTTGTAATCCTTGTATTGACTGATGCATCAACAACATTGTAGCGGTCATTGATGGTGATGTTCATATTTGAAAATTGTTGTGTCATGAAATCCAAAAGATCTTGGTTAAAAGGACAATTAACACCATAAGAAGTTGGAACCTCTTCATTAAGGGGTTGTTGTTGTTCATTGTCCTCTTGCTCTCCACCTTCATCACCAAGATAAGTGATTGTATCGGATTCCCGATCATAGTAGACTCTCATCCTTTTATCCAAATTTCTAATAGAAATCTTGTGAGAAGCTGTATCCATCAAAAGGCATTCAAAACCATCAACTTCAATCTCAAAATGTTGTAAAATTCGGGTGATGAACCATGCATAGGGCATAACTTTTGATCTCTCGGTATGGGACAACATGTGATGCATAATCATCCGAGCCCAATTAACTTAAATATTGTTCTTGATAGCATACAGGGTCTGCATCTCCGTATCGTTAACAGAACAATAGTTACCACTTTTTGGAAACACCACATAAGCAATGAAGTAGTGAAGCATATGATCATCAATATAAACATTTCCATTCGACCAAGAACCACGAGAGGGTTCAATTCCACCTAGAGACTTTACTCTATGTTCATAAAATTCAGTTTTGGTCATCCTACTAATTTCGTAATAAAAAGATCTCTTCTTATAGCCATTCCATTTTTCAACTTCAGGATCATATAAGAGACTACCGGATAAAGGTATTTCCAAGATTGTTCCAAGAAGTCTTAAGTTCAAGACAAGTTTTTTTCCTAAAACATAAGTAACAAATTTTCCTTTTTCTATACCCATATTGCAGTAAAACAACCTAACAAGATCCGGGTAATATGGTCCAGAGAAAGCAATAGTAGTTCCTAAGTTTATGGTTTCTAGAGTAGTTTGAAAATTAAAGCAATTTTTAGAACTTTTCAAACCTTTCAATTTGATAGAACTTTTCAAACCTTTCAATTTGATCATTGGATAATTCTTGATAAAGAGGAGTGTTGGATGATGAGGAAGACTTTCCCTTTCCTTTTTCTGCAGCAGAGGCTTTTCTTTTGGTCCTTGAAGCCATGTGTGAGAGTTGGTGAGAAGTGGGGAAGTTGAGTGAGAAGGATGAAGTTTTGGTATTTTTTGTGTAGGTTAAGAGGGGAAAACGAAAATTTAGAGAGAGAGGGACAAAAATCAGAATTTTGAAGGATAAAAGTATAGGAATTTGGTGAGAGGAGTTATTGTGGGTTATTTAGAGTTATTAGGGTGGTTAAGAGAATTGGAAATGTGAGTTAATGAGTCAAACTAGGGAATCTTGTAGGTTTAGGCTTAAGAGGGAACAAGAACTGAAAAACTTGGTTGAGGAAATGATGTGAATTGATGGGTAATAAGTTATGACACAATGGATCAAGGTAAATATGAAGGAATAAGAAAAAAAAATTCAAAAAGTTCCAGACTGCAATCAATTTGCATCAACATGCAATCAATTGCACAACAGAAAAAATGCGCAAAAATCAATTTTCTACAGACTGCAATCGATTTTCATTATAGTGCAATCGATTGCATTAATCCCAGTTTGGAAAAATACATAAAAAATGCAGACTGCAATCGATTGCAGTAATGATGAAATCGATTGCAACATGTTAAAATATTGCTAAAAATGAAAAACAAGCATTCTTAAACATATTTAATGTATACTAAACATATATGGCACATATAAGAAGGGAGTAGAAGCAGAAAAACATTGATATAAATTGTATAAATAAGGGAGGAATGAGTTTTATGTACCTTTGCTAATGAAGGATCTATACATCATTTCCATCTAATATTCCAAGTTCTCTTCTAATCTTGTAAAATGGTTCTCTTGCAAGCGGTTTTGTGAAAATGTCCGCTAGTTGATTATGCGTATTCATGAAGGTAACATCTACATCTCTGTTAAGCACGTGATCTCGAAGGAAATGGTGTCGGATTTCTATGTGCTTTGTCCTTGAATGCATGACCGAGTTCTTTGTGATGTTGATGGCATTTGTGTTGTCGCATCAAAGAGGAATGCAACCAAGATTTACGCCATAATCAAGAAGTTGTTGTTTAAGCCACAAAATATGTGCACAACAACTGCCTGCTGAATGTATTCTGCTTCGGTCGTGCTAAGTGCAACACATGCTTGCTTCTTGCATGCCCACGACACTAGTGCATTCCCTAGAATGTGACAAGTACCGCTTGTACTTTTTATATCGGTCTTACATCCTGCATAATCAGCGTCAGAATAACCAATCAAGGAACATATACTACCTTTTGGATACCATAGTCCGACGTTCGTTGTTCCTTTGAGATACTTCATAATCCTCTTCACGGTGGTGAGATGTGATTCCTTCGGATTTACTTGAATGCGTGCACACAAACATACACTAAACATAATGTCAGGACGGCTAGCCATCAAATATAGTAATGAACCAATCATACCTCGATATTTTGTGATATATATTGAAACTCCGGATTCAGCTTGATCAACGTACGTTCCGGATCCCATAGGAGTGGACATCACTTTGCAACTATCCATCTCGAATCTTTTCAACAATTCCTTGCAATACTTGGATTGGTTGATGAAGATGCCATCCTTTGTTTGCTTGATTTGTATTCCAAGAAAATATTTCATTTTTCCCATCATGGACATCTCGAATTCTCCTTGCATTATAAGTGAAAATTCTTCGCAAAGATCTTTGTTCGTTGAACCAAAGATGATGTCCTCGACATAGACTTGAACTAATAAGGTGTTACCTTTGATCTTCTTTATGAACAAAGTCTTGTAAACCTTTCCTTTTACAAATCCCTTTTCATAAAGAAAGTTGTTGAGGCGGTCATACCACGCTCTTGGTGCTTGCTTTAAGCCATATAGTGCTTTCTTCAACTTGTAAACATGTGAAGGATTCTTGAAGTCTTCAAAACCCGGAGGTTGTTTAACATAGACTTCTTCATTGATGTAGCCATTCCAGAAAGCTCTTTTGACATCCATCTGGAACAACTGAAAATTCATAGAGCAAGCATAAGCAAGTAATAATCTAATTGCTTCTAACCTTTCTACCGGAGCGAACGTCTCATCAAAATCGATTCCTTCCTCTTGGTTGTATCCTTGTGCGATCAATCTTTCTTTGTTACAAACTATAATCCCATTCTCATCAAGTTTGTTCTTGAACACCCATCTTGTTCCTATGATATGTTTGTTGTCCGGTCTTTGTACGAGACTCCAAACTTGATTTCTTTCGAATTGGTTATGTTCTTCTTGCATTGCTACTATCCATTGATCATTGCCTAAGGCTTCATCGACTTTGGTTGGTTCTATTTGAGATACAAAATACATGTTGAGACAAGCATCCTTGAGATTTAGTCGTGTTGCAACGCCTTGGCTAATATCACCAATAACTTTATCGATCGGGTGATCTCTATGAGTTCTCCATTCTTTCGGTAGATCATGATGTTCTTCAATGATTTGTGAGTCATCTTCTTGTGGTATTGGTTGATCATTTGGAACTTCATTTTGATGTTGTGACATATCTATTATATCATTATCAACAATATTATTATCCTCTTTCGAGGGGTTAGTTTCATCAAAAGACACATGCACTGATTCTTCAATAGAAAGAGTTCTTTTATTAAAAATTCTAAAAGTTTTACTAGATAGGGAGTAGCCAAGGAAGATACCTTCGTCGGATTTCTCATCGAACTTACCAAGGTTGTCCTTATCATTGTTGAGGACAAAATATTTGCTCCCAAAAATGTGAAAGAAAGATATATTAGGCTTCCTTCCTTTGAATAGCTCATACGGAGTCTTTTTGAGAATCGGCCGAATGTTGACACGGTTGCTTACGAAACATGATATGCTAACGGCGTCCGCCCAAAAATTTTTAGGAAGGTTGGAGTCACTGAGAATTGTTCTTGAAAGCTCCACCAAAGATCTATTCTTTCTTTCTACGACACCGTTTTGTTGTGGAGTTCGTGGTGCAGAGAAGTTGTGAGAAATTTTGTGCTCTTTGCAAAATTCTTCAAAGAATGTGTTTTGGAATTCTCCACCGTGGTCACTTCTTATGGAGATTATTGTGAGGGACTTCTCGTTTTGAATTGTTTCGCATACTTCTTGAAAGCTTTGAAGGCGTCACTTTTATGCACTAGAAACAATGTCCACGTATATTTAGAGAAATCATCAACAATAACTAAAGCGTAAACATTACCTCCAAAGCGTTTTGTTCTTGATGGATCAAAGAGATCCATGTGCAAGAGTTGAAGTGTCCTAGATGTAGATACCACATTCTTGGATTTGAAAGTCGTCTTGGTTTGCTTTCCCTTTTGACATGTGTCACATAGCTTATCCTTGATGAACTTAATCCTTGGAATACCAACAACTAGATCATGCTTTATCAACTTGTTCAAGTGCTCCATGTGAATGTGAGCAAATCTTTTATGCCATAGCCAAGCCTCGTTGTTGTTCACCATTAAGCATTTTACCTTCAAGGAAGATTCATCAAATGAAATCATAAAAAAATTATTTATTCTTTTACCTTTTAGCAAAATGTCATGTGTGACTTCATGTTTGATTAGGCATTCGTCCTTTGTGAAGTTGATTCGGAACCCTTTGTCACACAATTGACTTATGCTAAGTAGGTTGGGCTTTAGGCCTTCAACATAAAGGACATCTTCGATGATGGTAAAAGGAGGTGCTCCAATGGTTCCTACTCCAAGGATCTTTCCTTTATTGTCATCACCGTATGTAACATATCTTTTGGCCTTTAAAGATAGATGTGAAAATTTGTTGATGTCGCCCGACATATGCTTTGAACAACCGCTATCAAGATATCATTGATTGGAAGTTGTCTTCAAGCATACCTACAAAACAAAATCAAGTTTTTTTGGTACCCAAAATTCTTTGGGTCCTTGATATTTAGTACCCTTTTCAACCCACACATAATGCCCTTTTGCAACACCAATATTGCGCACATAACAAGCATTAGGTGTGTGGCCTTTGATTCCACAATAAAAACAAGTAGGTTGGAAATGACTTCTATATCTAGGAACATAAGCCTTTCTCTTAATAACCCTTTCCTTTTTATGACTTTGATGCACATTTTTAGAAGTGTTTACTTTATCTTTAGCAACTTGTTCACTAGCTGTAACAAAAATGGTCTTATTTGTGCTTGGTTTAGAAAACTTAGAATATCCTGATCCACTTTTATTATTAGGATGTCTTTGGTGCCTAAGAATTTCCTCCAAGCCAGTTTGACCTTTTTAATATCTTTCTAAAACACTTTTAAGTTGAACAATTTGGAAATATAAAGACTCACAATTCTTACATACAACACTTTGTTTTTCATCCATTAATTTTTGTTTTTCACTTTCAACATATTTTTCCAAAGCAATATTATTTTCTTCTAGAGATGAAATTTGTTTCTTTTGGAATGAAATATTTTTATACAAAGTCTTGCATTCTTTTAAAAGTTCATCTATAACATCTTGTGCGCCATTGTCATAAACGGAAAAGTTGCTACTAACCACATCGTTTTCTTCATCGGAGTGATGTGAAGCCATTAGAGTCATATTCACACATTTATCTCTTTCTGATTCCGTCGAGGAGCTTATCTCATTATCGTCCCAAGCAATGTATGCCTTCTTGTTCTTGATCTCCTTCTTGCCTTTGAACCCTCCTTTATTTGTAAGTTTCGGGAAATCCGGCTTTATGTGACCTTGCTTCCCACATTCATAACAAATGACGTCTTGCATTAATGTGGATGCTTCCTTTTTCCTAAATTGTCTATTCTTTTTATCATAAGAGGAATTTTTATTTTTATTAAAAAACTTACCAAGCGTCTTTACAAGAAGCATAAAGTTCTCACCTTCGGACGTCTCATCATCTTTGTCGTCTTTTGAATCAACCTTCAAGGCAATTCCTTTGGACTTCTTTTCTTGACTTTCGTGATTCTCGAGCCTTCCAAGTTCCAATTTGTGTTCTTGAAGTTTGCCAAATAGGGACGCGGATGTCATCGTTGAGAGACTCTTCTTTTCCAAAAGAGTGGTCATCTTCGGTTGTCATTCTCTTGTTTAGGATCTTAGGACTATAAGATTGAGATCATCATTTGTAAATGTTTTTCCGAGAACAATCAAATGATTTGTAAGATGGACGAATCTCTTTTGTAAGGCAACTATAGATTCACTGGGCTGCATGCAGAACATCTCATATTCTTGACTTAGTGTGTTTAGCCTCAATCTCTTCACTTCGGTGGTTCCTTCATGTGTTTCAACCAAGGTGTCTGAAATTTCCTTTGTCGATTTACGTTGAGATATGCGAAAGAACTCATTCATACTAAGAGCACTTTGGAGTATGTTGATTGCCTTCTTCTCATTTAGAATCTTTTTCTTATCATCTTCGTCATAAGTGCTTTTAAACTTCACGATTCCAACGCCATTGATAACATTCATCGGATTATGTGGACCGTCTTCAGCTGCTTCCCATATACCTTCTCCTTGGGCTTCAAGATGTGCCTTCATTCTGATTTTCCAAAAATGGAAATATTCTCCGGAGAAGAGTGGGGGCTTGTTGCTACTTCCACCATCTTTGAAAACTGGACTTGTTGCTACTTCCACAGTTTTTGCCTCTTCAAAATTTATATGCACATAACACCCTTATGAAACAAGGCAAAAACTGTAGAAAAATCATGAACAAATGCCAATGCATCATGAAAAGGTTCTATGAAGAGATGCTTGAAGAGGTGTTATAAAAAATAGAGATTTTTCAATTCTGTACAGGTTGCAATCGATTGCACTAAAATATAAAACGATTGCACATGCCAACGTTAAACAAATTTTTCAAAATTTAGCAGCATGCAATCGATTGCATCATTATGTAAATCGATTGCACTTAAAGAAAAAGTGAAAAATGCTTTAAAAATCAGATGTAAATCGATTGCATATATATGTAAATTGATTTACATATTCTTGAAATTGAAAAATACAAATTTTAATCATGCCAAGGTTAAGAAATAATTATGCAATGATGTTAGTTTTGATTGAGCATCTAAGACTTTAATATTTGTGTAGAATTGTTATTATACCTTCACGAAACATCTTCTTGAATACTAAGTCTTGAACATGATGCTTTAACTTGAAAATCATTTTTGCCTTCTTATCATATTTTGCTACTAAGAGATTTGTCTTCATCAAAACAAATGTTGACCATAGAGAAGCTTGACTTCACAAATCAGACTTCGACAATGGGCATTTCTGCACTCACAAATTTGGAAGAAACTAGATTTTCAATGTTGTAAACGGTTATAGAGTGTTGAGTTGCTTTATCTCGTCGAAAATGATATCTCGATTGATCACAACCCTCTTGTTAGTTGTATCATAAAACTTCTGACCACCGGTGGAGTGATATCATACAAATATAATCATTTCTCCCTTATCATCTTTCTAAGCTTCCCTGGAACATGTCAATACATTACATAACCAAAAACTCTCAAATGGTTCAAATTCAGTTTGAATCCCAACCATGATTCCTCCGGTGTTACCTTCTCGAGCTTCTTTGTTGGACACTTATTCAAAAAATAAGTTGTTGTAGATACCACCTCTCCCCATAACTTTTTCAGAAAGTTCTTCCACTTTAACATGCTTCTTACCATGTTCATAATCTACTAATTCTTCCTTTCCACAACACCGTTTTTTTGCAGTGTATAACGTGGTACAACATCATGTATTATCCCTTCTTGATCACAAAACCTCTCAAAGTCATTTGAGACGTATTCGCCTCCACCATCCATTTTGAGAACCTTGAGCTTGCGACCGCTTTGTCGGTTAACCATGGACTTGAACTTCTTAAACACTTCAAATATCTTATTCTTTCTTTTGATTAGGTATGTCCATAACTTTCTACTATGATCATTGATGAATGTGATAAAATGTCTATTATCACTGATTGAATGAACATGCATCGGTCCACATACATATGAATACACTACCTCAAGGTGATTCTTGGTTCTACAACCTGCATCCTTGCTTAATTTACCCTTATTTTGCTTCACTTACACACATTCTTCACAAATTTCAGCCAATATTTGGAGCAATGTCAGCCCTGTTACCATTATGATCTTTTGCAATGCACTGAGATCTTAGAAATTGAGATGCACAAGATGATAGTTCCATATCCATTCTTCTCGATTTGTCGCTCTAGCAATACATCTATGATCAGTATTCTTTAACTTAAACTTAAAAGTTCTATTGGAACCCATATAAGCTTTTAGGACCAAAAATATAATTACATCCATAACGTGTAGCCCCCTATTTTCCATGTCAATCTTGCAACCCTTCTCAAGTAATTGGTCGATAATCAAAAGGTTGTACTTGATTACTGGAATGTAAAATACATCTTTGATCAAGGAATATCCACCATCCCTTATCATGATCAAAACATCATTGATCCCATCGGTCGTTAGAGTGATGTCACCCACGAACTTCACTTTGTTCTTCATGGCACGATTGATTTTGAAAAACCAAGCATTCCTCTCCGTCATATGAGCAGAACAAATGGAGTGAAAATACCATTCCTTGTTGCATTCAAATTCACCTTTCGCACCCATCATGACATTTTATTCTTCCTATAACTGATTGTAGCTTTTATGTAACTAGTTACAACATGCTTCTGGAACATTTCCAAAATTGTTATTGTTGTTGTCACGTAGTCTGCTGATGCATTCCCTTCCATGATCATGACCAAGAGTGTGTTCTCCTCATCAAATTTTTGTCTTACAAAATTGGCTTCATCCCTTTGAGGTTTCTTCTTATTCACATTGCACTCTCTTGCTAAATGACTAAACTTTGACAATTAAATTGTTGCACATTGCTTTTGCCAATCATTTTCCTTTCACCTCTAAAGTTTCCTTGACCACCATTTTTATTTCAGCTACTCTCACCCCTTTGACAAATTAAACTATTGAAACTTTAGAACTTTACTCCAATAAAATTCTAAAAAAATTCCTTTACTTTTCATGTGTCATTTTCCTTTAAATCTCTTGTCATTCTTGTTGAATCAAGCTTGGAAAGCAATCTCTGTCTTTTCCTTATCATAATTTATCTCTTCCATACTTTGCTCATGAGCCTCAAGATAACTTTGTATATCTTATTTTCTCATCATCACAAGGTCTTTCGATTACTCAATCGCTGTGACCATATTGTCAAATCTTGGTGTTAAAGAATGCAAGATTTTCGAGACAACATACTACTCTGTGATTGAGATACACAAGATGTGAAATCTTTCTTCTTTTCTTCCTTATGCATTGCTCGTTGTGCATCTGTTGCACCTTCTACAATAGGACTTACCCTGCTCTTGATCACTTCAAGAATATCTTGGTAGCCAAACAACACCTTCATTTGTTTGCACCATTTGTCGTAGTTTTTTACATCAAGGATAAGTAGGTTTGCAGAGATTCTTTCATTGAAGGCAGAATTCATGTTGCACACTAGGTGATTATGGATCAGAACCAGGTTCTTGATGTCAAATGTTAGAACTTAGAACTGCAAGGTTGGTGAATAATAGAGAAAATTAAATGGAGAGAGAGAGAGAGAGAGAGAATACTTTCATTGCCATTTATAACAATACTTCAAATATATTTAAATATTTACAAGTTGATTGGGATATAAGTAACAAGAAAAAAATAACATAAATATAAAATCTCATACTTTTAACCGATTACATAAAACATGTATAATACAATTAAACAAAAATAACACAGCTATAACTTATTATTCTAAATATATTTTTGTTACTTTACAGCATTTGAAATATAGATTTTCAGATAACATTTAAAAATTAGTATACCTAATTTCTTTTCATATATTAAATTGAATAGTTAATTTAGCATAAATCAGGTACTAAAAGATACTATCTTCGTCTTTTATTCTAAATTGTTTTGGGAAAATAATATTTTGTATCACAATATATGTCATTTTATAATACCAATGAATCATTAATGTTATTTTTTTCTATTATACCCTTAAATATTTATTATTCTCTCTTCTTTCAATTATGTAAATTTGTCTTTCCAATATCATTAATGAAAGATAATTTTGTAAAACCATTTATAATTTCTCTTTTTCAAACCATAATGATTGTATTTCTTAATATGTGTGTGTCATACCCCCAAATGTGTCCTACATGTATTCCATTTTGTTTCAGTTCAATAATATGTTGTTTCAGTTTGTTCAGTAAATTGAGTCAAAATTCATTTGAGATTTGTCAAGTCGAGTGCATGTGCGTGCAGTGCTAAAAGTCAGAGTGGTGTGCGGAGGCCTTTTATCCATTATTCAATTTCATTACCCATATACTTTTTATTTCATCACCCATTTTTAATTATCCAAAAATAATTTCTTTTTATGAACACAAAATATATAATCCATTTTAGAAAATTTTACCACTTACCTCTTTAGTTATACCAATACCCCTACAATTTTTTTAAAATGTCAATTTTGCCCTTATTTATTTTTAATTATTTTTAATATTTTACTTTTTACTGTTCGTGTTAATTTTATTCATCGGAAGACTTGCCGAAAGTGTACCATAACACTTAGGCCAAGACTTCTAGTCTTAATAATACTGTTTGGATGTATTATTAAGACATTTGAATACTTTTTGAAAGTATTCCGGTGAAAAAATAATATAAATGAGTTTCTGCAACGGTTAAAAATTGTGGCCTAAACATAATTAAAAAGTGTTCCGAAATGATATTCGTTACCATTTGCAGAAACTCATTTAAATTTTTTTTTAACCGGAACACTTTCAAGATATTCGTTACTTTAGGTCAGGGTTTTTAACCGTTGCTTAAACTCATTTAGAATTTATTTTAACCATAACACTTTCAAAAGTATTCTAGTGTCTTAATAATACATCTAAATGATATTATTAAAACCGAAAGTCTTGGCCTAAGTGTTCGGGTACACTTCCGGCAAGTCTTGTGAAGAATAAAAATTGACACGAACAATAAAAAATAATTAAAAATAAATAAGGGAAAAATTGACATTTTTAAAAAATTGTAGGGGTATTGTTATATCTGAAGGGGTATGGAGTAAACTTTCATCAATTTTATCATACAAAGCCCATTATCATTTTTCTTCTTAAAGCCCATTATTCACACAAAATTACAAAAAACAAATTCATTACTACTACTACTACTATTATTATTATTATTTTCCTTTTTATTTTATTTCCATTTTTATTATTATTACTAATACCATTACCATTTATTTATTTATTTATTTATTATTATTATTATTATTATTATTATTATTATTATCATCATCCACAATTAATATATAACATTTGTTCACATTTTTATAGCCTTTCATAACAAACCATATTACAAAAACTCAACATAATTCCTTTCCATACACATCAGTACACCACTCACATGCCCGCACAATTTTCCAACGGTCAGCACAAACATAACTTTTGACCCCATCTTCCCAAAACAAAAACGGAAAAGAAGCACACCCACGTGAAAACATTTCACGCAGCAGCCTCACACTACCAAAATCTTTCACAATTCACAAACCTCGCCAGACTCAAACGCTGCTACGCACAAACTCGCACCTCTAGCAAAATATAAACGGTCTGACCCTACACAAATCACAAAACGTACAACATCTGCAAAACAAATTTCCAGCTCACACACAACATATTTTTCTCTGATTCTTTGTCCTCAAGTCTCCCCAATATACCCTTTAACCCACTCTATATAAAGACCTTAATTCACTATGTAATTTAAGCTTGAATAGCATAGAATCATGTTGGTAAAATCCCTGCAAAACATTAACCAAGCTTCACAAAACCTGAAATAAACACCAATATTCAAATCTCATTCATAACTTTCCTCAGCCACTATTTTTTCCATCCACAACAATAACTCTCAAACCAGCTAAACTATTCCCTTCACAGATAAACCTTACATTTCTTGAAGCAAAATCTTTCACCTTCAACCTTTAATAAAAACCAGAACCAAACACACACAAAATCTGAAAAATCAAAAGAAAAAAACGAAAAAGATGAAGTTGAGAGACTAAACAAAATACAGAACTGAAACCCAACATCTATTCTCCTCCAACCTCACACCAAGCCATAAACTCAAAACTCACAAACCAAAAAAAAAATTGAGAAAGAGATAAAATAGAAGAAGTAAGAAGAGGACGTAATAGAACCCCAAAATCACCTTTAAATAATCTTCAACCACCAAATTATCCAACGTCTTTCTCCAACCGAACCGCGCCGCACAGGAGGGAGAGAACATTGTGAATCTGCGATTGAGACGAGGAGGGAGTGAATTATAACAACCACAAAACCACGAAACAAAGATGAGAAGAGAGCGAGATCGATGAAGCTTGTCGTGCGAGGTTGTTTACCTTTTTCTCTTAATCGTGAATTTGAAAGATGAGTTTGAGGTGGATCTTCTTTTTTTTGTTTATTCTTTAACCACGCTTGGATTGCATATTTGTGGTATTTCATTCTCTTAAAAAATATATATAACTTTATTATTAATGTTTGGAAAAGAATGGTGAAGAGAAACATGGGTGTGTCTGACTTTTTTGGATGACCATGTTTTACCCTTTCAAAACGCTTATGTTATGTGCATTGGTTTGTGGGTCTTAGGTCTATTGTTGATCACATTCTCCAATCCGGCCTACATACCACTTTACTCTTCATGTTTTATTTTATTTTCTTGTTGTTATGGGCTTGATTACCCTAAGCCCGATGATCCCATCTGCTTGCTCACTGCATACTACTTTTACACCGTCCACCCCCTCTCCTTTTAATTTCTTTTACTTTTTAAAGATGATATAAAAATATTCTTAGGTTTTTATTGTTCTATCTTTTTAATTAATTTTTATTTGGGCCGATGATATAACAAACGGTCGAAGATTTGCCTGATTTCATTTAATCGGCGAACCTCGATCAATATGAGGCCAACTTATTTCCCTTTTGGAAATTTAGTTAAGTTTATTTATTTTATTGCTATATTTTTTATTTATTACCCTTTTAGAAATTCGATTTATTTTATTTCTTTATTTTCGATTTAATTTCCCTTTTGGAAATTTAACTTTACTTTCCCTTTTGGAAATTTAATTTAATTTATTCTATTTTATTTTTATATTTGGTCGATGAAAGTCTAAAAATCGAGATTATCACAAACCGATAAAATCTTGATTAAGACGAGACCACTTTTCGATTATTTGAATAGCTTTTCATTGTGAAGTCGAAGTTAAAATTCAATTTAATTTTCAAAATCCGTATGGATGCATAAAGTAATGCTCGACTTCTCATAGAATGAATTTAACATTGAATCCATTCTAAGATAGTTATAGAGCCACATTTCGATACTTTCGATTTAATCTCGAGTCCTGCTTAGTTTAGGACACTTCACACACGCTTCCTCTTGGGCCCATATAGTGAACCCTTTTGTTTAATGCAATCTCGTGTAATATATTTTCTATCCCTCTCCCATTTTCACTGTATGCAATTTACTTTTCCGCATTTATGATTTTGATCGCTAGGAGCACCCTTAGGGACTAGTATCGATTTCACTTCTTTTGTGAACCCTTGGTCCAACGTCAAGTGGTTTCACTCGCACAGTTGCACTTTCGTTTTGGTTATGGTTTCTTTTTTCTAGGAGCACCCTTAGGGACTAGGAATCAAATCCACCTAACCAATCAAACAATAAACCTCCATTTTCATTCACCCATAAGTCGAGCGCATTGTGCCTCGCCATCAAACCTAAAAAACCAAGACGTCTCTTTTAGAATCAAACCCTTGATCCAACGTCAAGTGATCATAGGTAATAAAACACTTTAATAATATGAGAATAATTGTATGCCACGAGCCTTAAGCGATAGAAGGAGGATAATGGATAGCCCATTACTCACTCTGATTATTTCGACACAAGACATTTGGATTGTTGAGCAAAATAGTCTACTCATAGTCTTTAGTGCAATTCGACTCCTAAATCCTTTTTTGAAAGAAAGGTAATAAAACGAATAACCAACAAGCCGTAGTAGGTCGAACTACGAATCTCTGACTTTCTCATTGCACGAGGGAGTACGTAGGCACGAGGATCTCAATCCTTGCCGAGCACCTAGGATCAATAAAACTCTTTTCCTTTAGCAAGTAACTCATTAGGCATAGACATCCTTTCTTGCATGACAACTTAGATGGTTCACATTGAATACAATGGATTTAAGGGGTGTTAATACCTTCCCCTTGCATAACCTACGTCTGAACGCAAACAATAGTTACGAAGACCCTTGTCTTTATCCTTTTTTCATACGGGTTTTATCTATATCTTCCCTTTCCCCTTTTGGGAATAAATTAGAATTAGGTGGCGACTCTCATGTCAGACCAACTCGCGGTCTTTTATCGTAAGGTCGTATTTCTTGAGGTGCGACAGCTGGCGACTCCGCTGGAGACCGGTTCACCCCTATGCAAGTTATGCCTAGTCTAGGATGTTCCACGCTTCTTTGGATGTTTGCCTTTATGCATTACTTGTTTATTTTTATCGCTTTCTTTATCGCTTTCCATAATATATATATATATATATATATATATATATATATATATATATATATATATATATATATATATATATATATATATATATATATATATCTTGTGGCTCCTTGGTATTATGATATTGGATCGATACTTTGATTGCAAAAGAAACTTTAGGGAAAGGCTTTATACCCGAGTCTATGAGTTCAAACTAGGGGTGTTCGCGGTGCGGTTTGGGCGGTTTTCATGTAAAATATCATCCGAACCGCAAGAGAAAAAAGCATGCGGTTTGATTTGGTTTGGTTGGCTTTAAGAAATAAAACCAAACCAAACCAATACAGTTTGGATTGGTTCGGTTGGTTCGGTTTACAATATTTTTATTGAGTCATACATACACCTATATAGAACAACATAATTTTGTATTTAGTCATTCATATATTATCAAATAGCAACAAAACTCATTATATTTAGACAATAACTTCTCATTCAGTACAAAAAAAAAAAAATAAGATTAGACAAAAGTGGAATAAAAAACATAAAATAGTAGTATAAAACAATATCAAAAATATTACAATAAAAAGAAAAAACGAAGGAGAGGATAAATTAGAGAAAATGAAAAAGAAAGATCATAAGATATGTGATATTATAGAAGAAAGGTGCGATAAAAACGTAATTGGAAGATAAAACAATAATATAAAAAAGGAGAAAATGAAGATGAAAAATAAATAACATATATAACAGAGATTATAGTAGAATAGATGAGATGTACATAGCAAATATGATGTGAAGAATGTGCGATACTACTCTAAGAGATTTGAGAAGGTTGAAACTAAAACCCTAAGCGTGAGTAAGAGAATATTTGTATTGTTAAGGCATAATAGGTTTGAGTTTTGGGTGGATGTGAGATAAGTGAAGTTTGAGTTATAACATAATGCGATTTGGTTTGGTTTAGTTCGCTTTGAAATATACAAACCGCAAACCGAACCGAACCGCGCAGTTTTGTTAAAATAATAGCCCAAATACATCTGAACCAAGTGCGGTTTTTTACGGTTTTGGTTTGTGGTTTTCTACTGGGTTGGTTTAGTTTTGAACACCCCTAGTTCAAACATAAGATTAGGAGAGGTTATGTAGTATGGGCTCCCGAGAAACTGCTCTCGTGGATGGTCAATACGTGGACCTCGCTTAGAGTAGATTCTAATGCGAATGCTGACAACCTTCATATTTATAGCACGGACGATCAGTGTTTTCATTGGGATCGTCGACTCTAAGGAATTTTATAACCTTGAACCATTTTTCCCAAACAAATAATTATGGTTTTATAGTATAGGGCACCGAGGGGTTACCCTTGTGTAGTTAGATACAAACACCTCACTCAAAATAGACTTTCTCAATGGAGTTGACTGACTATCAAATGGCTAATATATCCACCAAACAGTTGAGAACATTCCATAACTCTGAGACTTTTGTTTGAAACCTTCTGTCGATGATCGCGTAGTATGGGGCACCTAGATGTTTTCTCTCGCATAGTTTGATACAAATATCTCACCCAAAATAGATTCATACGAGGGAGTAAATCAACTGTCATATTTATGTCGTATCTGATAACAGCCATATGGATTTATAACTTTGGGGTTCCTTAAAACTTTAGAGTCTACCTGGTGAGATCATTGTGAGGAAAGCAATAAGGGTATCCTTCATCTGTATCTCAAACTTGTGAAATCCCGTGATCAAATATTTCGGCCATTAAATGGATTAACTCAAGACTCAGGTCCTGTGATCCTGGATTTTGACATTGAATCCATATGCATAAAATTTCATATTGCATTTGCATCAATTGTGCATCTTGCGTTTCATCCCCAAAACCCAAAAATTACCAACCTGATTCCTCGACACTCTCACGCTTCTCAAGCCAACGTCCGACGAGTAATGGATCAGATTTAACAAAGACCATGTCGCCATAAGTGGGCAGTCAATGAATGATTTTGAAGAGGTTGCCGAAGACCAAGCAAGATAGTCTCCAACTCTGAAAAAATTTTAGACAATCAAGAGAAGTTCAATTCCTCAGATGAAGGTCGTCATATGCCCTTTATCATTTTGTATTCTTGTATTTTGTATTGTTCGTTTAAGTACTGTTTGCTTTGAACATTGTCATTCTTATTTGATTTTGTTAATTTTATGTTTATGCAGTTTTGAATGAGTCTATTCGCATTCTCTCATCATTTACCATTTATCACAAAATCACAAAAAATATTTTCCCACTTCACTTTCTTTATCAAGCTGTGTTTTAGCAAAGATTGGAGGGAGGATAATGAAAATTGAATACCCATAATTATTGTGGTATGCTTTCAGATAAAACCTTATCAATGATGTACATGCATTTTTCAAATCCCTAAACACTAGAGAGATAGGAGTTAATCCCTAGTCAACCACTTTGAGTCTAGAAGTATGAGTTTCTTTCGGATACAAACCTTTACGCTTAACTCGGGGAAAGGTAGTTATTCAATTAACCTCGACTACACCTTCAAATCGCAAGATGAGACATCCCGTCGGAAGACAATCAACAAATGACTTGGCAGTCACAACATTCAAGAAAATACGGAAGAAGAAAAAATCAAAGAAAACTGCTAAGTCGAGCACCCAAATGGAGACTTAGGCAAAAAAGAATCACAAGATGAGACATCTCACCAGAGGAACAATCAACCAATGACTTTCAACAAAAAAACCATTAAGTTGAGCACCTAAAGGGAGACTTAGTTAAAAAAGAATCATAGCAAATCTCGGTGGACCAAGTGCTTCATAAAGCAGTCCAGTCAAAAGTTAGGGATCAAATCAAGGACAAAACAAGAAGAGGGACTCAAATCCTCAGTAAAGAAAAACAATGATCATGTGACCACCATATCAAGAATCAAAAGGTCACTGATATCCAATCAAAACAAAATAAGATGATTGCCACTTCCAAGCGAAACTTGAAGCTTCATCTTCACCTTACAATGTCAAATCCCTTTTGGATGACAAAAGTATGTGTAGAATCAACTGAACATAGGATTGGAGTTCTCATGAAGAAAGGGTGGGTACAAATCAAACTTTGATCCTTATACCTTTGTTTTAATAACTGTGAACCAGACCATGTTATAACCCTTAAAAGACCTAATTGAGGTGAAGTTTATTCTGAAAGCATACTACAACAAGGTCGCGGAAATTGACTCCTAAAATTTTTCTAATCCTCAATCTTCATAGCATATTCTTCTTGTTGTATCTTTCATACACTTTCTAAATCACCGCCACGTTTGGACTAATGGTCCATTCATCACACTATCGTTATCATTCAAATAATGAATTTTTCAAAACTTGCATGAACATTGCATTAACACTACCATTTATACATAAACAATTTAATTGCAAATTAGTGCTTGACATCAAGGCATACCCACAGGGGGCAATCAAAAAGGAACTTGAACTTTTGTTGGTATTGACCCGAATCAAGACTACCTCAACAACTCAATCAAAGGCAATACCCTCAAAATCTCAATTAGGGGAAAATCATCCTCAATAGCTCAATCAGGGAAAAATCATATTCTAGAAGCTCAATCAGGGGCAGGCTCCTATCATATCCACACACTGAGGTTGATCATGTCATAGTCACTATTAAAGCTTCCTCTCCATATTTCTTTCAATACCCTACAAGACTGGGGCAAACAAAAACAAGCAAGGAGTAAGTCCTTCTCTCTCTATTCCCCAACTGAACAACCAGGTCTTTCCAGATGGCAACCATTCAAAGCAATAACAATCTTCATGCATCAATCAAGTTGTTGAGCTCATCAACAAGTGATCAAACTTGAAGCATCCAGATCCACCTTCTGATTATACATTGTCGAAGATCAAGTGTCGGGGAATTAAACCCTTCCACCCACCCAAAGTCCAATCATCATTGGCAACTACCTAAAGTCCACAGTGCTGGCACACTTCATCAAACATATCCAATCACCTATATGCATTCAAACATGCATCATATGCATCAACACATCATATGCGTCATTATGCATCATCTACATCATACGCATCATTTTCATACATAAACGAATCAGAATTTTCATATCCCCAACATTTACGTTTCTACTTTCAGCTGATTGCATAAACATTTGCATCATATTTCCATCATAATGGAATACGTTTTCAAACAACGAACATGCATACATGCATAAGTCAGGATCCATGATCAATTCAAGATTCCAGGACGACCCTCATCAAATCTAGTGGTCGTTCCCCGTGGAGTTGCTCTCCTCAACCTTTTGTTGATCAAGTTATTCTCCTCAGAAAATTTGATGGGCGTTCCCCATGGAGTTTTTATCTTCAACCTTTTGTTGATAAAGTTTTTCTCCTCGGCAAGTACAATGGGTGTTCCTCGCAGAGTTGATATCTTCAACCTTTTGTTGATGAAGATTCGTTTCTCAGTTATCCAATATTTCTCCAAGAAAAGTTTCTTACCAAATGTTATTCAGTGGGCGTTCCCTATTGGATCATTTTCTTTAACCTTTTGTTGATCTCCCCAAACAATTTTACTCATTATACCATTATTCCTCAACCAATTTGTGATTCATCCTTTTGGTGATAGACATTTATTCAGTTTTGTTCTTACCTTCATCCTTTTGGTGTCTGGAATTTTCTATCATCCTTTTGGTGGTAGAGATTTATTTAATTTTAGTTTACCTTCATCCTTTTGGTGTCGGGAATTTTCTATCATCCTTTTGGTGATAGCGAATTATTTTATTTTACCGTCATCCTTTTGGTATCAGGAATTTTCTATCATCCTTTTGGTGATAGACATTTATTCAGTTTTTTTCTTACCTTCATCCTTTTGGTGTCGGAAATTTTCTATCATCCTTTTGGTGATAGAGAATTATCTTATTTTAGTTTACCTTCATCCTTTTGGTGTCGGGATTTTCTATCACCGTTTTGGTGGTAGCGAATTATTTTAGTTTACCTTCATCCTTTCGGTGTTGGAAATTTTCTGTCACCCTTTTGGTGGTAGAAAATTATGTCGTTAATCTTCATTGTCATCCTTTTGGTGGTGTCCATAATCCTTTTGGTATTGGAAAATAATTATCAGTTATGTCGTTATCCTAATCTTTTTGGTGTTGGTGATCCTTAAAACCATGTGTCTACTATCATCCTTTTGGTGCTAGGTTTGTCATCCTTTTGGTGTCAGAAGTCAAGTTTGGTACTTTCGTACCTTAAAAAAATATGATCCTCGCGATGGGACGCGGAAAGAAAACAACAGGGTCGCCACCTAATTCTATTCATTCTATGAGAGAAAAGGGAGATATAGCTACAACCTAAATAAAGGATGAGAAATGGTTTACGAAACCAAATTCTAAGTTCGGGAGTCGGTTACGTAAGGGGAAGGTATTAGCACCCCTCACGTCCGTTATACTCAACGAGAACCTCTTAGCTTAACTATGCGATTAAATGTTGATCTAAGTTTTTGTCTTCTTAATGATTATTAATATGTTTGTTAAAGGAAAATAAATTTTAAATTATTATTGTTAATATTACGGGGGAAAGATTAAAGTTTTTATTAGGGTGATGGAGAAATGATTAATTTTTTTATTAGGGTGACGGAGAAATGATTAAATTTTTTATTAGGGTGCTCGCAAAGGATTAAAATCCATGTGCCTACGTATTCCCTTGTGCAATGGGAAAGTCAGAGCTTCGTAGTTCATGCCACAACGGTTTGTGTTTTTTAATGAACAACTGCTTAAAACTTATTTAATCTGCTAAGCATTGGCTTATACTCGCAGTGGAGGCTGAGGCGCTAGCTTGTTTGCGAGATAGAATGATTTAAACAATGTTTGTTTGAAGGAAAGGGTTTGACCTTTGTTAAGTGTTTTAAGACGAAAGGCGAATGGACCACAACTCGAAGGCTAGCCTCAAGAGTGATTGCATTCAAGGACCCGTGGAGTGCTGGACTCCAGAGTTCAGTTATTCGTTGATTAATTGTAAAGTGATTTGCATATGTTGGTAAGTTAAGTTGTATTATTTCATTGTGAAAGGGCGAATGAATTACAAATCAGGGGCTAGCCCTAACAATAATTCAATTCAAAAACCCGAGGAATGCTAGATTCCTGAGTTTAGTTCTTTCACGACTTTTAATTAGAGATTTACATTTAGAAAACGAAAGAGCGGATGAATTACAAATCGAAGGCTAGCCCCAACAGTAATTCAATTCAAAAACCCAAGGAATGCTAGATTCCTGAGTTTAGTTCTTACGTTAATTAATTATGTGTATTAAGACGCTTTGCGATTATTTTGGATGGATTAGGGTTTAGTATTTTTATAACGAAAGAGTAAATGACACACAACTCGAGGGTTGGCCTCAAGAGTGGTTCATTAAAGAACCCGCGGGATGCTAGATTCCGAAGTTCAGCTCCTCGTTAATTAAAATGTGAATTCGCATATGTTGACATTCATTACACAAACGAAATTGAACGAGGTGATCAGCTAATTAACTAAATTAAAAGGATTATTTAATAAAATGAATAAATAATAATAAGATAAAATAAAATGACTAAATAAAATAAATAACAAAATTGAAAACAAAAAAATAATAAAAACTTTTCTAAAGTATGTTCTTTAGTAAACTACAAATAAAATAATTAGTAAGAACAAACATATAATTAGGAGAAATAAAATAAATTAAAACTGGGCCAGGTTTAAAAGTCATATTGGGGGTGCCAACAGAAGAAATGGATCTTAGCCCAGCAAGTCAAGGCCCAAAAATGAGTTGGGATTTACCAAAGGATTCAGTCAACTATGTTGACCCGGGGGGAAAGTTGGTGCGTCGGATTTGGGGAAAAGGGTCAGATTTGATTGACTCCATCAATGGCCCAAAACGAGGCGCAGGATGAAGCCATGCAAAGGGACACACGTGGAAGAAACAAGAATTAATTACCAATAAACGGTGACAAGTGTCCCTTAATGGAGCAGCTTGTCACCGTCTCATCCTCACACGTCAATGAGCAGAAAAAAAACAAATAAATAATAAAAAACGAAAAAAAAAAAGGATAAAAGATTCATCACTCATTCAGAACAAAACAAAGTTTCTCTCGTCCATTCAAACCTCTCTCTCCTGTTCATCTTCTTCAACAACAAAAAAATTTAAACAAACAAAAAGAAACCCCTTTTGAAACCCTAGTTCAGGCCTCGAATCAAAACTGCAAATCAAAATTAAACCCTATCGAATTCCTACCCCATTTTCACTAATTCCGAAGCGGCTATGTTGAAAAAAACAAAAAAAACTCAGAGGTCTACCTCAGTCGATATTTGGAGCCCCAATCGGTAGGGATTCTTCCCCCCTTCGTCTTTCGCTCCCACGGATAAGGAAGCTAGCTCAAAGCTTCTTCACAGAAACTCGCTCTCGACGAGAAAGCAATAATGACGGTAATCTGTGACGGTACTTCCACAACTTTCAACGAAATCTGGTGAGTTTTTTCAATTTCTTCTTCTCGATTCAGTCCGGTTAGGGTTTTTGGTGCCTTTTTTGTGTCTGTGAGTTTTTTGGGAAAAAAAGCCGATTGTCGTTCTCGCTTGGTTTCTTATGAGGTTCTTTTTTGTTTCCTATGTTTTTTTTTGTATTTGATTTTTTTCGTTTTCTCCCAATTCTCCCCTATCCCCTTCTTATATTCCGAATTAGGTTTTTTGTCTTTTGAAAACCTCCCTTTGAAAAATTTATTCAGCGTTAATTTTGTTCTGCTTTTTGATATTCAGAAACAATTTTGCCTAAAGAGTGAAACCCACCATGTTCCCTTTTTTATTTGAAAATACGTTAACTTCTTTGTTTTGTTTGCTTGCGGGTTTGACGACATACTTCTTGCATTGGCTTTGTCCCTTTTACTAAGGTAATTCTTCTTTCGTGATATGCAAGGATCGATGCTATGGGGTGTGAGCCCCTTTTTCTTATTTCGGTGTATGGTCCTGAGGTTCAGACATTGCCCTACGTAGCAGACTATAATTTCGGCATGTTGCGTGCAGAGTGTGGCTTTGGCTTCTTGCTCATAGATAATTCAACTATGCTTTTGCTTTTCCATCTTTGCAGGTTTTTTTCCACTTTTTAATATGTAGTTGTTTTTCTGTGATGCATGCTCAAACGAAAGTCACTAGATGGACAAGAGATAGAGGAAAATGGCACTAAGCTTGATTGGGAACTGGGCCCTTTTGCTGAGGAACTGAGCAAAGATGGTTTGACCAAGGAGTCAAGTGATCATGGAAACTTCCCTCAGGAAGGTGGTCCGATCGGGGCTAGTACTTTTACAACCTTTGGATGCCCTTAAGCCATAACAAGAATACTAATTGTATGAGTATAGTATTAGTGCATTGAATTATACCTTGTAAACTTGAATTTGTAACAACAAAAAGAAAAGCAAATGAAATTAAATTTGTAAGCTTAATTTTGTTTGGGATTAAATTTTTGAATTGTAAACTTGTTGAGTTTGGAAACATATGACTTGAAGTTTGAATGAAACACCTTTATTTTTTTATTTGTGAAAGAAAATGAAATGGATTTTTGACATATAGTATAGATTTTGGGACTTTGAAAAAAAATAGAAGCTAGGACCTAAAATTGTAACTAGAACTTAATTATGTATTTGAATTTGAGAATTTTGAGTTTGGGATTAAAACTTGAAATGGAAATTGGAATGGAGCTAAAACTTGAAATGGAACTTAAAAATTGAATATAGAAAGAATAAAAATGAAATTTGAAATGGAATTGGGAATGGAATAGACTTATATTAAAAAAATTGAGCATGACATGAGATTGAAGAAGAAATTGGAAATTGACTTGAGATTAGGATTGGATTTAAACACTTGGAAGTAGCAATTGGTCAACAGAACAAAATCATGGATTAGGGACTAAAAAAAGAAATTGAAACCTTGTAATTACTTTGAACATGAAATTGAAACTATGATGAATTAAATTTGGAAATAGGATTTTAAAATGGATTGAGATGGAAAAATAAAAGGGGATAGAAGTTTAAAAGTGAATTTAAAATCAAAAAATAAGGATTGAAATAAAATTTAGAAATTGAAATCTTAAAAAAAATGAAAAAATTAAATAAATAATTATTTCGAGGAAAAAAGCAAAGAATCTAAAGGGGAAACCCTGGCTGCACGATTCGAAGGGACCAAACTTTCGAAAATCGCTGCCAAAAGCCCAAAAAGCTCTAGAATGCCCCAAGCATGTAAGTGGTGAGATGAATGCATGGTGTGAAAAGTTAAGGGTGAAATTTAGGGTGTGACAAGTACTTACTATCACCCTTTTAGTGGTAGCAAGTTGTGTTTTCACTATTACCCTTTTGGTGATGGATCTCTCATCTTTTTGGTGTCAGAAATCGAGTTTAGTCTTACCATTACCCTTTTGGTGGTAGTTATCTTTCTCATTTTTCGAAATATTCTTCATCATTTTGATGATGGTTGTTATCTTTTTGGTAATAGCAATCGTTGTTTATCTCACTGATGTCCTCTTGGTATCATCAATCTTTCTAGTTTTAATCTCCAGCTTTTATCATATCAATCTTTCATCACGTTTTTTCTTTCAAACAAATTTGGAGTCTTTTGTTATCTAATTGACTTCTACCTTGAAAGCATGAACGCGAGCCAGTTCATCTTACTTTGTTTAAGCCAAATTGATAGGGGCAACCGTCATACTCCAAATTTGTCCTACGTGTATATCATTTTGTTTCAGTTCACTAGTCATGTTCAGAAATCAAAAACATGTTATTTTAGTTTGTTCAGTAAATTTAGTCATTATTCGTTTGAGATTTGTTAAGTCGAGTGTGTGTGTGTGTGTGTGTGTGTGTAGTGCTAAGAGATAGTGTGTTGTGCAGAGGCCTTTTATCCATTATTCGATTTCATTTCCCATATACTTTTTATTTCATCGCCCATTTTCAATTATCCAAAAATAATTTCTTTTTTTATGAACACAAAATACATAATATGTTTTATTATACAAAGCTCATTATCATTTTTCTTCTTAAAGCTCATTATTCACACAAAATTACAAAACAAATTTTCATTATTATTATTATTATTATTATTATTATTATTATTATTATTATTATTATTATTATTATTATTTTCCTTTTTATTTTATTTCCATTTTTATTATTATTATTATTATTATTATTACTATTACCATTAGCATTTATTATTATTATTATTATTATTATTATTATTATTATTATTATTATTATTATTATGTTATCCACAATTAATCCATAACATTTGATCATTTTTTATAGCCTTTCATAACAAGCCACATTACAAAATCTCAACATAATTCCTTTCCATACACCACTCACGTGCCTACACAATTTTCCAACAGTCAGCACAAACACAATTTTGAACCCACCTTCCTAAAACAAAACAAAAAACAAAAAAAAAGATGGACACCCACGTGAACACATTTCACGTAGCAGCCCCACACTACAAAAATCCTTCACGATTCACAAACTTCACCAGACCTAAGCGCTGCTACGCATAAACGCGCACCTCCAGCAAATTCAAAACAGACTGACCCTACACAAATCACAAAAATGCACAGCATCTGCAAAACGAATTTCCAGCGCACACACTGAAGGAAAATTGCGATCTAAACGCAGCGGAAAACAAAAATTTCCTTTAGTGATCCTTACGAATGAGCATGGTCAGTGATAGAATCGTTACCTCTTTGTGGCGATTCAGATCTTTGATGCAGCGATCACAAGCGTTGATGAAGTGCAACGCCTCTACTCAGTCCACACGAACAGCTTCCGGTCACAGTGCTAGCTGCTTACGAACGGAATTATTTGAGTGAGAAAAGAGAATCAAAAACGAAATTGCATCAAGTGAAAGCTTCATCACAAGGGTTCCTTTTATAGACTCTCTTGTGGGCTGCGGGCTAAAAGCCCAATTCACATGATCCATAATAATATTATATATTATTATAATAACTATTATTATAATAAATATATTTATTTTATTATTATTTTATAACCATTATAAAATAACAATAATTATTATTATATTATCTGAATTTCTATTTTCACTTAAGTGCACCGTACCTTACGGTGTTCCTTTGATTTCTCTATCTCTCATCAAACTGTCCTTATGTGTGTGACCCTGTAGGATTTCGTAACGTTGGTAATTATATTAAATTATATATTTAACATAATAAACAGTGAGCGGTATCTAGCAACACATCACTGCTACCCAAGTCACAAAAATGTCATGTGATCTGACAAAACCTTTTTCGTGATAATATATGTTTGTACAATTACCCTTTTGCCCCTATGTCTATATTGAACACAAGGCATACACTGTGTCATCCTTGTCCAGTTCAATATTGGGCCCTTAGACATTTCTCCTGTTATGCAGGATTGGCAAATTCCATCTAGGACACTCATGTCCCTCAGCATGCTTCGTGGAGTGCCCATCAACTGTCTTTATGATCATCCAGTTACGGATAATGTTTGATCAGCAATAAAGCACCTGACTCTACATCTAGGGTCCATAGTGGTTTCAGGTCGAAGGGTGGTAATACACCATTATCACCATGAGAATAACTTATGACACTTTGCATAACATACTATGTAGTATTCTCATAGCGGGTCAATCCGGTATAAATATTACTCCTAATATTTATACCTATGTCAAGACTTGATAACTCTTTATCCATGATCCATGAGATGTGATCATCAGTCTATCTTCATAATAGTCTCAATGCTTTAATGTTATCACACTTTGCAATAAAGCTTGACTACGGATATTTTAAGAATAATGTCTTTATGTTTAATGGGATCTCATGATTAAGTCACACTTAACATTTCATTAAACAGACCAACTATTCTAGGGACTTTATTATTCTGAAAGACAAACATAATAAAGAAATGCCTTTTATTATTAAACGAATAATCCGATACAAGTACCAAAAAGTATTGGCCTCTAGGGCTTACACCAACAATCTCCCACTAGTACTAGAGCCAATTAGGCATACCCTTAATACCCATAGATCTAGTATGACCATCATGCTTCTGTTGCGCAAGAGGCTTTGTTAATGGGTCAGCGATGTTGTCAAGTGTAGGTACTCTGCATATCTTCACATCTCCCCGATCGATTATCTCTCGAATGAGGTGATAACGCCTAAGTATGTGTTTGGATCGTTGGTGAGATCTAGGCTCCTTAGCTTGTGCGATAGCACCATTGTTATCACAATATAAACCAATGGGATCCACAATGATAGGGACTATGCCAAGTTCACTAATGAACTTCTTGATCCAAACAGCTTCTTTTGCTGCATTTGAGGCAGCAATATACTCGGCCTCAGTTGTAGAATCAGCAACTGTTTCTTGCTTTGAACTTTTCCAGCTCACAGCGCCACCATTGAGACAGAACACATAACCAGATTGTGATCTAAAATCATTCTTATCTGTCTGGAAGCTAGCATCAGTGTAACCAATTACATCAAGCTCTTCCTGACCTCCATCTATCAAGAATGAATCCTTAGTCCTTCTCAAGTACTTAAGGATATTCTTGACAGCTACCCAGTGAGCATCACCGGGATCAGATTGGTACCTACTGTAATACCTCAAAATTTGCCCTCTCATTTCCTCAACATTTTGCATAGCATTTTGCATATATAGATTCATAAAATAACCAAAAACATTGCATCATATATAGCATAGCCGAGGCGTGGGTATGTGATCAATGATCGGAGCAACCGAAAGTTATGAAGAGGCTACCGAAGGGCCACAAAGCTTCTCAACCTTGTGCAAAGGGTTCACAATATCCCACAAGTCTTCACTTGAAGCCACAAGTCATGGAAAGTTTTGGTTTGATTGAAGGAGGCAAGCAGTGCAATATTTCTTGAGGGAAAAGAGCCGAATTAGGGTTTCATTTCTACGGGGTTTCCGCATAAATTTTTGAGTCGAAGTGGATTTCTTTGACTTATATATGATGTCAAGTGCCTAGGGTTCAAATCTTGTCCACAAATTCATTTTGGAAGGGGTTCGACTGGCCGGACGACGGAAAATCGAGGAATTGGAGAAAAGGCAATCGGGCTAGATAAAAAGGGTCGACTCCGGACTTTTAAGATCGAGATCGTGAAATTAGGGTTACAATGATCTTATGGTTCAAACTTGGTCAAGAAATGATGGAGGAATCATAAAAAAATCAAAGAAAAATCATTTGAAAGTTAGTTGGTTTTGCATTTCCCTCCACCTTTCCTTCCACTTTCTTTCCACACTTCCTTTAATTCTTTCCATCCCATTTTTCCACTTCAATTCCACTCCATTTCCCTTGGAAACTTCCACCACCTTCCACCATCTTCTAGAGTGTTCCAAGGAATATTCCAAGGAATATTCCAAGGAATATTCCCTTTATCCAACCCTAACCCTAACTAACTTCCAAACCTAATTTTGGATCCCAAACCTAATTTTTGGGCCCCAAACCCAAACCTAGCTCCTAGCCTAAGCCCTATTTAAGTCATTTTCATCCAAACCAAGAGGGGTTCCCACCATTTTTCAATTTTTCACTCTTTGAGAATCACTTTTCTCTCTCACTTTTCCTCTCCCTTTCACCATAGCTTTTTCACATAAGCTCTTCAAGTTTCACATTGAAACTTGAAGATCTTGAAGCTTAAGCCTCAACCTCCATTGATTTTGTGGATTATAGAAGAAGAAGCTACTGAATTTTGTGAGGATTATCGACTTATCGGAAGCACACGGAGATTCAAGTTCAAGAACGCATTTATTTTGCGGTTTTCGGTTTTCGGTTTTCTCTTCGATTCAAGCTTCGATACTTGCAACAATCACCGAAGCAATCCTCCGCTTCGTAGGTTGGTGATCTTAATCACTTCTTCTTTAAGTTATTCTCTTCATCTCGCCGTTTCGGCATTCTTTAAGTGCTTTTCGCTTTGCTTGAATTAATTCCGTCGATTATGTGTTGTTTGCATTTTTGTGATTTTTGTTGAATTAGTTTTTAAGGTGTTAATAGATATAGGTGTTAGCATGTGTAAACAAGCTCCGAATAAGTCGAAATTAGTGGTAGCATGTCCCTAGGTATGTTATGGATCCCAAGAAGTGAGTTGGTGGCCAAAAGCACTTTTTTAAAAGCTTTTTTTTCAATTCTGTGCAGTGTTAACCGATTAACCTATATGGTTAACCGGTTAACGCATGCGTTTCTGGCCAATTTGTTTCTGTTTTGGGACTGTTAACCGGTTAACCTATATGGTTAACCGGTTAACGCTGTCAAATTTTGACTTCTTGGTTTAGTTGATTGCTCAATCCTAGTTCCTAGTGCCTCTAATGTTCATGCTTGTTTAGGTAGTGATTTTAGGGAATTTTTGGATCCATTTCCAGTAGCTAGTTCCCCCATTTCGAGTCGTTTCGACACGATTCCGTTTATGTTGCGGTTTATGCGTTTTTGTGTTCTTTGTGCATAGCTTAAATTCTTGCATGTTGTTACCATGTTTGTGCATTATTTGGTACATAATAATCATGTTGCATTCTGGTTTTTATATGTTTGCATTGCATTAAATCATTTTTGCATTTCATTATGTTGATGTATGTTGCATTTTGCATAATCATGTGAATGTGCAATTTGATGTTATTTTGTTGCATATTTGATCACATCACTCATGTCAATTTAGTGCTGAATTTTGTATTAAGTTTAGCATTATTTGTGAGCCATCATGTTGCATATTCATAATCAAGATCATCATGTTCAAGTGCCATGTTCATATGCATGTTTAGGTGCTATTTTTGCATTTACTTGTTGCATAATCCATGTGGTGCATACTTGTAAAATCATTCCAAAATGTTTATGTTCTTGCATTGTAGATGTTGATCCATGTTTAAATGCATGCTTGTGATGTGTTTAGTGCATCTTTAATTAAGTTTGTGCATTAAAAAATGAAATAATCAAATTCTGGATTTTGCATTTCATAGCTGCTGTCTTGCATAAGTGCTGTAAAATGTGTGCTGTTTGTTATGTGTGCATGCTGCATTTGACCTTTTTACACTTTCTTTTTCATGCTGTAGGCTAGCTGTAAAAAGCTGAGTTGTATCTTTGCATTGTTTTCATGGCTGTTTGTATTTTAGGGGGCTGTAATAGGTGCTGTATTTTGGTTCTAGCATTTTTTTTTTTAGTTCCTTTAGGATTAGAATAGGGTCTAGTTTAGGGCCAAGTTTAATTAGGATTTAATTAATGTGTGTTTGCTTTATTCTTTAATAAAAATGGGCACTAACCATTGGTTTTGTAGTGGGGAAGATTGAGGTAAGTTTACTCCACTTTATCCTTTATTTCTTATGCATTTCTTTTTGGCTTTTTAATTCATTTTTCCTTCCATATTTGTGTTTGGTAGGATTCCCCCTTGTTAGGATCAACTTACCTTCCTTAGGAAGTAAGTTGTATCCTATTTCTTCTTTCTTCTCCTTTTTTCCATTAGGATTAGATACCTCACAAACCATAGGATCTCCCCTTGTAAATAAATCAATAAAATTAGGGTGTGTCTTAGTTCCCCTTAGATTTTCCCTTTTTCAATTTGAGTCATTCTTTCTCATCTCAAAAGCAACAAAAAACACCTAATAAAGTTCAACAAGCTAGTGAACTTAAACCCTAATCCTAGGAAACCAGTCTTGGATAAATTCTCCATGCTGGGTATGCTTGTTCTATTATTCCATCTTGGAATGTAGAGTCAAGTGTACATTCCATGGAAAAGAGTTTGAATTCACTTCCTTGTGCCAAATTCATACAAAACTCATAAAAGACAAAAACA
The DNA here is from genome assembly GCA_963966055.1 of Lathyrus aphaca. Classification (NCBI taxonomy): domain Eukaryota; kingdom Viridiplantae; phylum Streptophyta; class Magnoliopsida; order Fabales; family Fabaceae; genus Lathyrus; species Lathyrus aphaca. The sequence goes on along the minus strand of OZ014522.1, from coordinate 69,813,351 downwards.
AACAATAAGCGACTAATCCTGCGGGAACTTCTTTTCTCATCTCATCCATTCATAACGCGAACTCGCGACGACTTGTCACACGTGCAAGACGGTTAACGCACTCGTACCAGACGAGCCTGCAACACCTGAGCATAGACATACGCAGTTCCAGCTGTAAAAAACACAAACAAATAGTTCCCGCCTTAGTTAGGCGAACTACGTCGACTCTGATCCTCATTATCCCGATGAGGTACGTAGGCAGCGGGGTAGGGCCCGTTCGAGCACACTCTTTATTTTCCCTACATTTCCCCATTCTTTTCTTTCCATTCTCTCTTCTTATTCCTTTCTCATTTCATTTCCCTTTCTTCCAGTTAGCGGTTTTATTCAGCAGCAGTTATACTTTTATCACCCTTTGAAACAAACAAGCAAGCGTGGATCCCGTCGGGTACGACGGACGATCTGGGGTGCTAATACCTTCCCAGTTCGTAACCGACTCCCGTATCCAGATCTTTGGTTCGCAAGGCCTTGTCCTTTCCTTCTTCCTCAGGTTTGTGCAACATTACCTTTCCCATTCATTCGGGATAAAAATGTCTGGCTGGCGACTCTACCTTTTCCGCGCCACTTTCGCGTTTGTACTAGGATGAAAATCCCGGGAGCGACAGCTGGCGACTCTGCTGGGGAAGTAACCTGATTCTTCCGGTTTCCCTTGTAGAGTCAATCCTAGCGCCTGTTTGGTTTTGTTCTTTGGGTGTATATGTGTTTGTTGCTGAGTGCTTTAGTTTAGCTTTACTGTTTTATTTACAGTTTTATTTACAGCTTTACTTTATCGCATTTATTTACCGCTTTCAGTATTTTATTTTCCATGCATCATATTATATTGGACTGTCTGGCTGTGCTGGTTTTCATTTTTTCTGTGGGTGGGAGTTACTGTGAGATAAGCCAAATACCCGGCTTGAGTGCACCCTAGGACTTAGAGTGGTTCCACTTTGGCTTCATGGCATCTTGCTATGTTGGTAGTAGTGAGTTCCACGCCTTGACTTGCGACCTTCTCGGGAATGTATTGGTTCCGGAATCTTTCTGGGGCAATACGCTACCTTGATAGTTATGTGCAGTCAGGGGACCGATCATTGAGAACCTTTGTGGAAACATCCCTCTCCAGTGATGACAGTGGCAGACCACATTTGTTGGCAAACCCACTCGCATCCGAGGGTCCATTGGGAACTCGCATAGGATGACCTGGTTCTCTCATAGGAATTCAGTTAAAGCAAACTGTTTGTATGACGATAGTATTGTACCCTTCGGGATGAATGTACTATTGTTTCTCGATTCAGTGCTTGAAGCTGGAAACTTGTGAGGGATGCTTGTTTTTCCGGACTCAACTGAGACCTCCCTGAGTAGTACATAATGCCAAACCGATTCCCTGATTTGGTCATGAGCCATTTCTCGGAAATGGTGAACGTATTATTGCTATTCGGCTTTGAGAGTCCGTGATGTTGACCCGTAGTAGCACACCCGTGAGATTGGGAGGGGTTTACAGGTTTGCAGGAACCCTGGTACCTTCAGCATACCCACTTTGCCTTTGGTTCAGTTTTGTGATCTGGATTTCTGTTCTTAAGTTATGGATCCCGGATCAGAGGGATGATTATTGTGATATATGGATTCTGAGACCTTGCACCGACACCTGATTATATGATTGGAATATCGCAGACACTTCACTGATCACATGCCTGTTGCATACATAACATCATAACATTCTATCATACATGTTCGGCTATTTCCAAAGATCCTATGTTTGAACCATGTCGTTATTAGAACAAAAGCAGATGGATCCCTTGGAAATAATCGAACATGGCATTTGCATGCATCCTTACTCTCATTACAGGTGTTGGGGGACAGATTCTCATCCTGATTCGTTTACTCTTCAGAATGGCCAATTTGAATCACAGTCATCAAGAGGTGGGCATGGAACAATGCCGAGCAGAAATAGCTGAAATGAAAGTCCGAATGGATCAACTTTCGGAGGACATGCAGACTTTGTGCCATGACCAAACGCTATTGATGGAGAAGGTTTACCAACTGAAGAAACAAGAGAACCAGACCAGGGAAGCCCCAAAGCTCCAAGAAGGGCACCATCTCCCCTTTATTACTGCAGAAGTTGTTGGTCATCCTAGTTCAGTGATCTTGTTCCAAGATCAGGAAGCGTTTCGCGGGAATTCTCCTCAACTTTGGGATCTTAATCCTCACAATTTGCAGACTCTTCCAGTTCATCAAAGGGAAGGTAAAGGCAAAAGCTGCGGACAAATGCCAAAGACGTCTAAAGCCAAGTTTGATTTGATCCCGGTGTCATATGCACAGTTGCTTGTTTGTTTGCTCGAGCTTAATCTGGTTGAACTCGTCACCGTAGCAGCCACACCCAAAAAGCTTCCCCCAGATTTTGACGCCAATGCCAGATGTGTTTTCCATTCTGGGGCGCCTGGTCACCATGTGGAAAATTGCAAAAGGCTTAAGCATCAAGTTCAAGAGCTCATTGATGCAAAAGTGATTGAGTTCGCACCGATCAGCGGGGATGTGTCAGAAGATTTCATATCACTAGGAGGAACTTCTCCTTTCCTTACCACAAGAATTATCCCCAATCAGGGGTGTGTGCCTCCGATCTGGGTTTTGAAGACATCGTGCCAGGCATCTTTACCCATTCACCGATCCGACATAAAGAAGAAAGTGCAGAAGAACTCTAGGTGTTCGAATTCATTTCATCATCAGGATTATCAACAACAGGGGAGACTCAAGTTCAAGCAGGTTGAAGAAGTGTTTACTCCTAGTCAAGTGTTTGCCCGTTTGCTCGAGAACTCTTTGATTCAGCCAGGGAATGCCTTGCCAATACCCTACCCCATTCCCCCAGATTACAATATGGATGTCAGGTGTGAATTCCACTCTGGAACATTTGGACATACCATCGATGAGTGCAAAGCCTTCAAGCAAAATGTCCAATATCTAATTGATTCAGGGATCATTACACCCGAAGGATACCTCAGGAGCTGAAGCCTTTGATCCAGCTGGCCATGCAGACTGCACAAAGCTCAAATCAGGAGATGTAGATTTCTTTGATGCATGTATTTTGCTTTATTGTGTTTCTAGATTACCTTCAGAGCTGTTGAAGGAATCTTTTGTTTTTCTGTTGTGGATTGCGACATTTTCCTGTATTTCAGTACTGTTGGCAAATAATTGTATAAGGTTTCGCATGTGGGTGTATTCTTTGCTTTATGGAAGTGTGTCGGTACCATTGTTGCAACTTTTCTATCCTGGCAATTTTATTTTGAATTCCCGATACACAACGCTTTCCCCCTGCGCTCACAGAGTTTAACTTATGATGTGGCACTCCGTGGGTATCTGTCCCCTGATCTGAATGAAGTGGGATCAGTGACATGGCATTTTCACGCATATCATTCTTGCATACTAACGAGTTATCTGGATTTCCTAATTTATTTGACCATTTCAGGAGAAGTATCAGCTGTACCAGTACACTACCTGAGTCAAATCATGGATACAATACAAGCCGAGTTGAACAATTTTCGCACTCAGATGGGGGAGTTCATGGTAGCAATGCAGAGTATAGTGCAGGGGCAACAAGAGATGAGAACCGCCATGTTGAGGTTTAATCGTCCACAGGTTGATCCCCCATTGGTTACCTTGGACGCCGAAGGCAATCCGATCAACACAGTCATCCCATCTACGGATAATGGGCCTCCTATCCCTGAAGGCATTGGTCCAATCCCTGTTCGTGTAGCAAACCGACAGGAGGATCAATTTACTTTTCTCAATGAAGATATGAGATTTGGTTCTGGGGTCAATAACCAGGACTTTCAGACGCTAACCGAGAAGGTAAAGGCTTTAGAATGCAAAGACACTCTTGGCATTGATGTTGCTGATATGGGGCTGGTTTCAGGGTTGGTGATCCCTCCAAAGTTCAGACCTCCCGTTTTCGACAAGTACAGTGGTAGATCTTGCCCGAAAATGCACTTGCAGGCCTTCCATCGCAAAATCGCTGCACATACGAAAGATGAGAAACTTTGGATGTATCACTTCCAAGACAGCCTTTCCGGAGGTTCGTTAGAATGGTACATAAAGCTGGAAAAGAACTATGTCCGCAATTGGAAGGAACTTGGGGAAGCCTTTCTCAAGCAGTACCAGTATAATATCGACATGGCTCCCAACCGAACCCAGCTTCAGAGCATGTCACAAAAGAAATCTGAGAGCTTTATGGAGTACGCGCAGAGGTGGCGCGAGGTAGCAGCCAGGGTACAACCATCATTGCAGGAGAGAGAAATGGTAGACCTATTCATGGATACCCTTCCGGGGCACTTCATAGAACGTTTGGCAGGCTGTTCAGCTAACGGTTTTTCTGATATTGTCTTGACTGGTGAAAGAATTGAAAATTGGATGAAGCAAGGAAAGATTCAAATCAACGGTGCCTCCACTTCTGGGACTGAGAAGTCGATGTCCAATGAGCAAAAGAAGCAGTACGAAGAAGCAGGGGCAGTTTGTGTCCAGCGAAAGAAGAGAAATCAAGGTTCGCGTTATCAGACAGCATCCATGATCATCCAAAGTGCTACACGTTCACGACAGCAAAATCGTCGTCAGCATAATCCTCAACAGGGTCGGCAACAAAGGAGAGAAAGATTTTTTGACCTTTTGCCAATGTCTTACACTGATCTTCTCCAGCATTTGCTTCAACTAAAGTTGGTTGGGCTTCGTAAGCTGTCTCCACCTCCTTTTCCACTACCGGAAGGATGGGATGCCAATGTCAACTGTGATTTTCATTCTGGGGCACCAGGGCATCATATTGATGGATGTAAAGCTTTTCACCACACAGTGCAGGACTTAATCGATTCGAAAGTTATCAACTTTGCACCAAACATATAAGAGAGATGACACTTTCTTTGATTCGAAGCTTTGAAGCCAGAAATAATTCGGATACTCTTGTTTTGGTAATGGTGCGTCTTTGCAGTGCAGTTTCATCCCTGTTGAGGGGAACTACGTCGCTCTGATTCTTCATTGGTCTTGGGTCAATGGAGATACGTAGGCAGAAGATCGTCAGGTCTTTCCGAGCAACCTTATGGGGAAACTTTTTCACTTCTCTCTTCAGATGTCTCATGTCGGAGTCAGACCAACTAGAAGAAGAGGTATGATTGTCGTGGGTAATTATACCACTGTGAATTGAAGACTACAAGTCCGTGAAAGAGTTGTTGATCACTGAAAGTACCCAAGACTGACGGGTCCAGACGGAGCCAAGCCTCCTCAACTACGGCTATATTCAGTTTCTTTACTGCATTCCCATTTGTAGTTTCTCTTATATGCTAAACATTTGTTTACTTGTATGAAATTTATTTGTTTTTGAATGTTAACCATAATAAAATGCACATGTTCTTCTTGAAGTAATCCATTCGTATTCACTCATGATTTTGTGTATGTGCATTGCAATACCAACTGTCGTGCTTAAACTCTATGAGGGAGGATGATGAAGTGACAACGCAAAAATCTCTAATTGTGTGCTTTTGAGAAAGACCTTGTTGACGATGTACAGGCATTGTTTCAAATCCTAAACACCGGAGATATAAGGGAGATAGACCCTCGCCAACCCATTTGAGCCTTGAAGTAGGAGTTTCTTTTCGCATGAAAAAACCCTTGCATTTAACCCAGGGGCAGGGTAGGTGTCAGCTAGTTGGACCGATCGTTCAAATTTCAAAAAAGAGTGTAAATCTGAGGATCCATTACCTTCCGTTGTACCAAATCAAGAGGTCCAATGACCAGAAACCACAATGGTTATCCCAATCAAGAGGTCCAAAGACCGGAAACCACAATGGTTATCCCTCATCAACCAAGAAGTGAGACAGTCACGACCCTCGCGAAGCATTCAAGACAAACAGTGTCACACGATTTGTTCAAAAAAAAAAAAAAAAGAAAAAAAAATGAATGAGAAAGCCCGCTAAGTCGAAACTTGAAAACAAGCGACTTAGGCAAAAATTAGGGCATCCCGCTAGACTTCACAATCAAAGATTCACAAGAATCAGTCCAGGCAAAAGTTAGGGACAAAGAAAAAGAATGAAAAAGTGAAAGACGAAAAGGATTACACCAGAAAGATCCTTGAACAAGTACAGAGTCGTGTGGCACAGACACCAATGATAAGAGGGGTGACTGACTCCAAACAACAACCTGAGTGGTGCTTAACCGTTAGTGTAATTGGTTCCTCAATCATCACAAAACCCTTTTTGAGAGGTGAACGCTTGTGAAAGCTAGCTGAAAATAGGAATGAAGAACATCACGAAGATGGGTGGGCACAAATGAATTTCGAGCCTATATCCTTTGTTTCTATAACCGTGAACCAGGCCACGATACAATCCTCAAAAGTCCTAACTGAAACAGGGTTATTTTTGAGAGCGTACTACCACAAGATCGCGTTCCTGACTCCCATGAGTTGTGCTAAAAGTTTTGTTGGTGTTGCATGTGCATGCTTACGTTCATCAAAAAAAACAATGTCGTATTTTAACCAGTGATTCGCTCACAAAGGTTTGCGACATCTTTTTCAGTAAAACTTCAAGATTAATATGTGTGTTGCATTAGAATTTTCATTCTTAAAATAAACATTTTCTGCTTGCATACATTTGTTTGGCATCATAAAAGTCCATGTATGGAATCTCAGTCCAGAAGCTTAATCTTGCCAAGTTGAGAAGTCTGAAACTTCCGAAGGACAATCTGTCGAGGTGCACTTTTTAAGAAAACTCCATTGAGTAGGGACTTCCCCAGCAGTCGTGATAAGAGCCAACTAATCTGGGGAAATCATGTCGAGCAATCTCTTCAAAGTTCAACCAAGCTGGGGCAATCACTTCGAGATTCAGATCTCTCAAAGAGCCATTAGTCTGATGCATGCATTCAAATTTTAGCCAAACCGGGGCAATTACTTCGAGATCCAATCTCTCAAAGAACAGTTGATCTAGGTGTTTTCTTCAAAGCAGTCATTCAGAGGTGATCACTTCCAGGCTCGTACTGGGGCAGGCCACCCCAAGAACACTAGAAGTTACTCTCTCCCGAAGACGGTTTATCAAAAGCACCTATCCGGAGTTCAATATACTGGGGCAGAATATCTCACAGTGATATGAGGCTTTTCATGAATCCTTGCGAGGCCAATTCTCGCACAAACCATGCATTCTGGGGCAGTTATTTCGAGATCCAACGAATCTCTCCAAGAGTTTGAAGACATTGAGGCATTTTATATGTCATGTTTTCTGTAAAATCCTCTTGAGACATTTTCTTCCGATGGACCTTATTCTGAGGTGAGTTGAAAATTGCAAAGAACCATTGTTCACTTATGATTAGTTGACAACCTATCAACCCAGAGTCTGGAAGCAAAGCCATTGTCGGCACAGTACTGCAAGAGTTGTTTCATCTGCGGACTTCATCGATCAAGGTTCCTTAGCAAGTCTCATGGGAGGTTACCTCTTGATCAGAAGGGTATCATCGTCTCTCATCCCCAGCATGAAACGCCTTACATCTCTCATTCCCAACATGAGAGGATTTATCTCTTATCCCCAGCAGAGTCGCCAGCTGTCGCTCCCGGGATTTTCATCCTAGTACAAACGCGAAAGTGGCGCGGAAAGGGTAGAGTCGCCAGCCAGACATTTTTATCCCAAAGGAGTGGGAAAGGTAATGTTGCACAAACCTAAGGAAGAAGGAAAGGACAAGGCCTTGCGAACCAAAGATCGGGGTTCGGGAGTCGGTTACGACCTGGGAAGGTATTAGCACCCCAGATCGTCCGTCGTACCCGACGGGATCCACGCTTGCTTATTTTGTTTCAAAGGGTGAGAAATAAAGAATGCTGCTGAATAAAACCGCTAACTGGAACTGGAAATGAGAAAGGAATAAGAAGAGAGAATGGAAAGAATAAAAGGGGAAATGTAGGGAAAATAAAGAATGTGCTCGAACGGGCCCTACCCCGCTGCCTACGTACCTCATCGGGATAATGAGGATCAGAGTCGACGTAGTTCGCCTAACCTAGGCGGGAACTATTTGTTTGTGTTTTTTACAGCTGGAACTGCGTATGTCTATGCTCAGGTGTTGCAGGCTCGTCTGGTACGAGTGCGTTTACCGTCTTGCATGTGTGACAAGTCGTCGCGAGTTCGCGTTGTGAGTGAATGAGATGAGAAGAGAAGTTCCCGCAGGATAGTCGTTTATTGTGTGTTTTTGTCTTTTAAGAGTTTTGTATGAATTTGGCACAAGGAAGTGAATTCAAACTCTTTTCCATGGAATGTACACTTGACTCTACATTCCAAGATGGAATAATAGAACAAGCATACCCAGCAAGGAGAATTTATCCAAGACTGGTTTCCTAGGATTAGGGTTTAAGTTCACTAGCTTGTTGAACTTTATTAAGTGTTTTTGTTGTTTTTGTGAAGAAGTGTCTTTTAAGTTTTCTTTGTGAACAACTCCTTGATGAGACTTGTGCATCATGATAGACAAACTTACACCACTCCAAGATGGAATGAATGCAAATGCTTCATGGAATAAGGCTATACACAAGGAATCCTTTCATTTATTTGTTAAGTGCTTTAGATTTTGCCTTTTTGCAACTTGAGTCATTCTTTCTCATCTTCAAACAAAATCAAAAACACTTAACAAATAAATGAAAGGATTCCTTGTGTATAGCCTTATTCCATGAAGCATTTGCATTCATTCCATCTTGGAGTGGTGTAAGTTTGTCTATCATGATGCACAAGTCTCATCAAGGAGTTGTTCACAAAGAAAACTTAAAAGACACTTCTTCACAAAAACAACAAAAACACTTAATAAAGTTCAACAAGCTAGTGAACTTAAACCCTAATCCTAGGAAACCAGTCTTGGATAAATTCTCCTTGCTGGGTATGCTTGTTCTATTATTCCATCTTGGAATGTAGAGTCAAGTGTACATTCCATGGAAAAGAGTTTGAATTCACTTCCTTGTGCCAAATTCATACAAAACTCTTAAAAGACAAAAACACACAATAAACGACTATCCTGCGGGAACTTCTCTTCTCATCTCATTCACTCACAACGCGAACTCGCGACGACTTGTCACACATGCAAGACGGTAAACGCACTCGTACCAGACGAGCCTGCAACACCTGAGCATAGACATACGCAGTTCCAGCTGTAAAAAACACAAACAAATAGTTCCCGCCTAGGTTAGGCGAACTACGTCGACTCTGATCCTCATTATCCCGATGAGGTACGTAGGCAGCGGGGTAGGGCCCGTTCGAGCACATTCTTTATTTTCCCTACATTTCCCCTTTTATTCTTTCCATTCTCTCTTCTTATTCCTTTCTCATTTCCAGTTCCAGTTAGCGGTTTTATTCAGCAGCATTCTTTATTTCTCACCCTTTGAAACAAAATAAGCAAGCGTGGATCCCGTCGGGTACGACGGACGATCTGGGGTGCTAATACCTTCCCAGGTCGTAACCGACTCCCGAACCCCGATCTTTGGTTCGCAAGGCCTTGTCCTTTCCTTCTTCCTTAGGTTTGTGCAACATTACCTTTCCCACTCCTTTGGGATAAAAATGTCTGGCTGGCGACTCTACCCTTTCCGCGCCACTTTCGCGTTTGTACTAGGATGAAAATCCCGGGAGCGACACCTACTCGTTGCACTTAATGCATACGAGACATCTGGTCGAGTACATAACATGGCATACATGATAGATCCTATTGCAGATGCATATGGAATCTTATTCATGTGATCCCTTTCTTCCTTAGTTGAAGGGGATTGTGTTTTTGATAAACACAGACCATGTTGCATAGGTATGAATCCTTTCTTGGAATCATGCATATTAAAGCGTCTTAACACTTTATCTATGTATGTACTCTGACTTAGGCCAAGCAGTTTTTGTGATCTATCTCTATAGATCCTAATTCCTAATATATAGGCTGCTTCACCTAGGTCTTTCATAGAAAAACAATTCCCTAACCAAGTCTTCACTTGTTGCAAGGTAGGGACATCGTTTCCAATGAGTAATATGTCATCTACATATAATACCAGAAACACGATCATGCTCCCACTAACCTTCTTGTAGACACAAGGTTCATCTTCATTTTTGATGAATCCATATTGTTTTACAGTTTCATCAAAACGAAGATTCCAGCTTCTGGAAGCTTGCTTCAATGCAAAGATTGATCGCTGTAACTTGCATATCTTTTGGGCATCTTGTGGTATGTTAAATCCTTCAGGTTGTGTCATGTACACATCCTCAAGAAGATTCCCATTAAGGAAAGCAGTTTTGACATCCATCTGCCATATTTCATAATCATGATATGCAGCGATGGCAAGTAAAATCCGAACAGATTTAAGCATTGCAACTGGTGAAAAGGTTTCATCATAGTTAACCCCATGAATTTGTTTATAGCCTTTTGCAACCAGTCTTGCTTTATAGGTATGTACCTTACCATCCATGTCAGTCTTCTTCTTGAAGACCCACTTGCATCCTATAGGGTTAACTCCTATAGGAGGTTCTACCAAGGTCCAAACCTGGTTTGTGTACATGGAATCCATTTTAGATTTCATGGCTTCTAGCCACTTCTCAGACTCAGGACCAGTTATGGCCTCTTTGTAGGTCACAGGCTCATCTTGATCCATGAGTAATACATCACCCTGATCACTTATGAGATATCCATATCTCTCAGGTTGGTGACGTATCCTGCTTGACCTACGCTGGTCTTGTTCTACTTGAGCAGGTTGCTCTTCCACAACTACTTGTGTTTCCTGCTCTAGTTCCTCCATAGGTGTTTCAATGTTTTGTGATTCTTGAATTTCTTCAAGCTCTATTTTCCTCCCACTGTTTCCTTTGGAAATAAAATCCCTTTCCAGAAAGACTCCAGTTCGAGCGACAAACACTTTGCCCTCAGAAGGATTGTAGAAGTAATATCCTCTTGTTTCTTTAGGATACCCCACAAATAAGCATTTGTCAGATTTGGGCTCAAGCTTGGTTGAAATTTGTCGTTTGACGTAAACTTCGCAACCCCAAATCTTCATGTAAGACATATGTGGTTTCTTACCACTCCATATCTCATATGGTGTCTTATCAACCTTTTTGGATGGAACACGGTTAAGTGTGTAAGCTGCTGTTAATAATGCATGTCCCCAAAAGGAGTTTGGAAGATCGGCGTGACTCATCATGGATCGGACCATGTCTAACAAGGCTCGATTTCTTCTCTCAGATACACCATTCCATTGTGGTGTTCCAAGAGGAGTAAGTTGGGATAGAATCCCATACTCTTTTAGATGGTCATCAAATTCTAGGCTTAAATATTCACCGCCTCGATCTGATCGAAGAACTTTAATATTCTTACCTAGTTGGTTTTGTACTTCATTCTTGAATTCCTTGAACTTTTCAAAGGACTCAGATTTGTGTTTCATTAAATACACATATCCGTATCTACTGAAGTCATCAGTAAAAGTGATGAAGTACTGAAAACCTCCTCTGGCTGGTATGTTCAGTGGTCCACATACATCAGTATGTATGAGTGCCAAAAGATCATTAGCCCTTTCACCTTTTCCTGTGAATGGGGACTTTGTCATCTTTCCAATTAAACAAGATCTGCATGTCTCATATGATTCATAATCAAAAGAGTCCAAGAGTCCATCTTTATGGAGTTTGGAAATGCGTTTCTCATTTATGTGGCCTAATCGACAGTGCCAAAGGTAAGTTGGATTCAACTCATTAGGTTTCAACCTTTTAGTATTAATGTTATAAATTGGCATTTCAAGATCAAGGACATATAGTCCATTATTCATTTTTGCAGTAGCATAGAATATATCATTCAAATAAATGGAGCAACAATTGTTCTTTATTATGAATGAAAAACCAAACTTGTCCAAACAAGAAACGGAAATAATATTCCTGCTAATTGCAGGTACATAATAACAGTTCTCTAACTGAATTATTAAACCACAAGGTAAAGTTAAAACATAAGTTCCTACAGCTAAAGCAGCAACCTTTGCTCCATTGCCAACTCGTAGGTCAACTTCACCTTTTGCCAAATCTCTACTCCTTTTTAGCCCCTGCACATTAGTACAAATGTGAGAACCGCATCCAGTATCTAATACCCATGATGCAGAAGTAGATAAATTAATTTCAATAACAAAAATACCTGAATTTGAAGTCTCTACTCCATTATTCTTATCTTCCAGGTACTTTGGGCAATTTCTCTTCCAATGTCCGGTCTTACCGCAATGGAAGCAAGTGCCCTCCTTTGCTATTCCTCCACTAGGCTTCAAAACAGGAGGAGTGGGTTTGGGTTTGGCAACTTCCTTGCCTTTCCCTCTACCACCCTGTTTGATGGGCCTCTTGTTCTGTTTCTTTCCATTACTGACCATCAGAATGGATTTCCCTTTTGTCTTCATATTCTGCTCAGCAGTTCTCAACATGCCTAGCAGTTCTGGAAGACTTTTGTCCAAGTCATTCATATTGAAATTCAGGACAAACTGACTGAAGCTCTCTGGCAACGATTGCAAGATCAGATCAATCGCAAGTTCTTTTCCAAGGGGAAACCCTAATCTGTCAAGGTTCTCCACATACCCAATCATCTTGAGTACATGGGGACTTACAGGGGCTCCCTCAGCTAACTTGCTGTTAAAAAGGGACTTTGAAACCTGAAACCTCTCATTTCTTGCTTGCTCTTGATAAAGCATTTTCAGATGTCCGATCATATCGAACGCAGACATGTTCTCGTGTTGCTTTTGCAACTCAGAGTTCATGGTAGCAAGCATGAGGCAAGCGGTTTCATTTGCATCATCGAAATGCTTCTTATAAGCATCTCTTTCTGCCTTTGGTGCAGAACTAGGAGGTTCCTCCTCAGGAACTGGTGTCTCCAAGACATACAGCTTCTTATCGTGCTTGAGGACAATCCTCAGATTACGGTGCCAATCCAGGAAATTTGTCCCAGACAATTTTTCCTTATCTAGGATGGATCGCAAAATATTGTTCGATGTGTTTGTTGTCATGGTAATCTACAAGAGAAATATGAAAATATAAGTATCATTAAAAACAACATATTTAATTAGGCCTTTAATCAAATATGCTCCCACTATTTTATTCAAAACAAATGACCCTCATCATTTGATTCGGAAAATCCCGTTGGAAGACTTTCTAGTGGGTCGAGATCCATGTTTCACTTTGTTTTAAGTCAGCGTTAGGCTGATTACACAAAACTAAGTTATTTAGGTAGGAACTCCTTCCAATTGTATCTCATACAACTCTCGAATATTTTCAATTGGGTGAATAACTCCTTATTCTGATCCATCACATGAATCATTCCCAATTCTTGCTTCTAAACATGTATAATCTTATTATAATTTGTTTAGTTAAGTTTGACCCATTGTTTTAGCAATTGGATATTACAATTATCCCATCACACCTTACTAATATAGAACATGCACCTCGCGTAGGCGAAACCTACAATGCTCGATACTAGTCTTGATGAGTGCTAAAAATTGGAAAGCATAAACTTAATATTTAATTTTGAGGGAATTTGTTATTAGTTTGATATCACCGGCTTAACATGCAAAACGTCTCTCACATGCATCAACATACAATTACATGCATCAACATACATATAAAAGGATACAATTATGGCCCCTAACGCAATTGTTCTCTTAAGCCAATGAGAGAACCTAAGCTAACCTAATAACGATCTAAGCTTCTCCAAGCATGATCTCCAAGGTTATCCTCCTTTAATATTGAATACTTCTTTTTTCTTCATAACATAATATTACATTACATATAAGAAAACTCGTTTTACATACGAGGGAGTGAGATGAGAAAAGAAGTTACATAAAGAGATTGAGAGAGAGGCACGACACGCAGGCCGTATTTAAAAATCCCAAAACAATAATAAAGGATAAACTAAGGCCATAACTGATCATTGTATTTCACTTCATTGTATTTCACGTCGTTTCCTGCACAACTTTTGTGCATTTACAACCCCAACCGGAAAAGTCTGCGGCAATACAACACTTGTACTGCCATTAATCCTAATGCAACAATTTCATGCCGTCAAACACAACTCGATTGATAACTCAATATGATAGATCAACATGTCATTGCTTCACCATACTAACGTCGGATTCCGAAGCGAATGAAAATGATGATCTTTCAAAAGAATTACAATCCTTATGTGATTGAATGGATGAAATCAAAACAGTATATCCCATATACCATCTTTGCATCAGAATTTCTTATATCTTATATAAAAGTGATCGATCTAATTGTGTAACCTATGGATGATCAATGTATCGCACAACTTCACCATACTAATGTCGGTTTCTGAAGCATAATCAACATCAATCATCCAAATCGTACACAACAGATGCCAAATTTAATTAATCGTTTATTGTTAAATTCATTCTGTGTTTTAATCGAATCAAATACAGAAAAGACGGAAATTTAACAGCTATCAGATCCATGGTTTCGTAAGTGGCTCTGATACCACTGAAGGAAAATTGCGATCTAAACGCAGCGGAAAACAAAAATTTCCTTTAGTGATCCTTACGAATGAGCATGGTCAGTGATAGAATCGTTACCTCTTTGTGGCGATTCAGATCTTTGATGCAGCGATCACAAGCGTTGATGAAGTGCAACGCCTCTACTCAGTCCACACGAACAGCTTCCGGTCACAGTGCTAGCTGCTTACGAACGAAATTATTTGAGTGAGAAAAGAGAATCAAAAACGAAATTGCATCAAGTGAAAGCTTCATCACAAGGGTTCCTTTTATAGACTCTCTTGTGGGCTGCGGGCTAAAAGCCCAATTCACATGATCCATAATAATATTATATATTATTATAATAACTATTATTATAATAAATATATTTATTTTATTATTATTTTATAACCATTATAAAATAACAATAATTATTATTATATTATCCGAATTTCTATTTTCACTTAAGTGCACCGTACCTTACGGTGTTCCTTTGATTTCTCTATCTCTCATCAAACTGTCCTTATGTGTGTGACCCTGTAGGATTTCGTAACGTTGGTAATTATATTAAATTATATATTTAACATAATAAACAGTGAGCGGTATCTAGCAACACATCACTGCTACCCAAGTCACGAAAATGTCATGTGATCTGACAAAACCTTTTTCGTGATAATATATGTTTGTACAATTACCCTTTTGCCCCTATGTCTATATTGAACACAAGGCATACACTGTGTCATCCTTGTCCAGTTCAATATTGGGCCCTTAGACATTTCTCCTGTTATCCAGGATTGGCAAATTCCATCTAGGACACTCATGTCCCTCAGCATGCTTCGTGGAGTGCCCATCAACTGTCTTTATGATCATCCAGTTACGGATAATGTTTGATCAGCAATAAAGCACCCGACTCTACATCTAGGGTCCATAGTGGTTTCAGGTCGAAGGGTGGTAATACACCATTATCACCATGAGAATAACTTATGACACTTTGCATAACATACTATGTAGTATTCTCATAGCGGGTCAATCCGGTATAAATATTACTCCTAATATTTATACCTATGTCAAGACTTGATAACTCTTTATCCATGATCCATGAGATGTGATCATCAGTCTATCTTCATAATAGTCTCAATGCTTTAATGTTATCCCACTTTGCAATAAAGCTTGACTACAGATATTTTAAGAATAATGTCTTTATGTTTAATGGGATCTCATGATTAAGTCACACTTAACATTTCATTAAACAGACCAACTATTCTAGGGACTTTATTATTCTGAAAGACAAACATAATAAAGAAATGCCTTTTTATTATTAAACGAATAATCCGATACAAGTACCAAAAGGTATTGGCCTCTAGGGCTTACACCAACACACACAACATATTTTTTCCTCTGATTCTTTGTCTCTAAGTCTCCCCAATATACCATCTAACTCACTCTATATAAAGACCCCAATTCACTCTGCAATTTAAGCTTGAAGATCATATAATCATGCTGCTAAAATCCCTGCAAAACATTAACCAATCTTCACAAAACCTGCAATAAACACCAATATTCAAATCTCCTTCATAACTTTCCTCATCCACCATTTTTTCCATCCACAACAATAACTCTCAAACCTGCTATATTATTCCCTTCACAGATAAACCTTAAATTTCTTGAAGCAAACTCTTTCACCTTCAACCTTTAATAAAAACCAGAACCAAACACAAACAAAATCAGAAAAATCAAAAGCAAAAAACGAAAAAGAAGAAGAATGAGATAAAGTTGAGAGATTGAAAAAAATACATAATCGAAACCCAACATATCTTCTCCTCCAACCTCACACCAAGCCATAAACTAAAAACTCAAACACCAAAAAAATCAAGAAAGAGATGAAAAAGAAGAAGTAAGAAGAGGACCAAACTGAACCTCAAACTCACCTTAAAGAATCTTCAACCACCGAATCATCTAACTAATTTTCTCCAACCGAACCGTGTCGCGCAGGAGGGAGCGAACATCGCGAATTCGTGATTGAGACGAGGAGGAAATGAATTGTAACAACCACAAAACCTCCAAACAGAGACAAGAAGAGAGCAAGATCGATGAAGTTTGACGTGTGAGGTTGTTTACCTTTTTCTCTGAATCGTGAATTTGAAAGATGAATTTGAGGTGGATATGCTTTTTTTTATTTATACTTTAACCACGCTTGAATTGCATATTTGTGGTATTTCATTCTTTAAAAAAATATATAAATTTCTCATTAATGTTTGGAAAAGAATGGGGAAGAGAAACATGGGTGTGTCTGACTTTTTTGGATGACCATGTTTTTCCCTTTCAAAATCCTTATGTTATGTGCATTGGGTTGTGGGACTTTGGTTTATTGTTGGTCACACACTCCAGTCCGGCCTACACACGACTTTACTCTTCATGTTTTATTTTATTTTTGTTGTTGTTATGGGCTTCATTACCCAAAGCCCGATGATACCATTTGCTTGCTCACTGCACACTACTTTTACACGGTCACCCCTTCTCCTTTTAATTTCTTTTATTTTTTTAAGATAATATAAAAATGATTTCTAAGGTTTTTACTGTTCTATCTTTTTAATTAATTTTTATTTGAGTCGACGATATAACAAACGGTAGAAGATTTGCCCAATTTCATTAAATTGGTGAAACTCGTCAATATGAGGCCAAGTTATTTCCATTTTGGAAATTTAGTTTAGTTTATTTATTTTATTGCTATATTTTCGATTTATTTCCCTTTTGGAAATTTGATTTATTTTATTGCTTTATTTTCGATTTAATTTTCCTTTTAGAAATTTAACTTTATTTTCCCTTTTGAAAATTTATTTTATTTTATTTTATTTTTGCATTTTGTCGATGAAAGTCTAAAAATCGAGATTGTCGCAAACCGATAAAAATATTGATTATGACGAGACCACTTTTCGATTATTCGATTAGCTTTGCATTGTGAATTCAAAATTAAAATTCAATTTAATTTTTGAAATTCGTATGGAATGCATAAAGTTACGCTCAACTTCTCATAGAACGATTCTAACATTGAATCCATTATAAGATAGTTAAAGAGCCATATTTCGACACTTTCGGTTTAATCTCGAGTCCCGCTTAGTTTAGGACACTTCACACACGCTTCCTCTTGGGTCCATACAATGAACCCTTTTATTTCATGCAATCCCGTGTAATTTATTGTGTATCCCTCTCCCATTTCCATTGAACGCAATTTACTTTTTCGCATTTGTGATTTTGATCGTTAGGAGCACCCTTAGGGACTAGTATCGATTTCACTTCTTTCGCGAACCCTTGGTCCAACGCCAAGTGGTTTCACTCGCACACTTGCACTTTTTTTTCGGTTATGGTTTCGTTTTGCTAGGAGCACCCTTAGGGACTAGGAATCGAATCCACCTAACCAATCAAACAATAAACCTCCATTTGCATTCATCCATAAGTCGAGCGCATTGTGTCTCGCCATCAAACCTAAAAAACCAAGACGTCTCTTTTAGTCTCAAACCCTTGATCCAACGTCAAGCGGTCATAGATAATAAAACACTCTAATAATACGAGAACAATTGTACGCCACGAGCATTAAACGGTAGAAGGAGGATAATGGATAGTCGGTTACTCACTCCGATTATTTTGACGCAAGACGTTTGGATTGTTGAGCAAAATACTCTACCCATAGTCATTAGTGTAATTCGACTCCTAAATCATTTTTTGAAATAAAGGTAATAAAACGAACTACAGAGCTCTAACTTTTCCATTGTACGGGGGAGTACGTAGGAACGAGGATCTCAATCCTTGCCGAGCACCTAGGATCAATCAAACTTATAATCAAACTTTTTTTCCTTAGCAAGTAACTCATTAGGCATAGACATCCTTTCTCGTGTGACAACTTAAATAGTTCCCATCGATTACGATAGATGTAAGGGGTGCTAATAAATTCCTCTTGCATAACCGACTTCCGAACCCAGACAATGGTTGCGACGATCTTTGTCATCCTCTTTTCTTATGGGTTTTATCTATATCTTCTCTTTCCCCTTTTGAGAATAAATCAGAATTAGGTAGCGTCTCTCATGTCAGCCCAGTTCGCGGTCTTTTATCGCAAGGTCGTATTTTTCAAAGTGCGACAATATGAAAAGTCAAAAACGACTTATAATAAAATACGAAATACTTTTTACCATATTTTTTAAAATTAAAGGTCATAATATAGGCTATCAAATTTTAACAAAAATTAAGAAAAATTTTCGTGGAAAAATGATAGATTGATAATTTAGTTAACTATTTCTAATCTTAACAAAAATGAGTTTAACTACTTGTGTTATGGTCGTTGTTAAAATCAATATGGAAGAATAAATCAACTGTGAAATCATTACGATGCATGTGAAAACTGAAATCATTTTTTTTCTAATACATTTCTCTTATCTTTCTAATATTTAAGAAAATTAAATTAAATAAATATAAATTATGCAGATCAAGAATTTAATTATTAATAATAAGATTATATATATATATATATATATATATATATATATATATATATATATATATATATATATATATATATATATATATATATATATATATATATATATATATATATATATATATATATATATATATATATATATATATATATATATATATATATATATATATATATATATATAATATAAAATACTTTTATATCGTTATCTAATAAACGATATGCATCCAACCAAATCATATAATTAATAGATTTATAGTATTTTATTGAACGAATGAGCCTGTTAAACATTTTATATATTAATATAATAAATTACTAATATTTACAAATTAATAATTAAGTAAAAATATTCTAAATTATAGTAGAAAAAGTCATTGCAAATTTGCTAAGTGGATCTATTTTCGTTAACAAAATTTAAAGTTTTTTTAATAAGCAAGAAAATTTAAAGTTTCATACTAAGTAGAAAAAACTAACAATATTATTAATTGTATGTTTGATTTCTATTTTGAAATAAACAAAAATAATTTAAAAAATGCAGAATTGATTTTTTTATAGATTGGATTTAGAATAGATTATGACCTTCATAATTAATTATACTAGAAACAATGATCTATAGCTTAAATCTAAATAAAGATTTTACACTAAACTTTATTTCCAATCACTTGTATTTAAAAATATTTATGAGTCAAGATTGACACTAAATATAAGTTTAAAAGTCTTATATTAAATTGTAATCGTTAATAAAAATGAATCAATCATATAAAATTAAATAAGAAAATTAAAAATATATATGATTTTTTTAAATTACCTATTTTTTAAATAAAATTATTTAATTTATTCTTATTAACGGTTTAAATTTATTCTTATTAATAGTTGAGATTTAGTATAAAATTTTAGATTTACATGTAATGTCAACAAATATTAATGATATTTAAATATATATTATTATAAACGGTAAAAGAGGTTCAATATGTCGAATATGCCCTTTTTGCCCATATGCATTAAAGTTTTAGACTCGCACCTTCTAATATATCTATCTCGCTCGATTCCTTTATTTTGCAGACTTTTCTGAGTATAAACTTTAATTTAAATTTTTGCAATTTTTTAAATTAAAAAGGTGCAATGTCCGCAAATTCGTCAATATTATTTTTTTCGTAGAACGAATCAAGTTTTAGGTATGTTTTCTCAACAATATTTGTCCTATTCGACTTTTATTGACTTTTACGAGGTCAATTTTAAATATGCATTTTCAACTATATCTATCACATTCCAGTTTCTTATGAACTTTTGCGAGACTAGATTAATAGAGGAAAAAGTCAATTTTTCAAAAAAAAAAAATCATTAGTGCATAACCAAACACAGTCTAAATTAGTTTGGGTTTCCAATTATTCTCTTATCTGACCTGATCAGGAGGGACCTTCCAGTGATGAGCAGCTACGGTGGAAAGCTGGGGGTGTACCTGCAAGGCACTCCAATGCCGAAGTGACAAAGTGCAAGTACAGAATAGGTAGAGAAGAAAATAGAATGTTCAGAATACCCGACCCTCTGGCGAAAGAGGATATTTATAATGTGCCCCCAGCATTGGGCCAAGATTCTCCCCTTGGGCTGGGTTAGCTAGGCCCAAGGAAGAACTACCAAGGATTGCATAGGAGCAGGTAAGACCTAACACGTGGTCTTGCCCTTGGTCCAACTGCCCCTAAGTATTAGGAGATAATAATGGATAGTTGGGTGACTTAGAGCACGTGGGGGAAATTTTCTCCCCACGTCCCCTTGTATTGGTTCTTGGATCGTGCCCGACGACTAAGCCTCTGCTCGACGCATACTGTGTTGGCCCAATCCAAAATAGGAGCCCCCAAGTCGCAACTCTGGTGCAGAGTGATGACTTAAGCGCAAGCATGTCGGGAAGATGTTTTACTGGCGACGAGGTCAACGGATGTCGAGGACATTTGTCAGTATCTGTCGATGCTCGTCTAAAGGTAGTATGGGTGACGCCTCATTGGAGTATCATGTCAAAAAGGATTACCCGTCCGACTGGAGTTTTGCTCGGGACCTCTTTTTCGTTTTTGCGAGGACGTACGCGCTTCTGCATTTATGGTGTCGAGAATGTACGTGCTTTTGCATTTTTACGGTGTCAATGATGTACGTGCTCGATGCCTCGAGGAGAGGAGTGGTTGGGTGTCCCTTGGAGTTCCCAAGGGTGACGTGTATGTCTTATCATTTCCTTCCATAATGGCATTTAATGTGTGTCGCTTCCTTTTATGTGTGACAACGCATTAAATGTATGACTGCCTAAGGGAATCTAGGAAGCCTAGACAATGATGGCCTAGGCACGCCCTCCCACGTGGGAGTCTATAAAAGAGGTTTTGGGAGAGTCCCTCTTCACTTTTCCCTTTCACTCTCAAATCTCCTCAGAAGTTCGCCGGACGCTTTTCCTTTCTCGCCAGAAAACGCATCAATGTCGTCACCGCAACTGTTCTGTTTACCCCTTCAGCAAAAATGTTAGGTAAAACCCCTTATTTTTTCCGATAATTAGGTTTAATTTTCTTTTACATGGTGCTTTCTTCCACCGGAGTAGCCGGGGAGGCCCCTCATCGGGATTCATTTAAGGGAATTCCGATGAATGTCTCGGGCACTCCTGATTTTGCTATGAATACGTCGAGCAATTTTATGAATTTCTGTTGAATATCACATGTGTCTTTTGAATTTTCCATGAATGTCTCTGGCATTCCTTGGGTTTTCCATGGATGTCCCGGGCATCTTTTAAGTTTTCCATGAATGTCCCAGACATCTTTTGATGAATGTCCTTGACACTCCTTGGGTTTGTGATGAATGTGTCGGGCATTTCTTCCCCAGGCCTTGACCCTCGCCCTTTCACTTAAACTGCGGTGGAATGGTGAATTTGATGCGACGTCGAATTCACCAATTTCCTCTGCTTTTCAGGTAATGTGGATCAGAGATCTGAGAATGTCCCTGCGGAGGACATCGACATAAAGGTAGACGAGGAGGAGTGGGACGAGCAAGAGCATGTCGCGGGCAGGAGTGTGCCTGACGCCTCCGGGGAGCCCGATTTATCTTGGGTCGGGGAAGAACCATTAGAAACGGGCTCGCGTTTTATACAAGATTCCCGCACCGCTCATACGGTTGTGGAAGACTTGGCCCCGGGGGAACCCCAAAACTGGGAGTGCTATGCCCCTCTCCCTGAATAACAGATTTGCTCGGCCTTTCGGGGAACGCGGTTCCCTATGTATGAGTTTGATTTTAGAGAGGTGGGGATTTGACTTCCTTTCACCAGCTTTCAGGCGGGCATCTTCAGAAGGCTCGACTTGGCCCTTTCCCAACTGTATCCTAATGTTATCGTGTTTGTTCGGGCGTTTGAACTGGTATGCTAACACGTTGAAATCGGTTTCACCCTGCCCCTTTTTTTGGGTCTTCCACTTCCAGCGGTCGAGCGCGAACGGGTGACACAAATGGGTCTCGTTCAAGAAGTCTGTGAGGCTTTTCAAGACTTACCATGATTATGTCCGAAATTTCAAGGACAGATGGTATACGGTGAAACCCCTCACTCCGCGTGCTTTGAATAGTATATATACCATGCAGCGAAACGCTCGGGGCGAGGAGCGTCTTGTATCCACCATTCCACTCTAGTGGAAACAGACTCATTTTAACTGGCTGACTGATCACTTCTTTGTTAAGCCTGAGAACCTGGGTCCCGAGGACGCGTCAGCCTATGATAGATTATTGACCTATGTCCAGAGTTTTACCCTCTCTCAGTGCGTGGACCGGCTAGACAATCCCATTTTGTATGAAGACAGGGAGCCCCTCTTCGAGACTCGGTTGATAAACACCAAAGCGGTGCTCGAGTGCAAATTGGATGGGGAGTCCCTTCGTCTTTTAGGTAGTTTATGTTCGGCTCTTTTTACCTTTGTTATTTTTATTCAATAGCTGACTTGTTCTTTTCTTTTTGCAGCTGACATGCCTAACCTTAAGGATCGTGTCCTGAAGTTGTCCAACAAAGGCGCGGGCAAGGGTCCGAAAAAGGATGGCAAGAGTCGTGTCCTCCAAGTGGTCGTTGAAGATGTGGTCGGTGGCTCGGGGACTCCTACTCCTCCTCCAAAATCTATTCATGTCGTGGTGACGCCATTCAGCCCAATTTTTGAGCGAGAAACTCCTCCAAAACGTCAACGTGGTGAAGGATCATCGAGCCATAATGCTGTTGCAGGTGAGGGTCCGTCCGAGAGCCAAAGGACTTACCTCCTGCCCTCTTGCCATCTCCAATGGGAACTTTTCAGCGCTGAAGGTTCCATCGGGGTATCAAATGCTGAAGTCAATGAAATCCTTGATCTAGACAAGGTGACCAGGAGGGCGAACTTGTCTCAAGATATCTCCGTCGTGATCCGAGTTATAGAGACGACCTTGATTTTGTCCGACAACACATGCATGTTGTCTGAGCTAGAGGTCGTAAAGGAAGTGTTGAAGTCGTCGAAGATAAAGAGGGAGCAGCTCTCGCACAAACTCTTCGACTACAAGGAGAAACATAGGCTCCATGAGGGGTTGATGATTGAGTTGGAAGAGGTTAGGCTCGAGGGGGTAGCCTGGCGGATGAGAATAAGAAACTCAAGGATAAAGAGGCTGAGTTCAACGAAGCTGTCGAGGAAAACAAGCGCCTCCATTTGAGGGTGGCAGAGCTAAAAATCTTGGTCGCCCCCGTCGAGGAAGAAAGTGAGGAGGATAAGGCTTTGAGGAATCAGGGTGATTTGATTGCTCAGATCAGGCAGCTTGAAAGCGACTACGTGGAAACTCTTCAGCTGGGTTTTGATAACACTGTCAAGCAGCTGAAGATTGTCAACCCAGGGGTAGACCTGGTGATCAAGGGGACCGATTTCAACTATGATGTGGTTGATGGGGAGATTGTTTGTCCGATCGTCGACTCAGTCAATGAAGAGAAGGAAATGGGCGAGGATGATGAGTAGGTCTGGTTTGCGCGCCATGGTTATTTTGTCGGTCTGCGTGTTGTTGTTTCTTTTGTTGGCCTGTGTGCCATTTTGTACTTGGGCATAGCCCCCCTTTTGTAATTTTGTGCCGGCCAGTTTTAGTCAGCTGTTTGAAATGAAACAGAATTTATTTGCTAAGTGCTCTTTGTTAAGTTAATTGTATGTGAATTTATTATTGCTCGACTTGATGGACTCGTCAGTTTAGGGAACCGGCGAGCTTGCGAGTTTTATGTCCGCATATAAACGGGATGAGGGCCGCAATTGAGGCCCTGATCCCGTGGCTTGGACTTTCCCATCGCGAGTTGGGTGCCTTACCAACGTGGTACTGCGACATGAGAGTTCGTTTGAAGTATCCTCTGTCGAGGAGGGTGGTGCTCATCTCTCTGGGTTGTAGGACCTCCTTTTGATTGAAATGGAGAATCATGGTCGTACCTTTCATGCTCTCGTGGTTGCGCTATTGTCTAGCTGTAATATTGTCTAAGTTTTTCAACGTTCCAGGGTCGAGTAAGTTCTTCTCCTTGTAGGTTTTTGAGGTAGTATCCGTTATCCGTCTTGCCTCGGACTCGATATGGGCCTTCCCAGTTCACGGCAAGCTTGCCTTCACGTGGATTCTTCTGATTCCGTCGGAAGACTAGGCTGCTGACCTGAAATTCTCTTTTTATGACTCTTGCATCGTGGCGTAGAGACACTTTCTGTTTTCGTAGAGCTTCTTTAAGAGCCGCCTCAGATCTTATTTCCTCAACAAGGTCGAGTTCTACTCGCAGGGCTTCGTTGTTTAGCTCCTCGTCGAGGGGTGCTTCTGTTCATCTTGAGAGTTCACGAATTTCCACGGGGTGATTGCTTCAGTTCCGTAGGTTAGCCGGAATTGGGTCTCCCCAGTTGTTGAGTGTGAGGTCGTGCGGTAGGCCCAAAGTACGCTATGCAATTATTTGAACTAAGATTTATTTGCTTCTCCTAGTCTGCATTTTAAGCCCCTTAAGATACCCTATTGGCCGCCTCTACTTGGTCATTAGTTTGAGGATGCTCGATGGATGTGAAGTGTTGTTTTGTGCCAAAGTTGGCGGCGAAATCTTAGAACCTTTTGTCCGTGAACTGTGTCCCGTTGTCGGTGACGAGGACCTGGAGTATGCCGAACCGGTGAGGATATTTCTTTTGAAGAAATGGATTATATTCTGCGTTGTGATTTTGGCGAGGGCTTCGGCCTCGATCCACTTTGTGAAGTAGTCGACGCCGATGATGAGGTATTTGTTTTGATAGGATCTGGTCACGAAGGGTCTGGGGATGTCCATTTCCCACCAGGTGAAAGGCCACGGGGATGACATGGTTTTAAGCTCATTAGGGGGAGCTAGGTACATATCCCCATGTCTCTGGCATCTTTCTCCTTTCTTGACGTCTTCTTTTGCATCGTACTGCATTGTCGGGCAGTAGTAACCTGCTCGGAGTGTTTTTCGTGCTATAGATTTTCCTCTGATGTGTTGAGCATTAATTTCTTCATGGATTTCTCCCAGGATGACAGGGACTTTTTCTTCGTCGATGCATTTGAGAAGTGGAATGGAGAATCCTCGCCGGTAGAGTTTGCCTTCGACGATGACATATGAGCATGCCTTTCTCTTGGTCGTGGATGCCTCTTTTGGGTCGGCAGGTTGTTCGTGCCTCGTGAGGTAATTGTAAATGGGGGGTCATCCAACAGTGGGTGTGGTCGATGGCGTTCACGTCGAGTAGTGAGGATGGTTTCTTGATGCTTGGTCGCAGGAGGATTTCTTGGATCACGGATTTGTTTCCGCCTTTCTTCGGTGTGCTCTCCAGTTTAGACAAAACGTATGCTCGCATATTGTGTTTGCGCGGAACGTGTTGGACTTCCCAAGAGTCAAACTTTTCTAATTTTTCTTTGAAGAGGGCTAAGTACTCGATGAGATTTTCGTTCTTGGGGTTATACTCTCCTCATACCTGAGATGCTACGAGCTGGGAGTCGGTGGAGAATTTTACTTCTTTTGCCCCTAGGTCTTTGGTCAGTCGTAGACCTGCCAAGAATGCTTCGTATTTTGCATGGTTGTTCGAAGCCAGGAAGGCCAAAGCTAGCGATACCTCAATCAAGATGCCATCTTCGTTTTCGAGAATGATAGATGCGATGCTCCCTGTCGAGCTGGAGGCACCATCCATGAAGATCGTCCATTTGTGGACGCCGCTAGTCGGGGTTGGGTGATATGTCATCTCGGCGACGAAGTTGGCCAGGACCTGCGCCTTTAAGGCTTTCCTGCTTTTGTATTGGATGTCGAACTCTGACAGTTCCAAGGACCATTTCAACATCCTGTCGGCCATATCGGGTCGTCTGAGTATTTGCTTTATAGGCTGATTTGTTCGAACTTTAATTATATGGGCAAGGAAGTAATGTTGCAGTCTCCTCGCCGCGTTTATCATGGCTAGGGTGACTTTTTCGATCTGCTGGTATCTGAGCTCGGGGCCTTGTAAGGCCTTGCTCGTGAAGTAGATAGATTTATGCCCATCACTTGTTTCACGGATGAGGGTCGCGCTGACCGCCTTGGTAGCCACGGACAGGTATAGGTACAGTGTTTCCCTTTTTATGGTCGTGATATCAACGGTGGTTCGGAGAGTGCCTTCTTAAGGTGGATCAATGCTTGCCCGCATTCCTCGGTCCATTCGAAGGTGGCTTCTTTTCTTAGTAACTTGAAGAAATGGAGTGCATGCTGTGAGGATTTGGCGATGAAACGAGATAGAGAGACGAGCATTTCGTTGAGGGGCTAGATGAATTTCTTCGAATTCGATGTCGGGAATTCTGAAAATGCCCGATATTTGTCGAGGTTGGCTTTGATTGCTCGCTTAGTGAGGTAGAAGCCGAGGAATTTGCTTGCCTGCACGCCGAAGGTGCATTTTTCTGGGTTGAACCTCATCTTTGACCTTCTCTCTTGCTCGAAGACCTTTCTGAGGTGTTTGGAGTGGTCGAGCTCCTCGTGAGATTTTACGATCATGTCGTCCATATAGACCTCAAGCATGTCTCTGATCTCTCCTCGGAAGACTTTATTCATCATGCACCGGTATGTAGTTCTAGTGCTCTTCATCCTGAAGGGCATAACATTGTAGAAGTAATTGCATGTCGGGGTCATGAAGGTCGTGTGTCGCTTGTCTGTGTCCGACATGGGGATTTGGTTGTACCCGATGTATGCATCCATGAAGGACAAGAGTTTAAAACCTTCAGAATTGTCTACCAATTTATCAATATTAGGTAAAGGGAAAGCATCTTTGGGATATGCCCTCTTGAGATCGGTATAGTCAACGCACATTCGCAGTTTTCCATTATTTTTATTTTAACAAGGACTACATTAGAGAGTCAGGCTGTGTATTGGGATT
Source organism: Lathyrus aphaca (assembly GCA_963966055.1). Lineage (NCBI taxonomy): Eukaryota > Viridiplantae > Streptophyta > Magnoliopsida > Fabales > Fabaceae > Lathyrus > Lathyrus aphaca. The sequence continues at coordinate 69,786,029 of OZ014522.1, read as the reverse complement.
CAAAAATAAAATTTGCCTCTAAAAGGTCTTTTATAACCTACTCGACAGCCTCCGCTTTATCGGGAGACTGCTTGCGCCTATGTTGTGTTACGACCCTAATGGATGGATTTATGGCTAATTGATGGCAGGCGACCTCGGGGTCGAGACCGGGCATCTCGATAGTGCTCCATACAAACAGGTTTGTGTTCTCTCTAAGGAAGGTTATGAGTTACTCCCTTGTCGCTGATGGGAGTCCAGTGCCAATCTTCACACTTCTATCGGGGTCATCACCTAGAAGGATGAGCTTGAATTCGCCGTCGGGGACCGGGCGCACTAGGTGGGTTGGAGCCTTCCCATTGGTGGGAGACTGGTCTTTAGTGTCATCTTTGCCGAGACGACTGTCGAGGTCGATGGAATTGATCCGTGGTGAAGGTGGCTGCTCCTCGGCCCGAGGCTTCTTGTTGCCTTTAGGGGTGTTGATCATGACATGTCCTTTGACTGTTGCATCGTAGCATCTTCGGGTTGCCTTTATGTCCCCGTGACTACGCGACCCAGCTTGGTGTAGTATTTCATCTTCAAGCGGACCGTCGAGAGCACCGAGGTCAGCTCGGCCAAGGTGGGTCGGCCAAGAATGCAATTGTACAGTGATAGGCATTCAATCACCAAGAATTGGACTTTGACTTCCCTGGCTGTCTCGTTTTCCCCGAACAGAACGAGGAGCTCTACGTATCCCTACGGCCTCGTGGTAACCCCGTTGAATCCCTGGAAAACAGATTCGACGTACGAGAATAGGTTTTTTTGTCCATCTTTAGGGTCTTGAACAGGTGGGCGTACATTATATCCATAAAGCTTCCTTGTCGACTAGAATGCATCGGACGTCGAAGCGCACCATTTTTTCCCTTATCAGTAAGGGGATGCTCAAGTTAGGTGATCCGCCTGGGATTTCCTCTAGGAAAAAGCATATGGGGTTGGATTTTCCCCAAGACTTGGTCAATGTCGCCAGTTGGCCGGGTGCGGTCAGCAGGAGCTCGTCAAGCTTCTGTTTCACCGAAATCGCGGTATTATCGTTGTTCATCCCGCCTCCGGAGATTACTAAGGATGATGGGAATTTTTCTCACGGGATGTGAACAACTAGATGTCCTTCTGTGTGGATGTCAGGGAGATGGAAATTTCAGAACGGGATACACAGAGGGCTACCGGGAAGGGAGATTCGTCGGAAGGGGTGTCCTCGCGACTTCTCTGTGAGACCTGGTCCTCATGTCGGGGTGTATCGTTCTTCTTGGTGTACTGCTTGAGGTGTCCTTCCTTGATCAATATCTCAATTGCGTCCTTCAAATGAACACAATCTTTGGTCACATGCACGTGGCTTATGTGGAAGCGACATTACTTGGATTTATCGATGTGGGGTTTGGGTGCTATCGGTTTGGGGAACCTTACCCTACCTTGTTTGAATTCTGAATTGATGCTTTCGGCGAGAATACGCTCGCGGGGAGAAGTCATCAATGTGTATTCAGAGAAGCGCTCGACTGGTCCACTTCCTTCGCGGACCTCGTGGGGATTGTCGTCTTTCCACTTCTCTCAGGTGCGGCGAGGGGCAATATAATCCTCGTGTTTGGAGCTTTTGGTGTCGTCCTGACTGCGATTGCTCCTGACACTGTGGGTGACCTGTTTCTCCTTGTACCTGATGTACGCTCGGGCTTTGTGCAAAAGTTCGTCGAGGGAGGAGGCTCGATCCCTACTGTCCGATTAAGCTCGCTGTCGGAGAGGGTCCTTTCTTAAGGAGTACTTCTTCATATAGTCGGTTGTATCCACCTCAATAGCCTCTTGGTTGAATCGCTCGATGTATGAGCATATTGCTTCATTTTTCACCCATATTGATGGCTTCAAGCTCCATTTTGGGATGGCGTCGAGAGGCTGTGAAGTGCCTTATGAACATCGATCTCATACTTCTCCAGGACGTGATGGATTCGGGGGCCAGACTTTTGTACCATGCCATGGCTCCCTTCCTAAGTGTCGTGGAGAACAACCTACATTTGTCATTTTCCCCAATGTCGTTGTGGTAGTCTAGCATGGCGTTGAAGTTGTCGACGTGGTCATCGGGGTTGGTTGTCCCGTCGTACATCACAAGATGATGAGGTTTCTCCATGCCCGTCGGGAGTGGAGTCTCCATGATGGCCCGAGAAAGAAGGCAGCGAGGGTCATCCTCGTCGCTCCTCATGGGTGAGTAATCCTCGTTCCTAGGGCTCTGGTCTCGAAGAGGAGATGTCCTTGGTTGACCGTTTGGCTGCTCGGGGCGTCTCCTGACCTTGTTCTTCTTTGGCTCAGGGGAGTGTCGTCCCCGTCGAGGAGGGGAGCGTTTACGTTTCTTGGTGGCCTCTGGCTGAGGTCTCTCGAGCTGAGGTCCACGACTGCACCTGTGGGGCGAGGGGTTGCGTGATCGGCGAGACCTTTTCCTAGGAGAGTCGGCTCGGCACCCTGTCTCCTGCACCATGATCCTCTCCTACTGTTGAAATAACATGAGGTTCGTCTGGTTGAGCGCATTCCCAAAGCTATGATCGTGGCATCTCCTTCGACTGGTATCGGGATGAGTTGGAAGGAAGCTGCGAGTTTAGGTCGGGGGACGCCATTGGCCTCGGGTTTAGGAGAGGGGGTGGCAGGTTGTCAGTCTCTTACATCGGAATCATGAGTGACATGCTGATTTTCGTCCCCACCTGTGGTGTAGTCGACGAGGCCATGAGTGCGGTTGTTGTCGTGTTCGCTGGTCATGCTGGATGGTTGAAGAGACGAGGTGAAGTTTTGGTCTTCTGTTTCAAAAGACGGGGAAAACTTCTAGTTTCCCATAGACTGCGCCATTGATCTAACCTGATCAGGAGGGATCTTCCAGTGATGAGCAACTATGGTGGCGAACTGAGGTGTACCTGCAAGGCACTCTGATGCCAAAGTGAGAAAATGCAAGTACAAAATAGGTAGAGTAGAGAATAGAATGTTCAGAATACATGACCCTCTGGTGAAAGAGAGTATTTATAATGTGTCATCAGCGTTGTGCCAAGAGTCTCCCCTTGGGCTGGGTTAGCTAGGCCCAAGAAAGAACTGTCAAGGATTGCGTAGGAGCAGGTAAGACCTAGCACGTAGTATTGTCCTTGGTCCAACTGTCCCTAAATATCATAAGATAATAGTGGACAGTTAGGTGACGTAAAACACGTGGGAAAAATGTTATTCCCACATCCCCTTGGTAAATTTTTTTTAAAAAGAAAAATCATTAATGGATAACCAAACACGGCCTAAATTAGTTTGGGTTTCCTATTATTCTCCATTTAGTAACTTCAATTATACTTGGCGGCTTCTTTGCTTTCATATTCTTTTTTTCACTAACAAAACAAATTAAAATTCAAATGTCGAATTTTCATAAAATTAAACTACTTAATCAAGCTATTTACAAACACTTGAATTTACCAAATTAGAGTCAATAAAAGACTTAATTACACAACATTATCATTAAAAGTTGGTACTTGTTATCAATTATCTCAATTTTCACAAACAAACAAAGCAAAAAATAGAAACATAGAAAAGTGAAAAAATAATTGATAAAAATAAGAAAATTAAAGACCATGCATGGTTATAAAAACAAAATTGAATTGACTTATCTAACTATAGGTAAAAAAGAAAAAACTCTTAGTAATCATTTTTGAGACACTTTCACCTACCATACCATCATTGATAGTAACCATTAACATAAAAATGATGTGAAAACATCAAGACATGAAATAAATTTAAAATAGACCAAAACAGGAAAAGAAAAAAAATAAAAAGCATTGTAATAAATAAAACATTCTTTTGATGTACATGCTAAATTAGAGTAAGATTGTACCTCATCAGTTGAAGTGGCTACATACATATCTTGAAAGTTTCAACAGATGAAAAATTTAAAATATTACTATGGTCAGAAGTTGTGGTCCTGTTCCTGTTTGTGACAAAGAAAGAGGTTTGTGTTATTGTTACAGAGCGTCAAAGGTGGGAAATAGGACAAGCAGAGAAAGGTAAGGGTGGTGGTGGTGCCCCCACCCACCACAGTAATGGAGATGTCGTTGTGTGTAAGAGTCACAGTTGCCAAGAAACAAGAAAAGCTGAAGAAACTATGTACTTTGTGAAAAGCTAAGATCAGGCCAAGGTTTTTGTCTGTGTGACTTAATAGTGCCAAATTGATTATATATTTTTTTTCTTTCTGAAAATTTGTTTAATTGACAACTCTTGCATGATTGATTTAAGACTAGTCAAGTTGCAGGTTTTGCAGACACAAGCACACATGATCTGGTGTACTTAATGTTCTGTTCATTCAATTATATATTCAAACAATAGCATAAAAAGTTACTATGGTTTTTGTACTGTTTTAATAACTTTTTCATATCTTGTCTACTACTACTATTTACTATTTACTATATAATAGTTTAATCACTTTACCATCTAATAGTTTAAATGTCTGCATGATTTCAATCAAAATTAATTTTGAATTAATTAATTGTATGCATGATTTCAATCAAAATTAATTAATTTTTGTAAAATTAATTTGAAATTCAAATGATTTTTATATTTAATTAATATATATTATTTGAGTTAAATAAATATAAAAAGTTGATATAATATTCGATCCCTATAAATATCTTAATTTTAATTTTTAATCTCTATAAAAAAACGTCGAGTTTTAGTCTCTATAAAATAATTTCGAGTTTAAATTTTTATAAGAATTAAAACTCGACGTTTTTTTTATAAAGACTAAAAACTGAAATATTTATAAATAAAAAAATAATATTTAAACAATAATTAAATGATTAAAATAACTCAATGTTACTTGAATTAAATTAGTATGATCTATTTACTCTTAATCATTAATCAACAATATTTTATATTTATATATTAGTTGAGTTTTTGATATTTATTAATCAATCATTTCTTAATAAAGAAAAATATCTAGTAATTATAAATTTTAATTTCAAATACAATCAATTTTAAATCCATAATAAATACTACTTTAATTATTTATGTGAGTTTGAATTGAATTGCTATGTATGTGTTTTTTTATCATATGGGTTGTTCATCAAATTAATGGTAAAATAAAAAATAATTATTTATTTTCTAATACAAAAGTTTTATTTTTAATTAAGTGTTAAATATATTTTTTATTCTTTTAAATATACTATTTTTAAATTTTAGTCTCTAATTTTTTTTTTCAATTTTGATTCCTCTAAATTTTGTATCATCAATTTTGATCATCAGTATTTAAATATAATCAAATTATTGATTCAAACAAAGTACTTTAAAAAGTGAACTTTGGTAATTAAAAAACTAAGATTATTAATAAAAAAATATCAGAACGCTAGAAGGAAAATTTTAAATGGAAAAAAAACTAAAAATTGTTATGTTTAGCCGGGCTGGAAAATTGGTTAGTTTTGGTCGGTATCGGGTTCAAAATTAAAATCCGACACAATTAGGAGTTTTATTGAAAAAATTTAATTTTAATCGATAACATTTTGATTTTCGATGGATTCAATTAAATCGGTTTGTCGTACTAATCGATGGTTTAGTCGGTTTAATATTATTAAGTTAAATCCATAAAAAAATTTTTTTTATAAATTTTACAAATATTTATTTTTTAATTAAAAAAAACAAAAGTATAGAAAAGTATAAAGAATTATTATTTTTTATATTGAAAAAAATCTTATTATATAATAATATTTTTAATATCATTTGATATTTATTTGTTAATTATCATACTTATTAACCATAAACTAAATATCACTCAAAATTTATATTGGATGTTTTGTTATTCTTATGAATAAATTATGTCACTATTAAATTATATAAAAACTATAATGGGTCATCTTATTATAATAAATATAAAAATAATTAATATTAATTGACTTCGATCGGATTTGATCTTCGATAAATTTAAAATAATATTTTGAGTTCGATCAAAATAATTTTATTAAAAAATTAAATTAATTTAATATCTAACCCGATCTACTACATTAGAACAAAAAAATACAATAAATCGGTCGATTACATCGTACCGTTCAAATTTATTCACCTAATAATACAATAAATCCACCTAATATTTAGATAGACCAACACATGTGACTCTTAATGGTAAGTTATTGTCATATAATTAATGATATAAATAAATCTTAAAGTTAGTGTTAAGCCTAAAGATAAATAAAAGAAAATAAATAAATAAAAGTCCCTCTAATGTTCAAAGCAAATGTATATACCTTCCTTGAGTAAAAAAACTAAACTCTAAGTTTGAATGTAAACTCTAAGTATGACTTGTTAAACAAATCATAAGTGATTTTCGAGTTCTCATTTCCATCTTTAGATTCACTTTTAAGTCTAAGACAAATTACAAACAAATTTGTAGCCAAGTGACTTGTAGTAGCACCTTCTCATTTCTCTCCATCTTGTGATGAGATTAGGATAAACTTATGAACTTGTACTCATCTAGTTATTGGCTCTATTAAGCCTTTAAGTCGGTACACAATAATCACCAACAAACCAAAAATAATTAAAATAATTTCACGTTTTCAAATAGTGTTTTTTCTAATAAATATATTAATTATTTTAGAATGAAAAAATATGATAGATACTATACTATATTTGTCGTTTTTCTAACCTCCGACAATAAAACTTATTCAAGTGTGCTATAGTGTAAGACACATTAAATTTTTAGTTGCTATGAAATTTAATACAAAGATTTGTTCATATCACAGATCATACAAAAATAATTAATTTTGAGAACAAAGCAATTAAAAATGTCTCAGATAGCAATTCGTAACTCTGACAATTGAGTGTGAAAATCACGTGTGATAACTTATGTGGCTAAACACGTATTTGCCAAACTACAGTAGTGTATTAAATAATGTGCCATATTTTTAATTTAATTGATTTTTGGAAAATAAATTGTTTAATTTTCAAATGAATTATTTTAAAAATAAAAATTATTGCTAAAATATATTATAAATATTTCTTATTTTATAAAATGTGTCGTATTTATATTGAAGATTCTTTTTAAAAAATAATTAAATATATTAATTTTAATAATAAAATTAATGTAGTTTGCTAAAACATACTTATTAATTAGTAAAATAATTAAATAGTATAAAATTAATAAACAAAAGGATATAACAATTTATTTTGGTAATTTGAAGATTAAGAGATTTCAATTTAACATTAGAAAAGTGATCGCAGAGATTACAAATGAATATGAGTTTATTTGAGTATGTGTCAATTTATATCAATGTGTATGAGTTATGGACCATACTTGAATCCTTGATTCAAAAGAAGATGTCGAGAAACAAAGCTCACCTGGTCAGGCGATCGGTCTTAGACGACCAAAACATGATCGAGCATTTGAATACCTTTAAAGGTATTCTGAATCAATTGACAAAAGTTGACATCAAAATATATGACGAGTTGTAAATTCTTATGATCTTAAGCTCTCTACCTGAGAGTTGGGACACTCTAGCCATCACTCTTAGTAACTTTGCTACAGATGGAAAACTTGTCATGAGTTATATTATGGATTCCATGTTAAATAAAGGGTTAAGACATAAGGAAATAGGCTTTAATAACCAGTTTGAAGCCAACATTTTTTATAACAACAAAAGGACTAAGAATCGTGAAAGAGTAAATCTTAAGAGATCATAAGATAGATCCAAGCCTTGCACAAGACTAAATTGTTATTATTGTGGACAACCAGGCAACAAAAGACCTGAGTGGGATTCTTGAAGAGAGATCAACAGGCTAGAACAATTCATCCAAACTTGATAAACCCAAAGAAGACTAAGGAAGATGGAACCACAACTGCAATAGCCTCGAACAATGATAATATTTTCCTTGTTGGAGATGGCAATTATCTAAATGTTGCATTCGATGACTGCACTAGGATAGTTGACACAGGAGCATCTTAAGATGTTACACCTCATGAAGAATTATTCTCATCATTGCCAAAAAGGAGATTTTGGTACGATAAACATGGGAAACCACATCACAAGCAAGATTGTTGGTATTTGTGAAATGAATCTGACCATAGAGAATGACAATAAGCTCGTGTTGAAGGAAGTAAGACATATATCAGAAATGCGTCTAAATCTTATTTCAGCAGGAAAGTTAGATGATCTGGGGATGATAAACTAGTTCGACGGTGGTAGTTGGCAGCTTAGCAAAGGGTACATGATAGTTTCTCGTGGAAAAAGGAAGGATCCCTCTGTATCATGCAGGGAAAGATAAACAAGGGAGACACTAATGTTTCTCAAGACACAACCAAATAATTGTTTCACAAAAGACTTGGCCACATGAGCAAGAAAGGTTTAGAGATTCTTGTTAAAGATCATCTTTCAAATATCAATGTACAACCACTTGAATCCTGTGAAGATTGTCTAGCATGCAAAAAACACAAAGTATCTTTTCAAAGATCAGATGATGCAAGAAGATGAAAAAATCCTAGATATTATTCACTCGAATGTTTGTTCCACATCTGAAAGGTATCTTGGTGGCAGACAATACTTTGTTACCTTCATTGACGATCACACAGGGAAGGTGTGGGTGTATCCAGTGAATAAGAAAGATTAAGTTCTACAGAGATTTCAAGGAGTCCCACGCCTTTGTAGAATGAGCATCTGAAAGAAATTTGAAATGCTTAAGAAGTGACAATGGAGGTGAATACATAGGTTCGTTTGAGCCATATTGTAAAGCTCATAGGATAATACATGAGAAAACACCTCCAAAGACTCCCCAAATGAATGGAATATCTGAAAGGATTAACAAAACAATTGCAGAGAAAGTCAGAAGCTTGCTTTCTCATGCAAATCTTCCTAAATAATTTTGGGGTGAAATAATGAGAACTGCAGTTGATTTGATAAACTTGTCTACTTCATGGTCGTTACATAGAGAGATATCGGATGAAGTATGGTATGGAAAGAAAGCCTTATACAGTTAATAGAGAGTATTCAGGTGTAGGGAATTTGTCCATATTCCAAATAATTAAAGAGTAAAACTCGATACTAAGACAAAGGAGTACATATACCTTGGTTCACTAAGAAATGAAATTGGCTTCAGATTATGAGATCCTGCAAATAAGAAGATTGTTTGAAGCAGAGATGTGGTATTTTATAATGATTATATAATCCATGATATTCAATATAAGAAGCCAAAGACCAATGTGGTACAAAACTTATGAGGAGAGATTCCTTAACGAGATATCGAACTTGATCAGACAACACAACCCCATCATACAGAGCAACCTGACTAGATAGAAAAAGGTCAGGAAATACAGTGAGAGAAAATGATAGAGATTGATCAAAGGGAACGAGAACCTCAAGTGATAGGATCCATGTGAGTAATACAACCATCAAGAAGATACACCCCAGATGAGTATGTCACTCTCACTGATGAAAGAGAACCTCAAAGCTTCATGGAAACCATTAAGACTGATGGCAAGGACAAATGGATGCAAGCCATGCAAGAAGAATTATAGTCACTAAATGTGAAATTCTGGTATCAGATATGAGATGTCGAATGAGATATCACGACACTAATATCTGAACATTGATAAATTTAGGAATAAGGCAATAAACACCGTAATAGAAAGTAAAGAGACACGAGTAATTATTAACTCGGTTTGGTGCAATCACACCTATGTCTAAGGGCTACCGAGCCAGGAAGAAAATACACTAAACAAAATTAGTTTGAAGATTCTCGGAAAACAACCCTGGTTTACAATCTTCTCATCTAATCTCTACCCGTGTAATTTGTATCTAAGACACTCCTAGATATGAGACCCATCTCATTTCCCCTCCATCACACATAATGATAAGAATCAAAAGTATAAAGAATAGAATACACGCTTCAAAGACACATAATCATCAATTGCTTAAAAGTTTCTTGATGATTGAAAATTTACAACTCAACTAACAGTCTAACCCTAGTATCATAATGATACAAAAGTGTCTCACAATCAACAAAACACAAAATACTTAAAATCATAATCCTTAAACAATAGCATGTGATTCACACACTAACGTCTTCGCCTAATAATAAGATTAGAAAGTCTTTATATAATACTCTTCATGGTCTTGGGCAGTAGTCACAATCATATCAAATCAAATAACCCTGTTAAATCTTTTCAAGATTTTCTTCATGAAAGTAGACCAAAAGATTCAAAATTATATCCATAATATTTGAAACAGATACTCTTGACTTACTTAATATTCCTCCTTGATATGCGCCAGCTAGAGATTCCACAAAGATTGCTAAAAATAGAAACAAACAAATCACAACAAAACTGTTAAAAGTATGTCATTTCTATAAAGACATGTTAGGACATCTGTCTTGACATCTTGAGTTGAAACTTGTATTTTCTGAATACATAACCTGCAAGGATGTTTCAACTCATATGTCACAACATCATGCACAACATATGCTTTACACAAAATTGTTGCCAACATAGAACCTACTAGGCAAAATATCATTTTTGGTCCCTTAACTATACCCTTGGGTTCAGATTGGTCCCTTAATTTTTTTCGTGTCAAATTGGTCCCTTAACTCTTAAAAAGTTCCATGTTAGTCTTTTACGTCTAATTAGCGACAAAAAAATTAATAAACAATCGCTAAATTCATCGCTACAATACCAAAAGGACTAACATGACATGTTTTAAGAGTTAAGGGACCAATCTGACACAAAAAATTAAGGGACCAATCTAAACCCAAGGATATAGTTAAGGGACCAAAAATGGTATTTTATCGAACCTACAAACTCCCTTTTTGGAAAATTTTGGCTAAAACATAACACATCATATCAGAGACAAAAGCAACCGAAAAAAATAACAAAATCATATGTCAGAACATCATATAAGACATTAAGCATAATCATAAGGGAACAATTAAGAAACTCCCCCTCAAGCCTAACTCCCCCTTAAGCTCATATCCCTATTAAAAGTCCAACTTAGATTATTTAGATCAGTTTTAGTTCAATCAGAGTTAGTTAGTCAGTCAATTTTATGCTCTCAATATGCTCTCACCCTTTTTAGTCAGAATATGACAAACAAGCAACATCCATAGTAAGCAGCATCCACAATAGTCATTACAAACTATGCACACTAGGTGCAGAATATTCAGAGAAACATCCAAAAAGAACAACACATGTTACAAAAAAAACAGAACCACAGTTGCAAGCACTAGGCATCTTCAAGGTCATCAATATCATCAATATTTGTATCACTTTTTTCAATAGCATCACTTGTACCACCATCAGAACCACCATCTTTCTCACCAACATAATCATCAATTGCACCTTCACCCACTTCATTAACCATATTGTCACCTTTAACAACTTCTAATGTCTTGATCAACTTTTAGAACTTCATCTTCCTTTTAGTGCTTGTATGAATAACTTCATCAAGTTCCTTGCAAGCCTCTTTTAATTCAGAGATCATATCAGCTTTTCCCATAGACTTGATATCAGCAGATGCAGATGTCAAGACAATGTTTGGGACATGTGAACCTGCAAATAACTTATAGTGCAAAGACAAGGTAGACTCCCTTTTACAGCTACTATCAACACTAGACAAAATTCTAGGGTGATGATTGAGAATAATTCCACATATGAGAGAGGGAAATGCAATAGGTAGTTTCACATCACAAGTTCCAGCATGTTTAAGGGTTTGATCAAAAACATAGGTACCATAGTCAAACATTCTCTTGGTTCCAACAACAAAAATTAATTTTCCCAAATCAGTTGAGATGGTATATGTATGGTTAGTAGGCACCCAGTTAGTAGCTCCAATTCTATGCAGAATTTCATATTTAATATTGAGCTTCCCAGTAGAAAGTTTGCCTTTTCTAGGCCATTCCATCACCTGACTTGCAGTGATTGCCTTGTAGATCAAGTTATCAGTTACCTCTAACTCATCTTGTTCTTCTTCACTTCACCCAAAGTACCTATTAATGATAGAATGGGAGAATTCAACACATTTTTCCCTAAGAAACACCTTCTTAAACTCCTTACTTTGTCTATCAGCACAATCCAGAGGAATGTTCACAATGAATTCCTTCAGAAGAACTTCATAGAATTTTGAAAAACATGACACTGTTTTCATAAAACCAACAAACTGAATAAGCTCCATAACTTCTTTGCAATCAAAGCACCGCATCCCAATTCACTTTCCAGAGCAAGCCTCTTATGATAGATATACTTCCACCTCTCAACATTTGTAACAAAATGAAAGGAAATATTGTCTAGAGGAACATCAGGTACATGACCAGATGTCTTCTTAATCACATACTTTTTCACAGGAGCAATGTCCTGAAAATCATCTTCAACATCATAATTTGACACAATGTTAAATACAAGCTTATCAATTTCTAACCCAGACACTAACGTGGATACACCTCCTATATAAATGGTAACCCCATCACTTAACTTTACAAATTCACCTCCATGGTGAAATACAACGTTAAAAACTTGCATGTTCTAAAAATCAAAACAAACGAACTAAATACCTAACAAAACCCTAAAATATCATAAATGACATGGGAAGGTTTGAAAAATATGAACATTGTCAGTCTGAGCATGAGAAACACATTCTTCTTCCTTGTGTTTCTCAAGTTCCACACATCGAGTTTCGACCGTGGCTTCATTCGGTTGACGACCTTTCTTTGATTGCTTACCTTTTTTCGATTGCTTACAACTCTTCTTCTTCATCGTGAAGCTGGAACTCTTCATCTTCCTTCTTATTCATGGTTCTTAATAAACCCTAGATATTCAAGGGGGTAAAAGCATAAATAACTTATGTAAAATGTTTTCATATTAATATAACTTAAGTAATCAAATCTGACAGCCAACTCATACCCAATCAGCAAGGTCAACACGCCACATCACAAAATCTTGAACCTATGGGTGTATTAGGGTCTTTATAAATGGAATCTAGAAAAGTTGAAGGGAGAATAAAAAAAAATTCTTAAAGGAGATAAACCAAAATACGCTTATTTGATAAGAGATAAACACTATTTAATCATATTTCTTTTAAATATATCTATTAGACTTTATGAAAAATTAAGTAAAGAAAGAAAAAATATAAATAAAATAATTGAAAGAATCATGTAAAAATGGAATATTCTCTATGGATGTTTTTTTTTTAATTTTTCTAAAACAAACACAAACACACGCACACATATAATAGTTTAAGTTTACTATTATTTATATGCTCACTCCATTTACTTTTATAAATTGATACTATTAAACTATCCTATTGTTAATAATATATATTTTATTTAATTTAAAATAAATTAATAATATTTTATTAATTAAATAATATATTAATTTATAAAATTTAAATATATTTTAAATGAAATTTAAAAAAAAAACTGTTTTTGACTAACTTTTTAATGATGAAGTACAAAAGAAAAAAAAAAACACGAAATCTAGATAAAAATCGAATAATGGACGAGAAAGATCAATATCTATAAAGAAAATAGAGCAGTACTTAGAGACAGATTTTATCGTTTAATCTTACCTAAAGGTTATAAATCAACTAAATATGTATATTAGTTACTAATTATTATGTTTAGGTTATATATATTATACTCTAAATAAGGCAAGCGAGAGTAAAATAATAAAAATCTTTTTGATGATATTATTTCCTATTTTATAATACTTTAATTAGATTTTATATATAAGATTTTTATTTTATGATTCCATACTGAAAAATAAGAAAACCAAAGTGTAATAGTTAGTTTTTTTGTTTTACCAAAGTGTAATAGTTAGATGAAAAATAATAATCATCACATAGTTTATATAGTAGTGGAAAACATAAAAGTTGTATTAATATGAGCAATATTTACATGGGCAACAGACATTTCTATTAATCAACCATAATAATAAAACAACTTAGACATGAAACAAGACACTCTGAAATAAAATAAAAAACTACTAAAAGACAAAAAAAAAAAAAAAAGTAGAAAACCTGAATGACCCATTAAAATTAAAAAGACCAAATTCAATCTAACTAAGACTTCACTACATTCACTAGTGGCTCCAATTGATTCATATTTCTGCCACCAAGCCCCCTCCACATGCTTAATCATCCCATTTTTCACCACTCTTTTTTTTTTCCTTAAACTTAAAAAAGAAAGCACTTTTTTTAAAATTTAACTAAACTAAACTAAACGCCTTGGGACCATTTCAACATTAAGAGGATTCGCCATTTCACAAGAAAGCCTAAGAACCTCCGTTAAATCCACACCGTCCAATCCATCCAACGGCTTCCATTCAAACTCATGCAAAAGCTTAGCCACCCAATAAGTCACCGTAGCCAAACCCAGATTCTTCCCGGGGCAACTTCTTCTACCCGACCCAAACGGAGCCAACCTAAGATCCGACCCGAGAACCGAAAACTCAAGGCCTTGTTCATTCATAAACCTCTCAGGATTAAATTCAAGTGGGTCCCTCCACACTATTGGGTCCCTAGCTATGGCCCACATGTTCACCATAGCTGTCGTCCCCGCTGGCACGTGATACCCATCAATTGTCGTATCGGTGATGGCCAGTCGGGCCCATGATAGTAGTGGACCTGGCGGATGTAACCTTAAAACCTCCTTTATAACCGCCTGTAGATACACCGTCGCCGCCATGTCCTCCTCCGTAATACCACATGCACCTCCTTTCGCAACCGTGTCAAGCTCAGCTTGTACCTTCCTTTGCACGTCAGGATGAAGCACCATCCTCGCTAGTATCCACTCTATCAAAACAGCAACCGTGTCGGTCCCTCTAAATATCATTTCCTGAGAAAACAAATGAAAGTTTATTTTAATATTTTAATTAAAATATATTTTAAAATATTAAAAGAATAATTAATTGAAATTTTAATAAACTTACCCAGAGGACAGCGATCATGTCGGAGTCAGACAATTTATCAGGTTCTTGGAGAGAAAGCAGAACATGAACGAAATCCTTGTTGGTCTGGTTTTTGTCGGCTCGGTGGTCGGAAATGATTGAACCAACGAACCGGTTCACTTTAGGTACTAAATTAGAACAATTGAACCGGATTTTTTGAACATCAAAATCTTTCAAAAAAGGAAGATGATCACCCCAATTAAGAGAACCCAACAAATCATAACCTTGTTCAACCAACCCACTAAGTTCATTCATTCTCTCATTCACTTCATCAATCTTAAACCTCTGTCCAAAAACAGAGCACATCATGTTATTAAGCGATGCTTTTTTCAAAACATCGCGGACCGGACCGAATCCACGGGTTCGAAACAAATCAACCATCTGAGTCGCAATTTCAGTGCGTTGCGGCCCAGATGATTTGATTTGCATGGGTGAGAAAAGATGGTTGGTTGAGATTTTTCTAAGGGTTCGCCAATAAACACCGTAAGGTGCGAAACCTATGGCTCTATTGAACATGAGAGAATAAGCTGATTCTTTGATAGGACGATCAGCGAAAACAGAGCTATGGAGAATCTCTTTGGCTACATCAGGGTTACACGTGATTATGGCACGTGTGTCACCGAGACTGAAAGCCATGAGTCTAGTTGCGTTGCATGTTTCTGCGGCGGAAGCGATACGGTGGTGAGCTAGTGAAGAAGACATAAGGTTCATGCTTCCAATTAGAGGGTAACCGTTAGGACCAGGAATGAACATAGGAGATGAATTAAGGTTGTTTTTGTTTTTGTTTTGGTTGATGTTGTTGGAATAATAGTACTTACCCCAAGCAGGACCACCAGGGTGAGACCAGTAAAAGAAATTCATGGTTAGCCAGAGTAAAGCCATGATCAAGAGAGAATACACAATGTTTTCTTGTGTGCATTTTGAAGCTAGGGCGAATATCCAGAGGTTATCAATGTAGGTAGACATGGTTAGAGAGAGAAAGTGAGGAGAGAGAGGGTTTGTGAGAGAAGGAGTGAAGTGTGGTTTGGTGAGTAAGTAGAGGTTGGTTGAGGTATATATATAGGGAGAAAAAGAGGAAGAGGAATAGGTGAAATGAAAATGAAAAACAAGTAACGGTTATGATTATTATGGTTTATGGTTAGGTTATGTTATGTTATGTTATGTTACATACGTTACACATGAGAGTAAAATACTATAGTAAGAGACGGTATGTTACGGAAAAATAATAATAATAGTACAAAATGGGAAAGGTGTTGTGTTTTTTTTTTTTTGAAACAGCAAAAGGTGTTATGGTTATTAATTGAGAGTAATGATTTCGTTAGTGGGGGGAGATAAAGGAAATTAGATGGGGTAGTAAGTTTTAAATTTCTTTGTAGTTTTTGGAGAGATCATAGGAATTGCGCCGCCAATAGTGTGTGACGAAATCTTGGAAAAGTAGTATGTGTTTGATTGGGTCCAATCTTTGTTGCACGCGCCATTAATTTGATTCTACTCCTTAAGTACTATTATCACCAAACTATACTGGGTAAAAAGTAATTTAGTTTTAAGTTTTTCACACATTAAAATAATTAATATTTTCATGAACTACTAATATTTTTTATCAGGAAAAATAAAAGTAATTTTAGAGGTTATTGGAGGAATTTTTTTAAGATGTAAAATATTGTCAATAGCTATTGAAGTTGATCAAATTAAAATACAGGTAATAGAAAATTATCACCACCTTTAATGAGAAAAAAATGAAAAAATAAATAAATTATAGGACACAAGCTATAATTAACACGATGTGAGTGATTTGAAAAAGTGGTGAAAAATAATTGCATTTATTCCATACTTATTTCTATTATGATTCTGGATCATTCAATCATTTTTGTCTATAAATAAAGGGAGTTGAGAGTTAGAAAACTTTTCATAATCCTTAATATTCAAATTCATTCGTATTTACTTTATTAGTAAAGGCATTCATCTTTTCTTTATCGAGAGCGTCAATAAGAACAATTGTAATTTTGGACATGTGACTTCACACACAAGGAAAAAAGTGAATTGTGTGTTTTAGAAAAACTTAAGTATAACAACCTTTTCAGATCAAAATTAGAGTTTAAATGTTTTTTTATAGATATTTTATTAAATGAGCAGAAAATAAAATTGCAAGAGGTAAAATTCGAAAATAAAATGTTTAAAGGAAGAGAGAGAAGAACACTATGAATTATATAGGTTCAATAAAAAACGACGTAGTCATATCCCAAAGATTTGATCTTGAGAGTATCCAATAAACTTAAGAGCTTTTAGTATGTTTAACTCTCAAACTCCTTATACAAGAAAAATGAAGCAGGTTGCTTACTTACAATCAAACTGTAAACTATGAGAGAAGCGACAAGTCTTCCTTCCAAATGATGGATCGAAGCGGTTAGTCACATTTCCACAAGAAAATTGGAGCGGTTAGTCTTCAAGCTTCAAACAAAGATCTAATATGTTAGATTTCTCATATTCTTGATTATATTGTTAGATATCTCACCCCTTTTGTTTGAATGTTGCCCTATGTTGGTAATGTGTAGGTATTCCAGAGTAGAGAAGAGTAACTTAGTAGACTCGAGTCGGTGTTGTCGCTCTGATACGTAGCACTCGGGAGGATAACACATGTTTTCTATTGATGTCGAATCTGATTATGTTGCTGAATTTTTAGTAGTCTTTATTAAAGATTATTGTTTTTAAGTTGTTTTGATTGTAAGTTGAAAGAGTACCTAAAGGGGGGGGGGGATGAATTAGGACTTAGATAATATTTTCGAATTTTTGACGGTAGTTGGATTTTACTTTCCTAAGGTTTCTATGTGATGAAAGCAATAAAAGCAGAAAGTAAAGAACACCAGAGAATTATACTGGTTCCCCTCACAGATCGAGAGTACTCCAGTCCCCTTTCAACATGAAAAAGTTTTCCACTATAATGTTAGATTTCCTAGCTAAGACAATTCTAACAACCAAGAACAATCCTCTTGGATTTACACAAGTTTAAAGTCCTATCGAGAATTAATATCTCACAAAAGGACCTCTTGTATCCACAACCCGGATAACAAGGATAAAGCCTTACAATCTTATCTTTATCAAACAAAAATAACTTGTAATCAATATATCATAAATCTGAATTTTATATGAGTGCTGAAAGTTTGATCTTCAATGAATCACTATCAAGATTGATATTCCCCTTTTGATAACAATCACTCTTATAATGTTTATACAAGTGTTCGACACATGAAAAATGAAACTAATGCAAGGTGTATGAAGGTTTGTGTGCAAGAGTTTCACTAAAAAAAATTTGAAGAACACTTAATATGAAAAAGTAATGTTTTTGATAGTAATGATTGTTTGAAAAATTATAGCAAAAGGAAGTGCTTGAAAATCCGGAAAAAATGTCCTTTAAAAAGGGCTAAAACACCTCTACAAACCATTGAAAACAATGAAGAGATGTCATGCTTGAAGATGAAAAGAGTAAAAAAAATTATGCTTAAAAGATACAAATTTTCGCCTCTGGAAACAGTGGTAACCGGTTATACACCATGTGTTAACCGGTTACTTGCTTGCAACGTTTTAAAATTTTTGAAAATTTGAACTGAGTAACCGGTTATCATGTGGTGAGTAACCAGTTACATTAGTCCAATTTTGAAAACTGCTAAAAAATAGAGACAACAAATCAAAGCATTTTTAACACCAAATTGTTTCTAAGTAACCATGGCATAAATGAGGACCTATGTGAACACTTGTATACACATTAATTTAGATATGATTAATTTGTTCGTTGTTGATTTTGGCGAACAACCGCTGGTTTCCAATTTTAACGAATTGGTTTACTTGCAGGATCAACCATACAAATCCTAGGACACGTGTGCTCTTACAAACTTTCTATCTCTTAACAAACTTTGGTTCCACTTTTATTAAGTCTCTTTTTATGTATGGATAATCTGACTAACAAAAGAATAGAAGTCTCTGGCGAAAACTTAAATAAAATAGATTGAAACAAGGCATAAAGTAAATTGGCGAAAAGAAGTAAATAACTTTTAAATGTAAAGGAGTTATAAAGAACTTTTGAACTTTATTAAACTTTGATGAAATAAAATAAAAGGGTGTTGCACCCGTACATTTTCCAGATAAAATCTCTTTTCTCACACACAGTTACTTGAAGTATTCTTTACAAGAATTTTGTACAATAATTTTCACACACACGTTCTGACAAGAACTAAACCTATTTATATATAAACAAAATAACTGTCACTAATGGACAACTCCTAAAATTATGACACTTGTCTTTCGGAATGTCTTCTTTTCACCAAAAAATTCCACGTGTCCTTCTACCAAACATATCAACTTTTGAATTTTGAATGTCTTCCTTTGCGTCGAAACGACGCATCTCTTCAAATCGACTAGTGCTGTCAAAATGTCGAAAACAAGATCACTGACTAGTGCTGTCGAAATGTTGAAAACAACATCATCAACTAGTCCTGTCGAAATTTTCTTCTTCATGCTCTTCAACTCTCTTCCCTAGTCAAAAATACAACAACTTTGAGCTTCATCTTATGGCGTCGAAAATGTCCTTCTACAAATTGCCCCCCAACAAAGATTTTCCGACTACTTTTGGAGGAAACATCATTTGTTGTCGATAAGTCATTTTGATGCCATATTCCTTCCATCACTTTTATCATTTCCAAGACTTGATATCCTAAATCCCTAAAAATTTCCATCATTACACTTTTTCAGAAATGTCAATTCTAACCCACGTTTCTGACACTACTCTCATCATTTCCTAAGAACTAGCAAGCCATAAGTGTTTCAACTGCCACTAACATAATTTCTCCATGAAAATTTAGCCACGCGGTCCATGATCAAAAACCAAAACTCAAACGTTTCAGTACATTGCTCTATAAATACTCATTCATCAGCTTCTTCAAACTCTTTATGCTTTCTTCTTCTGCTTCAAACAAAACCCATTTTTCCAACTGAAAAAATCTTTGCCTCTACAACAATGGTTTCATCCAAACCTTCCAGCAGCAAGAAATCTAAAAGCTTAACTTCACTTCCATACATGCACATATTAAATGGACCAAACATTATTGGAAATCAATAATACATTCCTGAGCCCCCAAACGAGAAAGAAAAAGCAAGTATCTACAAATCTCAGATATTGATCCCTATTCTTGTTTTTGGCGTTTATCACTCCATGTTAGGCCCTCTCCCCAACCCAGATATTAACCCAGATAGGCTGAAAGAATACTTTCCCTCTTATCAACGCCTCAAACCTATAGGTGTTGGTGTTAAGCCTAAACCCATAAAATAAACTAAGGAACAAACTGAGGACCAAAGTTCGATTGCTGATGCAGAATTGAACTTGCTTCACCTAAATAATGTTAGGATTTTTAGAACTAGCCCTGGGGTAAAATACCCTTTTGATTATCTAGCTTGGTTAGCTAAGATTGAAAAGGTTAAGACAACCTTCTGGAAAGAAATGAGAATTTTCGACTTGATACAAATGTCGAAAGTAGGACCCAATTACTGCCCTAATATGTTGTTAACTTCCCTATTTTTCTGGGATAATACTTACAACAACTTCCATCTTCCCTGTGAAATTGTCACTCCAACCCTTTTCGACATAGCTGCCATTGTTGGGCTTAGTCCTTTAGGTGTAGATTTTGACCCCACCATCCTGAACCATGACTCCATAGATTTCGACACCAGTAAAGTTTATTACTCTGTTTTCATTGCCCATTACCATGACAAGAAAACTACTGAGGTCTCTGAGAAAGAACATATAATTTTCCTAACCTTGTGGATGTCGAAATTTGTTTTTTGTTGTTGGTCCCTTCAAGTGGCCAAACATTTTATTACTATAGACAACCAACTTCATAGTGGGACCAGATTGTGCCTGAGTGAGATGATTCTGGCGAATATGTATGAGTCTTTGAGTGAGAGTGTGGGTTTTTTAAAGACTGTAACAGATAAATGTAATCTTAGCATATTAGGACCACTTTGGCTTTTGCAACTGTGGTTTAATGCCACTTTCGAAGCTTCCATTCCTGTCAAGAATGATATAGATGAAGAAAAAGTGAAGGACAGGATTGTCGAATGGCCTAGATTAGTACAGCTGACACTAACTGAGGAAGGGCTAAGTCTTCGATAATCTTTTATCGGCTATGTCATGATGTTCGCCAAAAGGTACAACTTCACTCCCTCTATGGTGCCTTTTCCTAGCAGGACAATTGGGCCTGAGTGGTTCACCAAACAACTCCCTTTCGAAATGCAGAAGGACGAAGATGAATTCCTCGACATTTGGGAATCATTCTTGACACCTAGGCTTCTCACTTCTCACCATAACGTCACGAAAACGAAAGTTGCAATGATTGTCTATTAACCTAACCTCGTTGCTCGACCGTTTGGACTCGTTCAACTGAAACCCAAATCCATTTTTCCCAAAAAAGGTTCCATTATATTCTATAACTCTTACCGTACTGAAGAACAAATCAAAGAATTGTCGAAGAAATATGTTGATGAATCTCTTGAAATTCGTCCAATGGTCTTTCGAACATCTTTCCTTTGTACCCATGAATTTGATGTCTGGTGGAAGGAATACTACCTCACTAAATTCTTCGACGTAGCAGCTTTCAACACCCATCTAACGACTACTTTTGCTCTTGTGCAGGACAGAACAAAGAAAGGTAAAGAAAGACATATCAAATAAATACAAAAATTTTAAAATTATTTTGAAACCATCTATAGGCTAGAGGAACTTAGTCGGACCATAAGCGAAATAGTAGTAACTTTAAAACATAAGTTGATAGAAAGACTGGAAAAGTTGAAACTGCCTTCATATGTTTGTCCAGAACAACGATATGAATTAGCTTTCACTTTTTATCCACCAAAGTTTCCCCCTTTACCTTCTGTTGATTTTGGTGTGGCGTTGATCCCTCCATTTCCAGATTGGTTCGCTTGTGGGGATTCTATGAAACTTCTTCAACAACATTACAAACCGCCTGTTGAGCGAGTGGTTCCAACTAAGTTCACTTTGGACAATTTCAGAGGACACCTTCATATTGGAATAGAACACGTTCGCATGGAAACTCCCATTCTTGAAGGTGTTTAACGAAATATATTTTTTATTTTATTTTGTTATCCTAAGTTTTACTTCATATGCTTTTTGTACTCATCTCTGACTTTCTTTTTGTCCTTAGTCGTAAACATTCCTGCCAAGAAAGCTGTTGTCGAAGGTACCTCTGAGAAGATGGATGAAGATCCACCAAGCAACATCAAAAAAATTGTAACAAAGGTATAACCTTCGCTTTCTATATTAGTTTTTTCATTCTTCTAGAAGCTAATCAATTTTCTATTATCTATTCCAGGTAGGTCGAAAACCACCACCTGCCCCCAAAAGGAAAAAAAAGAAGAAGAAAAAGCTCCTAGTGAAGAGTCTGGTGATGAATCTCCAGACCAAAGTCCACCTCCAAAAAAGAAGAAAGCTACCAAGACCTCTTCAAAATAATCCACAATCAAATCCACCAAGGCCACTCCCCCAAATAGTCCAGCTGTAAAGGTTCAAGTGAAGGACGCAGAGACAAAACAAAACAAAACAATCATCTATCGGGTTAATTTGAGGACAAAATAATCAACCACATTCTGCCCAACCAAAGGAGGTTCATTGTCCACTGGTTCGATTAGTCTCTCTCTCAAATACATTGAGAGCCTCAAAGTGCATAAGCCTTTGGAGTATTTAAAAGTTGTGCTCAGTGCTCGTCACAATTTTCAAGATTCCCCCCAGAGCAATTCGACTACCTCTGGAGTTACTTCTGGTGTGCACTCTCTTGATGCCACAATGGCTGAGATTTGGACGAAAATCCTTGATGTGGATTTGTTTAAGGTTTTGGAAGAGAATTCGACTGCCTGCTTTGACTTGAAGAAAATCCTGAAGCAAGTGAATATCTTGGAAACTCCTACTGAAGTAAGCAGTCTTGTGATGGACCTGACTATCTTAATCGACTTGGTGAGTGCAGACCTGAACCGTCTCAAAGACTTCTCAAAACAAATCTCCAAGAAATCTGAAACTCAACTTGCTGAATGGGATGTTGTGGCTGCTTCAACCAACAAAGTCTTAGAGTTGCAACAACTTTCTGAAACTTACACTAAAAAGATTTCCAAATGCGACATCAATATCCAAAAGTGGGAGAAATAGATAGCTGCACTCCAAAAGAAGATTTCCCAGGAGCAGAGGCGCAAGGAAGCCCTTCAAGAACCTAAGCAACATGAGATCGATGAGGAACTAAAGGTGGGTGCTCATCATGCTTGAAGGGCTCAAACACTCACTTAAGAGATTGAAATCCTTTCGACTAATAGAAGCTTATGTGATAGTCGGCTCCAAATTCAGAAGAAGAAGTTTGACGAATTGAAGAAATATTTTGCCAACATTCAATTGTAATATAAATAGTTTTAGTTTTATTAGCCCCATGAGAATTTTTTAAACTTGTTTGTAATGATATTAATGCCATTTGTTTGGCAAGGCAGACAATTACTTTGTGCTATGTACAATTATTCTATTTTTATTTTGACTTCTTGCAATGTTGGTTTGTGCTTTTTCAAATACTTCCAATTTATCTTTAAAATTCTAATGTCTTTTCCTATTTCTTCAATTTCTTATTGTCGCACCTCGAAAAATACGACCTCGAGATAAAAGATTACCGCAGATGAAAATTAAAACAACAGAGTCTCCACCGAACTTATTTTATTCCAATTAAGGAAAAGGAAAATATCGAGAAACCTTTTTGAAAAAATGGATGGATAGAACAAGGTCTTTGAAACCAGATTCTAGGTTCGGGAGTCGATTCCGTAAGGGGAAGGTATTAGCACCCCTTACGTCCGTTGTACTCAACGGGAACCTCTTAGTTTAACTTGCGATCTAATGTTGACTTATGCTTTCTGTTTTCTTCGAACAATAAAATAAATGCAAATGATTCTAATATATGATTAAATAGGGAAAGTGAGTTATTTTGTTCCTAGGGTGCTCGGCAAGGAGTAAGATCCGTGTGCCTACGTATTCCCTTGTGCAATGGGAAAGTCAGAGCTCCGTAGTTCGTGGTACTAAGGTTGATCGGTTTGATTTGATGAACAGTTATTTAAACTGCATTCTACTGCTAAGAGTCGGCTTGTCTGCTCGCGATAGGAGGCTGAAGCGCTAGCTTGTTTGAGATAGAAAGGACTTAAATAATGTTCGTTTGGAGAAATGCTTGATTCGATTAAGGTTTTTAAGAATGAAAGGGTAAATAAACTGCATCCTGAGGGGCGGGCCTCGGGAGAATTTATTCGAGAATTCGAGGAATGCGAGATTCCAGAATTCAATTCTTTCATTATTTAATATGTCGATTAAATGTTTTAATTACGGAAAGTCGAATGAACAACGTCCCGTGGGGCGAGCCTCGGGAGTGTTCATTCAAGAATTCGAGGAATGCGAGACTCCAGAATTCAGTTCTTTCATTATTTAATGTGTGGATTAAAAAATTTAATTACGGAAAGTCGAATGAACCGCATCCCGCGGGGCGAGCCTCGAGAGTGTTCATTCAAGAATTCGAGGAATGCGAGACTCCAGAATTCAGTTTATCCGTTACTTTGATTATAAAAATATTTGAGTGTCAAGTACGAAAAAATTGATGGCGAGGCACGATGCTCGGCTTACATGGTTCACGAACCAATTAAAGCGATAAAAAAGAAATAAATTAACTTGCGACAATTAAATCGGAATGAAATAATATAAATAAATAAATTAGATGAATTTAATAAAGTGCTAAATAATTGAAATAATGTAATAAAATAAAAATTGAATTTAATTTAATTTATCGAATTTGAATTTCATAATAGTTAAAATAGGAGACCTCATATTTAATTAAATTTTCTAAAAAAATGTTTGAAAATAATTTAACTTTGTTTTTTATATCATTGGCCCCGTATAAATAAAAAAAAGTAATTAACGCATATTTCTTTAAAAGTTTTTTTTTATAGAGAGACTATCTGAAAATTAGAAAAAGGGTTATAAAACTAAAATAATAAACAATAAAATAATACAAAAAATAAATATAGAGGGAGTATGTTGTTAGATTTGGAGTGTGTTAACGGTAGCTCAGATCCATGGGCTTTAAGCCCTAGATCCAAAGAACAATACCCAGGTATCATAAAATAAACTAAAAAAAAAATTAAAACATAAAAAGACAGCAACACATTCCTTTTTCAAAATAATAAAAAAAATTTAAACCATCAAAAATATAAAATCACGATTCTTATGAAAACACAGTTCACATACGACCGTCACCTACCCCCTTGTTCGATAACGGCGGCGGCTCTCAATCTACACGGATTTCACTCACCGGATCTCTCTCTCTCTCTCTCTCTCTCTCTCTCTCTCTCCGTTCTCGTCGTCCTTAGCTCGCGATGGTCCTGTCCCTCTCTGCGTGTTTCGGCGGTTTGACAGTGATGCTCTCACGCGGTGGTGGATGATCTTGGGTGTCGCGGCGGTTTGCGGCGGATGGTTGTGGGTTTCGATCGGGTGTTGCGAGTGGTTTTCGGAATGATTTGGGTCTGCGGCTTCAGCTTCTTCTCGCGTTCGATCCGTGCGACCTGCGGTTCTGGTTTACGTTGGTTCTGGATTGCAGGTTTGTTCTCGCGATTCGACGGTTATCTCGCGGTAGACGGGCGACGGTTGAGCTTTGGTCGGATTTGAGGTGTTGGAGGTTCGAAGTGATTTACTGCGCTTGTGAAGGTTTGTGGATTTGCGCTTTGCCGATTCTTTGTGGCTTAGGTACTGTTTGGGGTTTCGTATCTGGTTTTGTGAGGGTGATTTACAGTTTGGATTATTGATGTATAATGAGGGCTGAGGTACGAAAAAAAACAAGAAGGTGAGTGAGGTTCTGATGGGTGAGTTTACTGCAGAACAAAATTTTTTGCATTTTCTTTCTTTTTAATCATAATGATTTTTTTTGTGAGCAGAAATTTTCCGGGTTGTTGAAGCTTGGCTTTGGTTTTTTTTCCAGAATATTATTAAGGTTATCCAAGCTTGGAAATAGAAGAGTAAATGAGTTATTTTATAGAGATGGTTTGTAAGGGTAATAAAGGAAAACTTGGAGGAAAAGATTTGAGTATGCTGATATTTGTTGAGCTGTGAATTTGTTATGAGAATTGTGAAAATTGATTCTGTTGTGTAGAGGAATTTGTGAGTGGGGAGGTAGTGGAAAGTTTGTTTGCTGTGGGATGCTGAATAAAATTGGGTGAAAAGTTGTGATTTGTTTGGGTGATGTATAGTGACATAAAACAATAATACTAATACTAATACTAATAATAATAACTAATAAGAAAAATAATGAAAATATAAATAATAGTAACACTAAAAACAAGGAATAAAAATAGGAACTAAACAAAAAGTGAATAAAAAATTTGATAATAATAAAACTGATAACAATAATAATAAATGGTGATAATGACTAAAAGTAAATAAATAATAAAAAAAAATAGTAATAATAAAAAAAAATGATAAGAATAATAGTAAAAATAACTATAATAATAAACCTGGTAACAAATGAAATTATGTAGTTTCGTGCACATGAAGGTTTTTAAGAAAGAAAATGATAATGATTTTTAGAAGTAAAATTTGAATGAAGAATTGAAGAATTATTTAGAATATAAATAAAAGAGAAACAAGAGATGCATTTTTAGGAGATTTTTAATAAAAAGCGGATTATATAAAAAGAAATTAAAAGGCTATAATAAAAATAAGAATTGATAAATCAAATAATAATAATAATAATAGCAATAATGGTAATAAAATATTAATAATAAAATATGATAAAAAATAGATTTTTTTTGTAATTTTTGATAATGAATTTAAACAAAAATAAAACTTATAATAATACGAGAAGAGAAAAAATGTATTTTTTTGAATTTTTTCGATTATCAGACAGAAAGAGAAAACGGTACATATTTTTTTGGGATTTTCCAATAATGGTTAGACAGTAAAATAAAATGACAAAAGTAGGACAAATTTGGGGTATGACACGTATGCCATTCGAAAAGATTTTCAAAACCTGAAAAGGTTCCTCCCACTTAGGAGACCATTTTTCCATTAATTTGTCTTTTTGATCCATAGGAAGAATTACCTTCCAAACAAGATCACCAATAAAAAGAATTTTAAACTTTACTTTCTTATTGTAAAACCTTTTGACTCTTTCTTTTTTGTCTTCTCACCAAATCTAGCGCACGTAACCTCTCTTCGTCAAAGTTAACCAATTCGTCCATCATCATACTCTAATACACATCTGATGGGATTTCATGATGCCTCTAAACTCGAATCGACTATAAGTAAATTTCGACTGGTAAGACTGCTTCATGTCCATAAGTTAACTTGAATGGAGTAGAATTTGTTGCTTCTTTGGGAGACGTTCGACAAGCCCATAAAACTTCATCTAAAGTTTTATGTCAATTTTTGGGTTTTTTACCCACATGTTTTTTGATCAAATTTATCACAACCTTATTAGCTGCTTCGACTTGTCCGTTCGCCTGAGCATAGTAAGGCATCGAAGTAAGGAGTTTAAATCCTACTTCTTTTGCAAACATTTGCATATTCTTTCCAGTGAACACAGATCCTTGATTTGTTGTTATTGTTTCTGGAATCCGAAACTTGTAAATTATGTGTCGTCGAATGAATTCTATGACTGTCTCTTGATCCACATTTACTAGTGGTATAACTTCAATCCACTTAGTAAAATAATCTATCCCAACCAGAATGTACTTCTGCCCTTTTGACGAAGCTGGTCGAATTTTGCCAATTAAGTCCAAAGCCCAACCTTTGAATGGCCAAGGCTTTACAATTGAATTTAACTCACTTGTAGGAACATGTGGTATGCGTGCATGCACTTAGCATTCTTGACACCCTTTTGCAAAACCGACGCAATCTTTCAGCATTGTTGGCCAATACATTCCTTGTCGAAACAATAACCATTTCATTTTATGTCCTGCTTGATGCGTGTCACAAGCTCCATTGTGCATATTCGACAAAGCTATGTAAGATTCATCTTCACCCAAGCATTTCAACAAGACTCCTTCTGAAGTCTTTTTGAATAATTCATTTCCAAGAAGTACATAACTTAAAGCTTTGTACTTTACTTTTCTTTCGAATTTGTGATTTGGGTCTTGTAGATAATCCTTGATGGGTTTTCTCCAGTCTTCCACCCTTGAATTATCTACATTGAATATCTCAAAATTTTCTTCGTCACTATATCTTAACTTTATTGTTCCAAATCTGATGGAGACAATTTGGTAGATATGACTCTTCCTCTATCTTCGATACCCTTTTCCAAATTCTCTTTCGACACTTTATACCCAAATGCAATTTAGGCAAGATCATTTTCCTCTTGATTTTCCATCATAGGAATGTGCTTGATGGCCACATCGTCGAATCTTTTAAGAAGCCTATTAGCTATTACAAAGTACATGATTAGATTTTCTTTTACACACTTATATTCTTTAGTTAGCTGCTTGACCACCAATTCAGAGTCACCCATTATTTCGACTCTTGTTGCCCCCAATTCCAACAAGATTTCAAGTCCAGTAATCAAAGCCTCGTATTCTGCTTCGTTATTTGAACACAAGCCTTCGACTTTGTACTTGAATTTTGTTGGGATTTTGTTAGGAGAAATGATTAATATTCCAACACCAGTTCCATTTTTATGACTGGAACCGTCGAAATATAATTTCCATGGTTCTAATTCGACGTATTCTACCCCATTTTCATTTATGGAATGGTCAGCTATGAAATCACCAACCACTTGTCCCTTAATAGCCTTTAAAGGCAAATACTTTAAGGAATATTATGTCAATGCCAGAGCCTATTTTCCAATTCGACTATGTAAGATAGATTTAGATAACATGTATTTTATTACGTTGAAATGAGAAGAAATATATATATATATATATATATATATATATATATATATATATATATATATATACAGGTTTTATATAGTGCTTTAATTTCATACAAGAAAAATATGCACATAAACATAATTTTTCTATAACACTATATCTAGTCTCGGCATCATTCAGGACTCTACTGAGGTAGTAAATGGCCCTTTCGACACCATTTTCATCTTCTTGACACAACATGCTTCCTAATGTCTTATTAGATGCCGAAATATACAACCTCATACTTCTTTTTCTACAAGGAGACATTAAAATTGGATGACTAGACAAATATTCTTTAATCTTGTCGAAAATAGCTTGCTGTGCTTGCCCCCATGCAAAGTCTTCCTTCTTTAGTCGAAGTAGAGGTGAGAAAGCCTGCCTCTTTCCACTCAAGTTGGAGATGAACCTTTTGAGAAAGTTGATTTTCCCTAACAAAGATTGCAACTCCTTTTTTGTTGATGGCGCTTTTGCCTCCATTATGGCCTTGGCTTTGTTTTCATTTATTTTGATCCCCTTCTTGTGGACCACAAAGCCTAAAAAATCACTCGCTTGAACACCGAAAGCACATTTTAGGGGATTCATCTTTAAACCAAACTTCCTCATCCTTTCAAAGGATTGTCGAAGATGGTCTATATGATTTTTTTCCTGAAAGAGACTTAATCACAATATCGTCAATATAGATTTGCATGAAAGTTTCAATATAATCATGGAAAATCGAATTCATAGCGCGTTGATAAGTCGCTCCAGCATTTTTTAAACCGAAAGACATTACTACCTATTCATAAGTTCTTACTGCTCCAGGACATTGAAATGTCGTTTTAGCAACATCTTCCTCAACAATAAAAATCTGATTATAGCCAAAGTATCCGTCTAACATGCTTAAGTACTCGTGGCCTGCTACCAAATCTATAAGCATTTCTGCCACTGGAATATGGTATTCATATTTTGGGGTAGCTGAGTTTAAGTCTCGAAAGTCAATACATACCCTTAAATTGTCATTTTTCTTAATTACAGGAACTTTGTTTGCAATCCAATCAACATACTTGGCTGTACAGATGAATTTGCACTTCAGAAGTCTTTCGACCTCTTCTTTTATTTTCGACAGAATTTCGGGTGCGAAGCGTCTTGGAGCCTGCTTTACTGGTTTCTTTCCTTCCATTATTGGCAACTTTAATTCGACCAAACTCCTGTCTAAACCAGGCATCTCGTTGTTATCCCAAGCGAAACAATCTCTGAATTCTCGTAGCAACTGGACTATTTCGACTTTGAACTGTGGGTCCATCTTGGCACTTATGTAGGTTGGCCTTTTTTCTGCCCCCGGTCCCAGATCTATTTCTTCTAATGGATCCCACGCCACCATATTTGTATTAGTCGACACTAGATATTTTTCGAACCCTAAAGGTTCGTCATCGTAAATGGCGTCAA
Organism: Lathyrus aphaca; assembly: GCA_963966055.1. Lineage (NCBI taxonomy): Eukaryota > Viridiplantae > Streptophyta > Magnoliopsida > Fabales > Fabaceae > Lathyrus > Lathyrus aphaca. Next base: position 69,755,719 of record OZ014522.1, on the reverse strand, counting down.
GCTTTTTATGTTTCCATTCGCCCATCTGAGTACTATCATACTCTTCTTCAACGTCCCTGTGAGGACATTGTTTGTTGGAATTATTTTGGTTGTCTTCGACAGCCATGTATTTCACTTTGGCTTCAAGATCCTCTTTGAGTTTATTTTCGGCTATATCAGCCGTAATTCTTTCGAGTGCTGATGATTCAGTCATTATCATCGAACTCGCTTCCCCAACCAGTTGGCTCTATATGGGAAGTCCCCCATATGAAGTTCGACTCATCAACTACTTCCTTGTCCCATTGGAATCCATATGTCGGATGAAGGTACTTTGAACAGTAGGCATTATCAATTGCCTTTAGGTCAAACTCTGCTGGGCTGCATGGAGGTATATGAGCCAAATTCTTGTCGAAGCTTCTACTGTCCACATGGTTTACTTCAGTCATGAAGTAACTCTGATCAGCCTCAATATTTTCAACAATGTCGTTTGTTCGCCAGATGGCTATGCGTTGGTGCATTGACAAAGGTACAACTCATACGCCATGGATCCACTCTCTTCCCAAGAGCAAATTATAATTCTCCTTTGAAGCGATAACCATAAACATTGTCGGCCTAGTTGTGGTTCCGAAAGTCAGCTCCACTTGGATGACGCCCATAGTGGTTCCTACTTTTCTTTCATAATTTGACAGCACCATGTTATAAGGTTTTACATCAGAATCATCCTTTCCAATTTTCTTTAGCATAAAGTGGGGCATCAGGTTCACTGAAGCTCCACCATCCACCAGTATCTTATTCACTCCCACATTCTCCATATTTCCCTTTATAAACAAAGGCTTCAGGTTTCCTTTCATGGAGTCGTCTGGCCTTTCGAAGAAATCATTTTGTTCCTCAACGCAACGATTATTCATTATGTTGTAACAAACATGCATGTGTCCCATTTGTTCATCCTCCATATCATTCTCTTTGTCTTCGACCTCCATGACCGTATCATAGTCTATAGGGAGGACCGACACCATATTGTAGACAACATCAAAGGATGCTTATGAGTCAGATTGGAAATCATCAGTCATCTCATCATCTTCCTGGACTTTGTCTTTGGACTTGACTGGTTCGACCTTGCTATTGCGATTGTTACTATTAGGTGGCTCCTTCTTGTTGCTCACCATCTGGTTGTTGTTGCTAGACTCTGCTTCATTTCTTTTGGCAACATCCTTTTCAAACATGCCCTTTTTGACAACTTCTTTCTCCGCTCTCTTTTGCCTCAGGAATCTCCTCCACTGGGATCTTGACATGGGGTTCTTACCCTTATAATTTTCTGAAGGGTAAGGTCTTGGTTTACATTTCTCAGCTTCATTTCTTTCTGCCATCGAAGGCCCCCTCTGAATGTGGAAGCTTCCCCATTTCTTTTGTCCCTGGGCATCTTTAATTGGCTGAACCCATTTTTCATCAGCAACTTTGTTGGTTAGTTTGAAAGAATTATAGTTTCTTCCTCCAACCCTCTATTGGTGATGGTCACTTCTCCTTGGATCATATCTTGTTTTTCTGACAATTGGGACTATCCCACAGTTTCCTTTTCTCTTAGATTTTTCGATCACCTCTAGGTTACTTGATGCCTTTTCGTAAAAACTGGTGTTGCAGCATGGGCACAACATGACTTCAGCCTTTTTCTTTTGGCATTTCTGGATGAATTCGATTAAGCTTTCATCTTCTTTAGGATAAGCCAGCCTTTGGTATTCTTCTCGACGTCATTCTTCCTCCATTTGTGGTTAGTTCTTTTGGGACACTTCCACCATGTTTATGTTGGTTGTCTGCCCGTCAGCAATACTTAGTTTGTTCATTTTTTCAATAAGTCTTTCTCCAGTTTCACTCATTTCTTTCGTCAGGTCAAACTCTTTCAATTCCCTCTTAGGGTCCTCCATTATCTTGCGTAGGATTCCATGTGTAACGGGTTTTGCAAGACCATCAGTAGTCTTTGCCTTAACCTTGGTAGTATCTCCATCAACCTCAGTTTTGACGCATTTGAAAACTTCACCCTTTTCCATTTGGTCAACATCAGGGCCCTCAGTAGCCTGGTTTTCGACAGTGAGGCCCTCAATGGTTCTCTTTTCGACGTTTATGCCTTCGATGACCTCTTTTCCGGAGCTGAAAAAATTTCCAACAGTCTCTTGGTTTTTTGTAGTATCGAGGCCTTCAGTAGCCTTCATGTTTCCTTCGATGGAATCTCCAGTGACTTCGTCGTTGTTTGCTTTACTGTAACCTTCAATGGTTTCAACTTTGCTTGGGTTGTTGAGGCCTTCAGCATGCTTCATGTTTCCTTCGACGAAATCCTCAGTGACTTCGTCATTGTTTGTAGGATTGTCAGCAATCTCTACCATGTTGACATTAGTGTCGAAACCTTCAATGGCTTCCACCATTTCAAAACTGTCATCCCAAACCTCTTCTATTTCCACCATGTTAATGATGGATGGCTCAGCATAATGGGCTTCGACAGTTTACATAGGATTTGAGTCAATCTTCATTTGTTGCTTTGACTTGTCTCCGAAATTTAGCCTTCCGTCATGGATAGCCTTTTGTACGAGATCCCTGAAAAGGAAACATTGAGATGTTTTATGACCCAAAAAGTTATGGTACTTACAAAAACCTCTCTTTTTCCGCTGCTCCACAGGAGGCACCTTAGCGCCTAGTGGTACTATCATTTGACCATCTTTGACTAGTAATTCAAATATTTCATCAATGGTGACATCGAATGTATAAGTTCTCTTAGGAAATTTCTCATTCTTTTCGGACTCGACCGAATTTTTTCCATTCGATGGAACCAATACTTTACATGAATATGGTGAGCCTTGTTTTAATTCTTCTGGGTCAATCTCCTGTTCGTTGAAAGTAACTGATTCATTTACGTCATTATCATCATCTTGGTATACCCCTATATAAGCCACCCTTTCTTTCTTATTCTTATTTGCTTTAAATTTCTCAGCTTTTAATTTTTCAACTTGTCTCACCCTATCTGCTAATTGTGCCATATCTCTTAAATACTGAGTGTCTATTTTCTTTCTTATAGAATAATCTAGGCCTCCTGCGGCCATTTCGACTAACTCATGTTCGGGCACCTGAGTGAAACATCTTGCCTTTAACAATCTGAATCTATTTAGATAATCATCTATTGGTTCAAAGAATTTCCTCTTGACACTTGCTAATTCTTTCAGACTTATTTTGGTTTGTCCCATGTAAAATTGTTCATGGAATAACCTTTCTAATTTAGTCCATGTATGTACTGAACTAGCGGGTAAGGATGTAAACCAAGTAATGCATTTTTTGTTAAAGAACTTGGAAAATATTTTGTTCTCAAATTCTCATTGTGGGCTATTTCTCCTGCTTCGATCAGATAACGGGCTACATGTTCTATGGTGGATTCACTAGTATCCCCTGAGAATTTGGTGAACTTAGGAACTTTCCATCTTGGGGGCAGTTCTTGTTGCAAAATATATTTAGATAATGGGGAAATATAACTAGGCCTTTGCAATCCTATATTTGCCCCATTTTGTGCCATTATCCTTTCGACCATGGCTGCTAAATTGTTTTCGGTAGGAAAATTATTATACCGAATTCGCTGCACTACATCATCAGCGTCCTGGCCTCTCTGGACTAATATCCTCATAGGCTCTTGTTGGACAGTGATTTCTATATGAGGTTGTTGGACTACTTCCTCTTAGTTTCTAGGGTTTGCTTGAGGAATGTCTAAAGGCCCCTGATTTATTGTATGTTCCTCTTCGAGCCCACCCTAGGGTTTTGAACTATTTGTTCTCTCTGTCGAGTTTGAGGGACACCGAAAAAATCAGAAATGCACATCATTTGTTCTACCAATAATTGTTTTGTTTGGGTGGTGTTTTGTATTAGAGGATTAAATACTGTTCCCATTTGTTGTGTCAACATTTGGACCATATCGTGATTGTTTTCGTCCATTTGTTGTCTAATTATCTGCGTATAACTATTTGTAATTGCTAGTATATATGTTTGAAATCCTGGTGGAGGTTGATTTATTCTACCTATGTTTCCACCAGATCCTGAACCTTGTAATGGGGAAGACATATTTACCATGGAATACAATGATTGCGCATTCTGCAAATTTTCCATCGTTGAAGTTGGCATTCCAAAGGGTTCTTCCCTATTATATGGAGGCATGATAAAAGTTGTCGCAAAAGGCCTATGAGTATTCCGTATAGGAGGAGGTGTCCCTATGGGCCTTTGGTGTCCCATGGTGGAAAAATCAGGCGCATTTTGAGATAGTGAAAATGCTGGCATAGACCCTGCTGACGAAGGCACAACCTCTGACACAGAGATTGACTCCGTATTTCCCCTTGTTGAAGGGGTAGGAATAAGCACTGGAATGTTTTCATTTGAATTATTTGGTGCATTCACCATCCTTCTTACTCTTGTTCTTTTAGGTCTTTCTACATTAGTTACGACTAATTTACCACTTCTCAAAATCATACAACAAAGTAAAAAACCTTTTTGTCTAAGAGTTATTATGTTTTTATAAATCTACACGAGTCCCACCGGGTGTGCCAATATGTTTGCTATTGATTTTGGCGAACAATAGTTGGTTTCCAATTTTAAAGAATTGGTTTACTTGCAGGATCAACCATACAAATCCTAGGACACATGTGCTTTTACAAACTTTCTATCTCTTAACAAACTTTGGTTCCACTTTTATTAAGTCTCTTTTTATGTATGGATAATCTAACTAACAAAAGAATAGAAGTCTCTGGCGAAAACTTAAATAAAATAGACTGAAACAAGGCATAAAGTAAATTGGTGAAGAGAAGTAAATAACTTGTAAATGTAAAGGAATTGTAAATAACTTTTGAACTTTATTAAACTTTGATGGAATAAAATAAAATGGTATTGCACCCTTACATTTTCCAGATAAAAACTCTTTTCTCACACACAATTACTTTGAGTATTCTTTACAGAAATTTTGTACAGGAATTTTCACACACACGTTCTGATAAGAACTAAACCTATTTATATATAAACAAAATAACTGTCACTAACGGACAACTCCTAAAACTATGACATTTGGCTTTCAGCATGTCTTCTTTTCACCCAAAACTTCGACGCGTCCTTCTGCCAAACGTATCAACTTTTGAATTTTGAATGTCTTCCTCTGCGTCGAAACAACGCATCTCTTCAAATCGACTAGTGCTTTCGAAATGTCGAAAATAAGATCACTGACTAGTGCTGTCGAAATGTCGAAAACAACATCACCAACTAGTCCTGTCGAAATTGCCTTCTTCATGCTCTTCAACTCTCTTCCCTAGTCGAAAATACATCAACTTTGAGCTTCATCTTATGGCGTCGAAAATGCCCGTCTACAGATTAATTTATACCTTTGATAAATTTATTGAGCAATTTCCAATATTTGATCCAATGTGCCTTTTTGTTCAATCTTCATTGTCTTTGTACCAAGTGTCGCTCCCACCAAATGACACCGGGGCCAAGAGGGGTACAAACGCGAACGGTCGGCGAAAGAGGAGAGCACACACAGGGGTGAACTCAGAAGACAAGAGTCGCCAGCTAGGCATTTTTATCCCGGAGGAAAGGTAATGCTGCATAGACCTAGAAAAGATATGGATAAGACGGTCGTGAACCAGAGAGACTGAGAAAGGGGGTTGGTTACAACCTGGGAAGGTATTAGCACCCAGATTGTCCGCCGTACTCGACGGGATCCACGCTTAAAAGATTTGTGTTTTAATGGGGTAGTGTCAGTGCAATTTGTGTATCAAAGCTGGAAAGAATGCAAGTGTCAGTGTAAAAAGAATGTGAAGTGTATAGGAGAAGTGTCAGTGCAAGGATAAGAGTGAAATGCCCAATACATGAGGCTAAAAGAATAATGCTGGAGGAGGGGGGATATACAGAGACTTTTGTTCGATAACTGTTAAGTTATGCCTACGTATCCTCTCGTGCAGTGAGGAAGTCAGAACACCGTAGTTCGACCCAAAGAGACTGAAAGATAAATTGACTTGTGAACTGCTTACTTGTCTATGCTCAAGTGTATGACCTGTCTGGCTCAGGTGCAAACTGTCTTGCATTAGACGGAAGAAGCAAGTTCTCGTTTGTGAGTGAAGATGATGAGAAAAGAATCCCGAAGGAGACGATTATTGTTTGTTTTTGTGTTTTCAGTCTTTTATTGCTTTTTGGATTTGTCATAAGTTAATGAGCTTAAGCCTAAACCAAGGGTTAGTAAACTCATCACATCTTCCCTCTGATTAGGGGTAATGAGAATACCTTAAGTGTGAAGTAAACACCTCATACTTAATCACCATGGTGTAGGATTAAGATCATTAACCTACTTGTGATTATTTAGATGTTTTTGTTGTTTTTGTTTAGTGTTAAGTAATGAGTTTAAGCCATAATCAAGGATTTAATGGACTCATTACACCATCCTAATAGAAGGATAATATATGAGAACATTTAAGCTGAGAAAGACTCCTCAACTTAATCCATGATTAGGGATTAACCTCATGACAAAACAAAGCCTTTATTAAATGGATTTTAGTTAATGGTGAGATTAAGAAGTGAGTTTTATGGTTTGTAAGACAAACTTGAGGGGGACTTGTCCATTAACACTAGGGTTAGTCCTTCTTAACCAATTAAGGAAGAATTAGAACCCTAATGCAAGGCCCAAGTTACAAGCTTGATGTCTTGATGATTATTAAGTGGATTGTTTAAAGGATTTAAACACATTAAGGGTTTAACACTTAGGATTAAAGTTATACACTCCATCCTAATAGAAGGATGCAGACATAAGCTTAATCACAAAGCCTTAAAACCTTTAGGGTTTAGTCCCTGATTATGAGATGAGAAGAGAAGACTCAAAGATGACACAAAGGTAAAAGCTAAATGGGGAACTAATTAAACCCTAATTATTATCATGCTTGGTTATTCCTAGGGTTAATGAGGTTTGCAAGAAGATCTTCAGAGAAACCACCAGGAAGGAAGCAGATGAAAGGAGCAAGAAGCAAAGAGAAGCAAAACAACTTGCTTCACTTAAGAAGACAAGTTGCTTAAAGAAAGAAAGTAAGAGATGAACATGAATGAGCAAGCTCAATCCAATACACAAGATAAAATGCAGCAATGATGCAAGAGATATGAGAAGAGATTGTGAGAAGTGAAGGCAAATCCACTTCTCAAAACAACTTACCACCTGAAAAGTTAGCCAAAAGAAATGAAATGCAATGCAAATGAGATGAAATGTCATGATGCAAGGCAAAGTCAGAAGCATAAACATGATGTTAATGATGCTAAGAGATGATACAGCCATAAAGCAAGACATGAGAATGATCATACAAGGCAATGGATGCAGATGAAGCATGCTTTGAACCATGAATGTACATGAAAAGTTATGAAATGCAATGGACATATAACATGGCAAATGAAAGATGCAATGATCAAACATGATTCTAATATGTCCTAAGATGTATTATGAATCATTTGGATGCACAAAATGTCATGGAAAGTCATTGGATGCAAGCAAATGAAAAATGGATGCAAAGGAAGGCACAAATTAGGGTTACATGCATCATGCAATGCAAAAATCCAAAACCAGAAGCATATGACATGATAAAAAATTGAAAATGCAATCAAAGATACCCTAAACCTATACAAGCTCACTGCCCAAAGGAGGGGATCCAACTCTTAACCTAGTGCAAGTTATGATTTTCTCAAGGTTGCTAGGGTTTTGGGGTACCTTATCAAGAAAAATGCAAAACAAATTGAAAATGCAATATCAAATCAAACCAATTTTATCCTATAAACTACATGCCATGAAGAATGCAATGCAAGAAGAATCATCATCAGATTCTCAAGGGTTAGGCATAATGAATTTTTTAAAGGTTGAACCAAAATATTGCCTTAAAATGAAATTAATTCCAATGAAAATGATCAAAAGGCATCAAGAACAAAAAAGAAATTTGGTTTGAGAGTTGGATAATGTTTCTAAATGTTTCTAAATGCAATGTGAATTTTTTTGTGATTTTTAAATACCTAAATGTATTTTTAATTAATTAATTTTCATTAACTAATTATAAATAAACATTTAAATGATTTAAAAATAATTTTTAATGCAAAAAATAAAAGTAAAAATATTTTCTGATTAAGAAAAATATTTGAAACAAAAATGCAAAGGGAAATATTTTTAGGATTTTTCTAACTATTTTAAAATAAATATGAAAGATAAATGAATACAAATGAAATAAAAATGAATTTAAATGGAAAGTATGACAATCCAAAGGCTGGGATTCAAAGTTGGGTGGAGGGAGTTGACTGGCGCGTAAAGGAGTGGTCCAGATGCGTTCTGACTAATTAATTCAAATTAAGTTAATTAATTAAGGGTTAGGGTTTAATGACTGATCTGGGACGTTCAAACACGCGCGGGAGAAGCAATCCAAAGGCCAGAATTCAAAGTTGGCTAATTAATGAGATTAGGGCTTAATGACCCTCAGGCGACCGGAACAGTGTTCCGGTCGTCTTCTCCGACGACTCAAAAACCTAGCTTCTTCTACAGGTCACCATTCTTCAAATTTCTTTCACCAAAATGACCCCCTAATCATTCTAAACCTAAACCCCCACTTAAAATCCATTTATTTTACTTCATAAGCATGAATCGAAGAAAAATATAAAACACGGGCAAACTTTCAGAACAACATGAAATGGTCATTTCTTGCTCATTTTCAATTCTAAACACATCTAGATGATCAGTGCAACATGTAGATTCATTTTGTAACAAGAAAATGAAGTTCTGAGAAAAAAAGTTCTTAGGTTATACCTGAGCTGGAGACCTTCGAAAGTGAGCTTTCAGAGCCTCCTTCTTGTGCAAATGGTCTCCTTTGAACCTCCTGAGGCTAATGGAATGCTTGAATGGGGTTGAAAGTGGCTAGTTTGAGAGGTTCAGTTCTGATATGGCAGAAAATGAGGTTCTTGTGTGTTGTGTTTTAGACCATTGTGAGGGGTGGGATTTGTTCTATGGGTGATGTGTGGTTTGTGTGTGAAGGAATTTTTGGTGTTTGATGCTTGTATGAGGAGATTCGAAGGAGGGAAGTTCTTGGCAGATTTTTGTGTATGCTGCAATGTGGGAGGATTCAGCTTGTGTATGGTGTGCTTTTGGGTTGCTTGATGTCCACATATCATACTCTGGTTGGGCAGAGAGTTGGTGTGGCACTGTGGGATTGGTATGGGCAAAATGCAAGAAAGTTAAGATTTTGTGTACTCTAAGCATGGCTCGGGTCAGAGGCAATCTTAGGGCTTGTCCTGCCTCAGCTTGAGTCAAGGAAGGCCCTAGGATCAAGAGAAGACAGCTGGGTGCATTGGATCACATGTTTGAAGTGTTTTTGCAATATGGCAACTTGTTACATTTCATGATTTTTGGCCATATACATGTGATGAGTCTTGCTGAATTTTTGGTGTGAGATGCCTCATGAGGTTATGGCAATGTCTTGAAACCAGCTAGAGATCATACGATCCCTTTGAGAATGATTTTGCAAGAAATCCCCCTTTTGCATTTTATGGAAAATGGCTTATGGTTACTTTGAAAATTAAGACATGGAAATGGGAAACCTCTTGGGCCAAACTAAATTTTGGGTCATGCATTGTGTTTGTGTGATGATTAGAGGTCACATTGAAGTCACATAAAGGCTTGCCATGAGAATTTGCAAGTTTTCCATTTTGTGCAAAAGTGAAATTTCAATGATTTTATCCAACTTTGACAAGCCATAACTTTTGATCCAAAATGATTTAGAATGAGTTCTTGTACTTTTTGGAAAGGGAATGATCCATTCTACAAATTTCATG